>CM072868.1:2122500-2722500 GCA_036937835.1 Pampus argenteus | reverse complement strand
TACACGTCCACAGGTGAGGTGGTTTATAAATGTACAGTTGTCTAAAACGAGTTATGATCATTTCAATCTGGAAGACACTTACCTGAGAAGACAGCAGAACGGAGGAGGAAAAAAACCAGGGTCAGTAAACACAACTTCAACTGTCGTAAAAAAATAAAAAACAAAAAAACACCACAAGGTCAAAGTTCACAGTTTCAATTTAAATTCCACTAAATCGACTTTTCAGCACAGTAATTATCAGCATCAAGCTACCACATACTCAACTTTGAAAAACAGCTTTAGCTCCTCCTCGGCCTGTTTATTGGACGGTTGAGGAAAAACAGAAAGCTACCTGAACAACAAAACAACTTCCGGTTGTCTCTTTAACATTTAAATAAATAAAATAAAAAAACAAGAACGATTGTTTTCATTATTGATTAATCAATTAGTTGTTTTGGGCCATAAAATGTCAGCGAATAGTGAAAAAATGTCCACAACTTAAATATATTCAGTTTTCAACCTGAAAATATGTTACGTTTAAGAAACTGGAATAAGATAATTTAATAATAATACAATTTAATAGTTGACAACTAATCAACTAATCATTACATCATATATAATAATGATGTTTTATTATATTTTAATACATAACAATACATTTTAATTGAATTGTATTTTATTATTACTATATTATGACCTTGTAACATCTAATTAATTGATTATTCATCTTTAAACAAGTTATACAAAACTCATTTTTGTGTTATTTTCCTCTTCAAGAGGAAATTCAACATATTAAATGTTAAACTGGTAACAACTGTTAAAAAATGCAGCCAGACTTTTGCCTCAGTCGTTTCCGGTGTAATGTTGGTCAAACTTGACACATTTCTGTAAGCGGAAGTTGCACAACAGCTACACATGACACTCATCTGACTGGCTGCTTGTCCTCTAGGCGATGTTTTTTTTTCTTAGGATGGTGAAGTCATGACCCACACTCCTCTGCCTCTGATTGGCTTAAACTGATATTCTCGTCCTAACTCTAACCAATCTCACTCATCATGCCTAAACCTAAATAACCCAACCAATCAAGGCTACGCGTATTAGCCAATCAGAAGCAGAGTAGGGGTGGGTCATGACTTCGCCATCCTAGGAAAACAAATTTTCAGACTCATATGTTGACTCATATATTTTTGTACAATAAAGTATTTTATTTTCCACAGGTATAAAATCAGATCAGTCACAGCAGAGTATCATATGACAAACATTTGATAATGAGGGAACCTTCAATACCAAACGCTGTTGATGTTAAAAGAAAGAATGAATGTAAAAGCAAAGTAAACAGCCTATAGCGAAAGCAGCAGTACATGTTTGGCACTTAAAATGACTCCTACGTGTAGCTAAAGTTAAACTGGAAATTCTGTAATTCTCAGCATAAACAAATATTTTCTCTGTTTTAGTTGAAGTAAATATAAAAAAATAAAAGCTAAAAGCGGTGACAGGAAGAGATTTAAACCCTTCACCATCCAGAGGGCAGGATTATTTATACTCGGCCCACACTCCCATTGTCTTGCCGTCCCACTCCGAGGTGGACAGACATTTGACGAAGAAATGTCCCAGGTCGTGTTTCGATATAGCTCTTCCTTTCAGCATCTTCTCTGCCACCGAGTAACGCTGCGTCAGAGGAAGATCGTCTGGAAAGAGATGTGATACAGATATAAATCTCACAGTAAAACAGTAAAATGCTGGAAATGATGAAAACGTCAAATTTTACATCATAAAAACAGAATATTTTGGACTTTAATTGTGAGTGTGGATAAAAAAAACTTTTCTCCATTAATGAAAATGATATATTTTAACATAAAGGTTTTGTTATGCACTTTTGACCTATTATTTTTTCATTTCAGTAATGTTTTTTGTTTAGCAGTGCTTGGTCTCAAATGTGTTTTGCTTCTTTCTTTTTAATTAAAACTCTGCAAGGTTTTATTATGAAAAGATGCAACCTAGAGTCCAGCAATAATTTATGGCGAATTTCTTTTTTGTTTGGAGTCAAAGCACTCAGTTTCCTACTGACCACCAATGTGAGGAGGCATGACGGCCACGTAGTCCAGCCCTGACGTTTTCAGCACCGTGTACATCCTGTCGTGGTCCTCTGTCACAGGAATCAGACGGGGCGGCACTTTAGAGCGATCCCACAGCAGGAAGGCTTGGGAAGGAGAAGGGTAAAGAGGAATAAACACCTGATACTGACCTAATACCTGATTGTTTTAATGCACTGCTCACCTGAAGCCGACAGAGGCTTAAAAACAGGACATGTTATCATTTTCCTACCTGACATGCAGCCAACTACTTTGCGGATCCCGCGAGCCTTCATGACTTCCACAATGTTTTTGGTGCCTTCAGACATCATGGTGGTCGGAGCTGATAACACAGATCAGAGCTGATCACACACACTCATACTGACGAAAGTTACTAAATACTCCAAAACTATATTTGTTAGTTTGTGCCAAGTACAGTATTTTTTTTAAATTTTACATAGAGATTAAAATATTAAAAATAAAGTCACTGGTATTTTCACCTTTTTGTGAACTTTCACACTGTTACAATGGTGATGCATTTAAAGTGTTAAATGTCACATAGGATTATATGTTGTAAAGGACTTATGGCAGCCTCTAGTGAAGGTTTTACATCATTACACCATAAAAAACTACAACCTTCCTTACATAAGCTGAACATCATGGGTTTATATAAAGAAATGTGAACTTTACTGATAAATTCCACGAAGAATTGGACAGTAAAAGTAAACGTCTGATAAGAGCTGAAAGTATCTTCACAGCAAGAGAAACACTTTAGGAAAGAAAATTGTATGAAGATCTAAAAAAAAAATCACTGCAAAAAACTAGGAAACAGGTAAAGTGATGCAAATGTGAAATGAAACAGTAAATGTCTTGCAATATGTTTTCATCTCTCATAACGTTTTCAAACTGAGGAGCCTTACTGAGGACGTTTCTGGTGCCCAGGATGATGATAACAGCGTCCTGGCCCTCCATGGTCTTCTTCACGTCCTCTTTGTTCAGTACGTCTCCCACCACCACCTTAGATGCCTTGTGGTCGGCAGGCAGCTTGGAAGGGTCTCGCACAAGCACAGTCACATTGTACCCTGGAAAAGGAAACATGGAAATAAAATAATAAAATAATAAAAACATGTACTTCACCATCATCATCATCATGATATCCCCAAATACTGTATACTGTAAGGCTATTCTTACCTAAAGATCTACATCCTAAAAAAAAAGTATGGGAAGTTACTGTCTTACGTTATACGTCATTATTCGTGCTGCTGTCTGTTACTGCTGGGTTAATAAAGGTTAAATAATAAAAAATAAAATAAAAATCATATTGTTATTCTTTTGGGCAATTATATTCTTATATTCCTGGGACGAGGTGAAATAGTCTTTTTCAGAAGTTTACTTTTTAATTACTTTAGTGAGACTTTTTTATGATCCCACCCCTCCTGTGCAGGTAAGATAGTGAACAGCTTTCTGCTATCAGCTCTCTATGTCACAGCCTGCTGTGACTCAGCGAAATGCTGACATGTAACGTCTAACATGACTCAACTGTTTTGGGTTTTGTTTTGTTTTTTGCCTATGATGAGTGGGTACGAGGAAATGAAAATGCTGCGAAATCAAATGAATCATATGACATACAGTAATGTGTTTGTGTGTGTGTGTGTGTGTGTGTCAGTCTGAGTTCATGGTTTTGAAAATCTTAAAAATGTTTTTTGCCTAATTCAAATGCTAATTCATTAATGCAGAACACTACAATCAGTAATTAGAGCATCTGACATATTAGATATAGAGTTAAATGAGTTAAGTTAAACTGGAAGTGTCTGTTAAAGTGGGCTGGTTGACAATAACAACAATTATGATCAATATTGCTGCCAGATGATGATTATCACACAATGAAATATTGATAAAAACAAACAAAAACATGCATGTTGTTTCATAAATAGTTTAAAATTGTAAGACATTAAGTTGTCTGATGTGTCTGATATCTACCATATTATATCAATCTATCACCCATAACTATAAATCTTGACACTGTGAAGTCTAAACCTGGCTGTCATTTTATTAAATCATTATTGTTATTATTAGCTGTGAAGCCATTATTAAGCAATACTACATATAGACATTTACATGATGACTGCCATCACTTTTTAACCAATATAAACAGGCTGATAACTAATCCTGACCACTGACCTTCACCTTCATTATGCATCAGCTCTAGACAGTAAACCTTTGACACATAACTGTCTCTATGCTTCAACCTGCAACCTGCAGCCTGCGACCTGCGCTGACCCACCGTTACCTGTCGCAGCTCCTCATTTCTCACCTGCAGCCACCGCTTGCGGAAGCGTCGCCAGTCCGGTCATTCCCGTGGCTCCAAATATCGCGACGTTTTTAATGGAGCCCGACATTGTTTGCAATAAGTGAGTGAGACTTGCTACACTGCAACAAGCTTGTTGGTCCAACTGCGGCTTGACCCAAGTAGAGGATACTTTCACCCAGAAATCATGTTGGGCATGTAAAAGCGACGCTTGCAGCTCTGACTCCACCTACCACATATACGTAGAAACAGATGGAGTCGCCCTTTTAAAGGAGCCCTGCTGCTCAAATAGCCCTGATACATACATGGACTCTCTATGCATCATCTTACCATTCAGAAAAATAGTTCACCTGATTTCCATCAGCCTTGATATTTCTTTAAAGTGTCAATATAATCTCATATTAATAAAAAAAAAATAAAGCTTTATCACTTCAGAAGTATTTGAATTTAAATGTAAAACAAGCTTAATAAAAATCCATAAATGCCTGGATATGAATAAAAATAATTTCCTGGGAAATAATTATTATTATTATAATTATAGGGAAAATGCAGATGATATACTGTATGAGAATCTATTTAGACCAAAAAAATAATAAATAATATAAATATATAAAAGAAGTATTGACATTTCTGTGAAATTTACAACACTGTTTGGTGGCATATGATTGGCTTTACAGAGATCGGGTAGCCACGCTTCTGATTGGCTTACAGATATCGGGTAACCACGCCCCCTTCTTCTTCATGGAGCGGAAGCTTAAAAAAAAGATGGAGGGATTGAACTTCCTGAGTCATTAATTACTCAATAAGTCAGTTAGTTCGTTATTAGTTAAACTATATATATATAACGAGCATAAGGTACGTTAAAGGTTTGTTATAACAACAGTACTTAATGCTAACATAGCTACAGTAAAGCTAGTTAGCCCGTTAGCTAACATTAGGCATTAGTAGACTAATGGAAACTAATTAGCTTGATAGTCGGATGCCAACATTTGTGGTTCCAGCTTGTCAAATCACCAGATTTGCTGTTTTTCTTTATTCTCATGTGATATTTTGGAGGATTTGGACTGTTAGTGTTGGACAAAAAGACACCTGAAGACATCAAATTAGTCTGTGGAAAATCACAACAGGCATTTTTCACTCTTAACTGACATTTTATTGACGTAATAATATTAATTAATCGATATCGATAAATGTTACGTGCAACTCTAGTTACCTTAAAGCTAAGTATATGCCCATAAATATGAATATGATTTCATTTTCATAAATATCAAAGAAAAATAGAGCTTTTTCTAATGGAAGACGAATCAAACATATATTTTACTGTTTGCTTTGTATTTATCTGTTTTATATTATCATATCTTAACTTTAGGCTTATTATTTTTAAGGTTTTTATACTTTTTTATTGCCTTTAAACCACCTCAGCTGGCTGTGAAGCGCGCCCCCTGCTGGCTGCTTGCAGTAATCGATCTCTCTCTCTGTCTGTCTCTGTCTCTCTCTCTCTCTCTCTCTCTCTCTCTCTGCTCGCCGCACTGATGCTGATATTTCTCTCCAGCATCACCAGCAGAGAGGAAGAAGAAGAAGAAGAAGAGGAGGAGGAGGAGGAGGAAGGAAAGGTTGTGTCAGGTGGAAACGGGGACCTCTATGGATATCATCTTAACCCTCCACCGGCTCGCATCCTCAGCACCGACAGCAGCTCCCGGCCGGCGGTCACCTCTGCAGGCTCACAGCGCCCCTCTTTCTGCACCAAGTCGTTGCATTTCCACAGTAAAGACTCACCGGGCTGCTTCTGTAGTCACCCAGACAAACCGCTTCCTCCTGTAATAAGGACTAATCGAGGGGAAGACCCTACCGGAATAAAAGCGGAGCACCAGTCTCCTCCATCGACAAACTCTCCTCATCGCTTCAACCCAGCGACGTCTTGGTATAAGAGAAGGACAAAAACCAATAAAAAAAAGAAAGAAAGCTGACACTGAAGCTGAAGGTAAGGCCAAACACTGCTGGGATGTCGTTTTATCAGGGTATTTTTGTCGCTTTTGCAGAGACGCCGGCCTGCATTTGGGTGCAGGATACTGCAGTGATCCGGCGGGGGGACGCGCTCATCATATCTGGGGGTTTTTTTCACCTGCATGTGTTACATGATGCACGCCTGGAGAAGTGTTTATTAGTACCTGCAAGAGCTGGTTGTCTAAATAAATAAAAAAAAGATAATTGAATAAAGAAGCAGAAGCTGAATAGCGGCCTAGTGTGTGTGTGTGGCTTATGGTTATGTTGTTGCATGTCATACCGGCTCTTTATTATCTATAACTTTAAATTACAGATGTTTATGAAGGTCTCTGAGGCCCTTTGATTGAATAAGATGTGCCCCAATGCCAATGCAGAGTTTGCCAAGTGATAAATCCCTACAGTCATGTAATATAATATAATATATCCCTGCAGGAAGTTATAGTCAGTATGTGACCTCACATTACTTTGTCATTTCTGTGTTTATATAGGGGAGTAAATTCAGATGATTGTCATGTGTTAGAGACGAGGCCAGCAGCAGCAGCAGCAGCAGCACTGCTTGCTTTAGCTACACAAGGAGCAGATGCACCATATACTGTGCACTCCAGTCTTAATGTGGTCTGTGTGTGAGCGTAGCTGCAGTGAAAAGTGACTGTAACCTTCATTTAGCATAGAGACGGGCTCAGGAGTCTGGTTATTATTAGTGGTGTTTGTGGGAAACATCCACAGTTACTGTTGGGAGCTCATACAGAGACATGCAGGCAGGTGTGGGTCAGCTTTTGTTAGTTGGTGCAGTGTGTGTGTGTGTGTGTGTGTGTGTGTGTGTGTGGAGCACAGTGAACATGAGAGGAGTGAAAATAGTCACAATTAACTTATTTAATTCAATACTCCTGATAGATTTAATGACATCATTTAGTTAGTTTGATATTCTCACTCATATTCATCTCTTTGTTTATAGTAGTATATGGTACATGGTGTGTATATATATATATATATATATATACACACAGTACATGTGTGGTACATGGTAGGCTGGTGGTTTTTGACCATATTGTAGTTTACAGATGTTAAAACCTGCTCAGCACACTTCATGCTATTACATCTGGTCTAATATCACACATTTCTAAGCAATACTTCTGGAAGTAAACACAGATATGTTTTTTATTGGTACTATTTAAATCCCCCATATTACTACTATATTTCATATTACTACATGGATGCCAGTTATTGAGTGTAAAGTGTAGTAACTTTAGCTTGTACTACATACTGTACTAGCTCTTCTTCCCCTACTAAATACTGCTGTGGTATATCATTGAGGTCAGTATTATAAAAATACAATAAAAGCAAAAAGCAAAATGATAATATATATAAGACATTATATAGTCCAGCTCCAGGAAGGATGCAGCTCTTTTTTTTATCGTCTGCGTCTGGTTGGGATGTTAGACGCTCTCTGAGACTCTGAAGCTCTTTGCTGCTGCTCTGTTGTGAACTGAAACACAAGGTGACTGTTTTTATTCACATTTGTGCTCCTGCAGACTCAGAACAGGGCGTCGACTTGCTTACAGATGTTGTTTTTTTTACTCTGCTGAGGTGAAGTGAGTGGAAGTGACTCAGTGCAGTGTGTAAAGTGCGTACTGCGTGACGTCATGGTGCAAGATCCTGTGTGTGTGTGTGTGTGTGTGTGTGTGTAAAAGAGGAACAGAGTGCCTCCATCCTCAATTTTTTTATAGACATTTTTTGCAAAGTGGATAAACTTTAGGAAAAGTCTTTAGTTCAGGTTCAGGTCAGAATAAGGTTCTCATAGCATATTACTGGTTCATTTACTGGTTTATTTAGTGGCAGTCTTGCAGGATATTTACTATGAAACAACTCAGATTTTTAATATAAATACATCTAATACATGTAAAATACTGTTTGTGGATATTTTGCGTCTCTGTTGTTGACAGATCAGCAGCAGGAACAAACGTCACCACAGCTCTGATAAACGACAGCAAAGCAGAAAACAGAGTGAGATGAATAGTAGTAGTAGTAGTATCATACTAGGCGGTATTTGACGCTGCATACATCGTAGTATCACCTACCTGTAATGTACTATTCTCTTCACCATAACATAACAGAAACTGGCCAGCAGTTGAAATAAATCAGTCACATATGTAAGATGAAGCTGCACAACATTTATCAGGTCAATTTATGTGATGTGTAGTAATAATACACGTGCATGTATTTCAGTAATATTGGTTGATAGGAAATGTTTTGATCTGCATGTGATGATATTGATGAGGACAGCTGTGTGTGTGTGTGTGTTTGTGGTGAAAAGAGGGGGATACACACTGAGGGTCTGGTCCCCAGTAAGCCTTAAAGCAACGGAGACACAGAGCTGCTGCCACTGACTGATTAACACTGGCAGCTGTCTCTCCGTCTCTCACTGTCTGTGCTCTGTCTCTGTCTTTTGATTATGTCTGCTTCTTTCACTTCTCATCTCTCCATCTCTAAATCAAAAGACGTGGACAGCCAGACTCCTGCGATCCACATTAAGTGCTGTTTTTCAATCATTAATGTAGCATAGAGTGGGATGTTTGTATATCAATACACAGTTTTGACTTTGACTCCTTCCTTTATGTTTTCTTCTGGCGTCACTTATTTCATTTTTATGAGCCCCAGAAGCTAAAAACTTCTTTAGCACAAACGTGTTTCCACTATAAAGTATTAAAATAACAGACAAGTCAACAAACTGTAAGTTTGAGTTGATGTTGGGAAGATGACACTTAATATCCCAGAAACGTCCACCACTGGCTCTTCTTCAACAATTAAACAATTAGCCAATAACTGAAGTAGTTGTTAAAATGTCAGATTAGTTAATAGCACTCATTATAAGCACATGTGTTGCTAAAACACGAGTTGCGGAGGTCATGCGGAGACGATGGAAGGTGAGGACGGAGGGAAAAGTGTGAAGGATAATAAAAAGGAGAGAGCAGAGAGGCGGATGCTCTCATTACACTGTTGGTGTAACAGTGATTTATTGTGGTTACCAACAGCATAGGTGGGAAGAGAAGGTAATAATAACACTGAGTGGTTTAGAGGAGAAAGCGTAACACATAACATACATCGTGTTCGTAGTGCTGAAACTGTAAAATGAACCCAAAAAATAACGACATAATGGTTAATGAAAGTCAGTTATGGACATAATATACACCTTTTACACACCTTCGTGTTGTGTAATGCAAAAATGCTCTATATAACTGTGGCTATAGTGCAGTTAAACAATGTATGTGGTATGTTAAAGAGGTCTCACACACACACACACACACACACACATCGTCTAGCTCCATGGGGAGATCAGAGAGGCTGCTGCTGTTTAAGGCTTTGATCCAGTCGACTCTGTAACCTGGACTCAAACATGTGAACTCTGTAACCCTGTGGAGTCTGCGGACGACCTTTATCTAGCTGGATGTATTGTATTTGTGGACTGCAGATTTACTCTGGTCACTCACATTTTTAGTGCAGCTTTGTGTTCTTCGGTGTCGATTACTGATCAGCTTCCCGTAACCGGTTGCTGTGAACGCAGCAGCATTACTCAGCACTTTATTTTTATGACACTTTAAACTCGGGGGCCCCAGTTTTCAGGATGTCTGTTGTTGTTTATTTAGGTTGCAGCTGCTGTTGTTTTCTGTAAACAACAGCATTTTATCAGCCATACATACTGAAAACACAAAGAGGGGCATCACCTTAGCTTCTGAAGAAATTAATTATACAAAATATTATAAATAAACTATGACTTATGACTCTTGTTTGTTTTGACAGTGAAGGTTTTATCATCATAAACACACGATGGATGTCTGGTGTAGGTAAACAACTCTTTAATATTCTCCTTAATATATTTTTTATTAAAACATATTACTTTTTATTGCATAAAAATCTATATTTATTTGGTATTTCTAGAGAAAAGTTTAAAAGAAGCATCGATCATCAGAGTCAGCTGTTAGAGGAAATGCATCTCAAGGTCCTTTTCTGATACTAAAACAGCAGAGTGAATTTAATGTTGACATTTTGACGAGTTTTACATTCATGCAACGCTGAACGCAGATCAAATCATGTCTGAGCTCACTGTCTTTGTTTCTGTCTCCACCAGCTGAGATGTTCGCTGCAGGCTGCGTTCAGCCTCTGGAGGGAAATCATGAACATCTCACTGCTGCTGTTACTTATAGAGCAGAAAACAGATAGCCAGGAGTGTGTGTGTGTGTGTGTGTGTGTGTGTGTGTGTGTGTGTGTGTCATATATGGCATTGACCCTCTTGCCTGAGGCTATATGATTCCTCAACAGCTGAGTCTGATTATTAGAATAAAGGTGATAACACACACACACACACACACACACACACACACACAGCAGCCCTGCGAGCTGCGAATCTGATTGATTAAAAGACACCAGGTGGTTGAAGTTAGGCGAGGATCACGGCAAGGAGAAACACACACACACACAGGAGGACACACACACTCAGTATTTTAAATGACATGACGGCGTGTTGTTTCTCCTCTGTGATCCACTAACAGGATGTGATCTGTGTTCTCTTATAATATGTAATATGTCAAATGTATTTTATAATGTCTTCAAACAACATCACTCTTTTTTTTTTTTTAATTTTTTTTTTTCTTGTTTTATCCTCCACATATTCTCCCTCATCGCTCTGCAGCTGAAGTGACCCTTTAGCTCAGACACGAGTGTTTCTGTTCATGATTTGCAGATATCAGTCTTGTTCAGTCTACTGTGGAACTGAGGGGTGAAACATGTTCATGGATGTAAGGAAAGTGAAACGTGGGACTAGTTCATTTGCAGAATCTGGGATTAAACCATCAGCTGCCACTCATCTCATGTTGAGACATTTCCAGTGCAGCTGTAAGAGAGTCTGACAGCAGACGGCGTTTCACGGATGTCTTAAGAGGAAATGTCAGAGTTTGGTGTCAGTTCCTCGTGATCAAAGTAGAAAAGCTCCTTTCTAGAAGCAAATGGCACGTCGTAGCTGGAAGAAAGACTATAAATACTAAACTATTGAGTTTTTACCATATTTAACGATTTTGTCGTGTGAGTTAATTAATTATCATGTAGCACCATTAATCTACTCGATCTATGCTTATCTTACTTAACCTGTAAGTCAAAATGACTGCAGTCCTCCATCTGCTTCATCGCCACATAGAAAGCAATGTAATGTTTTGCTGTTTATTCTCTCTTAAGGGAGAACAGCTAAGTGCATGTGCACAGCTAGCGCTCCTCTCTCTCTCTGTCTTGCAGGGCACGCTGACATTTACTCGATGTGGCGATGCTGTTTTCCAGTGGTTTAGGTGTAGTGACAACTGTGAGCTTGGACTTTTTGTTGCAGTGGAGACGGAGCGAGAGGCCAGAAAAGGGACGAGGTTAGAGCAAGATAGAGGTTGAGGCACACAGAGAAACCTTTTAAAATTGTGCACAGGATCCTCAGTTACACTCTCAGTGTGTGTGTGTGTGTGTGTGTGTGTGTGTGTGTGTGTGAAGGTGGGTAATATGGAGAGATGGGAAAAGGGACTCGGGGGTTGTGAGCAGCACAACACATTTTTCATTCTGTCTTATCTTAGGAGGCATTTCAAGGACAGGGGCTTCGATGGGTTAACACTCGTATGGTCAATGGTTTTAATCCCAATAAACAACTCACACAGAGAGGAAATATTGTACTACTTTATTAAAAACCTCATATTTAAAATATAACCCCCCATTTACGGTTCAAATCAGCCACAACAGAGCCAAACAAGATATCATATATAGACCAAAACTGTAAAAAAAATCACTTTTAATCCTTTTGAGTCAAAGATAAATTAAAAGATGTTACAGAATAATAAGTATTATATCTACAATAAATAAGAAGCTGCAGCTGTTTTATCCAAAATGCTTTGATCACTGTGACCGACCATGCATGCAAACATGTTTCCCCTCTGCAGCTTTGGAGAAGAGCACCAAATGGCATATTTTATGTCCTATGGGCATATCTGCTCTTCAGCAGGAGACACCGTTGCAAGTGTTTTCTATCCATCCATCCATCATATGTGTTACACAAAGCGGGGACACATGGAGATGAATGCATCTTTCTCCTGAAACGTGTGGACGATGGAGACTTCCAGTTTGGTGATTTTAATTTCTCAGCTGTAACCATGTAACCATGTAACCATGCCTACACTGAGAGCCTGCTTTTGATGAGAGGGAAGAGCTCTTGTTCTTATTATTATTGTTTGGAAAGCTACTAAAAATGTCACATCAGAAATAAATTTCAGAGTAATTCTTCTAGATAGATAGATAGATAGATAGATTATCATTATTATTATTAGCATTTAGACGTTTTGAGCATTTTTAATTCCTCACCTCTCAGCCGACAGCGTGTGATTTCTAGGTGAAGTTTAGAAGTTATTTTTATCGTCCACTTTTCTTTTCAGCTGTCGATGGGAGAGACAGAAGAGATGAGAGAGAACCAAATATGTTTCACCGTCCTTTGAATCATCACAGAGATTTTATTTTAAGCCTCTTTATTGTGAAGAGCTCTGATGCCAAACTCAGACAGGTGCTGCATTATTCATGATAGATAGATAGATAGATAGATAGATAGATAGATAGATAGATAGATAGATAACTTTATGAAAGGTAAGGAACAGTTACTTAGAGACTCTGCAGCAGGTTTTCTTTCTTTTGCTCTTAATTAAATGTGTATTCAATGAAACTTAATTTTGTGAGAATGCTGTTGTTAAATTAAACAATGTGCCTCATACTAAATCTGAGTTTGTTTGTTTGTTTGTTTGTTGTTTGTGTGCTCTTGTGGTTAAATCGGGTTTAAAAGGTGTCTGATGATGTCACTTAGAGTTTAATTATGAAGTGTGAATAACCTATTTACCTGCAGAGATGTGTTTGATGGTTACACAGTCGCACCTGTCCCATCACCATCTCTCCCGCTCTGCTGTGCATTGTGAGCGTGTGTATGTACATACTGTATGTGAAACGGCTTACATACGTGTGTGTGTGTGTGTGTGAATCATGTATTTACACATGTGCAGTGTCACTGCAGATATTTTTGTTGTTGTTACAGGGCGTCGGGCGCGATGGCTAATGCCTCCCCAGACCTGGACAACGCGGAAGCCCAGCGCCAGCTTAACAACAACAACCGACCAATCAGCTCCGGGTTCTGGGAGACGGAGTGTACCAGCTCCAAGCTGTTCGAGTGCTCCCGCATCAAGGCCCTGGCAGGTCCGAGGTCACACACACACACACACACACACACACACACACACACACACATGCATAACACGTCAACATCAAGGGCATGATGTTGATTCTTTGCTGAATTTTTCATCTTTTGAACCGCTTTTTCATGACTTATCCAAAGCTTTCTTTTTAAGTCACTAATAGGAAAAAGACATAATATTTTAAATGAATAACTTTTCTTAGTTAAAAGCCAGAAAACGGATCTCATATTTGAAAGTCTCAGCATATCAAGCACCTCAGTTAATCCTGTAAGCACAATTGATTAAATGCAAATATGATCCTAACCGTATTGATTCAGAGAAAGCAGTGTTTCTCAACCAAATCTGTTCCCGTTGATGTAAAGCTGATTCCTTTATCTCCCTCAGATGAACGCGATGCGGTGCAGAAGAAGACTTTCACCAAATGGGTTAACTCTCATTTGGCCAGAGTGTCCTGTCGTATATCCGACCTCTACAACGACCTGAGGGATGGATACATGCTCACCAGACTGCTGGAGGTCCTCAGTGGAGAGCTACTGGTGGGAACTGGGACACATTATAATGCCCTTTGTGTAGTCTTTCTTACCTGATTTTCATACATTTTAGTCCATTTGTTATCTGTTTTATTTATTTGGGAACTATACATTCTTTTTATCAGCTTAAAGTTCATCTATAAGTAAAATACGCCTTGTTGGTTAGATATGTTTTTTTTGGCAAAAGTCATTTTTTGTTTATGTTAGTTATCTGCTATATGTATGCTAATGCTACGTACTAATCCATCCCTCTGTCCCCCGCTAGCCGAGGCCTACACGGGGTCGTATGCGGATCCATTGCCTTGAGAACGTCGACAAAGCCCTCCAGTTCCTTAAAGAACAGAGGGTTCACCTGGAAAATGTTGGTTCCCATGATATTGTTGATGGAAACCACCGCCTCACCCTGGGCCTCATGTGGACCATCATCCTACGCTTTCAGGTAGACGCAAAATCATATGAAACACCTAAATGTTGTTGAAAACATTGTATTTTTATACATATAGTTTCTGGGATCAGGGGTTGTCTCTTGGCAAAGAGTTAAAAATCCACCTGATATTGTTTTCTTAATGCAAAATGTGAATTTATGGACTGCCTTAGTTGGACGGTTCATGTGGCTTGAATCTGAGCTTCGCTGTAAGTGCAGTGAGATGCTGGCACGTGTCCCTGTACTACTTACTGAAGCAGAAAGATGCTGTAATCAGCACCGGGTCCATTTAGGAGGAGCTGCCAGCGGTTCTGTTTCAGGGAGGCTGTCACAGCTGCTGCATCATCAGCGTGCGACAGCGACAGCAGCGTTTGGTGGATAAAAGATGAATGTCACTCGGGGCTCTGCGGTCTCGTGATAGCGGTCGCCTGCCAGTCTGCTCTTCAACAAGGACACACACACGTATAAACCCACACTGCAGGAGCTCTCTTTACATATACACTCCATGAGTCTGTGCTCACATCCTGACATGGACAAAAACTCACACTCACACACACACTCACAGGTTTCCAGGCATTAGCAGCAGTGATACAGGATCAGTTCCTGCCATCTAAGTACAGCAGGGCTCCTCTTTTATTACGCTTCAGTGCTACAGCGTGGCCTCCGCACGAAATGCTTGTGTAGCATTATTCAGACCCTTCTGAAGCTGTCTCCTGGGACTGTTGTCATGCTAGGGCTAAGCTCTTTTAATTAGCCTGTAGTATGAGGAGTGACCCTCTCTGTAAGCCAGGCTGTTAGCATCCCAGCAGGGCAAAGAGGATTGATGTGAGAGGGGTGTTATGGTTGATTGAACCCATGATTTATAGTGGGAATATTAATATTTTGTATAATGTTCACTGCTGAAATCTAGTTCATGGTGAAACTAAATTTCCCAAAATTTGTATTATATCAAAGTCAGTTGAAGTTTTAAGGTAGCCAAGTCAACTTTCCATACTTAAGCTCTGCAGCAGTAAGCTCCACAAACTATTCAGCGAGCTTTGCCTCTATTAGCTGTGAGTTTTGGCCTCCATCCTGCTCGCCTGCTCCCAGGAGCCACCAGTTGATGGCCTCTTCAATTTTGCATGTGCTGAGAAAGGAGAGCAGTGCAGGAGCAGTTATGGAAAAAATGAAGCGGTGATGTTGTGGTAAGTAAGCAGCGGTTGGGGTCTAACTATTACCTTTAGTCAGTGTTCACCAGACAGGTAAGTTCAGAAATAAAATCTTATTTAGAAAGACAACCTGGGGAAAAAACAGGTTTTGTTGTGGACCAAATCACAGCTGATTATAGCCAATAAGTGCTTGTGATTCATCCTCAAGGTTTCTACCATTACACACCTATTACTTTTTAGCCATAACTATGAAACTAATAGTATAATTAAAGGATAAATAGATTAATTTAACCAAACATTTAATCTCTAGAGCAGATTGGAGAATTGAGAGGTTGTTGCACTTTGCCTCTCCTCATGTCTTTTCCCCTTTTCCTCCCTTCCTCTGTGGTGAAAGTGAGAGTTTGCTTTGCCCAGTCAGCAGGTAGCCAAACCACTGCAGTAAGTAGTGCACAGACACAGAGAAAGAGGCATAGAGAGGAAAAGAGGGAGAGAAAGGAGAGAAAGGAGAGGACTGACTGGCAAAGGAAGAGGTAATCCTAATGTATATACAGAAACAAACACAAATAATAACATAACTGTTATTATTTGCAGTTATTATGTTATATATAGTTGGCTGAGCGTCCTTGTGTTGTGCAGTGTGTGCGTTTGCTAACACACTGCCAGCTCAGTTGAGACACATTGATCGAAGCTATACTGTATATTTGAAAGAATATATAGATTCAGATTTTAGATTTTGCACATTATATTGCATTCTTTTACCATGGATGTGTATTGTGTTTCCATTGTTGTTGAGGTGTTATAATAATTTGTAATATTTTCTACATTTCCTGTGGATTTAACAGTTCAACGTCACGTTGTCCTTTTTTTAACCTTGTTGTGTAGCAGAACTAGAATATTGTCTTTTTTTTATTCCACACATACTTCATAATTATCAAAACCTGGCGCCTACATTACCCATTATGCAACTCAACTACTGTCTGTCAAGTGTTGACGTAGCCTGGAGCTGATAGCCTCAGGCGGAGATGAGGCGGGGCGACAGGAGTCTGACTTCTTTCTAACCCAGATTTATTTTTATTTTCTGACGCTGACTCAGGTTACTTGAGACAATTTATCAGATTTCACGCAGCTCCGTCTGGAAACATGAGGCTTTTTATACAACGTTATAATACCCCGGTAAAGGTACACTGTTGAAAACACACATAAAAGTCTTCTGTGTATTTCTATACGCAGGGATGTGTTTGCAGTGTTGTTCCTAACGATGTGGGTAGCAGCTGATTCCAGGGTGTCATGTCCCCAATTACCTTGGATCATGTCACTGTGATGTGATTGGCTGAATGGCTGTCACTGTCACCTGTCTTCAGGCATTAGGCTGATGATGTAATGGGTCGGGCATGTTGAGAAGCACACAGTGCAGCGTTTTCCTTACACAGAAGTCTGTTTTTACTCGTGATTCTCTCTAACTTTGTTTATTTGAAGGTTCAGGTATATTTTCAGGGACTGTGACCTTTGCTCAGACCTGTGTTCTTGTGAGCCAATCAGAGGCTTTGTGGGCAGGACTGAAGCTGGTGACGTTACAAAGCTTTGTCACATGTTTACTGTCACTGCACAGCCACAAAGGGTGCAAGCTAATTTAGCTAGATAGCCTGCAAATATAAATGTACAGTGCTTTATGTTCCCAGAAAAGAAAGCAGCAGTATATAAAACTTAATATCTGGTCTTAGAGAAAGAAGTTATAAGGTGTGTGTCCAGTGTAACTGGCCCGTTTGGCCAATTAATCAGAGTTTTACTGGCATTTTATATATTTTTATAGAAATGAAAATAACATTTTCTATTCATTAATTATGGTGATTTATTAGTTGCATACATAATATATACAACTGTGAATTTCCCTTTAGATTTGGTTGTTTTCCTTTAGTTTTGGATATGTAATGTTGCTATAATATTACACAAATGTGCAAATTATAAAATTGACAGTGAGCATGAGGGATGATGCATCAATTGTCTCATTCCTGTGTGCTCTTTTAGATTCAGGTGATCAAGATAGAGACAGAGGACAACAGAGAAACCCGCTCTGCCAAGGATGCGCTGCTGCTATGGTGCCAGATGAAGACCGCAGGGTGAGCAGTGAAATAAAAATCCAAGGAAGTGTCCTCAAGCTGCACACAGCTGCTGTTAGTGTTACAGCTTAGATTTAAAGTTATAAAACATGTTCTCTGTGTTTCAGGTACCCTGAGGTCAACATCCAGAACTTTACCACCTGCTGGAGAGACGGTCTTGCCTTCAATGCGCTCATACACAGACACAGGTAGGTCTGATTTTAAACACACCTTATCATTATAAAAACGGACATGTTTCACTTACATGATGACATGTGCAGAGAGAAACGAAGCGAAATGAATTAATATGTTTATATTTACAAATATGAAAAAGTAAAAAAAGCAATGTGAAGATTTAACTGTGAGGTTTATGTCACTGCATTTTAAATAAAAACATATGCAAAAGATAAAGAGTGCAAAGTCCTGCAATAGGTTTCACTGACATGCAGTATTAAGATTGAAGCCATATAAACATGACAGTCTCTATCCTGTCATCTTGTGCCCTTCAGACCTGACCTGATAGAGTTCCACAAGCTGACGAGATCCAACGCAACCCACAACCTCCAGCAAGCCTTCAACATCGCCGAGCAGCACCTGGGACTCACCAAACTACTGGACCCTGAGGGTGCAGTCATATCACATAACATACAACAATATCCTGTTTTACATCAGTTACACCATTTACTCTGGATGAAACCATCCACTAAATCATGCAGAGATTATTTCAGAAGCTTCTGTTTAGATCCACCTTGAGTAAAGCAGGTGTTAACTCCTCTGCTCTCTGCTGTCTGTCTGTACCTGTGAACACAGATGTGAACACAGAGAACCCGGACGAGAAGTCCATCATCACCTATGTGGTCTCCTACTACCACTACTTCTCCAAGATGAAGGCTCTCATTGTGGAGGGCAAGAGGGTTGGCAAGGTAACAAATACTGTAATATGCTGAGACACACAGTGTATGTCCAACGCAAAAAAAAGCTCAAATAGCAATTGTGCTGCAATTACTTTGACAGCTGAGAAGCAATTCATCAAAAGGTGCAGCGCCTAATAAATAAGATAAATTTCCTTCTTCTTCTGGCTGCCTATCTCAGGTATTAGACAACTGTATTGAGGCTGAGAAGATCATCAACCGCTACGAGGCTCTGGCGTCAGACCTGCTGGACTGGATAGAAAAGACCATCGCGGTCATCAGCAACCAGAAGTTCGCCAACTCGCTGGCCGGAGTTCAGCAGCAGCTACAAGCCTTCACAACGTACTGCACCGTAGAGAAGCCTATCAAGTATGTTTTCTGACTCTTTATTATATTATTGGTATTTTAAAGATATGTAGGCATAAGCGTAAATGCATGTGACAACAAGCTACTCTAATTGGATTTTTGTTGCAGGACCTCTAATGTTATCAATAATGATTTAATAATATTCAGCTCCTCAAATATGATAATTTAAAGAGAAAAATACAACATATTAATCCATAATTGTTAGTTTGATGAGCGTTACCTGATAATGAAAACATGCTTCTCCAAATAATTAAATGGTCACTGAAAATTGACAGTTTTCTGATTCTCGCCCAGATTCCAGGAGAAGGGGAATCTTGAAGTCCTTCTCTTCACTATCCAAAGCAAACTGAGAGCCAACAACCAGAAACCGTTTGTGCCTCATGATGGGAAACTCATCTCAGACATCAACAAGGTCGGCTGTGTTGCTTTTATTTCATCATTTAATAAACAATTAAATGGCAAATTAAATCGAGCGAGTTCTTGATTAATTAAAATGTCGGCATCAGTATACTCTTTATTGTTAACCTTACATTTTCCAGGCCTGGGAGAGGCTGGAGAAGGCGGAGCATGAGAGGGGTGTGGCTCTGCGCAAAGAGCTGATTCGTCAGGAGAAACTGGAGCTGCTGGCTCAGCGTTTCGACCACAAAACCACCATGAGACAAGCCTGGCTCAACGAGAACCAGAGACTTGTATCACAGGTACTGTATGGATCTCTTGTGCATAATAGTTAAACTTTTAAAATGAATAATATTTGTCTTTAAATAGATGATTATGGTATGCACTTATAGTATATGTTCTACTACACACACAACGCCGAGTGTGGCAGAAGCTTGCACCTCACACACTTTTTTCACCCTCTGTTTTTCTTCTCTCCACCTACAGGACAACTTTGGCTACGACCTGCCAGCAGTTGAGGCAGCGATGAAGAAACACGAGGCCATCGAGGCGGACATAGCCTCATACGAGGAGCGAATCGGCGTTGTGGTGGAACTTGCCGCAGAGATGGAAGTGGAAGGATACTATGACATCCGGCGTATTTTGGCACGTAAGGAGAACATCCTGGGGCAGTGGAGTCTGCTGAAAGAGCTGGTGGCCGGAAGAAGGACCCGGCTGGAGAAGAACCTGGCTCTGCAGAAGACGTTTCAGGACATGGTCTATATGATCGACTGGATGGAGGACACACAGGTACTGGAGGGTGTGTGAGAGACAGAATGAGAGGCACTTCACTTGTATTTTTAGTAGTTAAATAAAGAGAGAGGTAAATCTACAAGTTGGAGTTTGAAGAGTGGAAAAAAGAAAGAGAAAGCAGACAGAGTGTGTGTATGCATGCGTGTTTTTGATTTAAGACATCACGCATGTTATCTGGTTTCCTCCTCCCTCCATCTCCTGCTCCGTCTCAGGTCCAGCTGCTGTCCAAGGACTTTGGGAAGCATCTTTTGGAGGTGGATGATTTGTTGCAGAAACACAGCCTGCAGGAAGCCGATATTGGCGTGCAGGCTGAGAGGGTCGAGACCCTCAACACTGCCGCACTCAAATTCACCACCATAGAGGGTAAACACTTAGCTATTTATTATGCATAGCACCAGTATAGTATTTGATTTTTATTTTTTCATTCTGTTTTTGGCTTTATATAATAGTTTTAACTGTGTTTCATGTAGATTGTATTGCCTGAAAAGAGGCTGTCATGGTCAGAAAATGTCAATGTAAACAATTCTTAGATTTACATACGTAGTTTGTTGCACAATAACAGCAAAGCTTCTTCAACTTCTTCTACTTTTGTAAAACTTCAACTTGTGTCACAGAGTTGTAACTTCGACATAATAATATTAGTACATATATGTAAAATACAAGTCATGTAGCAAAGAGGCAACAATTTTTCAGCATTGTTTATCAGTCGTGGAGCATTGATCCAGAATTGATTTCATTGTAGAGGATGTATTTGACCTTCAGATAACAGTTAATAATAACAGTAAATAGATTTTTGAAATTGATATTAGTAATCTGATCTACTTATTTTGGTTTAATGTAGTACACTAATGAATACTGCATGTATTATATATATTTTTTCATAGTCATTAGTCTCACTTTGTTGTCTTCCAGGTTACCAACCATGTGACCCACAGGTGATCTGTAACCGTGTCAACCACGTCTCTTCCTGCCTGGAGGAGCTGAAACAACTGGCAGCTAAAAGACGTGCTGAGCTTGAGGAGTCGAGACAGCTGTGGGCTTTCTTTCAGGTAGGATGGGTTGACACGATGAGACATTTGTCTCAGTAGAGATTTCAATATTTATCCTCCAAAACAGAAGTTTCTCTAAAAATAGTAAATGTTCTAAGAACCTTTCAGACTCTTAGTTCATGTTTGTGTTAAATGTAAAAATGTAAATCCTGTTCGTCTCTTTGTTGTCCCGCTAGGAGCTGGAGGAGTCGGAGGCCTGGATCAGGGAGAAGAGCTCCATCCTGGGAGCTCAGGGTTACGGGAAGGACCTGAGCAGTGTGCTGAGGTTACTACAAAAACACAAGACTCTGGCTGGAGAACTGCTGGCTCACCGGTCACTGCTGCAGGTGTGTGTGTGAAGGTGGCACCTGGTAAAAAACTTGATGTATTTTAGCTATATAAATTTGCTTTTTAAGCACAGAGGACACAAGTTCTCTGTGATATTGAAGGTACAGTACTTCCTGTAAGTGTTATTGTGTGGTAATACTTATAACCTCCTGCATATAAAAGAAAAACCATGATACTACTTAAAATCAGCATGTTGGCTTGTCTTTTACTACATCCAGTGTAAGTTGAAAACAATGAGAAAATGTAAATATTAATGTAAATACTTATATTTATTAGTTCATCAGTGTAAAATAATGTCAAGAAACGCTGTCATTTCTCCATCCTGCTTTATTCAGAACACCATGAAGCGTGGAAAGCAGATCCTGAGTGAGAAGAGCTTTGGCACAGCGGGGATCCAGGAGCGGATCATGGATGTGAAAGGCGAGTGGAAGAGACTAGAGGACCAGGCCGCACAGCGTCTTGGTCACCTGCAGGAGGCGCTCAACTTTTTTCAGTTCACCACGGAAACAGACGACCTGGTGGCCTGGCTGCAAGATGCTTACCGCCTGGTCTCCAGTGAAGATTTCGGACACGATGAGTACTCCACTCAGTCTCTGCTGAAGAAACACAGAGGTGTCAGCGAGGCCATCGACAAACATCGCCTGCATGTAGTGACACTGCGCAAACACATGGTGGCGCTGCCTCTGCAGTACCGTGAACAAGAGGTGGGTAGTGGGAGCAGGGAACGGGTTGTTGTTTTCTGTATTTTTTTACCTCTTCCTCATTACTTTCTCCTCTGCTCCTCTCTGCAGGAGGTGCAGGTGCGTATGGGAGAGGTGGAGCAGCTGTATACCGAGGTAGTTGAGGTAGCGGTTCTCAGACAGCAGTGGCTTCACGACGCCCTTGCCGTCTACCGCATGTTCAGCGAGGTCAACGCCTGCGAGCTGTGGATTGACGAGAAGGAACAGTGGCTGGACAAGATGGAGATCCCTGAGAGACTGGAGGATGTGGAGGTGGTGGCACACAGGTGAGGAGGAGGAGAACAAAACGGAAGCACCGAATGGAGGTGCAGCTGTGTGTCCTTTTGCTTAAATCATATCTAAAGAGGGAAACTGTCCCACTTCTTGTAGGTTTGAGTCCTTGGACCAGGAGATGAACAGCCTTATGGGAAGGATCCTGGACGTTAACCAGATAGTCCAGCAGCTCCTGGATGGAGGTCATCCATCGTCTACAGAGGTCAGAGGTTGTCAGGACCACCTCAACTCCAGGTACTGAAACATAATTGACCTCCCAACACCTACAACTGTAAAAAAAAAATCTTTATTTCAGTCTTGCTGCTGCCAATGTGTAGGAAGGATATGCAGAAGGGCAATATCCAGTTCACTGTGTAATTTGATCAGTAAAAAAGAAACAAAAACTAATTTTCGTGCATTGATTTACCAAATCTTTGTCCTACTTACTCCTGGAAGGGGGGAGGAGAGGGTGAGAGGAGAAGGAGGTGGAGGGGAGTTGACTGACAAGCAGTTAGAGAAGAACGATGACTGAGAGAGAAAAAAATGTGGGTTTGTGTTATATAAAAAAAAATAGTGGGTGAAGAACATTTTCAAAATCGTTTTGTTCGCATAGACGTTTTTTAAATTGTCATCTGACAAACAGCGTTTTGTCTCCTGTCAGTCATTGTCTCAGTAAGATGTTAAACTCCTACCTGCTTCCTCGTGTTTCTGCAGTACGAGCTCAGTTTGCCTGAGATTGTAAATATAAAATAGCAACATGCATTTAATCGACTCTGCGATACGACTAGCTATTTATTTTTATTTTTTTTCATATTCACTGACCACTATTACGTCTGGCAGCAGCGTCCGTGGCGGCTGGGTGTCCACGAGTCTTGTGACCTTGGCATGAAAGCGTTGGTCTCAAGGCGACCATCTGTGCTGGCTGCCTCAGACTAAACAGGGACGGCCAAGAGCATTTGTACCAAAATAAATCAAACATACAAAATAAACTGTCCTCACCTCCATCTCTAGTACTACTTATTAAAATTCAGTTTTATGACCTTAACTGCTTAACTTCATGGAAAATACAAACTAAATTTTGTTTACAGGTCAGTCAAATTTATTATCCGTTTTTATATTTTCTACCTTTTAAATAGATTTCTGATTAACACAAGTTAAAAGACAACCAACATCAACATTTAAAATGAAGGAAGTTATGAAACCATCCAGTTTTGAGCCATTAATTTAAATTTTTATAAAGCATTTTCCTTTTATAATTTGTATTTAGATTTAAAATTAAGATTTATATTATCTTAAATATCTGACTATGCTTTATTTCATAGATTAATGTATAAAACAATTATTGGATTATTATCAAATTATTCAAACTGAGTTCAGGGAAGCTTGAATGTGTTATTTTCAGCAGCTCTGAGGTCAGTGTCACCGAGCTGTTTTCCTGCCTGCCTGCTGAGTGCTGTCTGCCTCTCTGCCATTACCTCATTACAGTCACAAGGGCACCGGTACATGTGTATATACTGTATGTGTGTTTCTTGGCTGAATGGGCGTGTATTGAGACCTGCTGGTCTGGAGCAAAATCAGGAGAACATATTGTGTGATGATATGGTAAACAGACGAGGCAGAGAGGAAACAGGAAACCAGACCAGGTCATCATAGCAATGAGAGACAAACATATTAAATGTATTTTAATATTATTGTAGCCTGTATCTTTTCATCATAATCTGTTTTACGGCCGTGAAATGCTAAACACCATTAACGCTGAGACCAACTAAAACAAACAAAATATAAAATATCCAAACACATATAAAAAAAAAAATTAAAGTAATTTTACATTTTTACTATTTTTCATCTATGTGGCATTTAGCTTTTACATCCCAGTTAACTGAAACACAAACATTTATGTGCCAAGTGCTTTCATAATCAGCATTAAAAGAGAGATGATTGGTTTGAATCCCATCCATCAGTTCTACCATCTACAGTATGTACGAAGAAAAATGAATTCTGCTTCAAGGACCCCAAAACATCGACTCAGAAACACGTTATTATTGAATATTGAAAGTAAAATATATTTCTCCTTCACAGTACCACTCTCCCCTTTCTTTAACTACATGTTAATATTAATCTATCCTGTCTGTTTCCACATCGTACCAGGTGGAACAGCATCGTGGAGCTGGTTGAGCAGAAGAAGGATCAGCTGGACTCGATGTTGCGGCTGCAGAACTACCTGCTGGAATGTGCCGAGATCAAGTCCCAGATTCAGGACAAGAGAAAAGCCATCGACGCTACTCAGTACGTGGGCAGTGACCTCGGAGGAGTCCTGGCTCTGCAGAGGCGTCTCTCCACCATGGAGGGAGCTCTGTCTGTCCTGGAGCCCAAACTGCTGCATCTGCAGGTGGGGAGAAATACAGTGACTGTACAGATGTTTGAGGAAGATGTGATTCAGCTGTGAACAGCTTGTGATGGTCTTTGATTTATTCCTTAAGGAAAGGTGAAGATTTTAAAGCGTAGAATCACCCAAATGCCTTTTCTGTTTGGTGATGTAGGAGGAGGCGGAGCACCTGGCCACCGCCCACTCGGGTCGAGCCATGGAGGTTCTGGTGCCGTTTGATGGCATCAGCGTGGAGTGGGAGGAGCTGAAACGGACCCTGCAGGGCTGTGAGGATTCACTGATGGTGGCCAGCAGGTTGCAGAGCTTCATACAGGTACACGGGGTAGTTCTGGTGTTGTTTTTCTTGTATATGAAAAAAAAATCTCAATCAATATTTATCAGCCAACAGCAGCGTTGATATCAGACACAAAAAAGAAAGTGATAGTCTGGAAACATTTTTCAACACAGGAAGCCAAATGTCTGTTTGTGATGTGTTGAAGTGTCTTTTATAAACAGTCAGTTGTCAGTCTACACTGACTGGGGCAGAAAACAACAGAACAGATGAAGTATAGATCGTCTTCCTCTCACTGCCCTCCAGGACTTGGACTCATTCCTCACCTGGTTGGTCCAGACGCAGACGTCTGCTGCCTCAGACCAGTTACCCAACGACCTGGAGGAGGCCGAGAAACTCATCAACAAACACGCTGCCCTCAAGGAGGAGATTGGACGGTGGGTAACTGAAGGACAACTTCATAATCGTCTTTAACATTTTATAAATACATCAGGTGACTCTGTCGTCGTCCTCGCAGGTATGAAGAGGACTACGAGCGCCTGCAGGCCATGAACGAGCTGCTGGAGTCCGAGGAGGCTCCTCTCCCTCAGGCCGCGCTGCAGCAGTGGCTCCAGAAGCTCGATGTCGGCTGGAACAAACTGCTGGAGATGTGGGAGAGCAGGAGAGAAGTTCTGGTCCAGGCTCACATCTTCCATTTGTTCCTCCGAGACGTCAAACAGGCCGAGTCCTTCCTCAACAACCAGGTGAGCCCTGCAGCATCATGGAAATCTGCAAATGAAGCACAAAAGTTAAATGATGCTTGGCGGCAAGATGAAAACAGCAGCTGCGTGCATCATGTATGTGTGTTTTTATATCATGTGGCTGTTTTTTTATGAGCTCATTTGTCTCATATGCATACAGATACAAATCGCTGTGCTTATTATTATTATATATCTTTTTGTTTGAGTTTTGTTTTTTGTTTTTTGTTTATATATTTTTGGGCCAGAAATAGAAATAAACATAAATGTAATATTGAAGCAACGTGAGAGGCATAACATGGAGGACATACTGGATGTGGTTTTTTTCTGATCACATCAACTAAACATCCAGGCTGAGTGTTTCCATCTGACTGCAGACTGGGTGTGGTCGGCTACCGAAGTCTGTTCTGACAGAAAGAGAAAAGACAAGAGGGAGTCGGTGTGTGTGTGTGTGTGAGAGTGTGTGTGTGTGTGTCAGCAGGTGTCTTTTTGCAGCGTGTCCCTCTGTTATGTGATATTAAAGCAGGAGCTGTTGATGCAGCAGCTTCTGGTAACTCCAGATCTATATTGTTGCTTCATGATAAAGTGTTGGAGGAGGAACCGTTGGCAGCCTCCTGATGCTGAAGAGTGTGTGTGTGTGTGTGTGTGTGTGTGTTTCTGTTTGTTAAAGATATACAATGGCTCTGTTAATGATCCATAAATTACCCAAATGTTTAGTTTGCAAATATCCTATCTGGGATTTTGTGTGATTGTCTTACTTTAACTAAATATATTGATGCATAATCAGAAACTGCAGAAAGGAAGCAGCACTTTTAAATTCCCTTAAAGCGAGAATGATTAAACTCTTTCATGTTTCCATGTAATTATGATTTCTTTACATTTCAAGAGTCGCCTGTGTGATTACAGAGCAGCAGTCGACATCTCTGTATCCAATCTGTACTACATGCAGAAAGGTTTGTTTTGCTAATCTGAAATGTCACAGGCAGAGCTGCCCCGTCTCCTGTGTGCCTGTGTGCGTTCGTGCGTGTGTGTATGTGTGTGTGTGTCCTTATTAGCCCGGGGCAGTTGATTTAGAGAGAAGAGCATTTCTTCTTCAATAAGTATCAAAGACGTTTCTGGCCGTAGATCTCTGTCTGCTTCTACCATTTATTTCTGCCTCCATTTAACTTATTTTCTCCGTGTCCAGACACATTTATATATTTGAGTATTTATAAAAACCTATCCTTTGAAATTCTCCATCCTTAAATTATTGATTACGTTTTTTAACTTTCTCATAAAAAAGCAAATATAAGAAAGCAAAGCAATGTTACTTATCTGTTGAGTTTGAATGTTAACGTTTGAAGGCAACACACGCATTTTATTTTTAACATAATAATTCAACATAAAACTTTCTGTTCAGTTCCCTACTAACAAAATATTTAGATGATTCAGTGTGAGTGTAGCAGGTTTAATTGCAGGAGGAAAGCTGACAATGTTAAAATAGTAAAAATAGTCTCTAATACACCTTTCTGCTCCCATCTTCATCTTCCAGGAGTCTGCCCTCGCTCACGTGGAGCTGCCCACTACGGTGGAGACTGTTGAAGCCGCCATAAAGAAACACAAGGACTTCACCACCACCATGGAGCTGAACCTGCACAGGATCAAAGCTGTGATCGAGGCTGGAGAGAGTCTGATCAGCCAGAGCAACATCTACTCCGATCGCATCCGGGAACGCATCGACACCCTCGCCAACAGGTACCAGTCACACAATACGTTGGAAAGGGAAGGCCAAAACTCACAACACGTACATCTGTAACTCAGTTTTTATCCTGGTTTAAAATGTTTAGACACAAACATAGAAACTATACTCTGATCTTATCATCTGATTATCTTGCTCTGTGGGATTTGTGGGTTTTTTTATGCTGTATAAGCAGTGGGAATATTTTTTCTTCAAGGATTAATATGTCAAGCTGTGAATTGCACTGAGCTTTGTGCAAAAATCTGAAGCATCACAATATAACAATAAGAAAAAGAATAATAGGGATTAAAAAACGAAGATTCAGAAGGAAACAAAACATAGAAAACAGAGCCTGGTCTGTTTTGTCCAGAACTGACACCTGACCATGAAATCTGTGTGATAGCTGAGGTGTGTGTGTGTGTGTGTGTGTGTGTGTTGGGTGGGGGTTGGTGTGTGTGTGTGTGTGTGTGTGTGTTAGATGGGGGTTGGGGTGAATATATGTATGTGTCCAACAATAGAAATGTGAACAACCATATGGTTTTAGATTAAATTTACATGAATTAACTCAAATAAATAAGCACAGTGCAACATAATCATTTGAATGCATTGCATACACATTTTATTATAAATAATCTTAACAATTATTACATAAATGAAGGTGCTCTTTAATAAACAAATAATATCTGCTGCTGTCAACAAATAATATTAGACCTTGTATGTTTATCATGTGATGTGATGTCAGATATCACGTGTCAGTAAATCAATCATTGAATCAATGTAATGATCAGTATATGACTGTAGTTTAAAGTTAAGTATGCTTTTTATTATCTTCTATCAGGGAACAAATACATCAATAAGGTCCAGTATTAAATATATATATTGAATATTGACAGTAGAAAACAATTTCCATAATCCATAAACAGTGAAGAGGTGACACATGATAAAAATAAAAATATAAAATATGGTGCAAATCAAGCTGCTTTTGCCTTCTGCTTTCAGAAATCTCAGCACCCATTGAGGAAAGATGTTATAGCTACTGTACATATACACACTAAATGAAAGTGTAATTAATTATATATAATTATACATATTAATTATATAATTATGTTGAAAGTTGAACTTGAAATGCCTCTTCCTCCGTCTCTCAGGGGAAACCAGAACAGAGAGTTGGCTCAGCAGTGGCTGGAAAAGCTGAATGACCAGTGGGAGCTTCAGAGGTTTCTCCAGGACTGTCACGAGGTAGGACGACAACAAACCGCTCTGAACCTCTTAGAAACTTAAGGAAGTCAATCTGATTGGTTAAATTACTGTGTGATCTCTGAGAAGAGCTCTCACCACTTTAATCCTAATTTTTATAGCTGGATCGTATAATTTTACACGGTCCGGTTGTGACTCGCCTCTGCTCGTTCCTGCAGTTTTTGCTCTCTCACCCTGCGGAGTCACCGGCTTCTTTCTGGGCCAAAACCTTGTTTAGTTTCAGCAACTTTCTCTCTTTGGCTCTGCTGAATAATTCATTAGCACAGCTCCTCATCACTAATTCAAAGGAGGACGAGTGTATCTCTCTGCGTACGTGTGTGTGTCTGTGTGTGTGTGTGTGTGTGTATGAGGTGTACAGTGGGCCAGTGACACTGCGTCAGTCTATATGAACCTGAGATCTCAGCTGGCTGGGTGTGTTCTGCTGTTGGGTCCAGGCTGCATCCTCGTGTTTCCTGCTTCTCTCTCTGCTCACCAACACAAGTCAGATATTTCTGAGCTGTTATATGCAAAGTGATTACAGGTGTAGTTTATATTCTTCGGTTTGGTCGATATATGATGCTGCACAATAAACATTGTTGAGGACAAACTCATCAGATCAAATGAAGACGTGGTAAAAAATCGAACAGTTCCCGTGTTTATAAGCTGACCATAAGATGCTACAGACAGTCATCATCGTCAGTGTTGGAAACAGATTGGAAATGAAACAGATGTTGCTGATGAAGCCTATCGCCACCAGATAAACCTCTCTGTATTTCATGGTATACAGAGTTTTTACATCCTGTGTCTTGGGATGATTTTCCAACAATATGCACCTGACACTTCCTTCGGCCGATACAGCTAACTTCCAGTTAGCCCTCTGCTAGCTTGAATGGGGATAAAATAGACTTTTAAAATGTTATCAGATTAAAAAGATCAAATTCTCATTTCTTGGTTGTTGCGTGATGCTCAAAACAGTTTATTCACCGTTTTACAGCTGCAACAGTAGCGTCAGAGTACGCTACAGAGGCGATGACGTAAGCGTGTCAACGGTGTGTGTGTGTAATTACTCTCACTGCCAGAAGGGGGAGACAAAAGTCCTCCATCTTTAATTACGTACACAAAGACGTGTAAACACGCACATGGCTCTTAAGTAGCTCAAAGTCTGTCTTCGTCTTGTCTCTTTTACTCCATCGTCAGTGCAAGAGATAATTCTGCAGCTTTTTACCCAGATTCACCTCCCGGTCTGTTTCAAGAAAAGAGCAGGTGGATGCCCAACGGCTGAAAGCCCTGTGTCTCTATGTAATAGATGTAACACATGCACACAGTCCCTCCCGTCTTCAGCCTGTTTATGTTTTTCTTCTGTCAGGTCAGATATTATGGATTGAAGCCTTGAACACGTTATTATATGCTGAGGAATAACAGGAATACGTTATATCTTGTCTGCAGTAGACTAAACTTTGAATAGTGCACCTTGATATTTGATCCGTGAACCTTTTCAGAACATACAGTATAAAAAATAACTAAAATAGTCTATTTTATTGGAAGATAATCTGTTATTTTGGGACTTTAGCAGTCCCTGTTGATGGAGATACACTGTGGATGAAGTGAAGAGAGACTTGTAAGCGTCGGATTGATTGTTTTGTCCAACAGCTTTGACAACCCGAGTATATTCAGTATCCCAGAGACCCTCAGATGTCAGTTGATGGACTTAAATACCTGATGATGAGGACTCCTCTGTCCCCCTCTCACTGTCCTTTCTTCCTCCTTCTCTTGTCTGTCCCATTTTTACCTTATTATTCTTACCCTCTTTCTCCCTCCCACATTAATTCTCATTCATTTTCTACTTCCGCCTCTATCCCCAACACACACACACACACACTCCCTCTTCTCCTCCTCCGCCTTCTTTTCTTCCTCTTTCTCCTTCATTCAATTCATTTACAGTCTCAAGGGGGACATCAGGCTGTGACCCTCTATGACCTCTGCAATCATGAGACTTGTATGTTCATGCACATGTGTCATGTGTGCTTGTACACTCTTTATGTGTGTTAGCCAGCATGTTTCTGCTCCATTAAAGGAAAGAGAGTCAGTAAATTTATCAAAACTACAAATACATCATTCAGGATAAACCCGTCCAATCCTCTGTTACCTGCCCCCTCCTCCTCCTCCTCCTCCTCTTTTCTTTGAGTGTCCAAACCTTCACTGTTTCTCCCTCTCTCTCTTTTCTCTGTCTGCTTTACCACTGCAGCAGCAGCAGCAACGTCAGGCAAGCTGGAGACAGAGCATGCAGCTGCCTGGGACTGCTGCAGAGATGAAGAGAGGGATGGAGGAGGGTTGGGGGGGATGTGTGTGTAGTGCAGGAAGATTAAAACAAAAGCAGCTGTAAAGGAGTCATGAAGCCTTAAAAGAGCAGAAAGAAATGTGATGTTCTGTTTGTCGGCCCTGCGTTCCCCTTACACTCGTACATCCCTCTGCTTTGACACATTTAAAGCCTCAGCATCATTAGCCGTGACTGGTGCATCCCCTGCCCCCCAAAAAACTGAATCCCAGGCTTTTGCTCCTCCCTCTCCTCCCTCTCCTCCAACCTGCCAGCCCGCCTGCTCACTCACTCACCAGCTCTCTGAAGCTGTGAGGCAGGGGAGGGGCACTTGTGCACCGGCTCGGCTGCCTGCCATTTTATTGTTTTGGGGAGAAGGAGGAGGATTTCTTCTTCTTCTTCTTCTTCTTTTTCTTCTTTCAGTCATCCTCATTCTTGCTCTCTTGCTCTTCGCTGATCCTCCCCCACCCCTCCCCTCTTTCCTGGTTGAGCGTACAGCCAGTTCTCAACAACCAAGCAAGAAAAGAGAAAGAAACGGGAGCCTTTCTCCTCACCCTCCAGCATTGTTGTTGGTATTTACCTTCCTGCCTGGCGGGTTTTTTTTCTCTTCTCACACCTTTTGTGTCGGCTCTCTCTTTCCTTTCCTCGTTGTCTCTCTCCATCCGGCTCTGCGGTGGAGAGCATCTTTGCATGTGTGTAACGGCAGACCAGCGAGGATGCGGATACCAGCGGCTGCCTGCAGCTGCCACAACCCCGTGGGCTGTTCCTGTTAAACGCCGCCGGTAAACGAGTTATATATATATACACACTGTACAGTTGCACAGTTGAGTTTGGAGAGACGAAGTGGAAACGTTAAATGCAGGTGTGGAGGATGTTGTTACCGGGGAGACGAGGATGCTGATGCTGACCTAAATATGATGCTGATGCTGTCAGCGGAGGCGTGAGAGCTTTTCACTGTGTTTGTGCCTCCGTACTCTTCGTTGGGGAGTGGAGGTGTGTGTGTGGGTTGGTTACTGCGTGGGTGTTCATGCTGTGGAGGCTGTGATCTGTTGTGTTTTGTGTGTGTGTGTGTGTGTGTGTGTGTGTACATGTGAATTCCCGCCGCCATGCTTGTTGGTACACGTGTGTCTGCCTACATGTGGCAGCTGTGCGACATTAAACATTCATGTGTGTGTGTTTGACCTTGTATTTCTCAGTGTGTATGTGTTGCTGCCGTGTGCGTTGGTGTGTATTTATCTACAAAACACTTTATCCTGTTATTTTATTTTGCCAGAAGCTACTGAAGAAATACTGTAAGTGTAAATTATGATAATGTATCATAAGCTCCAGTTTGTATGAGAGAGTTTTTCCCATTCAGCAACAGTTATTTATAGTATGTATATACACAATGTACAGTATCCGGTGTTGACACGTCTCCCTCTGTCTCTCTCACTCTCTACTTGACGCTCAGCTGGGGGACTGGGTGTATGAAAAGATGCTGATGGCGAGGGACAGCAGCCGAGACGAGACCCAGAAGCTTCATAAGAAATGGCTGAAGCATCAGGCGTTCATGGCCGAGTTGGCCCAGAATAAAGAATGGCTGGACAAGATTGAGAAGGTGAGACGCGTTTATTTATTTATTTATTTTATCACGTGAGTTTTATGACCTTTCATCGGACTTTCATGACTCCTTGAAAACAGATGATTATGGCATATTTCAGACTTTGTCTGTTGTCAGAAGTTGCTTTGAAACTTCACATATCAACATGCTGAATATTAGGCCTCTTTCACAGTTATGTGACTCCTTTATAACAGAGTTTCCTTCACATAAAATTTGTTGTTGTGAAGCATTTACAATATTTTATTTTGTTTTGAAAGATTAATAACAGCTGTCAAACATGTGTTTGGTCACTAAACGTTCAGTTTTATGTCATTTCAAAGAGAAAAGTGACCTTGTGCTTCTTGTTTCCCTTCAGAGGGGCATCATTGATGTAAACAAAGCATTTTCATTACTTCATTACTACTTGTTTACTGTGTTATATGGTTGGTACTTGCTCACATAATCAAACGAATCAACGCTGGTGGCGAGGGCAGAAAGTATTACAGCAGGGTTTTAACCTTCACCACCCCTCCGGGCGCCGATAGGATCTGTTTAATATTAAGGAGATTTATAGAGCACATCAGCCTCTTATCTAAAGACGCGACTCGACACGGACGTAATCGAGTTAAGCATGTGTTTCCTCAGCTGCACGTCCACTTTTCACCGGTTGACTTTGGGCTGTTGTGCTCACGCCTCATTTCACACGTAGAGTTGTGCGAATGTGTGTGTTTGTTCCTGCCTTTTATACTCTGCGTGCCAAATGTTAAAGGTGATCCACAGACAAAATAAATGATCAACGTTTGTGTAACGTATATCACAGGAAAATGAATCAAAGGCACAGGTAGAGGAAATATTAAATAATGTTCAGTCTTTGCCCTGGCAACGTCTACACGACCTCCTGAGGTTCCACTTTGTGTTGAAATACGACAAAAATAAACTATTGAGAAAAAGCTAAAACTGATGCTGAATCTAGATTTGTCCCTAATTCACTTTCATGCTTGTTCACCTGACCTGCTGATGCCGTATCAGGTCATCAGGTAGACAGCTGGTGGCTGGCGTTCAGTCTCTTTGTGCCTTTTATCAGGATCAAATTAGATATTGTACGAGATGATCCTTGTATTACAAAAGTGGCTGTTGGGAGAGCTTTGACATATGGGCTGTTGTAGAAAATCACATCTGTACTATCAGAACAGAAAACCCTCTAAAATAATAATAATAATAATATCATCTACATCATGGGCTTATAATGTCCGTCTGATAGTATATCCATGCAATGATATGCAGTGGTATGATGTGGAGACCTGAGAGCACTTAGCTGTTAGCTGTTGGTTTCCTGGAAGGAGAGACTGACAGAGGAGACGAGGAGGAGCAACATGGCAGTTTTTTGTTGTATTTTCAGTGTTTTTCTGCAATTTTTTAAAAGTTGTTTGAAATGTGAAAGCTTTAAATGAATGATAAACAGAAAAAATCTATAAAATATCCACATTTTTAAAAGTGCTATTGCTGTTGCTCTCCACCGTGGTTTTTACGCCCACGAGTATCAGAATATTACTAAGTACATTTCTTCTTTGTTTTCATCTTCAGATGAAAGGATGTAATTTGGCTGACAGTAAACAACAATAACAACCTACACAAATCTTACTCTACTCAAACAAATCAAATCAAATCACAAAATACATTTGTCTTGGAGGGCTTTACTATATATATATATATATATATATATATATATATATATATATTATAGCCATGTGATCCACACAAGTGTAAATGTGTGTTTGTGTACTGGTGTGTATTTTGCAGCAGACTGTCGTCACACCAGGTCTGCTACTTGTTGGCAGATGGTTTCACATCTGAAGTCGTACGTGGCGGCCATGTTCACCCCGCATGCCTTCTCCGTGGTCGTTGCTTAGCAACCGGATTTTTTAGCGAGACAACATTCATAGTATTTTGGCGTCTTATCATGGCAATACTGAGGATTTAGAAATATTGTCCTGTTCCTTTTGAACTGTGCTGCAGCTGAGGTCCAAATATGAATTATATTGATGCAGCAGTTTATGAAGCGTTTTACCACAATAACCAGATAAACAGGGAAACATCAACGGATGGGATTCTGGGAATATAAGTCCTGATTATATTACATACATGTTGATGTTGCTGTTCATTGTGTCCTAGTTGTGTCTCGCTGCTTCTGTCCTCTGAGAGTCTATTTCTGTAATCGGATAAAAACCTCCTCTGCCATGAAGGACTCTTAGAAGCACGCTGCCTGTTTTTAGGGTAGCGTCGGCCATCTGTGAGTGCTTCTGTATTTGAGTGTGCAGAAAAAATGAATAACTGCCCAATCAAATTAAACATAAAGAGGTTATAAAGAGTCTTCGGTGACTATGGCATTTGTCTCATAGTCTCATAAATCATCAATTAGTCGACCTGTTCTCTCAAATTAATATTTTGATTGTTGACATCCTGTGAAGGTGACGAGGCCTTTTTGGATGATTATACTGCAGCTTGTGTCATTTGTTCATGCTGTGACGTCAAGAGGCCGGCAGCAGCTGGAGCAACGTGTCTCCTCTTTCCTGTGCTTGAAGGGGTTGCCAGGCAACAGCTGTCCAATCACGCCATCCCCTCTCCTGGTCTTCCCTCCTCTCTCCGTGTGAAGGTCATTCCTCCTTCCCTCCCTCCGTCTCTTTATCTCTGTCACTCATGTTGTCATTATCTCAATCCTGAGGACAGGAAATAGGGAGGTAGAGAACAGGAAGTGATGTCAGATGCAGCCGAGGAGGAAGTATTGAGCTTCAGCCCACATCTGTAGGCGTTAATATAGTGTAGTGCAAAAAGGGCAAATCCAATGAGCTGAGGTTTGCACTGTTCTGAATATGCAATGCATTGTTTAATCAATAACTCTGCTGTTCTGTCACTGCAGGATGACTGGGCTTCTTTAACAGGCCCACACAAACAAATCAGTATTAATCAATACATGTTTATCGTATCTCAAATATGGTTTATGATTGAATGAATGATCTGATGATTCATAGATTCATACAGTAGCATCTATGAGGAGGCTGGATGCATGAATACGTTTTTAATCAAGACACAAAAATCTCTTTCAGAAGATGTGAATGTAAAAACAAACGTCACTCCGCAGTGATTGAGTCCAAATGCTGTGGAAGCTGCTGGCTGTTTGATTTGCTTAAGTTGCAGCAGACTGTGTTTGTTTGTGTAAATGTGTGTGTGTGTGTGTGTGTGTCTGTGTGTGAGTGAGTGGTTTCTTCTACATGCAGCCTACATCCACATCTGCTGTCATGAACTGTGTCGACTGCACGAGGTGAAGAAGTCACAGGATTAAAGGGGGTTAATATTCATCTTTAGAAAAGGCTTCAGATAGATCTCAGTTACTGTCTTTCTCATTTGTTCCTAAATTTCTTCATGACGTCGAGCTCTTGAGGATCTTTTGGTCTCCTTCACTTCAGTCAGGCAGGTCCTATGTAAGTGATTTCTTGATAGAGAACAGGTGTGGCAGTAATCAGGTGGCTGGAGGAACTGATAAACACAGTTATGTTTTAATGGGGGGGCAAACACTTTCTCACACAGGACCATGTAGGTTTGTTTTCCCTTAATAATAAAAACCTTCATTTAAAAACTGCAATTTGTGTTTACTTGTGTTATCTTTGACTAATATTTACATTCGTTGCATAAAAAAAAATCAGAAAGGAGCGAAAAACTTCTTCACACCACTGTGAATCTGCATCAAATTGTATGGTAATCCATACAATAACTGTTGAGATATTTCATTAACAGTTTATAAACCAATAATACTTTACAATCTGTGCATACAACATATTTTATTCTTAGACCATCAGGAACTCTTTTATCCCTTTTCGATATGCTACATATGACACTGCCTCACCTGCGTGCAGTTTTAGCCTGTGTGACCTGTAGTTTTGTGCTGGCTCTGCAGTATATGAGGAGTGTGTGTGTGTGTGTGTGTGTGTGCAGTGAGAACATTAATGGAGCAGTGATGATATCAGCACTCTCACTGAGAGCAAATGGTAAACTGAGACAGAGATTCTTTTACTCTATTAATCAATTCCAGTTTTATTTCGGTATTTCGGCAACACAGTTCATGTAGTATTGATGCCAGTAAAGCTTATAGTGATGACAGTGATGCTGAGGAACACAGAGAAAGTCAAAGTTAGGTTGTGTACCTGTGATTTACCTGTGATCTACTACAGTATTTATATTATACAGATGTCTCTACAGTTGTTGAATCTATAGTGATGCAGTAGTGAACTGTAAATACACACACAGAGAGTTGAAGTATTAACTTTATCCACATAAAACCATGCAGTTTTATTGGAGACACCACAGCAAATTATTTTGTAGTATTTTCTACATCTGCTTGGTCTCACCTGTAGGCTAAATGCGGGAAAAAAAAGGGACTTTTCATTACAACAAATTCACACTTTCTGCTCACTAACCGGAGTTTTATCTTTTGATTATTTCCTGCAGATAATCTCCTGTAACTGTGTCAGTCTGCACCTGCTGCTTCTGACCTGAATACGTCTCATTCTGCAGCTCTACAGTATCTCTGCTTTGATTGGCCTTCATACACGTCAGAAGTGTTTAGACCCAAATGTGTTGGCTTTATATCCATTTTCAAGCTGCATCTCTTCATAATATTTTATAGTTTATATGTGTTTGTTCTATAAGCTGCATAAACGCTGTCAAATCTTAACATTTAGCATTTCGCTAACAAGTTGTTGTCATCAGGAAAATCAGACTCTTGAGTACGCACTCCACCTGAACATGTTGAGCTGTTGTCCCTGCTCGTTCGGAGGAGCAGATTTTTCACACGTAGAGTAAATATTGACACAATAGCTGCAGTGGCCTCATCCTGACAGACACACTGACCAGCAAAGTGTGAGCAGTGACGCTCAGGAGCAGATGTCTGCTGTGATATACAGACACGACAGCAGAATGAGGAAGACCCATCTGTTACTGTTAGCATCACTGTCTCTGTCCTTCAGGATGCTGCTGCTGCTGCTTCTTCTTCTTCTTCTTCTTCTTTTGTTTCTTCTTCTTTTTCTTTTTCTTCTTGGCTTTTATATATTCTTCAATCATAAATTATATGTATCATAAATTATATTTTATATGTTTTAAATCCACAAGTAATTTAAAAACAGCAATGTGTTGACATGGATTCTCCTTCAGATGGTTTCTAATCAGGTTGTCAGATACTGTTTGTGTGTGCAGTGCTGTTTGAACTGATTGTGTGTGAGTGTGTGAGCAGCAGCAGCAGCAGCAGCAGCTCTGAGCCTGTGGGTGAAGCTGCTCGAGCCCACGCAGCCCTCCCACTCACCGCATCAGCAGCCGGAGAAACGCTACGGCAGAACAAAAGCAGACGTAACACTGACACAGGACGGGCAGTGGTGGAGTGTAGCCGGATGTACAGCTTGTACTTCTTCTTCTGCTGTTGTTTACAGTGATTTTAGTACAGCTATGGCATGTTGTTAGACCTAAAACCCTCTTAGCTGTTGTAAAATCACTGTAAATCACAGCCTCGGGTGTCTTCTTTTACTACATACCTGGCAAAGGTTCATAAAATAAATACAGCAATAAAAAAAAATGCAATAATTTATTGATAACAAATTATCTTTCTTAGTTGGCAGCGGAAAGCATGAAGCTAGTCCAGCTGCTTGAAGATCATTTATCTGCATATCACCATGAACTGTGCCGTTGTTGAAGTAGTGTTCAATTATGTAATATTTATCATAATCCAGAACCAGCTTTCATAAAAAATCTCCTCTGAGTAATTGTTGGTGTTTGCAGACTTCAAACCTGTGATGTTATTATTATTTCTTTGTCATCAGGCGGCTCTGTACTGTACGTCTGTAGATTTGATGATAACCTGAGTGACTCAGTGAATGATGATGAGTCACTGCTCAAACTTATTTTACCCTCTTAGTGAAATGTCTGAAATTACCACCTGCTGAGCACCAAATGCTGCAAAATGTTTTTGGCAAAATTTTAAAAAACTTTTGTTTCCTCCTCCTCCTCCTCCTCCTCCTCTCCATCCAGGAGGGCCAACAACTGATCCAGGAGAAGCCCGAGCTCAGTCCGGTGGTCCGCAGGAAGCTGGAGGAGATCAGGGAGTGCTGGCAGGATCTGGAGAGCACCACTCAGGCCAAAGCCCGCCAGCTCTTCGAGGCCAACAGGGCCGACCTGCTGGTACAGAGCTACGAAAGCCTGGACCAGAGACTGGGCCAGCTGGAGGGTCAACTGGCCTACGTAGACCAGGGACAGGACCTCAGCAGCGTCAACAGGCAGCTCAAAAAACTACAGGTTTGTACAATTTAAAAAGAAATATCAAACTCTTTAAAGGTGCTTCCTTTAATTTCCATTTTCTACAGGACAAACATTATTTAAATTCAACTGTTTTTTTTATACTATATGTTTGGTTTGTTTTTATCAGTCCAACAAGCAGCCAGATGCATCTATTTCCTCTATAACTGTTCTGGCTTTTATTGTCTCGTATTCACCATAGCAGAAAGTTTATATGGTTTCATTAATCACATTTCTGAGTTGTTGTTTTTTTTGCCAGATATTTGTGGAATTTGGGAGGAAAACAGGATGCATATTTATTATGTTTATGCTTTTCATTTGTCAAGAGTCCAAACGCTTTTCTCCCCGTTTGACCTAAATTGTGAAAACGATTCTGTTCTCTGCTTCTTACTCGACACGTTGAACTTTTTTATGACTCTCTGTTTGCGTTATTATGGCCACACAGTGATGGCATCACCTCATTAATATTTGAACAAACAACATTTCTCACTTTGTGCCTGGAAAGTTTTCTTCATTTGAGCAGCAGGCAGATGTGACCTGGTCTGGCGCATAGATTCATCCTTTCATTGCTTCATCATTTCACCCGACATCTTTCCTCTCCCACAGCATGCTGCTTACAGCTTCCTTTAACAGGCCGCCATTAGCACTGCTTTACCACATCATCCTAACTCCACTACCCAGCATCCATCCTGACACGGGGTACAGTAACCTTCACTACACTTCATGTCTACCAACTCTTCTTCTCTGCTTTCATCGTTTTATCACATTAGTATGAACCGAAACTAAGAATAGAGTTTATTTTCTTTTGTGATATTTCTACACTTTTATTATGTTGCCGCTTTAATTACAGGCATTAAAAGCAAGAAATGACGAGTACAGTCTTATTGTGACTCATTGTGAGTCATTCTGTCTTTTTGGATGAGGGCTGCACTTTTTTTTTCTTAAATGTACATTCAGTAAAAATGAAATGTGTGATTTCATATATTTCTCTCTTCACATCTTTATCTTCTTTCCCGTGACAACATGTTTATTCTTCACCTCCACCTGCTTCAGTGCTTCTCTCCTAATCCACACATTCCTCCGTCCATTTGATAACTTCCGCTCCTCCTCTTCTTCCTCCTCCCACTCAGACAATGGAGTGCCAGATGGAGGCGTGGTATAAGGAGGTGGGGCAGCTCCAGGTGCAAGCGACCTCCATACCGCAGCAGACGCAGGTCAAGGAGACGGTTGCTGAGCAACAGGCCGCTGTGGAGGCCAGGATGGTGCGTCTGATCGAACCGCTGAAGGAGAGACGACGCATCCTGCTGGCGTCCAAAGAGGTTCACCAAGTCGGACGTGACCTGGAGGATGAGATTGTGAGTTTGACATTTATTTACATCATTTATGTATATTAGAAGTATAATATGCACAATTTCTCTTTATGCACACCGACAAACTCTCAGCTGGACAAATATTCACTAATGTGTTGTTGTGTTTGTAGTTGTGGGTCCAGGAGCGCCTCCCAATGGCCATGAGTCAGGAGCACGGCTCCTCTCTGCAGTCCGTCCAGCAGTTCATGAAGAAGAACCAGGTAAGAAAATCACAGCTTTGACCCAAGACATACTTTATTTAGAAGAAATTCAATAGTCGACTTGTTGTCAGTGTTCTGCTTTAAACACAGTAGAAAGGATCTTAAACATGCACCTCCTCTGTCCTGTCGATGCCCTCTGCCTCCCCTCCAGACACTTCAGAGGGAGCTGCAGGGCCACAGGAGCAGGATCGACGACGTCCTGGAGAGGGCGGGGATCATAGCCTCCATACGCAGCCCTGAAGCCGACTGCGTCCGGGCAGGCCATGACCAGCTGGCCCAGCTGTGGGCTCTGCTCTGGACGGAGACCGAGAGAAGGCAGCTGATTCTGGACGCCATGTACCAGGCCCAGCAGTACTACTTCGACACAGCCGAGGTGGAGGCCTGGCTGAGCGAGCAGGAGCTGCACATGATGAACGAGGAGAAAGGGAAGGTGTGTGAGCGGCTGTCCATTTCAATAAATCATAACTAATAAATGACTCATCATCTGCCTCAAACTTGCTGCTACGTGATGGTTTAAAATAATCTTTTGTGCTCTTGATATTTGTGCTGTGTGTGTAAATTCTTTTTAAAGTGAACCGTTTGTTTCCTCCTCCCTTCAGGATGAGCCGAGCACGTTGCAGCTGCTGAAGAAACACTTGGTCCTGGAGCAGACCATCGAGGACTACGCTGAGACCATCGGCCTGCTGTCGCAGCAGTGTCGACAGCTGCTGGAGATGGGACACCCAGACTGGTGAGCATTATGACCACATTAGAAATGTTTTTTTCTCTCATTCTCTATCAAAAAGTAAGTTGACCGATGCTGCTCACAAGCAAATTCCCCTTTTTTCTATCAGCAGTAGCTCAAAAACTGACATTCAGACTATGACACATCTTGCTTGATATCACAAATGTGAGGACTCGACTGTTGTTTCACACAAAGATCTGTCACTGTCACTACCCCTGACAAAGATGAGACAATATTTGACTTATAAAAAAGTCTTTTGAAAGCTGATTGCATCTGCCCATTGTCCACATCCTTCCATTACCTGCTGCAGGTAACTAAATGTGACTGCTACCGTCCTTTCTTGTCTTCTGTACAGCGAGCAGATCAGCAAGCGTCAGTCGCAGATCGACCGTCTGTACGTGTCTCTGAAGGACCTGGTGGAGGAGAGGAAGAGCCGCCTGGAGCAGCAGTACTGGCTCTACCAGCTCAACAGGGAGGTGGACGAGCTGGAGCAGTGGATCGCTCAGAGGGAGGTGGTCGCCAGCTCGCCCGAACTGGGTCAAGACTTTGAGCACGTCACTGTAAGTGTGTCAAAGCGTGGATTAATAATAGATTCAAGACACCTCATTCAAAAAATGACACAGAGCCATGGTCTCATTTGACTGTTAATAAAACCTTTTATTTCCCTCCTTCTTCCAGATCCTGCAGGAGAAATTTACAGAGTTTGCATCTGAGACAGGAAGTGTGGGGCAGGAACGCGTGACCGCCGTCAACCAGATGGTGGATGAGCTTATTGACTACGGCCACTCCGAAGCCGCCACCATCGCTGAATGGAAGGACGGGGTGAACGAGGCTTGGGCTGATCTGCTGGAGCTGATGGAGACCCGGGCGCAGATGCTCGCCGCCTCACACCAACTACACAAGTTCTTCTCCGACTGCAGAGAGGTAAGATGAGACGATACAGACGATAACTACAGTTAGCCATATAGTACAATGATAACAGCTTATTAGAAATAGAAATAGAAAGCCTTTATTGGAGAGCGTATTAAACCTTTTCTACTTTATCTTTGTATGAATTACAGACTTGTCATACACATACTGCACACGCCCTTCTTTTTTGTTGTTGGTTTTTTTCAGGTTTTGGCCCAGATTGAAGACAAACATCGAAGGCTGCCTGAAGTTCGTGCTCGGCAGTGCAGCACTGCCAACACCAGCACCCTGCAGAGACTCCTGCACAGCTTTGAGCAGGACATACAGCTGCTGGTCACGCAGGTACAGCGACGTGCACATGAACAGAGAGCATGTAAAATGACCTGCTGTCAGTATTCACTGACCTGAAGACCTCCTCTGTAATCTTTCACAGGGCGCCTTTTCCTGCTGAGTGATGTTAATACTCATTTTCGGTGACCATATTAAATCATTTTATTCTATTCTACAGATAGTTGCACCAATTGTTAGCTCAATCTGAATATATCAAATATATAATAATAGTTAACATATTTTTTTATTTGAGTGTACATTTCTATGGAAAAATGTCCTTCTCTGCATTTATTTTGCTTAACCTCGTGTCTTTTGATGCACCTGGAGAACAGAGACAGTCGTACATTTTACTAAAGAAAGATGCAGAATCACAGCTGCTCTGTGACAGAGCCTGCACCATCAGGCCCTGACTAAACACAGCTGTCACAGCAGCTGTGTTTTGTGCGTCATTCGGAAAACAAAATCTTTCCCTTTCCATAATTTAATTTCTGCTTAATTTCATTTTAGCATTTCCTTTAAATCCACTCCTCCTGCTCTGCCAGGTGCGTCAGCTGCAGGAGAGCGCGGCCCAGCTGAGGACGGTGTACGCTGGCGAGAAGGCCGAAGCCATCGCCTGCCGCGAGCACGAAGTGATGCAAAGCTGGAAAGAGCTGCTGACGTCCTGCGAGGAGTGTCGGGTGCAGATCACCACGGAGACGGACAAGCTGAGGTTCTTCGGCATGGTCCGAGATCAGATCATGTGGATGGAGTCGATCATCTGTCAGATAGGGACGGGAGAGAAGCCCAGGTATCCACGGTAGCAGAGTGTGTTTGGCTTTCACAGGATAACACAAAGATATAACTAAAGGATGAGTGACAATCTACAATAATGAAATCTTAAATTTACAGAAAATAATAGACGTTTTAATAAATGACATGCAGAAATGTTTTTATTCTCAGTTCTCCATCAAAAAGTACTTCTAAAGATCTGACACGCCAGTCAAAAATAGTTTTTAATACTGTTGAAAACCAACTAGGCTGAACTGTTTGCGTGTCTTGTGTCGCCTGCAGGGACGTGTCTTCAGTCGAAGTGTTGATGAACTATCACCAGAGTCTGAAGAGCGAAGTGGAGGCTCGCAGTCGCAGCACCCTGGAGTGTATCGAGATGGGCAAGACCCTGCTGGCTGCTAGAAACCCTGCAGCTGAAGAGGTGCGACGATAATTATTATAAACTTCAGTTAGAGAAAGAATCAACTCCTCTACAAACTTCCCCATGAAAACCTTTATTTATTTCACGCTGTGTATGTTTAACTTGATGTTGTTTTTGACTCAGATCAAGGAGAAGCTGGACAAAGTGATGGCTAAACAACATGAGCTGTCTGAGAAGTGGGATAGACACTGGGATATGTTACAGCAATGTGAGTACACACACAAGGACACACCCAGAGGCCTAAAAATCTATAATACAGATGTACAAACACATAAAGATACAAATATAAAGTATAAATACATGTTTAATGCTCAGGGGAGAAAAAGCAAAATATAAGTATTGTTTCTCCTCTGCTGTCATCAGTGTTGGAGGTTCACCAGTTTGCTCAGGACGCCGTGGTGGCAGAGGCGTGGCTGACGGCTCAGGAGCCGTTCATTAACAGCAAAGAGCTGGGCGCCAGCGTGGACGAGGTAGAGCAGCTGATCCGTCGTCACGAAGCTTTCCGCAAAGCTGCCGCCACCTGGGAGGAGCGATTCAGCTCACTGCGACGACTCACCACGGTATTTATCGTTGTCATAATATACAAACGAAAAAGGGCTAAACTCAAGGTCCAAATATTTCCATAAAATATTCAATGTCATGCAAAGTTTTCCCTTCAAGCTTCTGTTTTTTCTGTCTGCAGGTAGAAAAGTTGAAAGCAGAGCAAAGTAAACTCCCCCCGACCCCCCTGCTGGGGCGTAAAGTCTTCCTGGAACCCCAAGAAGCCTCAACCGTTCCTCCAACCCTCCCCCGTCTCCCGCTCTCCCCCGTCATGAGACAGACCATCTATGAGCAGAACGAAGCCAGCTCTCCTCCCTCGCCGTCGCCTGCCACCCCGACACCACCTCCTTCATCTGTGGCTCGCCGGCTGGGCTCCACGGTCGCTAACTACACTCCTGTGATGAACGGCTCCAGTTACCGCCAAGCCGGCGTTGTGGGCGTGGCTGCAGGACTTGGCCAGCCAGCTCCCTCCTCCATTGCTTCAGTTGCCACGGCGGCCATGCTCGTCTCTGCCAACCAGGTGCGAGAAAGCACAAGCGCAGTGAGAGACCAGACAGTGAAGGCGATGAGTCACCTCCAGCCAGTAGAAGCAGCGAGAGAACTGGAGGTGAAATCATCCCCGTATCTACGGCAACCCAAAATTAAACACTTGGATGACGCGGTGACGCCGCTGCTTGTGGCGAGCCGGCTGGAGAAAGCGAGGGAGAGGGAGAGGGGGAGGGAGCGAGAGATGATGATGGGAGAGATAGGGACGGAGAGAGCGGAGGTGGCTGTGATGGCCGAGGTGGTGCTCCAGGAGCCGAGCCGGGAGAGGCTGCACAGCGAGCCCACCAGAGGGTCTCGGGGGTCCAGGACCGACCCGTTGGGCCACGCCGAGCCTCAGGTCCAGAGCCACACCCACCACAGGGACCACAGGATAGAACGGCAGCTGTCCAGCGAGCAGCTGATCCAGGCGCGCAGGGACGAGCTTCCTCAGGAGGTGTGGAGGGAACACGCAGAAAGGCGGGAGAGGCGGACGTTGGAAAGGCAAACGTCCAGCGAGCAGGAAGGTCACGGGAGCCACGAGGGCCGGCGGAGAGAAAGAGACCGACACCGGCTGGAGAGGCAGGAATCCAGCGAACACGACACCGGGAAGGAACACTCGGACCGACGCTCGGGAGGAGGGTGAGGCTTTATGAAACTGTTGGAGGTGTGCACTCAGCAGTGTATAAATAAAGATATGTTTTAATGTGATCCTCTAATGTTGCTTTCACAGAGAGAAGAGATCCACCTTAGCAGAAATTGTAGAGCAGCTGCAAGAACGAGAAGCTGCACAGGTCTGGAGGTTTATGTGTTCTGCAAATCCTCACAGTATTTATTGTCATATGTTGTATGTGTCATGAACCACATGTCTTACTGCCTCTGCAGGCCCGTGGTGAGGTGCCTCGCCTGCCTAACGGGATACCAGAGAAAGCTTCCCGTCCCGAACGGCCTCGAGCTCGGGACAGGCCTAAACCACGGCGCCGACCGCGCCCTAAAGAGGCAGGCGAGACAACACGGCGATCCAGGTCCGCTCCAGCCCAGAGCAGCCCGGCTGTCCCCCAGCCACCTACGCACACCGCACATCACGAGGGCTTCCTTTTCCGCAAGCTGGACATCGAGAGCCTGAAGAAGAGCACCAATAGGTGGGTGTTCAGGGTCATAATGATGATCTGGAAGTCACAGAGAGGACTCTGTTTTTGTCTTTGAGGTCTTTGTGTTGAGCTTTGAAATATTCTCAAATACCATTTGACTCATGTTGGCTGCTCAAATTGATGACATCACTGCCCCCTCCATTTTTATTTATTATTATTATTTTATATTTTTTGGGGGGGCTCAAGAGTGACTATAAGGGCATGTTTTTAGCATGCTAAGCTAACAAGCTAACACACGCTGCTGTCATATTGAACAGATGCATGCCTGACACATATTTAGTTACATATCACTATGTGTTGTGATTAAGAAAACACAAGTAAACATTACGTAGTGGCACCAGGAGACTCTCCTCCTACATTATTCTCATATCATTCATTTTATTTTTTTAATATCGTTATTAATTATCTTTCTGATAATAAGCATCAGAATATAAAGACAACCGTTTCAATTAAAGCAGTAAATCAGAGAAATTTTACCGCATGCAAAATAAATAAATAAATGTCATGCATGATGCTTAAGATGCATTTTGATGTAACACGAGCCCACAGAAGAACAACACACACACACACAAACACACAAACACGCACACTAACTGGCCTCCACAGATGACTGCCCTGCTTCCTCCTGAGAGACACACAACGGCAAAGTCTCTCTCTGCACTGCCCTCTAGTGCCTGGGCTGACCACGCACAGCTAAACGCTCATCCCCCCCTCCCAGCTGTGGATGAGCCCCACTCACGCGCCCACTTAAGGCAGTGGATGAATGTCTCGTATGTACATGCCCTGTTATGTACATGGCAAGGTAAAGCATAATCCTGAATGGCTTGAATCTGGACAAGTGTGAATCTCCTAACAAACGTTTGCTCTCTGCTTCCTTTTAAATTTGATTTGAGGAGAAGATCTGGAGCTGGAGGGGGCGGGGCCCTCAGACCTTTTCCTCCAATCATTATTGAGAAAGAGAGGAATCAGTTAGGATTGAGATTCAACTTGTCTCTGTAACGTAGCACCGAGTATGTTTATGTGCACATTAATATTCTGTTATTATTACTAATCAGTCTTTATATTAGGATACGGTGCATGTGAATGGTGTGTATTCATATATTATAGTAGTATATTAACCTGAATTTTTTTGTGTGTCAGACTGTATGTTATCAGTTTTGAGTCATAGTGTGATGAAAGCGTGATATAAAGATTTCACTGCAAGCAGAGACGTTATAATCTCACGTCATCCATCTGCTCACAAACAAAACAATGATAAACAAACTAAAGCGCTGGCACCATAGAGGAAGAAGTATATTCTTTCGATATGGAGACGTGGGTCATAGCAGCAGTTACAAAACGAGAATTTAGTCCTTAATTTATGACCGAAGCTCTAAATGGGGTGTCAGTGAATGCGTTTCTATCTTGGACAAATTAAAATAATCAGGTGCTTCACTTAACATCAAGCCATCAAAAGAGACGAACTTCATCGTTGTTTCTTCTAATCCTTAGTGGGTTGTAGTGTTTTGTTTTGGACACCTGATCCCATGCACCGTTTGGCTCTCTTCTCTTCCAGTCTGCTTCCACTCTTAACATCAGCTGTTAATTTACAGATCAGTATATTAAGCTGCACACAGACGGCGTGCTCTGAATCAAACGTGTATTTGGGTGTAAGCTATGGATGCCGTGTGCATGTAAACACGCTCACAGAGGGAGAAGAAGCACGACCAGACGATTAGTTGTGTTGTTGCCAAAATGCCATTTAACCAAACTCCCGTCTCTGCTTTCTCCTTTTCCTCCTCGGTGCTGCTGGCTGCTCCTCTCGTCTCCTCCAAGGTAAGTCATATATAAGCCTTAAACACAAGCTGTACGTAGCCTCCCTCCCCATCCCTCCACCTCCTCCCTCCCTCCGTCCCTCCGTCCGTCCGTCTGTGTTTGTTCAGCAGTGTGTTTCGTCCTCCTTTCTTGGCGCTGGTCCCTCCTACCTACCTGTCTGCTCTGGTCAGGTGAGTGAGGTGTTAGCTTAGCGAGAGCAACTCTGCAGCTCTTCCTGACTCCTCCCATCTCCCCCCTCCTCCCTCAACCACCACCTCCTCATCTTCCCCATCCTCTTTCCATCCACTTTCCCCTCCTCCACTCTCCCTCCCCTCCCGCCTTCCCACACCACAGCAGGTCATGGGTCAACCTGTACTGCGTGCTGAACAAAGGCGAGATGGGTTTCTACAAGGATGCCAAGAACACCACCACGCCCTACAACAACGAGCCGCTGCTCAGCCTCTCCCACTGCCACTGCGACGTCACCAACGGCTACAAGAAGAAGAAGAACGTCTTCACGCTCAAGTGAGGAGCTGTTTTCTGACTCTTGGTTTTACTTTATGGAAGTGCTAAATGTTAAGTTTCTGGAGGGAGTAGCCCTACAGTTTGATCCAAGTTTGATATTTTACTGTTTCTTTAAGAGTTAATAACTAAACATCTCTTCTCTTATCACAGAACGAAGGACGGCAGCGAGTTTTTGTTTCATGCAAAAGATGAGGTGAGACATTCTTGTGTTTCTAATAGTTTAAAGGTGTTGTTGCTGCTTCGTTCTACTGATCACATGATGTTCGATTCATCGCTGGACGCCGTATGAGTGACACACAGAAACAAAACTAATCCTCTCACATCTGTGATTGCTTTCCGTCGCAGGAGGACCTCAAAACGTGGGTGACCAAAATCACCGCCAGTATTTCAGAGCACGAGGAGATTGCCAAATGGGGTCAACCCCAACCAACTACCTCATCCACTGACGAGGGCACGCGGCGCGACGGCAGCAAGGCGGACAACAGGTCAGAGCGAGGCGGCGAGCGCTCGGACCGGGCCGAGAAGATCGAGAGGGCCGAGAGAGAAAAGGAGAAAGAGAAGGAGAAAGGCGAGAGGTCAGATCGGGGCGGGAAGTCGGAAGGGAAGCGTTCGGAAAAGTCCGGGAAGAAAAAGTGACCCGGATGACGGACTGATCGGGATCGAAGCGTATGAACTCCGGGCGGGAGGCGGGGCCGTAGACTGGTAGTACACGCCCCCCTCCTTCTCTCCGCCTCCAACACTGTCGTCAAAGCAGGACGGATTGACCCGGGCGCTCTCACGCTATCTCTCACTCTTTCTCTCTTTTCTTCTGAGTCTCTGTGAGACGCTCCACGTGCGCCCCCTCCTCCCCCCCTGGTGGCGGTTTCAGAGAACTGCAGAGGGCGGGGCTTCGTGCTGCAGCATTAACGCGCGAGAGAGAGAGACGGGATGTTACTGACGGCTGGTAGTGCGATAAAACGTAGCTCACGCTGTTCCATGTTTGTTTTTTCTGTGAGACGAGCTGTATCTTTCTGTATTTCCCGTCTGTCTGTCTTCTATCTACTGTATCTATCTGTCTGTCTGTACGTCGAGACATCCGACAGTCTGTCTTATTACTCCTCGTAGATCCAAACAGAATGAAATTATGCCAAAATGTTTTACAGACGTACAAACTTAGAGAAGCTTTTAGTTCACCGTTTTCTCCACTTTTATCTCGTCTGTCTCGAGGTCTGGCCGTGAAAAAGACAAAAAAATAAATTAAAAAAAAAAAGTGGAACTGCGTCTGGTTTAAGTTTGACGGCACCGACCCAACGTTCATCCAAAGTCACCGATGGATGAATCAACAGCTTTCAAATTGCTTGAAATCATGATTGTTTTTTTCTTACATTAAACGTTGAAATCTGTTCACTAAAAAGAAAAAACGGAGCCGCTTCCTCTCATTCATGTTGGGTCACATGACGTCTGACATGTGACCTTAAAGACAACAGGACAGCGTGACTCGATACATGAAGACAGACGAGCTTTGTCTGATGGGAGATTTTATTCATTAACATGTTAAAAACATGAGAGAGGCATGAATGAATCTGTTCTGTTACAACATCAAACTGCTGTTGCATCCATTTTTTTTATGGAGGATTTTAAATAGTGTGTGTGTGTGTGTGTGTGTGTGTGTGCTGCTCTCTGCTCCCAGGGTCTCCATAGCTCTCAGGTTACTTATGTTAGTTAATATGTGCTTACCGTGTGCTTCACATGTTAATATATGTTCGTCCCTTCAGATGCCGCCTCGGTCTTCCAGACGTGTCCGATTCTCTCTCTCTCACACACACACACACACACACACGCAAATATAAAGAGTGTAAAAATCATCCCATCAATGTAGAATTAGACAGGAGTGAATAAATGAATGAATAAATGAGTGAATGAACTGGCACACTGAATATCAGACTGACCAAATATTTAGGAAAAAAAGGGTTAAACTGTCTGTAAGTTGTGAGATTGCATGTTTAGCTTGAAGAGAAATCACACAAGCTCTTTTTTTTTTTTTTTTTTGAAGCATCCACACATCATTTCCTGTTTTTGTTTTTTTACTGTAAACTCACCACAAAGCCATAAACGACAGGAGGAAAAAAAAAGAGGATTGTCAGAGTCAAATGAATTAACTGGTTCCTGCCCTGAAAGGTGCATCCAGGTTAAAATCCTTTAAAAAAAACATGTTAAATGCTGTTTTAATATCAAACCTTCAGTTCTGGTGATTTTTTATTTTTAATATTCCTCTATATGAGCAGGTCATTTCCATGACTACAGAGCCCAGAGTAAAGTTAATGTCGACAGTATTATTGTCTTTTCCTGTAAGTTGAACCTTATTCACCTTCTGGGTTTTAAATTCTCTCCTGATCAGTTTTGTCTGGTTTGTGTTTAAGAACTGTAACACGTTTTATGCCAGATCAATGCAATCATTTACATGTTGGACACAACGAACAACAGTGGAAAGAGGTGAATGTTGCTGCAGATACAACACAGCACAGATCATGCAGGGCGAAGCTAACAGCTCACTTAGTTTACCATGTTGGTCTAAAAACTGCCTGTCTGTGCTGTTCTGTTCACATCAACCTCAGTCGGAAAGATGAATAAAAACACCTTTTGGTCTGTCATTAATGTATTTATAGTCAGAGTTTTCTTTTCTCACTGGAAACGAATGTAAAACCTGAAAAGCATCCGTGTTTCCTCCTGAAAACAGCACGCAGGTCATAAGACGGTGAACAGATCTAGTTCGATAGAAGGTGAAACCTTGATTTCACACAGTTTCAGTCTTTTGACTTGTTGCATCTTGTACACCAAAACCACACAGCAGTATGCAGTATTATGAAGTAATGAGGACTCTAGAAAGGCTCGTTCAGGAATTCATGTTTTCAATGTTGTTGTGGATGTTACTGATGATGATGATGATGATGATGATGATGCCCGTGGTAGCAATGAACTGAGACTTTATGCAACTTTTTCTTTGCACTAGGACGCTGGCCTGTTGCAGCGTTGAGGCCTGATGGTCAGTGGTGTCGGGGATGCAGAAAAGTTAAAGCAGCTATAAGGAGTTTTTTTTCTTTTTTCTGACGCTCGTTTGTTTTGAGAATGATCATTTCAGCGACGTTTTATTGTTTTTGTTTTCCGCCGCCGTACGCTACCTGCTCTGCATCATACGGCACATACAGGAAGTTAGCGACACGCTGGTGAACAAAGTGGAGCATTTAGCAGAGAAGGAAGCAGATATTTCACACAGTACTTATATACATATATACCACATATATAGATAGATATATCATCCATACACACATCATTGAGGACGTGTGGACATTTTGTTTAAATGAGGCCTCATCATCTGTTTACATGATACCAATCAAGAGCAGTAAAAAGCCATAATCATCTCTGATGCTTGTGCCACTGCAGCAGGATAAACACACACACACACACTGCCTGGAGTATATATGTATATACATACTTTGAATAGGGCTTAAAGGAGAGTGAACACAATCAACCTATAAGTTTCTTGTACTTTTTTAAATCCAGTATTTGACTCAAATCTGCAGTTTGTGACGCTGGTAACAGACGTTTTGTCTCAAAAACACTTCTAGAATAAATAATACTACTGTCACTGTGACAGATTACAGACAGAAACTCTTCATTTCTGCTTTAACACAAAGAAAGCACAATATTTTTTTACTTTTCTGTGTCTCCTCCTGTTATCATATCTGTCCACAGCTTTACAGTTCCTGCGGCACTTTGCTTTGCTCCGTGTGAAAATAAGAAAATAATAAAATAAATAAAGGATCAAGGCTTTAAATGTGTGCTTTAAAATGTCTCACGCTTCGTAAGAGACTCATCCTAAAACATCAGGATCATTTTAGACACATTAATATGATTATTTTATCCATCAACATTCAAACAAATGATTTCAAAGTTTTGACACCAGTCAGAGACGATCCGGTGATGAATTGTGAATATTTTGCTGTTTTGCTGATCCAGCAGGACCCCCAGAGCACCACTGTCTATCTGCCCTCAGCCTGTCTGTCTCTCTGTATGCCTGCCTACAGCAAGCTAACCTGATAATGTACAAATGTATTTGCTCAAAAGTATTTTCTGTAAAAAAAAACAAAAATGTAAAAAAAAAAAAACAAGAAAAATGAGTTTATCCACAATGACACTGGGAAACTGCCCCTTCAGACACAACTGTTTTTGTTGTTTTGAGTCTATGTGGAAATGAGATTGTTGATTTGTACCATAAGACACACTTCCTTCACACACACACACACACACACACACATCAGGACAAAGAGGTTGCATGAATGACATAAGTCTCTATTATGGTACTGCTGTGCATGTCTCGAAGACTCATCCCTCCACTGTACAATGACTGTAACACACCGGGGTGACACAAACAAGGTGAATGAATGAACCAATAATGTATAAAATGATCAGAACCAACTGCGACTCATTAACTCTGTACAGTCGTTTCTTTGAATTGATAAATACAAATTGTGATATTGAAAGATAATGTTTGTGTGTGTGTGTGTGTGTTTTTTTGTGAAGCATCGACGCAGGTTTGACCTCAGAGGGTCGTGTTTTCCTCCACAGAGAGACGAAAAGTGAAGTTTATTTAAAGTCAAATATATTTATACAGCCTTACATCACATACAGGCATAAAATATCCTTACACTTTAAGGAAGCACTGAAAGTTTCAGTACAGATGATTTATTTCATATTTAAGACATAAAAATATTAATGATGATGTTCATTAAGACAAAGTACTGGATCCTGTACACCAACTTAATATTCTGTGACATAAATTAAGTAACAACGTTACTTTAAAACTGAGAAATGAAGGATGCGAGTACATTAATCATCTCTCGACCCCTCAGATTTATCTGGTGACCCTTTGGAGGGCCCCAACCCCTAGGTTGGGAACCACTGGACTAAACTATCTAACTGTATATAAAGTAGTTGAAACTAGCTCCACCTGCAGCAGCTACAACAGTAACATGCTGCTCTAACACTGATGCTTCAGTATTAATAATATAATGATGTCATATATTATAATATATCAGTCACTACTGATACTGCAATACTACATCAAGATCACAGTACTTATGTACTGATACTGCAGTACTTTAATACATCAAGATCACAATACTTATGTACTGATACTGCAGTACTTTAACTACATCAAGATCACTATACTTATGTACTGTTACTGCAGTACTTTAACTACATCAAGATCACAATACTTATGTACTGTTACTGCAGTACTTTACCTACATCAAGATCACTATACTTATGTACTGTTACTGCAGTACTTTAACTACATCAACATCACAGTACTTATGTACTGTTACTGCAGTACTTTAACTACATCAAGATCACAATACTTATGTACTGTTACTGCAGTACTTTAACTACATCAAGATCACTATACTTATGTACTGTTACTGCAGTACTTTAACTACATTAACATCATAATACTTATGTACTTTTAGCCGAACATTATTCTTGAAACACACAGCGACGCGCTACCGGAAGCGGAAGTGGAACACGGACTCTTTTCAGAGGCGCACAGGCCGCCATAAGACAGCTAGCGATATGTTGATACGGAAGAAAGACTGAGTTGTGTTTAAAGTCACTGCGGTTTAAGTTGTTGTTTAAAATAATTTAAAAAAATGCGCCACGAATCGACGCGAAGTTGCGTGTTTTAATCACACAGGAGGAAAATGGAAGCGAAGTTCGGCAGCGAAGTGGCGTCGGTCGTGGAAGTCGCCATCCAGGCGGCCGTGTCTGTGTTCAGGGATGTTTGGGCGACAGAGGCGCCAAATACGGAGTGGAAGGAGGAGAAACTCTGCGAAATCCAGGAGATAGAGAAGAGTCTGGTGCTCCAGATCCACAAAGTGTTCACGGACTTCTCCTCGGAGCTGTTCGATGAGAACGAAGTTCTGAAGGCCAAAGTGGAGCAGCTGGAGGACGTCCTGCAGAGGAAAGCCGGCCAGCTGCAGCAGGAGCTGGAGGCCAGAGTGGGTCAGCTGGGCAGAGACATGGAGGAGCTGCAGCAGGAGCTGAGGAGCTTCAGTGATGGCAGCAGCAAGACACAAGGAGGCCCGACGCACCTCCTGCTGCAAGGTGAGACCGATCGATCGATCGATCAGCCTGATCACTTCGATTCAGATCGAAAACATCAACAGTGCAGAAGAAGAGACATTTCATTATCAATCAATATGTTTATTTACCTTCACAGAGCTCTGTCCAAAAAGATTTAATTTGCAGTGACAGATTAGGACAGCAAGTGATAACCATTTTCATTATTGATTAATCGATATAAAGAAGACGTCACCTTGTGTTCCCTAAAACACAAGGTGAAGCTTTTTTTTTCTTTTTAAGATAGAAGGCGAAAATATAAATTATTGATCAGTGAATTTCAGTCAGTCGATTAACTGATTGATCGTCACAGCTCAACAGATAAATGCTGAATCTTCTGATCTACACACATCTGATATGTTTCAGTATCTCTGGTGATGAACATGTGACTCTGATGATTGATTAATGAGGCTGATGTGTCTTTGAAACGCAGGTGCTCCGCTGTTGTCGGCCTCCACCGATCAGGCTGAACTTTCCACCCCGCCGGTTGCAGCGGAGGAATCTGCCTCAGACTCTCTGTCGGTTTCAGCAGGAAGTACCGAGGCGGCTCCCGCCGGCTCCGCCGCTGTCGCTGTGACCGTCCCTGAACCTGCTGTAGCTCCCATAGTGTATGCTCCCACGGTGCTGTTGGTGGGAGCCACGCAGGTCGTCACGCCGACATCATCATCATCAGACGCTGCGTCTGAAACGACGCAGCTCATCCTCAAACCAGCAGCCTCGGCGGCGTCGACACTTCGAGACGTCCCCAGTCCAGAGTCCAGCACCGTCAATGGTGTCAATTCGTCGCAGGAAAAGGTCACGAGTAGTTTTTAATATTTGTCTGAAAGTCATAATGTCATATTTTACTTGTTTTTATTCAGAATTTCACAGGTGTTTGTTTCCCACCTGCTGTCTTTACACACATTGAGCCATTTTTCCACTTTAATTCTGATTAAATAAATGTCGTTTTTCTTTCTGCATTACAGAAATCAGAAGAGTCGCCCACAGGGAGAACGAAGAGGACAAGGAGAGCAAATTCTAAGACTGACAAATGTACGGGTAGTTTTCAGACTAGGAAAGGAACTTGAATATGTCGAAGATACTTCCCTCTTTTTTTTTAAAAAAAAAAAAAGGAAATTAGTGACTCTTCACATCTTTTGCAGACTAACTTTGGTAACGTCCTCTCACTCTGTTTTCAGCTCTCACTGATAAAAACACTGAGGAGAAAGAAATGGAGTCAGGTGAAGCGCCGGGACGAAGGCTGAGAAGAAAAGAGTCGCAGACAGTGAAGCGTTTCTTCTGTGAGCAATGTAACGTCGGTTTTCACTGGAAAGGTGACTTGAAGAAACACATGAAGGTTCACAAGAAGCCTTTTCCTTGTGACCAGTGTGACAGAAGCTTCCTGGAGAAGAAGTCCCTGGAAAATCACCTTCAGCGCCACGAGGCAGTCAAAGCCCCGCTGCCCTTCCCCTGTCCTCGGTGCAAAAGGTCGTACCGAAAAGAGCAGTCGCTGCAGAATCACCTCAAACGTCACCAGAAGATGAAACAACCGAAGCCTTTCACCTGCGAACAGTGTGGGAAAACCTTCAGAATAGAGCAGTCTCTGGAAAACCACCTCCTGCGCCACGAGAAGTGGAAGCAAATGCTTAAGTGCCAGCTGTGCGACAAGATGTGCAAGACGACCGTCCAGCTGAAATGTCACATGGTCGTACACTCAGAGGAAAGGCCGTTCAGCTGCGCCACGTGCGGGAAGGAGTTCAAGAGCAAAGACACTCTCCGCTTCCATCAAATGGTTCACACCAACGCCAAAAAGTACCAATGCTCGGTGTGCGATGAAACTTTCAAATACGCCCATTCGCTGACGGTGCACAAGAGGAAACACACCGGCGTCACTCCGTTCATATGCACCGTGTGCGGCAGGTCGTACAGGACCGGCACAGCTCTGAAAAGACACAGCGTCGTCCACACGGGGGAGAAACCGTTCACCTGTCACATATGCGGAGCACAGTTCAGCCTGAATAACAACCTCAAGAGGCACATTCGCATCCACACAGGAGAGAAACCGTTCACCTGTCAGGAGTGCGGCAAGAGCTTCTCAGACAACAACAAGCTGAAGTCTCACATGCTCATCCACGGCGCCAGAAAGCCGTTTATGTGCGACCTGTGCGGGAAGACCTTCCTCTTCAACTGCAGGTTGCTGATACACCAGAAGTACGTGCACGCTGACAGGAACGAGGAAGCAGACGGCACACTAAGACTTTTCCAGAGCAGACAGAGAAACAAGTCGTTGGTTAAACCGTACAGTTGCAAAATATGCCTGAAAAGCTTCAGCGCCGCGTGTTCCCTCAAACTCCACGAAAAAGGCCACAGTGAGCACAAGGAGTTCAACTGCGGCATATGTGGGAAGGCTTTCCATAACAAATACTCTTTCAGTTATCATCAACGAAGCCACTCGGGGGAGAAACCCTTTGTTTGTGACGTGTGCGGGAAAGGGTTTTTCCACGCCGGTAGTCTGAAGCAGCACGAGCGGATTCACACTGGCGAAAAGCCATACAAATGCGACCAGTGCGGCAAGGCTTTCCGAACCGACGGGAACTTCTACAGACACTTGAGGATCCACACGGGAGAGAAACCATTTGAATGTATGTACTGTCAGAGGAAGTTCCACCAGTCCAATCAGCTCAAGTCCCACATGCAGGTCCACACGGGCCAGAAGCTCTACTCGTGCCAGCAGTGTGGCCGCGGCTTCTCTGATTCAAGGCAGGTCAAGAAGCACAGCTGCGACGGCTCGTAGGTGACGTAATGTTGTCCAGCAAAACGCTCGGCAAATCAGAGAACTTGTCGTACTAATAAAATCCTGAATTAAGCGGCGGTGTGTTTTTGTTTTGAGGGAAACAAAATGATTTGTGCATGGCCTGGTGCTTTTAAGCTCAAAATATTGGTCAGGTGATCAAGAACGCTATTTCCAAACCTCATTATTTCCAGTTTTGAGAATGTGTTCAGGTATTAAGTAGAAGTACAAAACATTTGCTTGTGATAGCGTCACAATGACAAAAGGGATTCTTGTTTTTGTCCATATATGAATATTTACTAATTGTTTGTTCAATTAAGCAGAATTAAGGCCTCCGTTACTCATGATATATTAATGTTAAGGGAATAAGAGTGAACACATTAATGAACTAAAATTAGTTGCAGATATACTGTCATTCACAGTATTTACAGTCGCGTTTGTTAGTTGTTTGTTTTTGCTTTTATAATGTCAGTTTTTAAAAACATAAAAAAAAACTACATATGACAGTTTACCTTCATAGAGTTTTGTGTCCATTTAAAAATCCCAAAGTTACACACATAAGAAGTAATAAAGTTAGATAAATGTTCTGCTGGTACGTGCAGTTATTTAGGTTTAGATTTATCTAAAGATACTGAAACCTTTTTCTCTTTTATCAGTTGAGTTGATATTAACATGGAGTTTTTGTTATCTGGAAATACTTAAAACTAAAAACTATTTTCAATTAATTTATGTTGTTTGGATTCACCGTATAATTAAGATTTTTTTCAGATTATTAATAATAGAAATTGTAAAAAAAAATTAATTTGATTTTCTTATGTTTAATTTGTTTATTGATCGTCATTGATTAAAGAAAATATGCAAAGCAACATTTTTGAAGAGTTTTATGTTGAAACAGGATTTAAACTTTGTGTTACTTCCGTTTCCGGGTGTAGTGGGCGGGGCTTAAGCTCCAGTGTTTTTATGCTTTATACACTTGTAAGAGTCGACTGTTAACTTTCAAGGTAAAATGTCGGAAAACTCAGTGTTTTATTCAGAAACTAAGTTCATCATGGAGACAGTTATTAAGACCACTGTTGATATTATCGGACAGTCAAAAAGAGAAAACACGAAGGAGCCAAACGTGAGACGAGAGGTGAGTCAACGGTTCATATTATACACGTATTATCAATATATATATATAAACATATATATATATATATATATATATATGTCAACTGTTTGTCGACGTAACTCAATACATCTATGATATTAACACCAGAGGATGGTAAAAACGGGACAGAAATACTGTAGTTAGCAGAGATTGAAGCGACGGAACGAAGACGAGAAGAAGAACAGATTAAAGATGGCGGACCGGAACTGACGTCACGGTTCAGAGTATTTTTATTGTTTATACGCGTTTGAAATTAATTATAATTACCACGTTAAAACCTTTAAAATGGCATAAAATAAAAATCTATAAATATACAAATATAATATTTTACATTTCGAAGTGTTTCTGTACTCATTACGTCCCCTGTTTTATTATTAAAATATTTTACAAGCTCTGGTCTTAAAAGTAAGTATAAACTATTGTAAGTTATTTACAGTAATTTATGTTAATTAATCACAACATAAACAAAACATGTCAAACAAACAAACAGCCTTCCTTTCACACCTTAAACACAACAACAGATGATCAGTCATAAACAACATCAGAAATACATGATAATTATTTAAGTGGAAAAATTCCTCTTACTAGTTGTATTAATTTTAAGGAGGAATTTTCTCTTTACTTAAATCTCTTAAATAAATGTTGATACAGCTGCATGCAAACATCTTATTGTGTTTTTATTAATCATGAATCAGTAATTAATTATTAATTTTATATAATTACTTTTTTGACAGATTGTTCACAGGAACTTGTTACTAACATTATAATTCATTTTCATATTAACATCAGATACTTTTATCTAATGGATGTTTTTCATAGTTAACGATGTTATTTTAATCCTCACAGCCAGATTTTGAAAGCATCGTGGAAATGTTGGCTCAGGAAGCAACGAGGAAGATCGACACCATTTTCACCCAACTGTCTTCACTGCTGCACAATGAAAACAAAACCCTGAAGGCCAAAGTGGGACAGCTGGAGATGGAGCTGACGACTATGACTGCAAACTTTGAAAATGCCAGAACGTGGAGAGAAAACGTCCTGAACGGTTGCCCGGTTCTGTTCGAGCAGACTGGGTTGATCTTCACCTTGAAGCCATTTGGGAAGTTCAAGAGAAAACCAGATAAAATAATGGAGGGAGACACAGAACCGTCTCCTGCTGCTGGACTGAAGAGTGGACGTGATGCAGGCGAGTTACTATTTAACCTGAATATCAATCAAGACAAATTATTATGAGAAAAGTGGGGAATTATGAGCTGAAGTGGAAGTAGACAAAGTTTGTGTAGAGGTTCCCCAAAATGGTACAAAATCTATACAACATATATTATTACTGGATTATTTATTTTTCAGCTGATTTCTGCCATAAGAAACGTGTCATTGTTTGTATTCTTTATTATTTCTTGTTCAGGTGGCGAAGAAGCGACAAACAAGGTGACCTCTGAGGCCGAGTCATCACTGGCCTGCACACAAGGTCAGATTTTAACTTTAAAGCTGGGACTTTCATTATTCCACAACCTTTATTCATTCAGTTTATTAAAATTACTGTTTGTGTGTCAAAATGGTTTCTTTGATTATGAAAAATGAATGTTATGCTTCCAGTTTTTGCCTCTGTCGTTCTGGACATGTGTGGTAACTTTTAATCTGTTTTATCAACGTCTGTCTAGACTCTGCAGAGGATTGTACCACAACTAACACCAGCGAACCCAAAGACACTGACAGCCAAAACACACAGGAAGCTGAAGTCCGGAAGAAAGGGAAGATCTTTGTATGCGATGTCTGTAACAAAAGCTTCAACCGTCAGTTTCATCTGATGAAGCACATGAACACTCACAAAGAACAGCGGCCGTTCGCCTGCCAACAGTGTCCGAGAAAGTTCAGGAATACAGAAACTTTTGAGCAACACTTACTGCGCCACGAGGAGAGGAAATATACGACTTTCAAGTGCTCGCTCTGTGAGAAGACGTTCAAGACGAAAATGCACCTCAAGGCTCATCAGCTTGTGCACACAGACGCGAGGCCTTTCATCTGCTCCACCTGTGGCAAGGGGTTCAAAACTAAACACAACCTGCAGGCTCATCAGGTGGTACACAGTGTTGAAAAGCCGCACAAATGCACAGTGTGCGGAGAGAGTTTCAGGTATGCGTTCACACTGCAGTGCCATAAAAGCATTCATACTGGCGAACATCCTTACAAATGCACTGTGTGCGGCAAAGCTTTTATAAAGAGGAGATCACTAAGGACACACCAGTCAGTCCACAGAGGGAAAGTGTTTACATGTGAGACATGCGGAGCAGGCTTCACTCTTCAACACAACCTGAAGAGGCACATTCGTATTCACACAGGCGAGAAACCGTTCAAATGTAAGATCTGCGGGAAGAGTTTCATTCAGGACAACAAGCTGAAAGCTCACATGCTTCTTCATGGTGCCTCAAAGTCCTTCATGTGTGACCTGTGTGGAAAAACCTTTCTTTACAACTGCCAGCTGCAGAAACACCAGAAAGTAACCCACGATCAAAGACACGGGCAGGTCATCAGAAGACGGACTCGAGAGCGAGGAAACCGCAGAGTTATCTATCGACGGGACAGAACGACAGTAGATGTGACGCCCTTCACCTGCAAGACCTGCCGCAAGGGCTTTGACACTGCGAGTTCGCTGAAAAGACACGAGCTGATTCACACAGGTCAGTTGCAACACAGCTGCGACACATGCGGGAAGTCTTTTTTCTACAAGGCCACCTACGACTACCATCAGCGGATCCACTCCGGAGAAAGACCGTTCGGTTGTGAGGTGTGCGGGAAGAGGTTCATCATCCTTCAGGCTCTCAAGTCCCACAAACTGCAGCACTCCGGAGACAAACCGCATAAATGTGAGCAGTGTGGCAAGGCCTTCAGGATCTACACTAACTACCTCAGACACTTACGGATCCACACGGGGGAGAAGCCGTACGAGTGTGAAGTTTGCGGCATGAGGTTCAGGCAGCTGGGACACGTCAAGTTTCACATGCAGGTCCACACGGGAGAACGGCCGTATTCCTGCAGCAGCTGCGGACTTGGATTTTCAGATTCGAGGCTGCTCAAGAGACACAACTGTACTGATAAATATCAGAAAATGTTAGGGAGCACACTCGGTACCCCCTGAACCTGAGCACCTGGTGATGATGATGATAATAACATGCAGCAGTGAATTCTCTTTATTCATTCAGCAGCAATATTTTAAGACTAAACCTAAAATAAATACACACGTCTTCCTCTATTTATATACTGATCCTCCTTTATTTAACAATGAGCTGCTCCTGTGTTATTGCCACAATATTTCTTAACATTGTAAAGATATATTCATGGATGCTTTATGGATAATCATATTGTATTTATATCTCTTCATATCAAAGTAAAAGCTTTGGCTGGTTACATGTCCATATCAGCAGTTACTTTAAAGTAATATTATTGATACTTTCATGTTAAAAATGGTAAAATAATTGTTATTATTATTCAAAAAAGGGAAATCTTCACACTAAATTATATTAAAACGCAAAGTAACTTTGATTAGTTTATTGAGTACTTGTATATAGTAAATATATACAAATACTTTTTCTTGAGTAGGTTTGTCGGATGGTTGAGTATGGTTGAGCTTGAGTATTTTTTTAATGGCAGTAATTGTACTTTACCTGAGTAAAGATTATCAGTATCTCCACGGGTTAAAAATGCATGCTTTTATTTTGAAGAACATTTACATGAACCGGGAAGAAGACGGGTTGCGATATTGTTTTTCCTAGGATGCCTCTGATCTCTATCTAACCAATCAACCAACGAAGACATCGAGTACTAGCCAATCAGAGGCAGAGAAGGGCGGGTCATTCCGGCGCCATCATAGGTTAACACATAGACATATAGACATAGACGTTAACGCCGCCATATTGGTTCAGGCAAAGTCGCGCGGTCGTGGAGAAGATGCCTAATTCATGTGCTGCGTGGAAGTGTACCAAACGGTTCACGGTAGAAAACAGATGTCATGGTATTACCTTTCACAGGTGAGAATGAAAGATTACTTTTGATTGTATTTGGCCATTATAACGTCATTTTACGAAACAACCAATAAACTCTTTCCTATTTAACTAAAGTAACTACTCTGATTGATTGATTGATTGATCTGATTCTATGTAGGTTTCCCAAAGATAAAGAGCTGAGAAAGAAATGGGAAACAGCTGTCAGGAGGGAAGGCTTCTCTGCTGGTCCATCATCTGTGCTCTGCAGTGAGCATTTCACACCGGAGGACTTTGACAGGACAGGTCAGACAGTCAGGATCAGAGCTGGAGCTGTTCCTTCAGTCTGCTGTTTCCCTGCTCATCTCCACAGGGTAGGTGATCACTGTGCTGTAAGGATACCATCATTCAATACTACACTATACACAAGATGTTTCTGAATGTGAAGGAATCAGTCATGTTTGTTTACTACACTGTCAGATCATTTCTATATGTTATCCTTCCTTCTTTAGCCTGTGGTTAACAGGAAGTCACAGACCTCAAAGAAGGCACAGAAGACCCTGTCACTGGCCAAGCCCCTGCCCAATGATGTGAGTAATAAGAATATATATATATATACTGTATATATAAAGATGATTTATAATATTTTCATCCTTGTTTGTACTAGGACCACTGCTATGCTCTGCCTTCATCACATGATGATCTGAGGGCCAGACTCAGGGAAGCCCTGGCTAGGGTGGAGAGTCTGAAAAGAGAGAGGAGGAACGCGCAGGACAGAGACAAAAGGGCAAAGAACACTGTGAGTGGTCTTCTGCAGGATCTCAGGGTGGAGAAACTAATAAATGAAGAGTTGAAAGAGCAGCTCGAGAAATATATATATATATATATATATATATATATATATATATATATATATATAGAGAGAGAGAGAGAGAGAGAGAGAGAGAGAGAGAGAGAGAGAGAGAGAGAGGTATATATGTCTATGGTTTTCCTAGGATGCCTCTAAACTCTATCTAACCAATCAACCAACGAAGACATCGAGTAAAAGCCAATCAGAGGCAGAGAAGGGCAGGTCATTCCGGCGCCATCATAGGTAAATATTGCACCAGTACAGGCAAATTTACGTTTCTTATGATGGTGACGGAATGTCCCGATGTTCTCTGCCTCTGATTGGCTAGTAGTCGTCGCCTAATGCCTCCATTGGCTACAGTCAGAGGCATGAGCCAATCAAAGGTAAGGTAGGGGCGGGTCTTTGCGGAATGTTCCGTCGCTATCCTAGGAAACGAAAAATCGCTCTGTGTTGTGAGCGTGAGTTTTCTTCACCATAACAACGGTATTATAGCAGGAAACGCTTCGCCAGGATGTCAGATTTGGAGACGCAGGTCGGCTCTATTTTAGACATGATGGTCAACGCGACTGTTACAGAAATGACTAAAGTTATCTGCGGCTGTGATTCAACACGTCCCGAAGCGTCACCGTGTAACGTTACGACCGAAAACACACAACGGTGCTCGGACGAGAAGGTACGTAAAGCTGTACGTCAACCGCCGTGTGTCTGCCGTGTGTCACGGCTGTTTTTATCCCGGCTCGGCATCCTTCCTCCCGGGTTGTTGATGCTCCCTCCTCGTCTGGCGTCAAGACAACCAGCTGATCATAGAAATAGAAGAGCTAGCTAGCTACTAACCACTAAACTCAGGTGTCTGGTGACTGAAAGGCCGCCGTATGCTAACTCGAGTCTTTATTCAGGGTAAATTAAAATGAAATATGAATGTCTGGCTCATTAAGGAACCACAACAACCACCAAGAATCCATCTTTGGACGCCATTTTGAGTTGGACAACAGGCCCAGACTTTTCTATCTGCTGTATGTCTACAAACGTTTCAGCTACAGGTTCTACCTGCTGTCCAGTCACCTCATATGATTTAAATCATCATTTTAACTATGATTAAAATGATGACAGTATAGTCAGATACAGAATGGCAGCTGTATACTATGATAATATTGACAATAAATTATATTTTTTTGTAGTTAGCTGTAATATATCTATCAATATCATATCAATATCTCGATCAGAATCTCCAGCTTCAACATTAAAATTCATGCATCAGTCATTTAATATAATAATATAACGATCTGAAGGGCTGCAAAGTGTCAAAATGACTTTTTTTTCTTTATTAATCGCAGTTATTGAACTTCTATCAGTTATGTGTTCAAGTTATTAGAAATCTCTGAATCCCCCCAAAAAACAATCAAAACCTGAAAATATTCCACGTATGATCATATAAAACAGAAAGACGCACAACTCTTGACATTATGGGACAATAATAATTATAATAATAATAATAATATCATCTCCATTGAATTAATCCATTATATCTGTCTACATGTCAATAAGGCTCTTGGTCTTTTTCACACATGTATTTCCTTGTGCGTTTATCTATTACTGTTATGATTATCTGAAACGATGGATTCATTTTAATTGCATTGTTCCCGTCAGGTGATCCAGCTCAGTGTCTTCATGACGTCTCTGGCTCGAGAAGCCGTGGAGAAGATCTGCCAGCTTTTCCACGAATGTTCGTCTCTGCTCCAGTTAGAAGTACGTCACTTTACTGCAGAGATAGTAGCTGTTTACATTTACAATGTTTGTGTATGAAAGCATGAAAAATCACCTTATGACGTCGTATCCATTGTTACGTCAACATTTTCAGGGAAACAGGAAACTTTAAAATAACTCTGACACAAAAAATATCAGGTGAAATAAGTAAAATTACAATATTTTTAAAAGACGGTTTGTCTTTGTCCTGCAGGTGAGGCAGGATGTGGCAGATATTGAGGACCTGAGGAGGCGACTGGAGGTGGCGGAGACGGAGCTCAAGCTGGTGCTGGAGGGCAACGGAGGCCAGAAGGAAGTGGAGGAGCTGACGGAGGGAGGAAGCAGACAGAAGGAGGGAAAGAGAGCGCCGGAAAACAGAGCAGAAGGAGAGACTGTCCCAACCAGTCAGCGATCAGGGAGGAAGAGTCGCAGAGGTGATGAGCTTCATCCTTTCACTTCATTACAGGACATATTTATGTAGTAGTAGAAATCGCCTCAAAACTAATAGCGTTTTTGTATTTTTCCAGCTGTGGCTAGTAGTGATGCTGGAGTGAAGAGATCTCCCATCATCCACCTGTGGAAAGGCAGAACTTATGAGGTAAACTTTCATCCTTTGTTTCATACTTATAGACGTCCTGATTCCTGAGAATTTTTTTCAATTATTTCTGTCTTGTTTTATTTGTAAACCATATGGCCAAAAGTATGCGGATAACCTGACACCCAAATGTGACTGTTGAACATTAATCTGCTGCTGTAACAGCCTCCACTTGTCCAGGTGCAGCACTGATGTTGCTTTGCTAGCATTGTTGGTACGTCTTCTAATTTATCTCCTTATTCTCTTTTTTCCTCTCAGGACACTGTCCAACCAGCAGTGATAATAAAGGAAGAAGGATTGGAGACATTTGCTGACCAGGCTTCTTCTGATTCCGGTCAGAACAGAGACGACCCGGGTCAGGATAACGAGGACGACCCAGACTACCAGGTTGGTTTCAGGCATCCTTCATTCATTTTGTTTCATTTGTCTGTTTCTAATGTTTGCATGAATTTAAATTATTTGCTTTTTTTTTTTTGCCTGTGTTTGAATTCTGCATCCTGTACGATCTTTTCATTATTAAGATTTTATTAATATCAGATGCTCAAAACAGACTAATACATCTTATTTCACATTTTACCTGGAGCACATTGTAGTGAATCTAACAAAGTTTACTTTGTTAGATTCAAAGTAACTTTAAAGTAACTTTAAATATAAACACATAATCTTGATCATGACTGGAAACTTTGATTCGCTCCAGAATTTACCAGCCACCACAATGAACAAATTGTAAATTTTTCTGTTTAGCTTGAGCCAGACGATCCAGATGACGGCGACCCAGGATTCACCGCCAGACCCAAACGCGTTGTAAAGCCCAAGTCCCACCGAGGTCGAGCGAAGGCTCAGAACCAGCAGCCGCTGAGCTGCAAACACTGCAGGAAAACCTTCACCAAGTTGCAGCAGTACAAAGCCCACCAGGCCGTCCATGGCGCGAACGCAGAGAAACCGTTCCACTGCTCTGAGTGTGACAGAGGCTTTTCATTCCAGCGAAGCCTCAGTGCACACATGCTGCTTCATACAGGTGAGCATTTAGCTTTCTGTTAGATTTGTTGTGGGAACGTGTCCTATAATACAGTACTGAGGCTAGAGGATGCTGCCAATCTCTTTGACATGTGTGAGATGTGTATTTTTAAAGCTGAAACACACATTGGAAACATATTCACACATCCAGACATTAGCATCTTTTGAAGGTGCGTTTCTGGCCAATAATGCATCTGATAGTTTTTTGCTCTGGTTTGTTTTTTTATTAACTCCTGGAAAAATGGCTCTTGAGCTAATAACTGTTCCACTTTCACCAGCTAGTCTTTAACTCTATCAGGATGCTCAGCGATATAGTTAAAACATTGAGCTTGAAACTCAACTTCTATATTACCTTTTTTAACATGTATTCTTTCATTGTCCCCATGTACAGGTGAGAGACCGCACACCTGCGATGTTTGTGGGAAAGGTTTCACCCTGAAGCACCTGCTGAAGTACCACCAGCGTCTTCACGCTGAGGTCCGACCGTTTCGCTGTGAACAGTGCGGAAAGAGCTTCTACCGAGCCCACGGCCTGAAAATGCACCAGATGGTCCACACCGGAGAGCGGGCCTACATCTGTCAGTACTGCAACAAAAGCTTCACAATACAAGGTAACCTGCAGCGCCACCTGCGCATACACACGGGGGAGAAGCCGTTCAGGTGCGAGACCTGCGGCAAAAGCTTTAACCAGGCCGACACACTGAAAGGCCATCAGAGGATACACACCGGCGAGCGTCCCTTCAGCTGCGAGACCTGCGGCAAATGTTTCATCCAGAAGAGTGCCTTGAAAATGCACCAGAAGACCTCTCACCCAGGCGAGAACTCGCTGGCATGCGTGGCATGTGGCACCGCAGCGGCCTGCGTCGACTCGCTGCGCAAACATCTCCAGACACACGCGTCGACTATTCCGTGTACGTGTGTGATCTGCGACCGGCGGCTCAACTCCATCACCGACCTGCGCTTGCATCAGCAGCACCACACGGTGAACAGACCTCACAGCTGCAGGCTCTGCGGGAAGAGCTTCAAGTCATCCAGTTACCTGAAGATTCACCTGAAGACGCACAGTGGGGAGAGGCCGTTCTCCTGCGACATCTGCGGTCGCATGTTTACACAGCACAGCAGCCTTAAATCACATCAGGTAGGCTAGCATTGACTATTCTAGTTTCTAGCAAAGCAATATGACATCCTGTTACGTTTAAAACTCTTCTGTTACACCAATTGTTGTGTTATGTTACTTTCAATTTTCTCCTCTAAAGGTGGTGCACACAGGAGAGAAACCGTTCAGCTGCGACACATGCGGGAAATGTTTCAGCAACACCGGCAACCTGAACAGACACCAACGCATCCACACTGGGGAGAAGCCGTTCAGCTGCGACACGTGTGGACGCAGCTTCAACCAGGGCAACAGCCTGAAGGCCCACCAGCAGATACACACCGGGGAGAAACCGTTCATGTGTGACAAGTGTGGGAAGAGTTTCTCCTATCTGAGGAACCTGAAGGACCACAAGTGTTTTTATGTCTGAAGGGCGGCCAGCTAAACTCTTCGATACCTGTTGAGGGATAAATGAAGGGATGAGCTTGCAGTGAAAGTAGCTTTGGTGATTTATATTTTGATAGTTTCACTGTAGAAATAGATTTCCATAACATAACCGTTTACAGACAATGTGATAATAGATAACCAACATTTCAAAGCAAAGAAAAACTGTGATGATTGTACATAATAATCCTAAAACCATAAAAGAAAGAACAGTCAGTAAGAACAGTCAGAACTAAGAAGAGCAGTCAGTAGATTTATTTTGAAAGAGCACACGTCACCTTTAATCTAACTCATGCACACAGAAAGACTAAATGCAGCATTTATTTGCCTTTATCTGAATATATTTGTAAGAAGCGTCACTCTGGATGAAAGTTGTCGTCATGATTTTCAGTTTTGACCTAAGAAAAGTCAAACAAGTGAGATACAGAAAACATATTTTATTTAATGATCAGCTGTATAGGCTTTATAAAAACCTCAGCTTTCCCTTTAAATGAATGACTAGTATGAGAAGAGTTGATCTGTTTTTGTGCCTCATTAATACTTTTACTTTTTTTTTTAGTTTCAGGAACTAAAACTTGTAAAGTGCTCTCACGTAACAGTTTTGTAGAGTACGACTTGTGCCAAAACGTCGGTGTTATAAAGAGTCTTACAAGCCACGACTGAAATTTATCAGTATTCTCGCTGGCAGCTGTTAAATTCTTACTCAGACCTAAAGAAATAAAAAGTACGACTGACTGATTTTATTGAAATGATCATTTCTGAAGTGTTAAACAACCCTGTTGAAGTTGTAAAACTGATATTTAGTTTAACCAACTCGAGGAGTACTTTCTTCTTCTTTTCTTTTTTTGAGCATTGGTTCAAACGATGTTTTCAGAAACAAAGGTGCCTTGTGTCTAAGAATGTGTCATCTGTAACTTCGTTTGTGGAGTTTAAGTTTCTTATATCTCAGCTTTGTAACTGTGAGTCAAACTGATAAACATTGAAATTAAAAACTTGTGAGGTTTTTTTTCATTTTTTTCATTGACTTTTCAGAATACAGTCAGATTTTTGACTGATTTACTTACTCTCTCTCTCACATTATTTATGAGCTGCACGACTTTCCTGCAGTAAAGAAGTTAAGCTGTAACTCTAATTGTTCATACTGTACCTGCAGATATCTTCTTCATACTCCTGAGTCTAGTTTGAGTTCATAGGATCATATTTTTGAACGCATCTCCTGATAAATTCTAACTTGCAGTATACAAAGATGTGTCAGGTACACATGTGGTATCCCTTAAACAATCATACATTTCTGATTTTTTCCTTTGTGTGCCTGAATGAAAATGTAAAAGTCGCTCTTGAAGTGTTGCTTTATGCATTATACAGCCATAAATATCAACACTGGTTATTTATGGGATTTAATTTAAAATACTGTTCAAACAGATGTAAGATTTCTATTTTTTTTTCATTATTAATACGTGTGAGACGTGTGTGAAAAGTTCCCCAGCGATGATGAGAAGACGAGACGAGCGCTTGAAGTTTTGTTGCAGGATGTTTCTGCTGAAACGTTAAATTTTATAAATAAATATCAACACTGGGTCTAAAAGTGGACGTGTGGAGACGTATTAACTGTATATTTTCTTATATAGTATAACAACAAGTGTTGTTCTGGTAATACACTGCAGCTTGATCATGTATATATTACATATATAGTATAAAACTGGGCTCTATATCTCTAAAATGATCCAGTGCATGTGTCACCAATAGATGGCAGTCTATACTACTGTTTGATGACCCCAGTTTACTTTAATTCAACACTGTCATGATGTTCACAGGCTAAAAAAAAAAGAAGAGTTCATTCTGATCTATTCTCTGCAGTTTATATCTGTTCAGTTTTTATAGAAACTAAAGACAACAAACTGCATTAATCAACACTCATCCAGCATAGAGCAGTATTGGATTTGGGTTAGTGAAGAAGACTATTGTTTTTCACTTTGGTCTCTTTTTGTTGTGTGTTTCCTTTTAAATCCCTGCACATGACGTCAGCGTGCGCATTTAGCAGCTGGCCTGTCTGTGGGCTGAGTGTCTGGCTGCACGGCCGCCTGAACGGCCTCAGGGCTGCGCAGTAGGTCAGGCTGGCTGTAATCCCGTCCAGATTACAGTTCAGGGCATCACAGGGGGAAGTGAGGAGGATTGGCAAAGACTCAGCCGGCTTCCTGCCAGGTTAAAGGGAAGATGTACTGTATGTGTTACACTCACAGACGGAGTTTTTTTTTACTCCTTTAGTGTGAAGATGATTTATTGTAAAGAAAAAGCTCCCTAAACAACTAATCACAACGTTTTGGTCCTAAAGTCCAAAGAGGATAATCATTTATCAGAATAAATCTCCTTTTAGAAACAGTGGAGCACAGTATGATCAGGCTTCACTGCTTCACTTTAAATCTGCACCTGAAGCAGGAATTAAAGTAAACTCAATAACATGATAAAATGACGCAACCAGTGTAACATATAAAAGTATTTATGATAAAGGCCTAAACACAACTGCAGCAAAGAGGTCAGATTAGCACAATCAATCAATATGAAAAATGTCATTTTAATAAATTGAAAACCTTCAACGAGTTCTTTAATATGTGAGTTTAGGATGTTTCAAGGTAAAAGGTTCAAATCAGGAGTATGATAGTGAGAATATGAATGAATGAAGTTCTTTTCGATGTGTGTGTGTGAGAAGCTTTTTTTTAAGGGTTAAGGCCTGCTGTAAGGGTTAAATTAGGTTTAAGTTAAGGGTTAAAGTGAGGTTATACATAGAGTTGTGTTATGTTTTGTTTGTGTGCTCATGTCCTCGGGGTCAGAATGAGCCACTGGCTGGATCAATTCCTGCTGACGTGCTCAGAGCAGCACAAATCACTAACTGTTACACACACACACACACACACACACACACACACACAGATTCCATAGCCTATTAGATGTATTGACGATTCCACATCCAGTATTTTTTTATTTTTTTTTCCTCTAATTGGTTCAACCACAGCTGACCGGACAGTGATGCTAATGATGTAGTCGGTAACACTGTGTTCAGTACAGGCTCTGTAATCCATGGAAATATGGACCGCTGCTCTGGTTGTTCTTTCCACCATCGATTTGCTCACAGTTTCAGCAGCACTCTGCTCTCCTGGTAAAGGTTTGTCTCGTTCTCTGAGAGATGACAGTGAATCTGCTGGCGTGTTGCTCACCTTCCTTGTTCCAGTATCAGCCGCTCAGTCTTTGAGGTTTCAGGTCACTGAAGGTCTCCGTCATAACCAGGAAGTAAAGGTGCGAGAGAAGGATGAGGCCCTGGGTTCGTTCAAACAGGTCCAGATCAGTTCAGGTAAGTCCATGATGAGTCCGCCTTTTAATTTGAAGATAAATCCAACTACTCAAAGATGTGAATATCAATGATACCCTGAAATCATAGTAAATAGTGAGTGTGACATAACATGATAATGGTGACATCTGTGTGTGTGTCTTAATGGAAACACAGTATCTCAGGAACAAAGCTGAGTTTTCTCATCAGTGTCATTAATGATATAAAGTCTGTGATTAATTTAATGCCTTTAATTAATTACTGTAATACACTATGAACCTACATGTGTTATAGTTGAGCAACTGTGTGCTATAAGCAGAATGTAGTTCACCTTTCATTGATCAGATTTTATATATAACTGCATATGATAATACAATTTAGGTTCTCATTTGCATTTTGCTGTGATAAAATCATCTTTTAAACACTTTTCTTTCTTTTTAAATACCTTGACAAACCTTGAAATGAACAAAATGGTAACAAGAGCTGCAACATGTCCTGCTGTTTAATTACTCCTGTGAGTTGTGAATAAGTACTAGTTGAATTGTCTTTAATACGCTTAATCGTAATCCTGAAGCAGATTTCCTGGTAGGAGGTCAGAAAAACTTCTGGTAACTGTAATGTCTCTCTCTCACAAACACAAACACACACACACACACACACACACACACACACACACACACACACACGCAGACACACACACACACACACACACTACTGCACTTTTGCATGAATGGGATGATTGTGTCTTTAAGAACATAGGGGGAAGGGTGGGAGAGGGATGCTGCGTTTTAAGGCTATTGGAAATATTGTTTTTATTTTTATTTTTATTTTGTGAACATTAAACACAAAACCAGATCTCTATTTATTAACTCAAACTGGTCTGAGTCAACATATCAACATATATGACCACCATCTTACATCTTTAAATAGAGAAACAAGAAAAGCACCCAAAGGAAAATATAAAGTGCAATTGTGTACATGCAGTTATAAACTGGTAGTATCTTTTAAATTTATGCATATAATAATAATGATCTTTTTTTAAAATCATGTTAAAATGTCACAATTTTGCCTCTGGGAAAAGAATGGATATACATTTAGCCACCAGGAGGCGATAAAGATATATTAGGGGAGCTAAATAAACCACATTGTCCTCTAGGATAAGAAGATATAATTCATTAAAATAATAAAAACACCGTTAATGATGTGTACGTAAACATATCTTTTTTTTAATATATATATACAATTCTGACTTAAATTCATAAGCAACTGTTAACTACGACCTCTGAATGTCAGATTACCGAGTTCATGAGGAGTACCTGAAGGCAGCATAACCAATGAGGAGAGACGGGCGCGCGCGTGTGAGTGTGCGCGCGGCCACAGACGCAGCAGCCCTGCCTTTTATCACCGCTGACGTCCGTCCGCCTCTTTCTCTTGTCACTGTGTTTTTCGGGAGGTAGAGGAGGGAGAAACCTCGTTTTTTCTTCCTCATTTTCTTTACAGAAAACAAACGTTATGTTTCCGACACGCTGCTCAACCGACGCCGGCGACTTTTCATTCACCGCAACGTCTCTTTCAACCAAACCGAATGAGAGGAGCTAAGGGCGGACTGGGCTGAGAGGAAGCACCGGAGGCTGGCTGGCTGAACATCCGCCGCTTTCTTTTATACAACCGCAGTTTCTCATTGATTTATCCCCCCAAGGCCCCGCGTGTCTGTCGGTGTCTTCAAATGTTGCATCAGACGGTTGTGTTTCCGTGACGGGAGTCGCCGTTTTGACGTTTGTCATCGGTTAAAATCACGTTAGCTAGCTAACAGGAAAACACAAACTCCCCCCTTTTTTATCTCCTCAGCTCCACTCGTGGTGGTCGCGGGTCTCCCGGAGCCCACAGCGGTGTCTTCTCTGTTTTTAACCCCTATCAGTCACCTCAATGGTCGGTTTTCTTCCCCACCAGAAGACGTTGCAGCTCGGGGGTTGTTTTGTTTTTACGGGTCCAACCGAAATGGTACGATAGTGTCTGAAAAGTGAAAAAAAAGCGAAGTGGAAGTGGGGAGGTGGGGGGCGGGGGTCAGTCTGGGCTATTGTTTTTTTGTTTTTTGTTTTGTTTTTGTTTTTCTCAGATGAGCAGAACAAACAGAGAAGACATGAAGTGGATGTAGCTAACCCGTTTTTGTTTATTACGCATCAATTTAAGCTGGATCACTGTCTTGGTGATCTGTGCTGCCTTCACGGACTGTGACAATGAAGATTGTATGAGAAGCGAGGCTGTGTTTTTTCCCTGATACACACAGAGCCTGGTGTGACTGACTGACTGACTTTAACCCAGTGTGTTCACAAACCTACAGCCTGCTTATTATTTTCTCCTGGACAGCGAAGCGCACTCAGGGACAAACATGTCTTTACGCACGGCACTGCCTGGAAACGAGAGGAACCCGGATCATGTAAGTAAATAATAATAATAAATAAACAACACAAGGCCTCTATTTGTCACATCCAGTAGCAGAAATGCTTAACAAATAGGTTTCATTATGCTTTTGAAGAACATAATGAACCTTTTAGGCTCAGATTTGGCTGCCATGCGCAAAAGAGCAGCTGCAGACATGCTAATCTCTCCTGGCTCATTTAGGATGGGTTGTAATTGAACACACACACACAAACATAGGATGGGGATGGAGCTGAGAAAACATGAGTGAGAGATGCAGAGTCATGTATGATGCATTGATTACATACTCAAAATGTCCAGTTCTCCATTTAAGGAGTTTCCTTCTAGACTTTCACCTCCACTTTTATTATTAAAGGGTATCTTCAGTTCACATGTTTGCTCCCAGCTGATCAATAATTAATACATCTGATGCAAGGCCACCCAGCACTTTCAGGGCCTCGGCCTGCACCCATCCCTCCACTCCTTCCCCCTCCTTTTCCCCTGTCAGCCCCATGATTCCTCCATCACCTTCTTTCTAGCTCTTTATCTTCTCCGTCTCACCCTTCCTCCGCCCGCTCTGGTCTGTCCACTTTCCCCTTTAGTGAAACTGTGTGACAGGCAGCTCAGTGGGCAGCACGATATTGCAAAATCTGCTGTGTCAGGCTAGCCCGGTTTGTCCTGCTGACGTTTTTCTGTGTCTGTGGCAGCGTCTGGGTTTTGTCATCTGACAGAGGACGGGGCTTTGAGTTAAAATGGCTTTTTACAGCCTTATTTTTAATTTTTTTTATTTGAGTTTTGACATCCACTAGCTTTTAAAGATGTGAGCCTCTGTCTAACATCCTTTAACCACATATTGACATCAGCAATGCAGCTGTTCAGAAAGTCTCCACCTTTTTATCTCAAGGGCACCGAGCTTACAGCGACCTTTTGGATTGAAGAAGAAGAAGCTCTCACTAAAATCTGACAAAATATAGTTTACTCCTTTTTATTATCAAAGGATATGTTGCCTCCGTCTCAACACCTGCATCTCCTGCTGCCATCACATGATATAAATGACCTTTTAACAGTGACAGTGTTGGATTTATGACTCTACCTGTAGACTTTAATATAAGTTTTGAATGGTAGGAATACATAAATATTCAGACGTTTACTGTATGCATCTTCAGCCTTGGTTGTACCCATGGGGGAGATGTGATTGTTTTTTTTGTTTTTTTCCTCCCCGTCTCTGCGGATTGTTACAGATATGTGTTTATTGCCTGTAGCCTATGATTCAGAAACCAGGAGGGTCATTCGATATTTTCATATGAAGCTGTTGTGGGTTTCGACTGGACAGTTTTGTGTCGTTTGACCACACCCAAATGTAGAAACTAATCCTAAAGGTGATGCTGCGTTTACATGGAGCCTAATAATCAGTTCTTCCATTATAAAGCAGCCAGAATTAGTCCCGGTTAAGTGATCGCTGCACACCCGTATCTGTCACAAGTTTGACTTTGACTTCACACGTGGTGTCCGAGCTTGTGGACGAGCAGTGCAGAGTATAAACTGTCCTTCATGTCCCCCACGTCCCCATCACCAACTCCAGCCTTCATCCACCCTCCCCTCGTCTGTTTATCACAACATTAACACCCCGTTTCCTTCTGTCTGTGCAGACGTCGTCTCTGAACTGTTCCGCTTTTCTGTCCTTTCGTCCTTTTCGTTTGACGTGAGAATGACGGCTTGTGTTCATGTTGTTGTTTTGCACCTAAACTCTTTATATACTTCCATGATACACACACAGCATATTTTGATCAGAGAAACCACCTCATCGCTCTCTTATCTTTAGCTCAAAAGGCGTTTCATGAATGTATTTGACAAGAAACGAGCTCAAATCTTATAGATTCTTATATTTGCTAATGACTTCACTTAAACTTTGACTTAATTACACGTTCTGTAATTTTTTGTAATTGTGACATATACATTTTTTTTTAACTTATCTTCTTTACTTATAATTAATTTAATTATCTTGACATTGTCACCACTTCCTGCAGCTTTTTTTTATATATATATATAAAACCTCCCGTGGTTTAATCTGAGATCATTATCACTATGTTGAGTTAAAAATCAGTCACATCACTCATGACTCGACCGCCAGCGTTTTCACGCCGGGGTTTACATGTTCGTAGTCTCTCTTCCCTCCGTCGCCTCGCTTCTGTTCAGCCCTTCGTCTCTTTTCGTCCTAGTCGTCGTCTACGTCACAGAAACCAGCATCTATTCTCCTCCTGGACCAGTAAAAATGTTCCAGTTGTAATTTTAATTCCTGTAAATTTTATTTTGGTAGTTATTGTATCCGCAGAGTGTTTTCTGACCTCACATGACGCGGTTACATTCTTCTTCGTTGGTTTTAAAGATATTATATCCTCTCTGCTAATGAAACTGTTCAACACTCACCATCGTCGGACTTAGTTTAGTTTTGTCCACGTTTTGAAGAGACTGACTAACTAATTAAATACAAGTTAATTTCTTAAATTTAACCTTTGTGACTTTATCCAGGTACAGAATTTAAATATTGATTTTGTCTTTATTCCCTTATTTTAGCTTTCTGTCCTGCAAAGAAGCAGCTGAATCTGAAAGAAAATGGGGACAGACGCTTTATGTGTCCTAATAAAGACTCAATATATATAATATATATATTTAGTACTCTAAACCAGAGTTATATAAGTGTTTGTCTTCCTCTCTTGTTTCCTCATTTTCTCACAGATTATTACTCAACCTGCTCAACCTGCATCTGATACAAGCTGCTGGTGTTTGTATATAAACTGCTGCTTGTGTCCTGGTTGTTTTCTCCTCGGTGTCACGTGAAGATCAACCGTTAAACACCATGAAATGTCTGAGTTGTTTTGTATTTCTGTTCCTGAGGGATCTTGTGTTTTTTGTCAAGGTTAAAACGTTAATTTTGTTATTTCTTAATGGCTGTAGTTGTAGATTATATATATATATATATATATATATATAGTTAGTGAAGGTCGTGACAAGTGTAATAAACGGTATCTGTGCTTTTTGTTGCTGTACTGTGGGAACGAACACACTATTTAGCCTGGAGCTTGTCATGTAGTTTTATGTGTGTGTGTGTGTGTGTCAGCGGAAAAAAAAGGAAGTCATATAGTAGGTGTGGATGAGTGCGTGTGTGCACATGTATAACTGTGTGTTCTCACAAAAAAAAGCCAACATGTCTCTCTGTGTGTGTGTCACCGCAGGGCAGAGCAGTGCTTTTGTGTTGTTCCCCCGGACAAGCGAAAGATTCATGAGCTTGTTGTCACGACTTGTTACCAAAAAGCTGGCACCCACCTCCGATTCCCCCGATGGCATTCATTTCACCTAGAAACACCCTAGATACAGTCGTAAACAACTCCAGGCTTCTCATCATCCGCTCTACTGAGGCCAACTGAACCATGTACGATCCATATAAAATCAGGCAGGTTGATATTAGATGACCTATCTCGGGTCACAATGACTCGCTCACGTGTGCAGCTTAAACCCAACTGAAATGTGTTTAGAGTTACCGGTGCAACAGTAGCCCAAAAAAAAAAAAAAGGTCAGAAAAGTGGGCCAGTGGCAGGGAAATTTCCAGCTTAAACCCCCTGGAGAGGTGATTGAGTTACCGCCTGCTACCGCCATGCCCATGAGCAAGTCGCTGCACATCCAGATGCTCTGCTGATGCTCGACAGCAGGCAGCGGTGTCAAACTGTGACTGCGTGAAGGGTGGCCAGCGCTGACCTTCCTGTAGAAACGTCTCAATCGAGAAACATCAGCTCGAATGTATTTTCTTGGATTTATTTAACTTCCGTCAAAACATTTTCTGTTTTTTTTTTATCGTGAAGAACGACACCGTTTACACACACAGACACGTGCTGACAGACACACCTCACAGATGCATACAATGAACCGGCAAACACGGACGCTCACAGTCAGTGTGTTGTGTTCATTGTGCGATTGTGCAGCTTTTTTCAGGTGTCGGCTTACTGCCATCGTTATCCGTCCTCAGTCCTGAGCCGCATGCAGACACGATATCTGCTCCTATAGTGTTGAGACTTGTCAGCTCTGCAGCTACTTATATGAAGCTTGTATAGATGTCACAGATTTAGTATCAATACTGTTGTAAACTTCATGTCTGGATTTTTTTTACACACCTTTTTTTCCCATCATGCCACTCGCCTGTTTTTACATTCCAGTCATGTGACTAACAGACAGATCCTTAGTGCAGCTTATAGCTTTTCTCCTGTTTTTGTAAAGCCAATACCTGAAAGTCGAGCCATATGAAGACTGTGTCGTCTGATGTTGTGTTAACCAGAAGAAATGTCGCTTTAGAAACAGCCGTCTCTGTTTCTGTCCATTAGCTGCTGCTGACAGCAGCTCTGCAGGAGCTTCATTTAATTGTAGTTTGCAGGAACACAGAGAATCCAACAATGTCCCTCTTTTCTTTTTTAAGGGTACGCGGAGAGTTTTAGGACAGTTGTTAATCGTTTCCTGCAGCAGACAGACTGTAATCATGAACAAATACATGAACAAAATCTTCTTACCAAACAGAATATTTCTGGATAGTTTTAGATAAAATTCCTTGTTTCGACCCGTTGTTGTGAAGCCAGATTAATCTTCTTTTCAGTACGTTACGTCTCTGCATGTTTTGTTTTTATAAAAACGCAGCTTGTCTACACTTCCCCCCCACATGGCTGGACTACAGATAAATTACTTTTGGTATGAGTAAGAAGGCTTTTTGTGAGCGGTTGTGCAGACCTCGTCATTTTGAGTCAGACCGCAGCGGCATAACAAACGACCGATAGAAAAAGAAAGTGGGTGGACGGTAGTGAACATATAGATATTACTCAATGAAATGTTCAGAGAGGATTTGACTCATAGTTTACACTCCCACAGCGTATAAATGGGTACGAGTGTACCAATATATCAAAGCACACAATATATAAGAATGAAAAATGATGCTCTTACCGGTTAGCTTTGACCTGCTGTACTTACCATGCTAGCGCGTCGTTTTGGTTTTAAAGTAATTTTCATAATCGGGGAAAAACTACCGGCTTGTTCACAACCTGCCAGACTTCATTTTTAGAGAATCAGGTCTTTTTGCGGAGACGTAAAAAATCGTTACAGACGGAAGAATCGGAGACTGAACCGAGGAGTGACTCAGCAAACACAATAAATCTGATCCTAACTCAGGTGGGTCTGATGATCACAGCGTCGTGGTGAATGATGTGCTGAGTAACGTGGCAGATCTCCAGAGGCGAACAGAAAGCCGTCTGTGTGCGAGTCTCTGCAGTCCTGCACTGACCACACTTTGCATATTTGAGCCGATAATGTCACACAGGAGCAGCGAGGAGCCTTTAACCTACAATGCAGGTTATCGGCCGTCTGATATTTAGATATCTCCAAACACGTTGCTTTTTAAATTATTATACTGGTGATGTTTTGTTTAATTATTAGCAGCTTTGTTCACATCACACAGCGTGACCTTCATCTATTAAACAAGCTCTTTCCCGCCACCCTCCTCTCGTCTAGTGTTGCCCAAATAGTCAAGAAAAAAAAATATCGTCTGTCTGCTAATGATGAAAGAAACACAACTGAAAATGTGGTTTCACTGCTGGAGGAAGACGGGTTTTATGTGGTCAGTCCTGAAGGTGGAAGAAACCGGAGCCTTCACTCGACGTTGGTTTATGAGGACTTATAAAGTATCAAGTTGGGCATGAAAACATGAAAACGCATTGATTGCTTTGTATATAAATAACGTAGAAGTGTCTCATCTACTCATAAGTTGGTTCAGGACATAATTCACATTCCTTTTCTTCTTCAGGCAGTTATTTTTTTTTCTCTAAAACAGATCCATTATTTGGAATAAAAACGCTTTTTGTTCAAAAGGAAAATCTGGTTCACGTGATTTAAAGTTAAAGGCCAAGCGAGGGCTCGGCTCTCAGCGTTTCCCGGGAAACAGCCTGTCGAGCGCTGCAACGCAACATGTGACATATCTGCTGTCGTCGCTGTGTCATGTCAGGACGCAACTTCCTGCTGCTCTTTAAAACAACCCGTCATGGATGACTGAGGCTCAACATATATGATATAATTATATTTGTAAGAGTTAACAGCAGAGGAAAACCTGTTGGTTTAGCTGCAGTAGTTTCAGTTTGGAGTATTTTGCTTTTAACACTTGTGTTATCTCTTAGATGTGTTTTGTGGAGGCAGTTTGTCCGCTGTGGCGTGTGATAGAGGAGGTGTGTGTCAGGGCCAATGACACGCACCTCTGAGGCCGCGAGCCACAACTAGAGAGAGGAAGAGGAAACTGGACTGGCACCGCGGGTCAACGTGTGTGTGTCTGTGTGTGTGTGTGTGTCTGTGTGTGTGTGTGCGTAGTAGAGATAGATGGCTCAAGGTTACGACATAGGAACCAACATCACACATCCTGTCATTACACAATACTTCCATATCAACACACACACACACTCAGCCGAGACGTCCACGCAGCAGCAGCAGCTGGACGCCTCCTTCAGGGTGCGGTCTATTGTTTGGAAACATGTTTGTGTTCATCACACTGTGAGTCTTAATGTAGATTCCTCTAAAACTATGATAACAGAGCGACGAAGAAAGACAAAATTATTATTTATGAGGGCAATAACAGAATAATCACCTAAACTGATATCATAAAAAATATAAAAAAATATCTCAGTAGCTTGAAAACGTTCACGTGTGGAAATAAGAGCAAAGACGATGATGAGATGAGAGTTGTTATTATTGTGGGTTTATGAAGTACCAACGATGAGCGGAGTTGTGTTCAGTGAAATTAGGCACATATTCAGTCGTATCTGTATTTTTATTCAGCTGTACGCCCACACAGAGCAGCACAGATGGAAGATAGCGGCTGGACTGAAGATTAACTGAAGGAATGACACACATGCAGACACACATGCACGCATGCCAGCACGCTGCCACCGCATATTTTAACCAGCATGTCATGTTAAAGATATATGTGTGATATTGTTCACTTTTAGGCCAGCAGCTAACTATCGATTTTTTTAAATATGCAGATTAATTCTGTAATTAATCGACTAAACCCGATAATACTGAACTTAAAAGCAACACATTTAGAGAAGCTGGAGCCATAAAATGTTCCTTCCGGTTCTCTGTCGGGTTCTCTGTCGGTTCTTTCTCGGTTCTCTGTCGGTTCGGAGGACGTTCGGGTTAAACTGCTGCGTTGACGGGTTGAGGCATCGTCTCTTGTCGTCGTGTTATCTTGTCAAACCAGTTGAGATGTATAAACATGTGACGGAGTAAATTCATTGTGTTTTAAAGATGACGTGGTGATGATGATGGTGATGATGATGCTGAGTCATGTCACGGTCCTCTGACTCACTCACATGTTTGTTGTATTGTTGTTGAAATGACGTCAAGCTGTCATTCCTGTTCAGCACACAACAATATGAAGAAACTATTAGCTTCGTCAATGACAGGATACAGATTATTACACAGTAAGGTATTTGGTTCACGTCTTTAATGACCTTTTAATAAACCACCACAAACTCTCTGATCAGCTCCTGTCATCATCATCATCATGCTGATATAAAATTAAAAAACCTGACAGACTTTATATTATATAATAAATATCTGTTTTTATCATCTAAACTTAAGACTTCCACATACAGAAGTTTAATACTATATTTACTTTTTTTCAAATCATCAACTAAGACATTTTAATTTATCAGGATTTGCTATTAATAAACGTTAAATTATACGTAAAGATTTTCATTAGACTGAGAGGTTATGCAACTCAAATATCAACTAATATTAAAGATAACTTTTGATTTTTCGTGACTCACTCATGAGCTTCACCAGCAGCAGAGAAAAATGGATTTCTTTCACTTTGCGGGAACAAGATGCAGCTTGTCTGCTGAATGTGCAAATCACATTGTGAACAGCCCCCAACACCCCTCAACACACACACACACACACACACACACCCGCCATCCACCAGCCCTCCATCCATCTTCTATACCAAACATAAACCTACATGTATAATGATGTGGAGGTCTTTCATCCCCCCACCCAAATACCTCTGCCTGCTGCAATCTGCCAGCGATAGTGACCCCATCACACCTCATCCAAACACACACACACACACACACACACACACACACAGGGGCCTCCTCCGCCTGAATTAAACTGCGTAGTAATCAGAAGGAGTGAGTGAATCGACGGATCGGCTCCTTAAAAGAAGCATGTGGGACAGAGGGGAGGTGTTGGGGAGGTGTTGGTTTGGGGCGGTTGGGGGTGATGGAGGATGCAGAATGAAGCTCAAATTGATGCGAGGTCGCTGAAAATGAAGATAGTGGCACGAGACAAAAGAGAGGGCGGGTCCAGGCGTGGAGAGGAGAATAGAGGCAAATTGATTTGTCTGGGGGATGGTGTGAGCCAGGGGAGAGAGACGAAGGGGTGAATAAATGGGGGAAGGGTGAGGAGGAGATGAAAATGAAGGTGGAGGAATAAATTGGCAACCTTACTCTTCTGGGTGGCTTTAATAATGCCTCACAGACACCAAGTGATGCACAAAACTCAATAAAGACTCAATAAAATCCATGAAAGCTGCTCCAGTCGTTACTTTGATGTCTTGTTGTTGGTTTTTTTCTGCTTTGTTTTCATTGGAGGTTCGTGGCTGAAATGTGTGTCGTCATCTTCATACTCTGTGGCTGGAAGCCAACGTCGGCTTGGTTGTAGTTGGTTTCAGCTCAGCTTTTGTCGGTACATGTTTTGCATATTTTTTTATTTTTTGCAAATAACCGCAGTTTGACGTCACGTGGATGCTTCATCTATTCAGTTGAAAACAAAAAACGGTCTTACAACTTACCTTAAAAACCGCCTACGGATGCACGTTGGCAACAGAAAGAGATGTTTGACTGAAGGACTGAAGAAGAGGGTGAGGAACGGTGCAGACAGCCAATCAGACGTCTCCTCTGTGATTGAACGGACGAATGGGAGGAAGGAGAAGATACAGGAACAAGGAACTGTGTAGTGGCAGTATTAATAATGGCAGTGTTGCTTTGAGCTTGTCACTGCGACCTCACAGCCACACATGAAGGCGAGGAATGCAGACAATGTGGTGGTCAAACGAGATTCACGGGTGGCCCGATTACTCCCGCTTCTCACCTCCTGGGAGTCTGGTACCAGGCTGCAGTCACATGACTACAGGCACAGATGACGATGTATGACTGTGTGGAGGGTGTGCCTGTCTCTAGTTGTATAAATATGTTAATTACTAGGATGTTTTATCTACATACATAAGACACTCATAGTCCAACAATGCTTACCTGTAGGGGATAGTTATACAGACACTGTATGGAATATGATGGTTTGATTATACTGACGGTTCACGTGTCTGCGTCTCTCCTCAGCATACCTCCCTGTCGGCCAGCCGCTCAGAGAAGGGTACCGGCTGGTCAAGCCGCTCGCTCGGCGCCCGATGTCGTAACTCCATCGCCTTGTGTTCAGATGAGCAGCCGCACATCGGAAACTACCGGCTGCTGAAAACCATCGGCAAAGGCAACTTCGCCAAAGTCAAACTGGCACGACACATACTGACCGGCAGAGAGGTGAGTTCAGCGTCCAGACTCACGCTGCTGCTTCTCTACCATGAATGAAAAGAGTTGAGCCCACAGACAGGGGTTTTAAAGGGCTGTTCCACTGAGTTCAGAGCACTTTCTGTTAGATTTTACAGCAAAATCTGTCTCACAACAGGATGAGTGTATGTGTGTATATTTTAATACACTGTAGTCTTTCTTCCCATAAAACTCTGACCCACATTAAGTTAGTTGAATTGATCACTCCTTGTTTCTGCTGCTGGCTCAGTCATGTGAGAGCCGTTGTGTTTGAAGCAGAAGACGGTCATATATCGGTGGTTTATAGTGGTAGTTTGACGCAGTCTTTGACCAGGTCAACACGCTCCTCTTATGAAGCCGTGTTGTTTCTTTGCAGTGGATGTTAGCTTCTGTGATCCTTTACATGCTGTATGTTGAATATAAAGTTAAATATTGTGTTTTTACTTGACGACCATGTTTACGGGTTGTATGATGCTAATGCTAATGCTAAAAGCAGATTGGAAACTGAAGCCTAAACGATTGGTCGATTTAATCTATTAAATAATTAATAAAGGTGGTATTTTAATAAACAATGAATCATCACTTTTCAAACCAAATTGTTTATTTGTATTTTTTTCAATTGTTTCCTCCCAGGTTGCAATAAAGATCATCGATAAAACACAACTCAACCCAACCAGCCTACAGAAGGTGAGTGAGTGTGTGCGCGTGTGTCCTAATTTTCTTGAAACAGAAACTACCTACAAGGATTTTTTTCTTTATTTAGTTTCATCACTTCTACTTTATCTGTTTAACCTCTAACGCTGCTTTATCCGCTGACTTGAACATATTTATTTGCATTGTGTTGCATCAGGAGCGTCTTCACATGTTGTTTAAGCCTCAGGTTGTACGTCTCAGCACTCACCTGAACTTTGACCATTTAGCTGGCAGGTTAAAAACTGAACAACTCTGCATCAGCTCAGGGAGGATTTATTAAGTGTTGAGACAACAAACTGTGTTGTGTAGAAAATCCCTCTTTTCAGCTTAGGCTGTAAGTGCTTCTGTTTGATAATGGATCATAAAAGTAAGATACAAACAGTCCGAGAAGCAAGTACAACATCTCCAGGAAGTGAAGTAATAAATGATTTGTCATAATATGATAATTTCACTGGCCTGAAACATAGAAGATTGATTATGTGCTCAGACTAAAATCTCCAGAACTCAAATATTAGTTTTTAAATCTTTCCAGATTGAGCCGCTTGTGTTTTGTGTGTGTAGTCAATGATGTAGTTTGACGTTTCTGTCAGTTCAGATGTTGGTTAAATCCTCGGATGATTATGAATCATAAAAAAAGTGTGTAGTTTGTGTTCAGATCAGTGCAACTTGCAAAAGAAATAAAGTAAATGTAAATGTTCACAACAAAAAACAACAACACTGGATTTCTGTTTGTGTTTACCTGCCAATAGGTGACCATGACAACGAGTGTTTGCAGTAACATTAACATTAAAAGCTGCACTTTGTGATCTGACATTGGTAGACCCTTTGAGACCGCAGGCAACAGCTTCAGACTCACTGTGCAACTAACCAGTTTCCCATCGCTGCAAGTTTTATCTGCAAACTGTCTCGTGTCGTTGCGAATCATTGATCTGAGCAGCGTTTTAGGCTCTGCTCTCACACTTCATACAAGTCGCTCTTTGTTCAGCGGCTGCATGACCAAACTTTGTTTGAGTTCACTTTATCAGACCCTTCACTGCAACAAATTCCCTCCCTCGCATCATTTAGATCGATACGGCATCTCTCACATACACGCACAGCTAGCCTATTGATGAATACTCGGCTGGTTAGGTAACCGGTCCAGGCTTGACTCTATTGATATCACAGAGTTGGGTTATTGATGGCGTCTGGCTCTGAGCGATAGTTGGTCCACCTGGCCTAGATACAGGGCAGGACAGCAGGTTTATTGCTCTGACTGTTAACTCACACGCACACACAAAAACACACACAAACCTTAATTCTATGATGTAGTTTCTCATTCTGCCGTCAAATCCCAGTTCTTTTATTTCCTGTTCTGGTTTTAGCTCTACTCTTTATCCAATTTAACAATTCTTTAATCAAGGCAAAGCATTGGATCACTTCCAGTAAACTGTCTGTTGATAACCAGCTTCTTTAAACTCCTCTTCTCTGTTTTATGTCTCACCCTGGCTTCCTGTTTCACCTGGAAATAACCTCACATAACAGCGTGAGGCATTGACATTTCATTTTAAACAATTTCTAACTTTAATTTGACCACAAAAGGAGTCGTTTTTCCGCCCGGCGCCCTGTTTCATATTCGTACAATGACGTGCAGGAAGCTTCTGGCACATATTTACTGAGCGGGTCAGTTAAGACCAGAAGAAGACACAGACGGAGAAACCTTTTCACAACACACACTGTGCTATTTCAACCAGCGGAGTTGAGTCTAAATCTAATGTATACATGGATACTGACTGCTGCCAGCAAACATTTCACATATGATGAAGAATACTGACAGTTACGCATCTTGTGTGTCAGAAACACACTTACAGGCTGTATTTTTAGTTGTTTACAGTTAACGTTGTGTCAGAAGGTTATCACCACCTGATAAACAGAAACTGGGATGATCGATGGATGGTTGTGTATGTGTGTATTTGTGCATGCTTTGTGTGTGTGTGTGTGTGTGTGTGATTATCCTGCTGTGGGAACACAAACCTGCTTGTTTCAAACAGCAACAGTGATATTTTCACCACTTTTTTTTATTTTCCCAGTTAGATGCCCACTTAACCGAACCACGAATCAGCTCTTTCAATCTTTAAACTAAAGACCTTGATTTAAACAAGGCTGCTACGGTGCTCTGTGTGTGTGTGTGTGTGTGTGTGTGTGTGTGTGTGTGTGTGTGTGTGTGTGTGTGTGTGTGTGTGTGTGTGTGTGTGTGTGTGTGTGTGTGTGTGTGTGTGTGTGTGTCTGTGTGTGTGTCTGTGTGTGTGTCTGTGTGTGTGCATGCCTGTGTGTGTGTGTGTGTGTGTGTGTGTGTGTGTGTTCTGCAGCAGCGTGGTAGTGGTCTAGTGCTGCATAGCGCAGGGCTGGTGCTGCCAGTTGCGCCCTGTCCAGTCAGCATTTTGTAGTTATTGTAGGACGCCACACATGCTGCCAGGTGACACACGTCTCTGTCTCTTTGTCTCTGTCTCACCAACCGTCTCTTTTTTCCTCGACATCATTCTCTATAATTTAGAAACTAGTGCTGAAACGTTATTTGTCAATTTCTCCAACCTTTTTTCGATTTTTTTATTTTTGTTTAGCCGATAAATTATTATAAGATGAGGAGTCATTTCCCAATCATTGGTGTACACCATTTTAAAGCTGCGGCTAAAGATGATTTTCATTATTGATTAATCTGTCAAATTTTGATTAATCGGTTTTAGGGGGTAAAATATCCTGTCACAAGTTTTGATAACAGTATAAAACCCCAAAATATATATATATTTTTTGCAACATATGAAAGAGAAAAGCAGCAAATCGTCACATTTTGTAGTGAAGTAGTGAATTTTACCTCAAAAGGCCGATCGATATTTTCTATCAGACTCCAGGATTAATCGTTGAAGCAGTAATAATGCACTGAAATGCATTTTCTGATTAAATGACAGTAGCTTTAAACTTATTCACGCTGTTGCTCATAAGCACATAATTCACATTTTAATTTACACAACATGGATTTGAAACATAACCACAGAAGCTTCCTGTCCTTCACACGCTCTTTTCTCTTCACACTTGGTCTATATTTAACTCAACGTCTTCTCTGTTCTGCAGCTCTGTGCTCCATTTCTTTCTTTCTCTACTCCCCACTGCTCCCTTTTTGTTTTCTCTTTATCAACTCTTTATTTTACTGCCTTTTTAATGTTGCTCCGTGTCCTACTTTGCTCTCCTTTCTCCCCTGGCGTATTGTTGCAGTACTATTTTCACTGTAATCACAGCTGTACTCTCTGTAGTACTACATACAGTATGTCTCCTGAAACTGTGTCAGGGATTTAGGGACTGTAAGGATCTGATCTTTTAAAGAAATCACTGTGAACACACTGTGCTTCATCCAAGTACCAACCTGCTCCAATAAATAAATAAATAAATAACTGGTGCAGAATTAAGCTGTTTGACATATAACAGCCACTCTGTGGATGCTGAGAAATGCTCCAAACTGCAAAGCTTCACCTCCTGTAATCATCTTATTCTTACTACTTTGAGAGCAGAAACTGAAGTGTACGTGTGTGTGTGTGCGTGGAAGACAGTGTTAGCGCCACCATCTAATGCTGTGAAGTGTGTTTTGTCCCTCGCACAGGCCCCCTAAAGCCCAGAGCTGAATTCCAGACAGCCAGACAAAAGGGACGGCCGAGGTAGGGTGGGGGTGTTATGGGGGCCTTGGCACAGGAGCGGGGACCCTGAGAAAGACAAGATACAGAGCAGAACTGAGGAGAACAGACAGTGTATATCTGTCCGTGTGTCTGTGTAGGCCTGTGTGTACGATAACAGGCGGATAAACTCAAAGCCTACGTGGTTTCTGCTCCGCCTTTGTCTGCGTGTGTAATGCAATTATCTACATTGCTGTTGTACGCGGCGTATTGTCCCTGCGTGGGTGTCTGTGCATAATCATATTGTTTCTGCTGTATGCATTGTTGTTGTTGTTATTGTGCGAGTGTGTGAAGGGAATAATTAGACGATAAAGGGACAAGAAGGCGGACAGAGTGAGAGCAGAAGGTTTTCCCAACGAGCTCATCGTTAAAGCAACGTGAATGGATCAGTAGAAGAAGAGGCGCACCTGTCTTGATGTTTCATTCATAAACTATATTTAGTTGTCAAGCTGAGTCAGGCTTCTTATGATCTAGGTCAAACAAAGCAATACGAGGCCTGAATTATGCTCCAACTACTCTTCATTAATGATTCAGCTCCTCTCATTGACAGGCTTGGCAGCTCCAATTACTGCTGTGCATTAAGGGAATGGAGGAATTAGGAGGAGGTGTTCATATAGTAAGGCTTTTTTTTTAGTGGCATAAAGTAGAAGGGCAGCACTCCCAGCAACAGGCAACAAAGGGAAACGCAGGGTCAAAAGCCTATTCAGATGTTCCCCAGCGACGGGCAAAAGAGTGGAGGCAAATCCATGAGTAACGTCGCTCATTAGAGTCCCAAAACATTCAGCAGGACGCTGACAGTTTGGTTCATGGCTGTTTGCCTTTTCTCCTGCCAGAGAGGCATCGACATGTGTTCAAGCTGCTCAGAAACAGAAACTACAGGACTGCTGTGCAATCATTTAATAGCCAAAGTAATTAGGTTGACATGCTTACATTCACTTTGTGACATAACAGGGTTTTTTTTAGCTAATGTAACACACAGGGAACACTAATGATCTCTTTGTCTAAAAGCAACAGGCTTTATTCAGTGATGTGTTTCATCTAAACCAAACTGTATCTCATTTATACACAAACAGGGTTATTTTTACGTGGGAGGAGAGAAAAGCCCGTCGTTCTTTGTCTTTCACTCTCTTTCCCCTTTTTCTCTGAATTTCTCTGGTCTCATGATTGGCTGCAGCTGATAAGAGGAAGTGTGTTTCACATTGTTAGCGTACTGTAGTGTGTTTGACAATGCGTCCTTCAGTAGAGATGTGAAGGAGGCTGGTTATTTACATATAAGAGGTAGAGAAGCACGATCAGCTCCTCGGTTCTCTGTTTCAACATCTTTGCTGTCTTCATTGCGTCTTTTCTCTCTTTGTGTGTGAAGGAGAGGAAAAACACGGATGCACAGCCTGGAAAAACGGGTCAAAGGTGCACAGACTGGCAGGCCAGACACATGAATCAAACAGTCCTATGCAGCACCAGCCACAAAAACTGCGACAGTCGGTCATTAAGTTGCTTTGTGTTAATCCTTAGCATTGAGACCTCCGACTTAGTGGTTGATTAATAATTCCTGGCAAGGAATCAAGAGAGGATGCAAATGCTCAGAAGTTGATTAATGCTGCCTGAAAGTAGGAACGAGAGAGTAGAAGAGGTAAGTTAAAGTAAACATAATTCAACGCAGGTCCTTTAAAACATAAAAACTGACATATTTTGCATACAAGGTCCACTCGTGGCAGCAGCTGTGTGTGCGTTTGTCGTTTCATGACTTCCCACATTACCCTGGGGAGCAGGAGTTTAAGGCCCAGGGATTAATACCTGGGTTGGCATGACAACTGCGATGGGGGGCCATCGCCATGGGAAAGAACCAGGAAGTGATTTAATTGCGGGTGAACATAAAAAGGCCAAAGAGTGAAGTTATTCTGTCGGCTTAGTGGAAAATTGTTGCATTCAGGCGTGATGGAAAAGTCAGACGTTTTTGTTATTACTAAAAAAAGTGTAAAGTTAGTAGTAGGCTTTAAAAATGCCCTTAAAAGCAACAGCAATGTATGAGCTGACTATTGATTAGACTGATGATCAATACCAGTGACTTCCTGTCCAGCTGCTGAGGTTTCTGGTTCTTGTTCTCGCTCTGATTTGGAAACATTTCTCAAAAAGGTTTATCTATGTCTCTAAATATGTAAACATCAGCGGTCACAGTTTGGATTTCTCTGTTTGTGAACCAAGTAGGCAAGAGTGAAAAAAAAGAGTGAAAAATGTGTGAGAGAAAGAGGTGAGTGAGTTTAGGAGAGAGGGAGCGAAGGAGGTGAATGGGTGTATGAGAGAGAGAGAGAGAGAGAGAGAGAGAGAGAGAGCTGAAGGAGGAGAAGCTTAGCCAATAATTCTCCTTAAAGCTCAGATGAACAGCTGATGCACCGTGCACTTAATTCAATTACACACACTCCCATTGGACGCTTGTGTGTGTGTATGTGTGTGTGTGTGTGTGTGTGTGTGAGCACTGAACATAAAAACTGACAAAGAATAATAGAAGCTCACGTTTATAACACATTAACAGAATATTCCCTGCGGTTGTTATGTCTGAGTGAGTCTTTATGGAAATTCATCAGGGTTTATTTTAAAGGCTGTTACATATCTGCCTTTTCATATGCGTATGAATTTATTAAGGACTTCCACTAATGACTAATTATTGTAATTGATTAATCTTGTCTAATTGTTTTATTGGTGCTGATTTCAGATTTTGTTCAACCAACAGTTTTAAACCGGCAAAATATGACGGATAAATTAATAAATCTGCACTAAATTAATAATATAGCAAAAATATATAAGTACAAGTTCGTCATATATATATAGCAGTTCCTGTGTATTTGTTGTTGGTTGTTTTTTCCTCTGGCTCCGTTGAATACCAGGAATCAGGTGTCTCTGGTGACGTCTGTGAAAACAAGCACACATACGCAGTACACACAGTACACACAGTACACACATCGCCTCGGGTGACAGTAAAGTTATGTCATCACTGAAGTGTCGTTACTTCGCTGGGAAAGAAAGCAAATCCCTCGAACACGTGACTCGAGGGAAACTTGAGATTTGTAAGATTGACAAACAAACGAAGCAGGAAGAAATGTGAGATGCAGCTGCCATCTTTGACTGTGAAGCAGAAAACGTTATATAAATGTTCAGCGACATATTCTCCTCTCTTTGTACACATCTTTTCTCTTAATAATCCTTCATTGTTTTTATACGTTCTTGTAGTTTCGTTCTGGCTTTCTGGCTTTTTTTTATTGTTATTTTTTTTCTCTTTTCCTCCTTCTACGCCCTTTATCTCGTGTGCATTGTCACTCTGCCTCATTTTCTATTTCTGTTCAGGTTTCCTGTTCAAACACTCCCTTAACACACACACACGCACACACACACTTCCCGCATTTCCCCTCCAGAGTCTGAATGTCGTACTTTGTCACTAATATCCGAAACCAAAACAACTAAAATGATGGATGATTGGCTTCATTAACTGCATCTGTTAAACACATTTAAAAGGTTTCATACATACTATATTTGTAACTGACTGAAGATTTCAACCGTCATTCTTTAGACTTTCATTCATTTTTGTGGTGAAATTCACTATAATTCTTAAACGTGACCATCAGCACTGTGATGCATCCAGTTCTGGCACTTTTCCTTTGTAATCTTTTAAAACGGAGTTCACGGAGAAAATACATTACTTTAATTAGACAGGCTGCATGAGATGAGGCAGGATGAGACGGCAGTCTGGTGCTCGGTGATGGATGAGGGAGGAGAGGGGATGCTGAGTGAGAGCACACCCAGGGGAGGAGGCCCACTGTCAGCCCAACACCAGTGAGACACTCCCATGGGTGGCTCCAGGTCTGGAGGTGGTCGGAAAGATGAGTGCGAGGACAAACGTGTGTGTGTGTGTGTGTGTGTGTGTGTGTGTGTGTAGATAGATGATAGATGAAGGTGGAAGATGTCTACATGCCAGCTGTGGATTGTATGATTTAAATAAATGAGAAATAATAAAGAGAAGAGAAGCTTGTCCTACTTTTCAGCACAAAGAAAGCTGCTTCTTAAAAACTGTGTATAAATTATGTAAATTATATTCTATTATTGGTTGATGTGTCGTCATATATTGTCACCAGATGTATTAAGAGATCTCGAATACTGTACATATACTAGTATTTTGTTATAGTGAAAACATTTGTTTTGTTTTGTCCATAAAGCTCATTGTTACACTAAAGTTACATGTCATAAAATAACACAACCGTCTGTATCCTTCATGTATTTTTTCGGGTATTATATGAAACATATCTGCATAATATTTTGTTAAGTATGAGTCTGATGATTTCTTCTCTCTCTTTTCATTTTTGTTTCCAGCTGTTTCGAGAGGTACGCATCATGAAAACTCTCAACCATCCTAATATAGGTGAGTTACCCTCCAGAGAAGAGTGTGTGTGTGTGTGTGTGTGTGTGTGTGTACTCAGAAATGTGTGTGTGTGTGTGTGTGTGTCTTTACTTTGTGTTTGTGTTGACATCTTTTCCTCTGTGTGTTACAGTGCAGTTGTTTGAGGTCATTCAGACAGACAAGACTCTTTACCTGATTATGGAGTACGCCAGCGGAGGTGAGTGACGTCAGCCCCACCCTCATCATCATCATCATCATCATCATCATTGCCAATAAGAACCTTTACTTTTAATGAACTATACAGTTAATTTGTGGTATAAACTGTTGAGTTTCAGTCCCCTTTTCTCTACTTTCATTAGTGAAAAATCAAACCAGTTTGCTGTTTTCTGTCTCTTTGCTCTTTTCTCTTCATCTTGTTCTTATACACTCCTCTGTTTTTCTTTCTTCTCCCTTCATGATCCCTTAATCTCTCTCTCTCTCTCTCTGTGTTGTGTGATCTTTTATTCTTCTTTCTTACATCTGATACCTAATAAGGAGGCAGCAGCTCACCAGCTGTCATGCTGCTCCTTTCAACTCAACCTCAGCCTGTTTCATTGTTTTAAAATCTTTCACACACAAAAACAAACCATAGCATGATTAAGAAGGGAAATCATTTTATAATGGTGGTTTGTTGAACATTTAAACAATACTTGTCTTTTTCTTGCAGGCGAAGTGTTCGACTACCTCGTGGCTCACGGCAGGATGAAGGAGAAAGAGGCCAGAGCCAAGTTCAGACAGGTCAGTTAAATATAGACAATGCAGTAAACCAAATAAAACAACCTGTAGGTGTGATCAATGTTGCATTATATTGTGTGTCATTGAGAGCATATGAATGTGAGAACAGAGCTCCTAGTTTAGCTACCAGTTACATAAGTGCATTAATCTGTTCATCTGTTCTCCTGTTTGATGTCTTTATTTTCTTTCTCTCTCCTTAGATCGTCTCAGCGGTGCACTACTGCCATCAGAAGAACATTGTCCATAGAGACTTGAAGGTGATTATCAGAACACAAACACTGAAAAGGGTCCATAAACCTTCAGAAAAAAATGCTGTCTGACTAAATCAGTTATTAAACACACTACATGTATTATTTCTACATTTTCAGTCGATTAGAAGAGACATTTACTTAAAGCTGATATGCGTAACTTTTTTATAAATTGTCATTTTTTTACGGCAGCAAGAAGCACGACGCCTGAAATGGTGTTTAAACTACATCTGCTGTTTATGTAAAGGTTAAATACACCAGCCAAAGTTTATGAGCAATATCACACATGTGGAAACTACATCACTTCCTGTATGACATGACTGAAAGAACTTATGTTGCAATGCCAACAGCAATAACACAATCTTTTTTTTAATAACAAAAACATATTTTTTTCCCGTTGTGTTTTTTTACTGTATTCTTACACGTTGTTTCCTGTAGGCGGAGAACTTGCTACTAGACGCCAACTCCAACATCAAAATAGCCGACTTCGGCTTCAGTAATGAGTTCACTGCTGGCAGCAAACTGGACACGTTCTGCGGCTCCCCGCCCTACGCCGCCCCAGAGCTCTTCCAAGGGAAGAAGTACGACGGTCCAGAGGTGGACATCTGGAGTCTGGGAGTCATCCTGTACACGCTGGTCAGCGGGTCCCTGCCCTTTGACGGACAGAACCTAAAGGTCGCGATTGTCTTTTATGTTCCTTAATCACACAATTGTCCATCTCATTTATTTACTAAAAGATGCTAAACTGTCCCTGTGTTTGAAACTCACGGTGTGAATGCGTGTTGTGTTCAGGAGCTGCGGGAGCGTGTCTTGAGAGGGAAATACCGTGTGCCCTTCTACATGTCTACAGACTGCGAGGGAATCCTGCGCCGCTTCCTGGTCCTCAACCCCGCCAAGCGCTGCTCGCTGGAGGTGAGAGAGAAACCTTAAACAGCATCATGGAGAGCAACAGACCATACAAGCCTCTTAATATCAAGTCAAAGACAACATTAGTACATAGACTTAGAATTGGTTTTAAACAGTGAACATGTATATATACACAGTAAAATGTAAATATATGTAAATATAGTAAAATGTTTTTTTACAGAAGATTTCAGTTATTATTATTTTACTCTCTCTCACCAGCAAATAATGAAAGATAAGTGGTTGAACGTCAGCTATGATGGAGAGGAGCTGAAGCCCCACAAAGAACCTGTGGAGGACTTCAATGACACCAGCCGCATCGGTGAGTAAAACCATAATAATCATCCATCAGCCCTACCATTGAAAGGGTTTTTACTGATGGTCATTACTCATTTAATACTATAATCATTGACTATATCTGGACTGATTCGGATCTAAACTGACATTTCATCTGTGTGCAACATGTTTAAAGCCTCCGTTCAAGTTCTGCGTATGGACTATCACCATTTACGAACCATAAAAGCCGAGACAAAAGGCAAATCACTGAAGTTGAACCTGTCGTGATCCTACTTGTCACTAGCTGTGGAAGTTGCAGACTGTTTTATAATCGAATTTGTCTCATTCTAGATGTAATGGTTGGGATGGGCTTCACCAGAGAGGAGATCAGAGAATCTCTGGTCAGTCAAAAGTACAACGAGGTCACCGCTACATACCTGCTGCTGGCACGCAAGAATGAGGTGAGTGTGTCAGCCCTTTTTGGTTTGTCTGTCTTGTCTGTGCATCTTTTGTTCTGAAACCACTTAATACAGTTTTCACAAAATGAAGAAATACCACAGTATGTCAGATTCAGCATGAAGCAGGTGTCTCTGGTCACTATGTGATCGTAATTATTGAGCTAGAGAAGCTAAAAACAACCTAACTAATACCTGAAGGTTTTCTCTTCTCTCTCTGTTTGTTTGTTTGTCTCTCAGATGGAGGGCAGTGAGTCTCGGTCGGGCAGCAGTCTGAGTTTAGCTCGAGTCCGACCCGGCACGATTACCAACGGAACCAGCAAACACTCCACGTCCTCTTCCTCCTCTGGTGCACCTTCTTCCTCTTCTGGCCACAAGGCACAGCGCAGTGCCTCGACCTACCACCGCCAGAGACGACACTCAGATTTCTGTAAGAGGAAATCAATTACATAATTTAAACCTTATGTTCCATCTCAAGCTCAAAATGCAGTCCTCCTGTGACTTAAAAAGAAGTCCGCATCACACAGCCCGAGTCCGTTGAGTCCTTTAAATCTAAATTTAAACCTCTTTAACCCTCAATTAGTTGCCTTTAATTGCTTACTTAATGTCCTTGTGCTGTACGGTGGGTTTGTCTATCAGCCTCTTCTAATTAAAAACCTTTCAACTCTTCTGATAACCTCCATCTTTCCCCCGATAACGGTACTTTTAGGGACGTTTTTTAATATTTGAATCGAGGGTCTAAAGACAGAGGTTGTTATATTGCCCCGAGGCTGTACAAATAAAACTTGACTTTTTGTTGTGGTCTGTTAGATGAGAACTCCTCTGTTTCAGGTGGTCCAGCAGTTCCAGGTTCGACAAATCCCAAACGCAGTCCCAGCGGCGTAGGCGAAGGGGCGGGGCCTAAAGAGGAGCGGCTGTCAATCCGCAAGCCGAGCACCAATACTGTTGGCTCCCGTAACATCCCAGCCCCCTCCAGTCCTATGGTCAGCTCCGCTCACAATCCAAATAAAGCCGAGATACCCGACCGGCGCAAGGAGGTTAACACAACCATGGTGAGGCCAACGTGATTATATTTTAAAGAGCGTTTTCCTCTGAGTGAGATGAATTGGCTTATAAATACAACAGGTACTGTACAGATGGCAGTCTCCTAATCCAATTCCCTCAGATTAAAGCACATTGGCGCTGCACTGACACAGATATTATGCAGGCTGTAAACATAAACATACAGCCACAGATTTGAAACACACACCCTGAGATGAATAACATGCTGCAGATTCACTCATGAGAGTAAATGCAGCAGTATGTTGAGTTGTTTTGTCAGAATAACGTGAGAGAGAGTTTAGGGAATGTAGTTGAGTGAGTTGAGGACCGCAGATTAACCAGATTAACTCTTTAATGTTGTGCATGGCAGATACAAGCAGAGTTCATGACCATCTGAACTCAAACAGTCAAGGCAGAAACATCTTTTTGTGTGTGTTTATATACTGTACTTGTCTCATCCAGATCATTCAGATAAAACAGAACATTTATTAATATTCTGTAAATCATTAATTTCAGTAAATTATGATGTTTTCTTTCTCCAGAATAACATCCCTGCTAGTGCCATGACTCGAAGAAATACATACGTGTGTACCGACCGATCCAACACTGACAGACACTCACTGCTGCAAAATGGCAAAGAAAACAGGTGAGAGAAGTGCCCAGGATTCACTTACCTGCGTGATGAAAACTTTGCTCGGGTTGAAATATTGTGAACTTGGGCGACGCTGAGTTCATCTGAAGCACATTTTGAGTCCGTTTGCCTCCATTTTTCATCTTGTACCAGCTCTAAATTTCACCTCATCTTTTATATAAACTCCCTGAGGAACCTCGAGGGATCAAAATTAGGTTTTAGGTCAGATAAAGGGTTATACCAAGAAAATCCATCTTTATGAAAACAAATAATTGTGGTTTTCAATACCAGATAATGATTTTAAGCTGGTATTGTTGCTGGATATTAATATCAGTGTAGTGTAAAAACAACAGAAATTAGGTTAAACTTGAGTAGCTCTGTTGCATCTTTTGTATCCCACTGTTAAAAAATTCATATTAGTTGATTAATACAGTGTGAAAGGTGATTGTCGGGGACTGATTTACAAAGACTGGTTCCACCAGTATCTCTCATGTTTGGCCAAGTGTTTGTCTCACATACATTTTGTCTCATCAAGAGAGGATAAAGAGCTTAAACTGTGCATGAGTAGATTTGTGTGTGTGTGTGTGTGTGTTCATGTACCCAGTATGAACTGTCTGTTGTTGTGACAGATGGTTGTCTGCTTCTCTGTCTCAGAGGATGTCAGGCACCATCTCCTCTTTCTATGGTCACTTTCTCACTTTTGTTCTGTGCCGTTTTCCTTCCCCTCTTCTCAGCATCACTCTGTAATAACAGCCAGAAGTCTGATCTCAGGAATAACATGGATGGATAAGAGATTGATGGTTTATAAATCTAACATCACATGAACACAGCTAAAGAAAAAAACACGGCAAAACTTGAAGTATTGGCAGCTTTAAAAGTCGCTTTCATTTATATATGTAGCGCTAAATCACAGAAAAAGTTGTCTCATGATACTTTACATTCAGATCAGGTCTAGACTGTACTACTAACCGCCCCATGAGCAAGCACTGAGCAGAACCGGCCTCTAGGTGGGCCGCCATCTGCTTTGACCGGTTGGGTTGAGAGAGAAAAGAGGGAGGGGAGGAAGAGAGACACACAGCAGCAACAATAACAACTATAATAAACAAGAGTGGAATTATGGACAATAAAAATAATAATACAAATATGACGATGTAAGTGATTAATTGTTGATACGTCGTAACAGTCGATGGTCATCAGGTGGAAGTCGACTTAGTAACATGCATTAATGGGACATGAATGCATACAGATGGAGAAGAAGAGGAGGAGAGAGGAGCTAAGTGCATCATGGGAAGATCCCCGACAGTCTAGTTAGGGCAGGTCTGAGCCAGCCCTAACTATTAGTTTTATCAAAAAAGAAAGTTTTACCCGACACTATTACAACCAGGTAGTATTTCAGCTCCACTTTGTGATTTAACAGGGGGTGGTGAGGAGGGATGGAGGGGCGGAGTAAGAGGAGGAAGAGGAGGAAGGTGAGAGCGAGAACCGTCACTGTGCTGAAATAACCCTCCACTCGCCTCAGAGGTTTTTATCAATGTGATGCCAGAGTGGTTGATGGGACAAACACGTGCATGGACACACACCCACACACACACTTTTGCATTTAGTTACTAAAAATGCAAATAATAATTATGTGTAGAGACACAAAAACACTGATTATGTACACAGCAGAGTGTGTGTGACTGTTTTGTTTATATACACACACATGCACTCAGACTTTCATCTGTTGTGACTCAGGAAGATAAGTCACCTCATACCTAAACATAGCGTAGATGTAAACAGGAAAACATATCATAAACATGGAGGAAAGACACACCTGCACTCTCCCGTCCAGAAGCAACAATATTTAGCTGAAGGGCTTTTAGTGAAGTAACTGAGATAATGAATACGGTTTAGCTCAGTTATCAGATGCCATAAAGGTGTCAGTGAAAACTGTACAGAATAATTGGCTGCACAAAATCCAACGTGTGTAATTGTGCCTCAACAATGCACGACATCACATAACGGATACCTGTGTGATCACATGTCAGCTGGTTAAAGAACACTGAATGAAGGTGAGAAGATGAGCAAAACACGGATAAAAGGACCGTGAGAGACTCATCTTCCACTGGGGCGCACTGCGAGTCACTGAGGTGCCAGAAATAACCTCAATACTCGTCTGGAAAATGCCCCAGACCAAAATAGAGCCCTTCATCTAACCCTCTCCTCCGCTCCCTCCCTCCATCCCCGGCGCAGTAGCCCGTTAGTTCACATTGACGTTAAACGATTTTGCTCTGCAACGGCTGAACTAAAAACCCGTCTAATGGTTGTGCCCCACTTGAACCCTGTGTGTGGGTGCTATCTAGAGCGTTATGAAAAGCAGCCTCAGGCCACCAGCCAGCTAGAGAGTCAGGGTTGTGTGTGTGTGTGTGTGTGTGTGTGTGTCTGTGACAAAGTGTTAAGTGTTTTGATGAAGAGAAGGGAATTAGGAAAGAGGTAGAGGGGGCATGCAGAAAGATGAGAGGGGCCTGGTGAACAGAGGTCAGAGAACGACTGGTGGTCTCCGTCTCTTGTTTCTTCTTTACATACATGCAAACATATTCTGCCTTCTATACTTTAGGACATATTGCAGAGGCATAATCGATAAGAAATACAGTATGTACCTTGTGTTTCTGTGTGTACTGCCAGCAAGCAAACATGGATGTAAACTGTGTGAGAGGAAGAAATACATTCAACATGTTTGTTAGATCTCAAGGATGTTGAACAAAAAACTTGAAAACCTGGACTTGTATTTTGTTCAATTAACCATCTTTCTTTTTTTTTTTTTCCTCTAGTACCGCATCCCACCGCCTTCCCCCCGCCTCCCCCTCTACCCACAGCATCGCTGGAGCATCTGGTGTCTCCTCCACGTCCTCAACGCCCTCCTCCCGTCTCTCGAGGGGGTCTACAGTGAGGAGCACTTTCCATGGAGGGCAGATTAGAGACCGCCGGCCTCCCTCTCATGCTCCCCCAGCTTCCCCTACACCGTCCCATGATGCCAGCCCACTGCCCCACGCCAGGACCCGGGCTACGACCAATCTGTTGAGCAAACTCACCTCCAAGCTGACCCGCAGGTAAGAGGAGAGGCCGGGAGGAGAAAAGCAAAGGGACTAAAAGGTTTCCATTCATGCTTAAGAACAAAAGAGAAAGAGACTTTAGTTTAGAGGCGGGACTACAGGTGAAACAAGGAGAGACTCCAAGAAACAACAGATTAAAGTTAAACCTTTGAATATGAGCTTCTTTGCTCATTTGTATACTTGTTTTTTTAAGGGTTGTGTGTGTTTGATTATTAATGCAGATAAGAGGCCTGTATGCAGCTCTTTTGATATAAACCTGTTCATGAAGATCATTTAAGCTAATCTTGCCGCCTCTCATCGTCTTTTCCTTAACCAGTACTAACCAACCAGCCTTCCTTCTCTAATAATAACAATAATAACAATAATAATAATAAAGCTTTACAGGGTTCAGAGTTTGTCCTTCTTAATCTCAGACCTGGGTCTAATAGTCTTGTTTTTGTTTTCAGTCCCACAGCTTCCAGCAACTTTTATGGATTTGCGCTGTTAAATTGTTAATATTCGGTTGCAGAACTTGAACTCCCTGATGCAGATAACCCCGCTACTGAAAACAAACGCTAACCTACTGACCCAGGTCTGCTGGTTATGTGGATATATGTCTTTCACAAACAGTTCTTCTGGCCTGCTTATCGTTGCTTTATCCGTTTGTTTGTTTATTTGATTCTTTAACTACTTTTGCTTTTCCTTGCCAGTCTTCTATCCTTCTTTTTCCTCAACTACAGTGCATACAGTTTAATGCCTCCTCTACCTGTGCTTCTTACTGTCTATCATCTCTGTTGCTTTTCTCTTTCATTCAATGTCTCTCTGACTCTGCTGTTATTTTCCCTTTTTTTCCATTCCAACGATTCCTCTCTACATCTACTTTTCTTCTTCCTCTCTCCTCCTAGGGTCACTCTTGACCCTTCTAAACGTCAGAGCTCAAACAAATCCATGTCGGGCTGCACCCTCCCGCAGGGAACAAAAACAGTTAGTAAGTCTTCCTTTCCCGTGTTTTCTGGCTGCTGCTGCTTCTGTCTGACTGTCTGTCTGACTGTCTGTCTGTCTGTCTGCCTGCCAGTGACCTGTCATCCCCTCTACCCCTCATTCGCTGTCTGTCGCAGGTTGGAGTTTAGTTATACAAACATTTATCTGAGGCAAAGCTACTCTGCAGGCAGGAATTAAGCCTGCAGAGTTGTGGCTTTAGATTTAGACGTGTGCTTCTCAGTAGTTAGTTTCACATGTACATTATGTCCCATCAAGAATACATAAAGGCTTAAAGAGCATCTATCCCAATACACTAGTATTGATATTCGTCATGATTTAGGTCATTTTCTGGCAAGTAAAAGGAGAAACTGTTGATGAAATAACCTGAAATACATTAAATTAGATTTAAAAATTTCACATTATGAGATGTTTTCCTCAGTATAATTACATTTCTTTTTCTTCATGGTATATAATATAGTGTCTTATATATATATATATATATATATATATATATATATATATATATATATATATATATATATATATATATATATATATATATATATATATATATATATATATATATATATATATATATATAACACTCAGCTGTGGAGGTGCTTGTTGTTTACTCCTCCCGTCTCAGCTTTAGTTGTTTTGGCTGCAATAACTGATAATGATGGGTCAGGCTTACAAAATCCAGACTTGAGCTCTGACTGAAGACATTTGGGAGTCTGTAGCCGAGACGCAGTTTCATATCGAGCAGCTCAGTCTTAAATCTGTATGTTTGTGTGACTAAAACTCTAATCAGCAGCTGCCTGTCTGTCTGTCTGTCTGTCTGTCTGGACTGCTTGTGTCTGTGCTGACCGGGTGTCACGTTGTAGCGCCCACTAGAGGCTGTAGGTGGCGCAGCAGCTAAACACAGATAACTGTCTGGAACAACGAAGTCGGTTTATTGTTTGACTTCATAGATGTGGATCTTCGAGTTAGTAGACTATAGTTTACATACTTACAGTCACACGATGAGTAAACATCCCTATGAGGATGTGCGTGTGTTCCTTGAGGTATTCGGGTTTGTACTAGTCTGACTCATGTAATTAACACCATATGTTTGCCTGTGCTCTTAACAAATCAGCAAGCAGAAGATGCATAAGGGGACAGGAAGAGGGGGATGGTGCTTTATAGGTGTTTTTATACAGCTCGGAGGTAGTAGTGGTGATCAACAGAGGTTAACATAAACCAAATAATCAGCTTCTGGTAAGGTAGTGTGCATTCCTGGGTGTGATTTATTATCCGTGTGTGTATTAGTCAAACACAGACGCCGTGACGCCACTTTTATAAATTATAAATTGTCAAAATGTTTGTCAAAGGCCCCTTTCTATCATGGTGGTAAATAGTAAACTATGAAGTTCCTGTCTGGGTTGAAAGGAGCAGTAGGTAAATGCTTGTAAGGAGTCTCACCCTGACTGACTGACCCACAGCGTCACTGCTGTTTTAAATCAGGATTAGTTATGTAACCAGGATTTATCCTTCTCCTAAACAGGGATCTTACACAGCTCTCCCTCAAGATACAAGCAGCTTGTTGTGTTACACTGCTGCTGTTTCTTCTCTCATTGTCTCTCTCTCTCTATAGATTACAGTCTGGTACACATACTGTAGTATGAGCCTATCCAGTCTCACTTTACTCACCTACAAAACGCTCCTATTGATTTTTTTTTGATTTTTTTTCTCTCCATACGGATGTGATACCACTTGTCAACTCCTGTTGTGTTATTCACTTAGTTTCTTTACCCAGACAAGGAAGACAAAGTTATAATATAGACACAATTATATAGTCACTTACATAATTACTGCTTTACTGATGTATCCTGATGCAAGATTGCCCTTAAGAAGCAATTATATAGACATTTGCACATCTATCCCTGTGTTCGTCAGAGGTTTAGTGCTTTTAATCCAATAGGAATTCCCCTTCAAATATTTGCTTGTTAATTATTTAGATAATATTCAGTCATGGTCGCTGAGGCGTTTACCAGCGATTATCTGTGCAGCTTAGCAGAGATCCCACCCTGTATTATGAGTGAAGTGACACATTAAGACTGTCGGAGTCGAGAGGCTTAAAAATGTATTTAGATGTGATTAAAGCCACAGAGTCAATGTCATATTAGAGTAAGCTTTAATTTCCAGTAATAAAAACAATCTATCAATGAAATCTCACTACTGCTCCTTCAGGCCAAACCCAGTTCCTGGAATAGAAAGCAGGTTGCCAGGTTGGTGGGGAGTCGGGCCTCAGTCTAGACTGGAAATGGCAACAGTAGCTCCTGGTGGCCGTGAAAGGGAAGTGCACTACAACGCCTCCGGTCTCAGACGTATGTCAAAGCACCCTGCACCATCTATCAGCTCACTGTGGATGTGTGTGACATTTAAAATAGCTACATGATTAGAAGATGAGAAATATGCACATATCTACCTAAAACAATAACAAAAATAAGGAAGATAAACAACAAACATAGAGCAAACCTGACAAACGGTCGCCATCTTATGATCATAAACTGAAGATCTTTTAGTTTTTGGTCTTCTGGTCGATCAAAACAAAGTTGAAAATATGATGATACATTTTTCACTCTTCTCATAGACTCATGCATCATTGATTTAAATAGAGGAAATAATTACAGCATTTATTGATAAAGAAAATAATGTTTTAGCTGCCTTACAGATGTTTTTTTTTTATTATCCTCACATCCAAATCTCAACTCATATTGATCACAGACGAAAGGAAAAATGGACGTTTCTCTCTCTCTCTTTAATCTCGCTGATTGGTGCTTTTTACATGTGTGTCTGTTTGGGCCACCGCTGTAACACACACACGCGCACACACACGCTGCTGTCTGTTGAAACCCGGGCCTCCTCTCTGGATTCCACCATTTGTTTCTCCTTCTCATTTCGTTTTGTTTGGTGACTTTGGCGTTTTCGTTGTTTCACGTCCATCCCAGTGTAGATTGGTTATGATCCATCTGTGGTTTGGAAATCAGCCGTGGTGGTGTTTCTGTGTCGTGATTGGTGCAGGAAAAAGGGGGCGGTGGGGGGTGGGTGGGTGGGTGATGGTGTGACGATGTCATTGGCCGATTGATTCCTAACGGATACGTTTGTCTTCTTCTTGAGGGTCACAGACGAACCTGAGAGAATCAGCAGATCTCCGGTCACAAGGTGAGAACACATTTATCCACGTTTATCACCAACAATAGAATAATAATTTATTTATTGGCATCATAACAAGCATTATTTATTCCTTAATTCACCATAATACTGATGTGTACAATGTGACCGACTGCTAATCTGAAGGTTATTCAATAGTACTTGAAGTCAGTATCGCTTTAATCTTTAAGTAAAAGGGTTTTGTTGAATACTGCATGCACAGAGTTGAACATTACATAATGAACTACATGGTTTAAGCAGTATATAAGATATAACTTCTGATATGTGACTCTTTCCAATCAGCTTCAAAAGTCTGGAGTCACATTTACAGCACAGATCCAGAAGCAGATCCTGTCTCAGTTTTCTTTTTTTCATGTGGCGAAGACACAACGGCAACAACTGTTCTACGCTTCATTAAAATTAAAAAAAAGCTATAATTGCTGTAAATTGTCCAACACAAACATCACAGCGTATGACCTGTAACCTCGTGGCTACAGGGAGGAACATTATGAGTATTTCACATCTTTTATTTGGGACAACTGTCTCGTGTGTGTGTGTGTGTGTATATATACTGTGTCATCATTATCCAGCTGTGTAGCTCATCAGTATGTCACTAAAGGTCTTGTGTATTTCCTCTCGGCCTCAGCTGCTTCAGCCCAGTGTCAGTCTCAGGTTAAAACCAGCAGGTAAACCAGCAGCTGATACCGACTCCTTGTGGTAGACGATCCCTGCTGATACATATAAAGAACAAATGATTGATGGTGTCTAACAACAACAACAACTCAGAGTTTTCTCCCCCACTAGCAGTTTGACGTGTCCAGATGTGATGTTCGGTGTCAGTTTGTGTTGCGTGTGATTGTTAGAAAAACGAGGACCAGAGAAAAAAACAAATTCCACATAAACCCAAAATAAATCAATTTTATGAATAGTATAAATAAACACATTGATCACAATCACTCACATGATCAATTAATTTGAGGTGGGTTTGTTCTGCATTTCTCTTTGGTTTCATACATCTACTGTACAGTAGATACATATAGTATATTATTATGTTATTCACCTTCAGTCTATGAACTAGGTAGCGATGTAGAAATGTAAAAATCCAATAATGTATGATATTAATCCTTTTTTTGTCCCCTCCCCCTCTTCCCTAAACACTCATACACTCAAAACATTGACTTTCTTCATACATCCATCTCACTCTAATATATTCACTCCCATATATCCCTAAATCGGTTTACCTCCTGCTCCTCCTCCTCCTCCTGCTCCTCCTCTTCCTCCTCCTGTAAACATCCCACATCAACCCTGTCCTTTCTGTGCTGAACTATCCTCCATCCTTCTCTCCTCTCTCCTCCCTTCGCCCATACACCCTCCCCGCCCTTCCAGTCGCCATCTATCTGGGCATCAGAAAGCGGCCGAGCCCCGGACCCCCCGATGCGGCTGGGATGTGAGGGTGCGGAGCCCTCGCGACCCGGCCGAGGTGGTGCTAGCGCTGCGTGAAGCGGCGCAGGGCTGCGGCTGCCAGGTCCACCTTGCCGGGCCTTTCCTCCTGTCGTGCACCCACGGAGCAGCCGGCGCCCGCGTGGCCTTCGAGGCCGAGGTCTGCCAGCTGCCCAGCGGGCTGGGCCAGAGCAGCGGTGTGAGGTTCAAGCGCCTGTGGGGGGCACCGTTAGCCTTTAGAGACATCGCCACCAAAGTGTCCAAGGAGCTAGAGCTCTGAGGGCGACAGGAGGCGGGGCAGACTGAGGACGGACAAGACCGGCTGATGAAAGAGGAGGAATGAGGAGGAGGAGACCATCACCTCCTCCTCCTCATCCTTCCTTCGCTCCACCTACTCTGATGCGGCTAGCGATGCCTCGCCTCCACCAAAGACCCTCATCTTCTGATGCCACCAATCACAGCCAGACAAATGGATGCACGGACACGGATAGACCACCATCTGCAGATTTACGATGACCCTTGACCTTGGAACTGTCGGTGACCTCCGAACTGCTTAAAACACGCCACCACCTCCATATTCTGCAAGCCCCTGGAGTAAAACTGTTAGTGGTTTTTTGTTTTTTGTTTTTGTTGTTTTTTTTGGTGATGATAAGGATGGCGTTGCTGAGAATGATCGAGATTGATAACTTGTTGTCGATATTATTCCTGTTGTATCATATTTGTCATTCATTCCTTTTTAAAGAGCTGCTATTTAAAGAAATGTTAAATTTTTTTTTTTGTGTATTGATTTTATTTTCTTTCTTTAATGCTTTTGAAATGGGCCGAAGTTTGACACGTGTTACATATTTTAAGAAGCGAGGGCGCAGTCTGACCTCCGACCTCTAGAGGGAGACATGCAGAAATGCAGACTTGTATCAGACTGATTGAACGGACGACGCCCATTTTACTGCTCAGTTGCGGTTCTGATGTGTGTTTGCAGCATTTCTGGTAAAACGTTGGCTCCTCTTCCTGATATCTAATCCAAATAATCAGCGGTGTATCGATAGCTGGCAGGTGAGCTGCTGTCAGTCACACAAAGCTGCCTAATATGTTGGACTCAAGCTAAACTTGATCCTTTTGAATTTACCCTCCTTTTAAATGCTCAACTTCTTTATTTTGTCCCTTGCTCCCTTTATTCACATGCAAAGTAGAGTTTTTTCCTCCAAATAGAATCACGACTCGACTTATTTCACTACAGGATGTCTCAGCTGGAGTTGATGTACGCAGCAAGAGCCACTTTACATTATTTTACCTGAAATGCTTCCAGGTTTACTTTATTGAAAATTAGAAAAGCAGGTATTTGTCAGCCAATCAGGTTCCAGTATTGACACCAGTGCACCATTTAACTAACATTAGTTCATGTAATTACAGTCAATTTTCCCCCTATAGTAGATTTAAACATGAAAGAAGACTTTAATTCGATTTTTTTCAGCACATATCTTGTGTTTTCACCGAGTGCCCAGACGACTATTAAAGTTCATTATGTGCCACAAATTAAAAATAATTTTTTTCTGGTCAAATGGACGTTTATTTAACTGGTTTTAGTTTTTATCTGAGGAAATTTAACACTGTATGATTCACTTTTCCAACATGACCAGTGCAGTAAAAACAGGCTGTAGACGCCCAGTAAAGGCACAATATGTCAATTTTAAGTTTTTTATCGTTATAATTTGATCTTGTTTCCCCACAAACTTAACGACTGGTTTAGAGTAAATTAAGAAACAGGAGTTTTTACTGAAATAGTTATTCTGGTAGCACTTTGCCATCTCTTTCTTTAAGTGTAGTGCAATACAGCCACAAAGCCAAGAATCAAGACTTGAATATTAGGGCTCTTTGTTTGATCTTATATATATATAAAAGTTAAAATTTGTTCAGCACTTTTATGCTTTTTCTAGCCAGGAGTTTGTTGCACTGCACTGGTAGAGTTTTTAATTGATTTTTCTTGTATTTTTCTTTTTTTTTTCTTTTGTTGTAAAACATCATATTGTCTCACATGTTTTATGCCCACTGAAGTGAATAATTGACATTCTGAATGTCTTTCCTTCCTTTACTCACATGTACCTACCGACAGCGGCTCCTTGTCATCGCTCACTAAACACGGTGAAACTAGTGAGTGATGACTGGAGGTCACGTACGAAACCTCAGTTTTCCAGGTAAATGTTGCCATTTTGGTTTCAGCCACAAAGATGCCATAAAGTCATATTATGGAAACTGAGATATTAACATTTTATTTTCTACAAAGTACCAAATATCTTAAAAATTACAATTCATTAAGAATTTTGTCATATTAAATATTACATTTACACTAGTTTGATTGTGATTTATAGAGACTTTTTCCCTCTGTTGACCAATAAGGCTGCAGCACTGCTGAGAGGTGTTTGACTGTTGACCAATCAGATTCCATTATTGCTGTAAGAGGTGTATGACTGTTAACCAATCAGACTCCTGCCTCATTGAGCCACTGTATAATTTTGAAAGCATGCAATGTGTGCAGTGATGAGGCAGCGGTTTAAAATGAGAATGTGATTTTCAATTTTGTTTGCATTAAAAATAAATAAATAAATAAACTTCAGCTCATTACAGAACGAAGCTACAAAACAAAGATTTGACTTTAAAAAAATAAAATAATCATATAGTCCACCGAGTGCTACATTGATCATATATTGCTGCATCGACACTGACTGCTCCAAAATCAAAGTCGTTGTACTTTATATTATAACTCTATAAAGCCAAACAATTATAACTTGTACTTTTGAGGTATGCAGCATTCAGCAAAACACTGATATGGAAAAGAAAACAGCAGATTGAGGCTCTTTATGACTCGGTTTCATGGGAGATTTCACCACTGTATGAAAATGTGAAGCTGTGATTTAGGGCTAGTTTTTGACTTTTTTTTGTTTTTTTGTATACAACTGGGACTCGCACTACGAACCTGTTCTCTAGATACTGTTAGAGCCGTGCTTTAAGGCTACAGTTCTGTTGTATAGTGTCTTTGAAGCTGTCGCTGTTATCAACAAAACTTAACTTATGGGCTTAACTTATGGACGGAAACGATCGACCTGCAATCCTGCATGTCTCCTAGGAAATAATGTGTGACACAAAAATAAAGACTTTCAACCTCTTTTATATTTTATGTCTGTTTTTTTTTCTTCTTCTGTGGATTTAATGAACTGATCAACTGTAAATCTCAAGAGATGTTGGTGTTATTAAAAAAAAAAAGACATGAGAGAGAAAGTTTGATTGTTACATGGGGCATCGTTTAATTGTCTAGTTATAATTTACAACCAAACAAGTAATTTCTTTCGGTGCATATACATAGCCACGACCAGACTATGCATGGATTGATCCCAGGATGTTACAGAGAAGATGGGGAGAGAGATGATGATTTAAAGTGACAGGAAATAAGAATGAAGAACCGAAGGAAAGTAAGAAAGTAAAGTGGAGTGTCGTCTGGATGGAAAGAAGTAAGCAGAAAGTAGCCAGATGGCCGAAACCAGTAAAATAACTTTACACCAAGGCTACCTGTTCATTTTTTTATATTGTAAAAAAAAAAAAACAGTCATTCAGTCATTGGATGTCTGTCCGCTTTACTTCTGGGCGGGAATCATGTCATCGATAGACTCTCCCTTTTCAAGCTTCTTCTCCATCTCCACCATCAGCTTGACACCGTCAACCACCAGCTGGACCTGGTCCACCTCGGAGGAGCCCAGACGGTCAGCGTTGGAGATGTCGAACACGCCACCGACGGAGGCTGTGTCCACACCACCTGGAGGGGAAAGAAGGGCAGGAGAATAAGTCATCCCAGAGCAGTCGTGGAGGCTAAAATTATGAACATTTTAATGACTGAATTGTTTTCAGTACCTGTGCCGCGCTTCTGCAGACGCAGCCTGGTCAGGATCTCCTCAAACTTGGCATGTGTGCTGAGCTTGGGCAGCTTGACGTGCACGCCACCGCGCAGGCCGGTACCCAGGTTGGAGGGGCAGGTCAGGATGTAGCCCAGATGCTCGTTCCACATGAAGCCATGGTTGTGCTTCTTGAAGATCTCCTCAATCTGAGCAGTGAAAGAGGAAAGTGGAATAAACACTAGAACATAAAGTCATAGAAGCTGAATTGGCTTGATGCATGTTTTTTTTTTTTATATATATATATATACGTTACCTTCTGCAGACCAACGCAGAAACGCCTGAAGACCTCCTTCATGTTGCCTCCCAGCTGCATGGAGATGACACGCAGGTGATCCTCCTCGTTCACCCAGACCAGGAAGGTCTTGTTGTCGTTGTGCCTGGAGGAAGAAAATCCAGTTCTGTTTCACTTGATTTACACACAAAACAAAAGGCAAAACCGGTAATAAGAACCCTACAGTGCTGCATGAATACACGGTTTCTACGACGCTACGGAAACACGTGTCTATACATTACTGTAATGTACATTATAGACAGATGGTGACAGTTTTAAAGGTTGAGCTTGATAAAAGCAGATATTTTAACTCAGAATAGGGGTTGTTTGTTTACTGACTGTGTAGTTTTGTGTTTACATAGGCACACAAACTCATATTTCACAGTCCATTATAGCGTGTATCGTCTTTTTTTTTTTTTTAACTTTTTAAACAGAAACTGTTTGTGTTTCTCACCAGATGCCTCTGCCGTCGGGCCAATCACGGGCCATGCCAGCGCAGGTCAGCAGGGGGGACACGGGCTTGTCAAACAGGAAGTGATCATTGATCAGCTGGTCCTGCTCGGCTTCACTCATGCCGGTCAGGGGGTAGTACTTTCCCTTGAACTCACCTTCCAGGCTGGACAGAGCTGATGGGAACGTAGCACAAAAGATAAAGATATCAGTCTCTAAAAATGATATGATACAAAAATGAACTAGTCTGATTAGTAGTTTGACATTTACCCTCAATGGACAGCTTCTCAATGCATCTGCGCTCTCCACGGCTGTTGTGGGGGGGCAGGGTGAATCCCTTGATGCTGCGGCCGGTACGCACACGGCTGGACAGCACGTAGTTGGGGTCCAGGTCATCACCACCCTGAGAGAAGAAGGCAGGACAGAAAGGTCACAAGACACATATTATTTTATTGCAGCACCTGTTTATTTTGGATTTGGCCAGTTGGTCAACGGTAAAGTGATGCTAAATTCAACCAATGAAATCTCCCTCCTGCTTTAACCTGTATTTACTCACCTTCAGATTCTCGAAGTTCAGGTCGGTCTTGTGCTTGTCGGTGGGCTTGTATCCACCATGACGGTCGGAGATGATTGGGTCCAGCAGATCCTTGAAGACCTCATAGGACTCCTCATCACCAGCAACACAACCCACGGTCATGATGAAGGGGTGGCCTTGGGGGACGATGAGAAAATTGGTTAATACCTCAACGTCATTGTAAAAGTGTGTGTTATATGCTGACGACTCGCTCCTTCTTACCAGGGTTGTCAACACCGGTCTGGATGACGTCATCCAAGGTGAAACCGCTGGGGGTGGACTTGCTTCTCAGCTTATTATAGATGTCCTTGTTCAGCACCTACAGTGTATGACACACAGTACAGGTTAGTGATTATACAGTCGTTATTTAAATCATTTAACCACTCGTCCAGGTTACTCAAGTCTTGGTGATTAAATAATAATGTCTGTGCAAAATGTGTGATTTGATGGTCATGGATAGACAACACTTTTTGGATTTGTACCTTGGCCATGTGGTTGTTGTGCTTGGACAGATCAGGAAACTCGTCGTCCATAGAGAACTTCATCTTGTAGTCGTTGTGGCAGTTCTTTGCCATGGCTGCGATTCTTACTCCGGCTGAGAGGAGAGAAGAAACGACAGACTTCAACAAAGGAGTTTTCACTCACTTTTTTGTTCTTATTGTGTTATCTGAGATCTTGTTGAAACACAAAGCAACTTGTGACCCAATGTTGTGTTCTGGTACCACTTTTCTCGTCTGATATCTCTCCAAGTGCTTCAAGTGCTTTGTCTATAAGTCTTCTGGTGAAGAGGAGACATCGTCTCATTATGTTTTTTGTTTTTTTTCTTTCTCTCTCCTTTCACTGTCTCTTTCTCTTCTCTCCCTTTTCTTCCTCTCTCCTCATCTGTCTGCAAGCAGATCTTGGTGTCAGCTGTGCTGCCCACATGCTTTTACCCAGCGTCTTACCACCTGTTTCCCTCTTACAGCAAAGATTATTAATAGTGTGGCTGTGCCCCCTCTTGCCCTGCACCCCTCCCATCTCTGCAGCGAGCTACAGTCTCCAGGACATTATGAGGAGCGATTTTCTCTCCTCGTTCACTCCTTTCAGCGTCAGCAAGAAAGTACTTTTGTACAAGAAGTCATCATATTATCAAATGACATCTGGTTTTCAGGACTTGAAGTAGCACAAATATGCTAAAGCTAAAACTGCAATTTGTGTTTCCCTCCGTCAGAGGTCAGAACTTCGTCCAGTTCTTGAGGTGAAGTTGATTAATGATGTACAGTTAAAGGTCAAAGCATGCAAACCTCACAGATGGCTCCACACATACCAAGACTAAATCAAGCGCTCCTAAACTATTCAAAGACACTTCCAGCAGCTTTCCTGCTGGCGTCAGCAACAGCTGTTAGATAGTCACAGCTGGTTCACTGCCGTATAGCCTACATAACATTACTTTCATCAGCAGACCAGTGCAACCCACCGCCACAACAGCCAGGAGTGTCAGTCTTATTAACAATAGTTTCAGTGTGCATCGATAAAACAATGATCAAAGTAGAATTTAATGGTTTCCATATCTGGAAAAAAGGAAAAGCTTCAGAGGAATCCGAGACAAAAATGCAAGAAGAGAATAAAAATGTCTCCAGAGGTCACCAATGGAGGAATCTGTCTGACAGATATTTGCTTAAAAATGTTTTGTTTTCAGCTTTGTCCACATTTATATTGAAAAATCACCACAATCTGTCCCAAAACAGCTGACTAATGCTTTTTTTTTTACCTGCGTAGGAGAAAAGAAAGAGATAACAGATCCCGGGATCAGATCCTGTCCACCAAATGTAGGGGTTGCCCAACTCTAACAGGTGATGGACTTACGCATTTATACCCAGACCTCTGTCCCTATTGGCTGACTGGACTCGGGGTCTCCTCATTTGATTGGACACGGGGGGTCTTCTGTGTCCGAGTGAGTTTCTAAAAGGCAAGAATGAACATCACACAACACTCGAGACGATAGACAAGGCAACAGCTGCAGCTGCCCGGTCCAACCTTTCACCTTCAGCTTGCCTATAGCTGCTTGATAGAAGCCTGCAGGAAAGAACAGGAGTGTAGAAAAGCACATATATCTTCTTACATTCTGCCATATGGTGCAATTAGATTCAACCCGACCAACCATTAAAAAAAATATTTTTATAAAGCATGTCACAAAATATATCAAACAATCAGCTGTATATCGATAAGGGATCAATGATCAGATCATGAGTAGAGCAGGTGGTTCTGATTCTTCATGTTTAATGAGTGTCTCTTGTGACTCAATGAAGCAAAGTAACTGGAGTCTGTCATCTAATCTAGGTGTTAAAGTAGCCACGTTGTCTTAGATTACATGATCATAATATTCAAGAGTACAGACTGGATCTCAACAGGCTGTCGTCTTCTTAACATGCCGAGTACAGTCTGCATATGTGAGTTTAATATGTGTGTTACTGCTCCTTGCATGAAATGTCATGTGGTGACGTATAGTGACAGGCTGTCTCAAATGAAAGACTTGTATTAGCATGTATTAGCAAGTTTAGGCTACGTATGTCTGAGCATATGTATCATGTATGTGTATTTGTACGTGTGTGTTCGTCTTGTGTTGTAATATAAACATGTTAGTGAAGTCTGGGCTGAAAGAAAGTTTTACTCAGAGTCAGATCTGACTCTGAATCTTGAGTCCAGCTCTGTACGAGTGCAACCATCATTTACCCCTTTACTAGTAATGTGATATACCTCAGTAATGCACCCACAGACAGATATTAAATCACACTCATACCATGTGACTGTGTGGAAATTGAGGAGCTGAGAGACAACGTGACACAAAAAGCTGTCTCATATACGCTCCACTTTTTTTTCCCAAAACACAACAGAGAACTGAGACTCCAGTCAGATGAATCATATTACACAGATTTCATGACAGCCTTTCATTACAGCTTATGCTGCGTTGCAAAATATAGATTTTTGTTTTATTTAAGTTATTGAAAACCAATTTCTTCAATAGGCAGAATACTCATAGTGTTCTTCTTATTTAAATTAGGTATACACGGTAAATCCTAGTGGAGAAAGAAAGACATATTTGTGTCTAAAATCATGAAGCTTCCCCAAAACATACAATATTAAAAGAATTGTGCACCTGTATGAATGCCTATGTGTCACAAAGTGAATATTTTATTGCTCAATGCTGTTTTTGGAGAACCACAAAGCTTTGTTTCATCTCACAGTAAAATAATTTAAAATAATCTGTGATTTATATGCTATGCTGATGACAACCAACTCTATATGCCAAAAGTCTCTTCAAATTTCTAAACTTAGACATGCATGATCAAAGTCAAATGATGGATATTGGAGATATATGATGCATCTTCTAAACACATATGTTTCAATTTACCAAAGAATCAATGTACAGGAATTTGTCTAATTGTCTTTGGTGCAGAAATATATACGTTCATGCACTCAGCACACATTGACACATACTCCACGTTTGTGTGTACATCTGTTTGTTTGCATCCGTCTATTCAGTTTACTTTTGCAACTGCAAGTTTGCAGATGATAATGTTGTGTTCATGAACATACAGACCTCAGAGTCACTCTGAGTCTCAGCTACTCTATAACTCAACACCCAGGCTCCAGTTTCACAGCTGAGCTTGACCATCCGCAGACTTTCCAAGTTAGTCTTTCTTCATATCACTGCATGTTGCTCACCTACTGTGAACACAGTTGCATATGAATGGAAACACACCTACTTATTACCATAGTAACCAGTCAATACTGTGTCAAGGAAGTGCCTAAAATGATATATGCAAACACACGCACATAACCTTCAGTAAAACTGCTCTAACATGAAAAATAAAACGATGCAGCTTTTTTCCTCAGAATATTTGTACTTCTCATGTTTGGCATTAGAGCCGATTAATCAGCATATTTGACTTTTAACAGTCTAAACGGGTGTAATAAACTCTTTTTTCAAATATAAAAATGTGATTTTTAACCTCCACTACATCCTTCAACACAAATTCCTGTCGTTACAACTCAAAGTTCATGCTGACTGAAGTGTCCAGTTAGTTCTTTAGGTCGTAGACTGTGGCACAGATCCAGTATCCCAATTTAGACTGTCACTGTATCCTCCAGGCACTCCCCACAAACGCACTCACACCCACCTCCACCCACCACCACCACCACCCCCACAGCAGAGCGAAACAGCCCTGCAACCCTGCAGCTGCCCCGGGCCAACAGGCACCAAGGACAGTTATGTAACCAGGAACACTGTGTGAATCATTTATTACGATTCTAATCTGAATCTAATAAACAATGTGCTAAAAAAAAATCAAAACAGTTAATTGCTTTTATGGCCTGAGTGCATACATAACAGCATGATATTGAATGGACTAGATTGTATGTGTTTATTTTCGTGACATCTGTGTGAGGATAGAAAATATGTAATTGTTTGTTTGTGCATGAATGCATGCATGCAGGTGGCGGTTGGCTTCAATCCATTGCATTAAATATGATGATTTGTGAAGCTAAAAAAGGTTAACTTTTGTTTGCTATTTGTTTTAGGTTGTAGATTATGATATGTGGTTGTATTCATGCAAGTTCCACCCCTGAACATGTATATATACATTAGATCAAGTTAATATTGTTTCTGTTTATATATTTAGATACTTTCTGTGCATGATGAGGATGTCTTATGATATTTAAGAAGTGTATAGTCTTTGTTTTGACCTGCTATATTAGCGTCACATTTTCCATTTTCTGTTGTATGTGTTGCTGGTTTCTATGATCTATGCATCCTGATCCATTGTGAGACATACACATTATATACAGTATGCTGTAGACCATGTTTGAGGTGGCGTGCCGACTGATACCAGATTCTCAGCTCAGGCCTCAGGGAGCCATTGAGGCCTACATGCATTAACACATTCACACACATGGGTGTTACCAGGAACAACTGGTGGTCTTGTTCAATGACGGCTTCCACTGACGCATTAATTGGGATGTTTCTATCTCCGTATGCAGCATCTTATAGTGCCGTAAGTTGGCCTTGTGATTCCTGCACTGAGAAAACAGACGACTGGTTTCAGCTCTGCAGAGATGTGAAATGTGAGGATCTAACAAGACATAGAGTTGATTTCAGTGTTTTAAACAAAAAATCATTTCTGTTTCTGTATAAGAAATAACTTCCAGAGATCGTAGACATGAGGAAGCAGCAGCCAGGATCCATGATGCTCATGCCATGTTTCCGACATGCAGTCCTCATGTTGGCAGTTGAGGAGCCCACAAATAGACGTTGTCGCCATGTGTGCATGTTAAATCTGTCACATGGGAGGAAAAGTGCTGAAACCGAATGAGCGGGGTCGAATGAAGAGTGACTGAGTTTCATCTAACGAGACGAGATGAGTGAGTGTGTTTGTTGAACACAACGCTGTGAACCAGCGGTGATGGATGATGGCCGACCGTTGTTGACACACTTTTTGTGCAGGATGTTTTCTTTGTGTCGCTTTTGTTTACGTCCTTTATGATTTTTGACACTATTTAATAACAGAGCTCTTGCAGATTTGACTTATTTATATTATTGAACTGATCCAAACTTTGCATGAAGCCTGATTGGATGATGAATGATCACGTTTCTCACTGTAGCCGTCCACATTCATAGTGATTAGTAAGATGATATTATAAATGATGGACAATAGACACAACACTGAGACTATAAATAGATGACAGATCATCACATGGTTCTCATTACACTTTGTTTTTTTGTTTTTGTTTGTTTGTTTGTTTTGCATGTCTGCATTTTGCAACATAACTAAGTGTTTTAAATGAAAATGTTTTATTATGTAAGATTTTTTTTTTGAAGGTGATGGTGGGCCGACACTGAAACATGAGCTAGGTGGGAGGAGGTGGACACGGGGGGGGCTGAACTGTGGATTTCTATCTTTAGTGTCGCCTCCCCAGGTCCTCCCATCTCCAGTGCCAGATCTCCCGATTGAATTGCATCGACTCAGCCGTCACTCTGTCACCAGATTTACAGCATTTCTTAACCAAAACTACAAGACAAGTTGAGAAAAAGACAGAAATAATGGACACAGAGCAGCTACTAGCTGTGTAGAGCACATTATACCTGTGATGTATACCTGAATGTTTATCTCCTCACATACGTATGATTTCATGTCTCCGGTCACATGTTGTTGTTAAAAAAGGAGCCTCAGAACAATATTCATTCTTAATCAATCAGTTTTAATCTCAATGGGACGTCGGTCAAGACAGCTGCAAGATTTCAACTCTGCTCATCTCCCTCCACACACACGCACACACACACACACACACACACACACACACACACACACACATGACTTGCTGTCGGCGGTCTGTTGGGCGTCAGCATCAGTGTTGTGTTTCTAGTCCCTCCTCTTATCCCACCATTGATGTCGTTTTCTGTGCTTAGCAGCTTCTAATCTAACGCGCACACACACACACACACACACACACACACAGACAAACACACAACAAATGAACCTTTTGACAAGTATCTGATATTTAAAAACGAGGGCTGCAGTCATGATGCTGATGTGAATGTGTTTACTGCCGTATTGACATGATAAGGTGTTACTATGTTACACTAAAAAAACATGAAAAGGAAGAACAGGGATTAAAGCGCCAGTTTACATTAAATAAAGCCAATAGTTGGCGGGTCAATAATCCTGTACTTAAGAACACAAACCTAACAGTTAATATAACGGTCAGGTGGGTTTATAAAGAAGTGATTTGTTGAGGCTTCAGCGGCTCTCGTCCCTTCTGGCGTTCAGTCTAGTGCGGTCACACCGTGTTATTGATAATTATATTGATCTCTATGTTCCCAGTGAGATCTGCTATTTTAACACTTAAGGTTGAAACTGTTAATATAAGAAGAAAAGTAGATTTGTGGTGTCTAATATTGACTCTGTATTTGTCTGCTATGGACACAAGTTACTATAAAGTGGTTTCTATTTTCTGCAGCAAGGTCAGAGGTCGAGGAAAGAACGAACTTTGACCCAAAAATATTTGGTGGCCATTCATAGCAAAAAGTGATGAGTTCAATTCCCAGAACGAACCTCTTCTTGTCTCGTCTGTACATGATCAGCACTCAATGTTTTTTAGCTGCCAGAAGTCTGACAAATGTTAATATTAATATTAATGTTAATATTAATATTAATGCTGACTAATACTTGATTGTTTAAATGTTAATATATGAATCTGATTGATGTTTTCAGACTATTTAAAGCAGCACTTGTCTCCTGTTACGTACGACAGAACAAACAACCTGTTGTTTATTTATTATATTTACTACTTAACATCATATCTGAATAACAACCTCGTGTGTAGATTATTATGGATGGTTTATGGATTTGATGTTGCTTTGATGTACAGATTATAAAGCAAATTAGCAAAATTAGATTATACAGATAACAAAAACAGTGACAGCAGCAATAAAAACATTGTAGAAGCAAAGAAGCGTCAAACGTCCTATTTCCTTTAATGCATCATCTCTCTTGTTACTGATGATGTGTTCAGGCTGCTCTGTATTTCATATGTTCAAGTTCAAACTGATCTTTTGACCCCGTGACCCCGATGACCCCTGCAGGTGAATATGTGTTGGGCAGCAGGTATTGGAGGGCTGTTTGTACAGAGCTCAGAGGCCTGGAGGACTTTTCCCAGGGACCAGTGACCTTATATGGCCAAGCCCTGCCTGCACGTCCACCAGTCAGTTGCTGGAGCTTCTCTGCCTACCTGACAGCTGAGCCGTCCATCAAGCTGCTCATATAACTGTCACACAGAGGCACACGCAGCTGAACACACACACACGCTAACACCACGGCTTAATGGACAGAGAGAAGAGCGCCACCTATAGAAACGCTACAGCAACTGTTTCTGTTCTTTAAAGCTAATTCTGGCTTTATGTGTGTTTTTGGGTCATTGTCTTGTTGTTGGATGAACCTCTGAGTAACCTGAAGTCACCTGGATCCATCATGTTTCCTCCTTCAAGCTTTTATACACACAGTAACAAACTCTGGGACATCTGTAGGAACTATTTGCATCAACTTTCAAGACTTCATTTACGTCTGTTGCAGCAGAAAAGCTGTAAAATGTCAACTCTGCATTATTTTTTTCTGTTTTTGGTCATTTAAACTTGTTTTCATGTTTACCGTTCTACTATTTAACATTCGTCACTGGATTTAAACTGCTTCAAATAAAAAAAACCCTGGAAAAATGAGGAAAACATTATTAATATTAATTAATAATTAATTGATACATTGTTTAAGAAAAAAATTTTCTTGTTGAACTTTATATAAAATACTGAATATTTTGGCTTTGTATTAAACCATCTTCTTGGATATATTTTTATATAATTATAACAAACAATAAATCAATGAATCAAACTGTCACATTAACCATTAATAATCCATCTTTTTCCCCCCAGCAGGCAGTTCTCGTCTCCGGCAGATAGGCGGCCTTGTCCCGGCCAGGACATCCCGGCCCCGGTGCCGCGGTGTATGGTGGGAAAAATGGGATCAGGTAAGCTCCTCAACCGCGTCAAGTCGCGCAGTTATAACCGGACAAATACAGGAAGTCGTCAGACTCCGCCTTCAGAATAATAGCATATTACTTACTGTTTGTGTATTTAATTATTTAATACTGTTTGATCAACTGAACATTTACACATGAAGATGAGATTCACATGTTGGTCTTTATACAGAAACAAGTCAGCAGCCATTAAATACCAGATTACTGCTCCTGTGTGTCGTGTTGGTCGGTTTGATGAATACAACCATGTTTCTGCATTAAAGTGTTTACACATGATAACACAGGATATGACTCATAACTGCACAACAAAACAAGTCAGACTTAAATTTTAAATCCTACATAAAGAAGACAAAAAGACAAAAGCATCTTATCTTACGGCTCAAAGCTCTTTTCCTTGTTTACAGGGTCCATTACATCACATTACTAACTCTGTCTTTTTTTTATCCTATGTACCAAAACTATGGAAAATGTATTTATTATTTATTTATTACTTATTTATTTAACATTACATTTAACTAACTGTCACTCTCTTTGTTTGTTTATGTCTATCTTTTACATATTTTATTGTTTTTTAGCATGTTTGTTTTAATTATTTTGATTGTTTGGTTTTATCGTTCAGTATTTGCTCTTGTTATAATTTGTCGTTTTGTTTCTTCACTTTATTGTGAAACACTTTGAGCTGATGCTGTATAAATAAACAATAATAGAGCTGAAAGTTTTATTATTATTCATTAAGGCTTTTACTTTAAAGGTGGCCGCCGGAAGTTGAGCGTGCCGCTGACGTCAGCTTGACGCTCGCGGATCTGCGGTGATGACAGTCGAGGAGGCAGCAGGTGATTTATTTACAGCTTCCACTTCTTATTGTCTCACCTGTTCAACCACAAATAAACGGAGGCAGACTGAGAGCGGAAATGTTGCGCAGCGTCTGACAGCATCATCTGTGCGGATCAATAACAACAATAACACATTTGAGTAAAAAACAAACAAACAAAAAACAAACAAACAACGCCGGAGCCTGGACTTAGCAGCAGGTAGGCTATAAATAACTCATTGTTGATGTGGATATAAAATGCAGCCTGCGTGTTTCCATGCGGGGAAAAAAACGCATATGTTGCGGTGATGTTTGCGCACAGCCGCAGAGGAAACGTTTCATCCGCAATGAAAAACGTCCTCCGGTGTGACGCAGCCGCCTTTTTATCAGCCGAGAGCTTCACGTTCAAATGAGCATAAAAAAGTCTTTATTATTATTATATGTTGTAAAACTGACGCTGAGGCCTGTGGCGCCGCCCACAGTAAACAAAGCGCATTGTTTGTTTGTTTGTTTGTGTGTGTTGACACTGTTCCGTTGTATCTTCAGGCCTGGAAGAGTCTGTCTGTCTGGTTTCTATTGATTTTTTTCTATTTAAAAAAAAATGTATTTATTTTAAATAGAATTAGACCGATATATTGTCCAGGTCGATATTAGTTTATTGCAGCTCAGTCATTACATAGTTTGTCCACTAGGGCAGTGGTTCTCAACCAGAGGTCCGGGGACCCTCAGGGGTCATAGTTTTTTATGTGTGTGTGTGTGTGTGTGTGTGTGTGTATTCAACACCTGATATATTGTATTACCTTTGTGTTGTAGATCAGTTCATTGTTGGTTTGGATCCACACATGAGATTTGTTGACAATAAGAAAATCTCTAAACCTCATTAATTCATAAATATATGCAAATGTATGTTGCACCTGTGTAGGTCGAGCGCTGGACCGTGATTGGCTCGAAAATTAAATTAAAACATCTAGTGTTAAACTCTGCACATACATGATTATAATAAGGATGAATGAGGGATTCATATCAAGATTCTTAATGTTTCTTTGTAAATATTAACAATATATTGGAAACTATATATTATGTTATTGAATTTTATCAACTTGAAAAATGACGTGGAAGATTATCATAATAGTTGCTGATTAATATTCTCTTAAACGACTAATTGATCAGTCGACTAATCGTTACTGCTGACGTCTTCACTGCTGCTCCTTTACAATCTCACCACGTCTCCGTCTCCGTGCTGTTCTCAGGTCACCTGTTGTGAGAGGAGGAACCTCAGAGTTGGAGCCATGTTGTCAGCGGAGGAGATTCTGTGCAACACGCAGCAGGTGATCGCCGGCCTGGAGGCGCTGAAAGGAGAGAACCGCAGTCTGCTGGAGACCCTGCAGGAGGCGACGGAGAGCCGGCCGGCGTCAGAGAGCGGCAGCGTGGAGCAGGAGAAAAGCGGCATCATTCGCCAATCACTGGAGAGAATAGAGCTGGGGCTGAGCGAGGCACAGGTACACACACACACAGCACAGCAGAGGAGAACACAAGCTCCTCATATTAACACTGGATCACTTTACTAACAGCAAACAGGAAGCCTATAGTTCACTCACTGCTCTCATCTGCGACGTTTTCTGGTTGCTGTGTAATGTAGATTCCAGAGTTTACAAGGTGCACTTGAATGCACCACGGAGTCCCTGAGGTCCGTTGTTATGTGTGTGTGTGTGTGTGTGTGTGATAAAGAGAAAGTGAGAGCAGAGTAAAGAAAGACTGAGCAGATCAAGATCAATATGCCACAAATAAATAAATCGATCTGTCGTATATCAGAGATGTTTTTCTTGCCCATCTCTCGTCTCTCCAGGTGATGATGGCGTTGTCGGCTCATCTCGGCTCCCTGGAAGCAGAGAAACAGAAGCTGCGAGCTCAGGTGAGATTCTGCAGTGTTTAAAGAGCAGGTGGAAAATTACCTGTTAAATGAAATCTAATATATCTACACTAAAGAAAATTAAAATATCCCTCCTTCATCCTCGTCTCTTTTACTTCCTCCTCTCCTTCCTTCCCTCTCCTCCTCCTCAGGTACGTCGCCTCTGTCAGGAGAACCAGTGGTTGCGGGACGAGCTTGCCGGGGCTCAGCAGCGGCTGCAGGAGAAGGAGCAGGAGGTGGTCACCCTGGAGGAGCAGAACAGACACCTGCAGTTCATGTCCTCCATACGCAAATACGACCAGGAGGAGCCGCTGCTGGTGAGGAGACGACACACACGTTGTTATGACTGACATGCGTGTTTGTGTTTGTTTATTAGATCTTCTTCTGCGTTTGGTCCAAACAGGTAAATATTAAAATCATCATCACGCAGTTTCATCTTCTGTTTGTTTTGTTTCTTCAGGATGACAAAGACACGTCGTCCACCAAAGAGTCTCTGGATGACCTCTTTCCTGCCGAGGACGAGGAGCAGTCACAGAGTAAGACTCGGCTTGTGTGTATTAAGCAAAACAAAGGTCAAATATTAAAGGGTTAGTTCACAGAAATTTGACTTGTATCTTCTTTTGTGTGTTTTATTGCTGCTCAGTGTCCCAGCCGCACCACAGCAGCGCAGCAGCCGCAGCCCAGCAGGGAGGCTACGAAATTCCCGCCCGCCTTCGAACGCTCCACAACCTGGTCATCCAGTACGCATCCCAGGGACGGTACGAGGTCGCTGTACCGCTCTGCAAACAGGTGAGACAAGAGGTTTCAGGACTTTACGCCTGATACTGACTTACTTTACTGTATCTGATGATCATGTCTCAACAGGCTTTGGAAGACCTGGAGAAATCCTCAGGCCACACCCACCCAGATGTAGCCACCATGTTGAATATTTTGGCCCTGGTGTACAGGTGAGGCCTCAACACCTGAAATACTGAATCTACCCGTCAAAAACGGATCAAAACGAAGCGATTCCGATCCGACCTGATAAACCATGTGACCCGTTTTTCTCTGCAGAGACCAGAACAAATACAAAGAAGCAGCGAACCTGCTGAACGACGCGCTGGCGATCAGGGAGAAAACTCTCGGGTTGGATCATCCGGCCGTACGTTATTAACCTCTGACACACACACACACTGAATCTCAGTGTTTGTTTTAATGACTTGTAATGTACTGTATGTGTGTGTGTGTGTGTGTGTGTGTAGGTGGCAGCAACACTCAATAACCTGGCAGTGCTTTATGGGAAAAGGGGAAAATATAAGGAGGCGGAGCCGCTGTGTAAACGAGCTCTGGAGATCAGAGAGAAGGTGAGAAAACACAAGTTTAAATTTGATATTTTCCTGCCACTTTAAATACACGTCTGACACTGAACATCAGGATTGTTGCGTGTGAGCGTCGTCGTTATGAAGCGTTCTTTTCCTCTTTAAGGTTCTCGGTACGGATCATCCCGATGTGGCCAAGCAGCTCAATAACCTGGCTCTGCTGTGTCAGAACCAGGGAAAGTACCAGGAAGTGGAGCAGTACTACGAACGCGCTCTGCACATTTACCAGAGCAAACTGGGACCAGACGACGCCAACGTGGCCAAAACCAAGAACAACCTGGTGAGAAGGGAGGAAACCCTGCTGCTCTCCAGTGTCACTTCACATTTAAAACCATTCGATCACACGTCTTTACTTAACGCCGTTTCTCTGTTGTCTTTCGTAAGGCTTCCTGTTATCTCAAGCAGGGAAAATACAGACAAGCTGAAGCTCTTTACAAAGAGATCCTCACCAGAGCACACGAAAAGGAGTTCGGATCTGTTGAAGGTACAAAACAGTTTTTAAGCTGCAGTGATTGATTATCATCTCGGTTACTTAGCAACGGTGGGGTTGGTTTGTATAACTGAGGCACTTCCTGGTTCAACTTTAACATGTCATACACGCTGTAGCTGTACATATATCTCACACTATTTTTAAATATTTGGAATAAAGGCTGAATCTGAGTTGTAAACACCTGGTTTTTCCAAAAATAAAATGATGTTTAAGTGCATTAAGAAGCAGGTTCGAAGCAGGTCAGAAGCAGGTTCGAAGCAGGTCTTTACTGTTGACCTGCTGGTTTCTGTCCGTCCTGCAGGTGACGGTCGGCCCAGCTGGCCCGGCGCCGAGGACGGCAGCTCCAGACCAGACGGACTCAGCAACCTGAAGCGCAGCGGCTCCTTCACCAAACTCAGAGAGTCGATACGACGAAGCAGCGAGAAACTGGTCCGCAAGCTGAAAGGAGTCGGAGTGGAGGAAACGACCCCGAGGAATGCTGGGTAATATTCTGTTACAGAGGTGTTACACGCCGCTGTGGGAAGGTTTAAATTTAGGCTCCTTTTTATTGTGTTATTATGTCGTGTTTTCAGGATGAAAAGGGCAAACTCTCTGAATGTGTTGAACGTTGGAGCCAGAGAGTCTCAGGACGGCACGCAGGTGAGCAAACTGTTCAACCAATGACGTGCATGTAATCGGAGAAGTGAATCTGCTCGTTACTTCGGTGTTGAATGACAGTTGCTGTGGCGTTTTCTGCTCCTCACAGCCGGTATTTACTTTCATGACGCGTGCACGAAGTTCTCATCAGGTGACTAAAACTCTTTTGTTGCTTCGGTTTTGTTCCTCAGTCGAGTTGTTTGACAGACAGTCGAGGCCTGAGCTCCAGCACCTACAGCCTGACGAGACGAGGGTCGCTCGGTTGGACCAGATAACACACACACACACACACACACACACACACACAAATCCTCTTTAAGACAAATGTTCACAACCTGCTGCCCTTCGATTGTTCTTATTATCATTCCTTCCTGATTAATAAGTTAATTAATAACTTAAAATCAGAAACTGTGTTTTTTTTAACTCATAAAAACCACACCAGCATTTTACAATGTAGGAAAATTAAAGTTTTCACTATATTGACATAAATCGGACCAAGTTTAAATCTGTAGTTTTGTGTTTGCATTAAGATCATTTTAAAGCAAATCCTCTTTTGAGAAGCACAATAATTAATATGTGACGTCAAAATGTAAATTTTACATTTGGTTAACGAGGGAGAAATTAAGTTTATACTGTTAAAAACTTATTTAAATGTGTTTTGCCTTTTTAAGTGTTCTGTACAAGTCATTTAAATTATATTTTCATATCAGAGTTAATATGAAAAAACCCAAAATGTGTTTGTCGTACCGCAGTATGAAAATAACTTATGTTTTACTGAACGTAGGTTTAAAGGATCCAAAATGAAGCACGTCGGTTAATAATTGAATATTAACTGTCCCAAATACACATATTCAGTATTTAACAGATTTATTTGTTGCATTGTGAATTTTTAAACAATTTTCAGAAAACATTTTTAAGATTTCTAGACTCTAAAAGTTGCACCAGAGTCGATGTTTTTTTTAACCCTCAGCATCAGTATATAAACAGACATTATGGCAGACAGCGAACGCAACACAACAACTTTCAAAGCTATTCGAGTATTTCTCTCTTTTTGTTCTTATTCACTGAAATGCCTGAGAACGAGTGTAAAAATGATAAACCAGCTTTTAATACGACATGTAGACTTCTTTTTTTTTTTTTTTTAAATGTGTTGTAGCAAGAAATACTTGAACTAGTTTACTTGAATTTGAGACTCAAAACACAAAACATTTAATAAAGAAAGATACTGACGGAAAAATAAATTAAGAGTCTCAGCTCCTTTTAAAATGACGTTTCCAACAATGAAATGTGTTTGACAAAAGTCTCCTTTTAGTTTTATTTACCTGTACGAGTATATTAAGAGCAATAAGCCACCAGCGGCGGTAGTTTACATCATCTAGGAAGGTGTTTGTTTAAAGGGCTGAAATTGCACAATGTTAGTTATTGTAGAAACTAGAGTCTGTTACGAGCTTTCTGAAGCAACGTTGTGTACAAAATAATGTAGAAAATATGGTCAATTATTTCATCTGCTTGTGCTTATTCTGGTAAATATGAATGTTTGTATTTTATATCTGCAAACCTGAGCTGAAATGGAAAATAAAATACAATAAGTATTTTAGTGTTTAATGAAAATGCTGCTTTGTTTTTTTTATTTTAGGGTTTGACATGTTTCAGGTCATTTGGATAACATCTGTGATAATCTAATATATAAGTATTGATTTAAGATTTTAATTTTCATCAGGATGAAGTAAAATATATCATTAAAAAAACAAGAAAAAAACACAGGTGTTAAATACAAACATTTATAGTCCAACATCCTGGATGAAAAACATTTCTGTTCATTATAAAATGTGATCATGTACAGTCGCAGTAGAAAAGGAAACTTAACAGTCGTCTCGTCTGTATGACAGACACTAAATGGACCCACAGACGTTAATGCAACACGAATACTGTTTATAGATCATCTGCAACACATCTGCTCGTCTTGATTTGAGACTAAATGTTATCGAAACAATCCAAGTTAAAAAAACGGAGCAACACGTGTTAAAGCAATAAATGGTTTATATGTCACTAACTACAGCAGCTCTGAGATGCTGAAAAACACTTTTAGGAGTTTTAAGAGTCAACAGAGGAACTCCAACGTGTGCTTTAATATGTTTCATGTTAGTTACTGATAATTTTAGCCTTAATGATGACATAATATGACCTTGCGATGCAGCTGGATTCACAAGATCACGTGCGAATCAGACGCTTGTTGGACCAATCAGCCAATCAGCGTCTTCTAAAGAACCTCACCTGATCTTGTGAATCTACCTGATAAGTATTTTGTCAAAGTGCCGTCCCGTTTTTCCAAAGACGACTTCTCTTTCTGTGTAACAAACCTGCTGATGTTCATCTGAGCTGTCCCGATGTGGTAAACTATACCACACAGCGCTAATCGTTTTAACGGCCGGCGATGCCATCGCGGCCGTTGCCATGGTGAAGGACTTTATTCGGTGTATGCCACCTTCAGGTCTGATGTGCGATCTGAGCGATTTTCTTCAGCATTTCCTCCGACTCCAGCTGCTCGAGAGTCAACAGAGACAAGCCCAACTGGTCCTCCTGCAGAGAGGCGGGTTGTGAGAAATAAAAAAAAACAGGTAAACAAAGCTGCTAGATGCTAAAAACAGACTTTTCTTTGCCTGAGAGGAACTTACAGGAAGTAAGAAATGAAGTGGATGTAAAATAAATTTAAAAAATAGTTTCCCACTCTTCCCTTTCTCTGTAGAAACGGACAGGTTTTACTTGTGTGTGGTGCTCGGCAGGTATGAGTCACACCTGTCTGAAAGGCTGCGCCATCTGACGCAGGAAGTGCTTGGAGAGCTGGACTGTTTCGTCTACGGTCAGGTTCAGGCTGCCGTCGCTGAGGTGTTCCTGGATCCAGCGAGGAAGCTTCCCACGTTTGTCTGCTCGAGCATAACGCTGTGGAGGAGGAGTGATTCATCTTTAGCATCAGTGATGGGAAACACTTTTTTAAAATTGGTAGTGTCGCAACAAAAAGATCAGAAGAGAAACTTGACTGGTTAGCAAACACACACACACCTTGTCTGCAAAAATCATCAGTCCATAGTCGGTTTTGCCTCTGATGGCTCTGCCCACACACTGGGCCGCGTGGCGCATAGCATCAAATGTGAGGAAGTCATTCTCTCTGATCTGGAACTGATCCCTGAGGTACTCCAGACGCGCCTGAAGGAAAAAAACAAACATCTGACTGTAAATATTTACTGTTTGAGGTACGTTTAAAGACACAAATATTCAAGTATGAAAAGTGAATGAAAATGGCATTTAGCTGCATGCATGTCAGCACTGATTCATGCAGACGTTTAAATGAATGATATAAAATAAACACGGCGACAGTTCTGACCTTTAAGATGCGGCTCTGAGTGTAAACGTAGGGAACTCCAAACATGATCACTGCTCGCCCAAAGTGATGCACTGAACAGAAAACAAGATTCATGGATATGTTGAAAATCACATGTGCTGCATCATTACATTATATGGAACCATGAAGAAACCTGTTTACTGTTTGTTTTCATTCATTATTTACTATAAAATATGTTTCAGCTGGAGCTCCATTTACCAAAATCTATCCCTTCAGACACCTTCCCTCTGGCCACAGACAGCAGGATGGCTCCTCGGCCGTTCTCACACGCCTGAAGGGAGAAACACAGACAGGAAATAAAGAATGAGAGCCAACATCACCATGAGAGCTGGTGTTTTCTACCACGCTGCTGCTGAAATGCTCAATGGAACTTAAGATAATGATGTTTTCATTCACAGCAGCTTTGTTTAATTATAATAAGTATAAAATAAGGAGACTGGACCTCCTGGTATTTCTCCAGGGCCATGCTGGTCTCTGCAGCATCTGGAGTCTCAATGAAGATCAGCTTGTTTCTCTGGATATTCTCCAGGATACCCTACATACACACAAACAAACAAACAAACAAACAAAAACATGTAGAAACACACACACACAATAAAAGATATTTAACATCTATAATAAAGAAAATGTAAAAAATCTCTAAAAACAAAGCTGTAAATTATACCAAATGACTGCTGTGTGTGTGTGTGTGTGTGTGTGAGTGAATGTACACACACTGACCTGTTCATACCAAGATGCAACTATGTTCTCCATGTACACGTAGCTGGTGAAAAATGCCACAATGCCATCAGGAACTATGGCCGATATCTCCAGAAGCAGGTTGCCATAGTTACGAATCACAGCTGGAAAAACAAAAAATAAATAAAATAAAATAAATGTTTGTTCTGTTTTGAGATATTATGTGTTAAAAACAAACAATATTTATATAATATAATATAATGACAGAGATGTTTCTACTGACCAAAGTCCTCTCTGGTCTCAAACTTTGAGCTCAGAGCCACCTGGTCGTTTCCCCTGCCGACAATCTACAAAAACAAACAAACAAACAAACAAAAGACATAAATAGACAAACATAACGTGAGAATAAGTCCGACAGCCTCCAACAATTCAGCAAAATGACACAATTAGTCTGTTTCCAGAGTCTGAGTGTGTTTACACACCAGAGGACAGAGGCAGGTCCGGGCCAGCGTCATGGTGAAGGACGCCATGGTAACAGGGCGGAAGTCAAGGATTTTGGGATAGATGTCCAGCGGAGAGAGAGTCTGAGGAGGAGACATTCATTTATCGGTCACACAGACGACTTGTCAAAGTGCATTAGATGAAAGTAAAGAAATTAACAAAAGAAGGAGAAAAAAAAACATGTGAAAGAAGATTATGGTTAAAGGAGGTTCAGTATTATCACTCTGAATAAAAGGAGAAGAAATGATGCAAGCAACGTGGACAAACTTACCCCTGACGTGATGATGACCGACTGAAACCTCTGAAAAACAGGTTTGATGGCTATAGACGGATCCATGCAGCTGGAAGAGGAACAAACAGAACAGCCACATGTTGACCTGTTTATTTATATTGGCTCACATACTCGATCAATACCTTTGATCTACTATAACCTGCCATCAACTAATTAGAGCAGAGACCCAACTGAAATGTCTAATGATCTTCATCATGTACATTAAAATATATATATATATATATAAAATATTATCAGTCATAGGTGAACTCTAAAAACCTTATTTGTCAGTTCTACCTCACCTGAAGTGCAGAACGGGGTTGGCGATAGTTGGAGTTCTGTCTTCAAACGGCTCAATGATTATAGTAAAACCTTCAGACGCACAGAGAGAGACAGAAAAATACAGCCACATTTATACAATGACAGTATCTGCCAAAGTAATAGTTGTTAAGAGTGTCTGTCCATCGTTAAATAGTGCAATCAGAGTGTCATTTAATACCTTGGCTGTAGGTGCTGACCAGCGTAGCGAAGTTAGAGATGAGAGTAACAGCGGAGAAGTCTGCGATATCTGTGATCTCCAGAGTTCGGAGTAACGACTGCAACCGCTCTGCACAAAACCTGGAGAGACGCGAAAGGTTGTCGGGTAAGAAAGATGATAATAAAGACAGGAGATGAGAGGAATAAAGAAATGACGGAACAAGACCTGAGAGGCTTGCGGTCGATGCAAACTTTGTCGAAGATGTCTTTGAGGAACTGCGGCGCGCTCTCCTGTACGACGTGATGGACTCTCAAACGAGCTTTCAGATACTCCAGGAAACGTTTCAAAAAGCCAACAAAGTGCTCTGCTGTGCGAATGGTGCCGGGGACGGCCTCTGAGAGACAAAAAAAGCGTGAATAATCTATTCTGAAAGAAAGGAAAGAATAAAATGTTGTGTTGGTGTTGCTGGTCTGGTTTTACCTTGAAGGATTTCATCCGGCAACACTGGATTTGCGAGGTAGATGTCAGTTTCTCTGGCAACATTGGCTTCCTTCAGCCCTTCCACCAATCGTCTGTACTCCTGCTTCAGTTTAGCAGCATCTGTCTCCTTTATCCTAGAGAGAAAGCAGACAAAACAATACAGTGAGTAAGCAACTCGTGCATTTTGTGTTTGTCGATTACTGTCGGCCTTAAAAGCGTGTGTTAAGCGCACTGTGTGTGTGTGTGTGTGTGTGTGTGTGTGTGTTGATCTTTGCCGGGCTCTTACTTGTGTATGGTGTTCTGCAGCGTTTCCACGTTGTTCTGACATCGGTCCAGCGTGCGTCTGGTGATGTTCACACTCATGGAGTCGATGCAAACGTTGTCTGAAGATAAAGGGGAAAGAAACAGAGGAGAAAAAAACAGTGTGGTAAATAAATAAAAAAACATAAGAAAAAGAGAAAACATTGTCAGAATTATACAATTATTACCATATTTCTATGATGCCTGTGATCAGATAATAAATAACCTTAATGTGACACTCAGGTTATCTTCTCACCTATATTATGAGCCTCATCAAACACCACCACAGACTTCTTGGCCAGTTCTTTGGACACCAGGTCAGCTATCTTGGGGTCCAGCAGGTAGTGGTAGCTGTAAACCACAATGTTGGCATGCAGGATCTGAGAGGAAACAGAGACAGAAGAGATAATTAAGATCTTTGTTTTATGGTTAATCAATACTAAGGAAGCGTTTTTCACAGCAAGCTACATGTTTTACATCTGTAGAAATCTGTGGTGCAACGTACCGAGTAGCGAGCCAGATAGTAAGGACACCAGCCTTTCCTCCTGCCAAAGTCCTTCAGGTCATCAAGGTTGTAGACACCAGGAGGAAGCGGCACCTGCCGGCCAACTGCATCAAACTCCTTTATGCACAAAGCAGAGCGACAAGGAAAGTTCATGGAAACAAGCAAAACAACATGGATCACATTCACCCTGGTTGGATTCAAGAGATAAAGGGCTCTGAATGACATGTGACATGTATGAGACAGGTTAGTGTAACAGACTGGGAGGCCTGGGAGGACGGAGGAGTTCATTCAGAGGACGAACAGAAACCAGATACGACCTCTATTCTGTAGTTACACACAACATATTATACGAGTACTTTTCATTGTTTTGCTTTAGCCTAGATCGAAGTTCTCACAGGGGGGGGGGGGGGGGGGATTGATTTCAGTCTTTTTGTTGTTGTTCCCATGTTTCTACAGACACAGTGACACTGTTAGGTGATTGGCCAGTGCTCGTCCAATCACAACAATTCCAGTAATTCACAGATGAGGTAGATGCAAAAGTTCAAAAAAGGTTTTTAATCAAACCAATAAAGCTTCCCTTCAGCAGATACTACCTTTAATAAGGCTTTATGATAATGCAGCCTGAGCACAAATTCACAACATAAAGGCTTCATATTAATCGCATATAAACAAACCTGTTCAGGTGTTTTATGCTCAAACTTTCCTTCTAACCTGCCTCATGTACTCCGACTTATGTTGATAAATAAAATAAATACATTCATTCTTACCTCGTAGAAACGACACACAGGCAGGTTGAGGTTGCTGTGGCGTTGTGCACGAATGTACGATGCTGTCAGACTGTGACACTTCCCGTCAACCTCCTTACCGAAGCGCAGAGAGCTCACCTGGATATAAGCAGAGGTGACGAGCGTGTCTTTAGTCTTTTGATTTGTCCTGGACAAAGTGCTCTACGTCCACACTGCACTCTTTTCCTCTCTTGCAGTGAGAAATCTATGAATTATCATTTCTTAAAATACAGATGCTTGAGACGGCTGATGCTCTTACCTCGGGGTGGATGCAGAGGTTTTTCCTGGACGAAAGGGCCAGAGCCAGGAAGTTGTTGCTTTCTCCAGTTTCTTTAGAATAAAACTCTATCAGCTTCCTGAGCTCCTCCACGACCTGATCAGCCACACGATCAAATTCAACGATACAAACACTAAATCAATCATTCCTAAAGCAGCTTCTTCTTACTGTTATAAATGTTATTCTTAGGCATTTATTGTGTGATTTATGAGCAGTAGAGATAGCTGGACAGGTTTGGTTTGACACTGACTCACCTTCTCAATCTCTGGAACTGTTCTGGAGCAGTATATTAGCTTGGTCACTTCCAAAGGAAAAGCCTGAGAGAGAGAATCTCACTTATTAAACGTGTTTATGGGACATTTTCTGGTGGGAAGCTGGAGAAGAGACGTCATATGATCACACAGCTAAACTCACCCTCTGGTAGGCGATGATCAGAGACAGCAGGGAGATGGTCTTCCCTGTTCCTGAAGGCATCTCCAGGACTCCATGACCCTGAAAACACACACACACACACACACACACACACACACACACACACAATCAGTCACTAAGACTAAAGTGGACTGTTGCTCGAGACTAAATTAGACATTTGAGGACATCATCTTGGATTTTGGGAAATGTTGATCGATATTTTTCAACGTTTTCTGGACCAAACAACTTATTGACTAATCAGGAACTAATAACAGAATAACCAATAATGAAAATATTAATTAGTTATACCCATCATAGTTTCCCAGAGACCATAGTCTTTAAATATCTTGTTGTATCTGATAAAAAGCCAAAGACATACAACTTATTACCATATAATACTAATATTGATATTAATAATATACATACTTTAAATGATCAGCTGAGTTTTTGATTAAAACTCATCTTTTCAGCTCGATAACGGTGAGAGTTGTTTCATACGTCATCCTAGCGTCTGTCAATGTTTTAATCAGTCAATATTGATTTAAGGACGGGTTTATAATGTCTTAAAACAACAGTCAGGAGCAATTAAACATTCATACTGAAGTGTTTTTAGAGCCAAAGTCCCTCTTTTTGTTCCTATACTTCCACCACAGCTCAACAGGGAAACACAAAGAGGGAATTTGATGCTAAACAGACTGTAAATGTGTCAGATTATATGTTTTATATGATACTAACTCACACTGATGAAGCTAAACATCAACTCTTTAATAACTGTGTGGACACACTGTGGATTCACTTACATTGAAAGCATCATTACAGCGAGTAAAACCTCTTCCGGTTGTTTTAATACACAGTTGTGACATTATAAACACGTCTTTTAATGTATTTTAATTAATATAAAGTATAAATCACCACCTACCTTAGCATCCAGCGTCCTCTTCAGCTCCAGCATGTAGGAGTACTGCTCAGGATAGATGTAGTCATAAGGGAAATACACCAACAGACCCTCGATGTTGAGCCTGGAGGTCAAATAATATAATATATGACTACAAACTGGACTTATTGACTCAAACATGGGTATGAAGCTAAGCTAATGTAGACGCTGGATTTATGGCTCACAGTTAAACACATGAAAACACAGAGACTTGTAGAAGATAACCTGGATGCTATTAGCTTAAATGTGTCAGCTATGTGTTGTTTAAATATCCGTTTTTGTTGTTCCGTCTGAGCAGAAACACTCACTTCATTTTGTTTTTATCTGTAGCAGCTTCTCTTCTTCGTTGTCAGTCACCGTCAGTGTTTTAAAACAGTTACTGGTAACGCTGTTGTATAAAACAAACACCAAACACACATTGAAGTGTGAACATGATAATGCTAATGCTATTCTTCTTCTTCTTCTTCTACGGTTATTTTGTCAGTTTGAACGTTCCCCGGCGTGTCACCGTGTTACCGCCCTCTACCGGCTGAAGAGGGAATTACAAGCGTCTCCGTTCACAGATACAGTAAGTGTAGAAACTGAATAAGTGATAGAGGTGATAGAAGTATTCAGGTATTTTACTTCAGTAAAAGTACCAATACAGCAATGTAAAAATACTCCATTACAAGTGAAAGTCTTGCATTAAAAATCCTACTGCAGTAACAGTACTTAAGTACTGTGATCTTGATGTAGTTAAAGTACTGCAGTAACAGTACATAAGTATAGTGATCTTGATGCAGTTAAAGCACTGCAGTAACAGTACATAAGTATTGGACATGTACTAATTTATTAGTTTGCAGTTCCTCACTTTCACCACTGGAGGGCGCTAAACACTCACAGTAGGAATGATACAGATATTGATTCTGTATTAATGTACATTTTGTCATCAAACAGAGAGGATCTGTGCACTATTTACATCCTCATAAGCAGCCTGCAATGTAAATATAAGTCTTTGTATTAATATTGTGTTTAATCACAGTTACTGACACAACTTACTGATATATATTGTTTTTATTTTAAATGATCAATCAAAATATGTATGAGGATAAATAATCATTTGATGCATTTTTTTTTAGAAGGAACATTTTATTCATACATTTACAGATATGCATACATGACTTTTGAATAATAGGCTACTGTGATAATGCAGACAGTGAACGTTACGGAGGCCAACAGAGAGCCACAACATGGAAGATGAGTGTTTTAAAAAACAAAACAACAACAACAACAACAAAGAAAAACAAAAAATGATCTGAGAAGCAGCACTTTTCTTTTCTTACACTTAAACCATTTTATTAGTTGAAGAAGAAGAAGAAGAAGAAGCACGCGAGATGGCGAGTAGAGACCATTTCAGCTTTTTATCTGTTACAGTGTGAAACGTTGCAGTTAAAGAGTGAAGATATGATATTCAGTCTCAGGGTTGAAACTGGTGTTTTAGGCAGCAGCAGTGAATTACAGCTTACAGCTATGTATGTTTGTTATTCAGCTTAGTTTGACTGAGCGCGTGTAGTCTGAACTCTAATTCACGTTCTGTAAACAAAAAGCGTTTCATCATCTAACAACACAAACGAACGTAAAAAAAGAAAGTTTAGCAGCTGACGTTTCTGCTTCCTGCTGCTCCTGAAATGTCTTCACAGCTGATGGTTTCTCCCATATTTCCCAAAGGTTAATATCTATATCAAGCAGACAGAAGATCCTCAGCACAAGTCATGTTAAGAGACAATGCAAAGTGAATAATGGCTGACGTATAGCCAGCGGTTGTTATAACAACCTGACTCGTTGTTATCTTAGAGTTTGTTTATGAGGTTCAGCTTTGATAAAGGCTCCTAAGGACCAGCCTGTTGCCTTGGCTGCTGTCATGCAGGGACGCAACGTCCCAGCACTTCACAATAATGTTTACACGCATCTTCAGTCTTTCATTATCTTTAAACTCAGCTGGCAAGTCCTCTTGAAAAAGGCATTTTTCTCAACCCTCCATTCCTTCATACATTGTCCTCTTTTTTCTGAGTGTTTAAGGATATATTAAACCATGTATAAAAAAAATATATGTACATCTCATTCATGTCTCCATTCTTCACAGCTCGCAGCGCTCGTCCACACTCTTGTAGCGGTCCATGATGCTCAGGACATCTTCCAGGATGGAGGGCCCCAGATCCAGGTTCAGCCCCGCCATCGAGTCTGACCGCGGCACGCTGCTCGAGGCTGTGAGACCAGCGAGGTGGAAGGGAGCGCAGGGCGACTCGCTGCGTTCACTCCTCAGGTCCTCGTTGCTCAGGCCGGCATCAGAGTCCAGGCTGAGGCCCCGGCGGACATCCAGGGGCCCGCAGGTCTCTGACATGGAGTCCTCAGAGGAGGCTTCTGAGAAGGAGCCAGACGAGGGGACGAGCCTGCGGATGGAAGGGGAAAGAGAGATGTCACGGCAGGGCTCTGATGCCAAACGGCCCACCACGCCGTTCCCGCAGAGCGACAGCGTGGGGTGCTGCTGGCTGTGGCCGTTGCTCTGCGTCTGGCTGTAGCTCGTCTCTGTCGGCTGCTGATGCTGGTGGAAGTGGTTCTTCTTCTGGGAAGGCAGAGAGGGAGGCGAGGGGTCGTCCAGGTGGAGGCGTGGGGGTTTGGGTGGAGCTTGTTCGTGGGCGATGAACACAGGCATGGAGATGGTGGTCTTCAGCAGGCCTGTGGAGGAGTGCTGATAATGGTAACCGTTGTAGGCGTAGCTGTGCGAGTCCTGTGTGGGAGTGAAGCCGTCGTCCAGGCGTCTCTCCACGCTGTGCGAGCGCGCGTGCCCGTTCTGCACGCGGTTCAGGGACGGCAGCATGTCCATCTTGCCCTGGAGGAAACCCACGTCTCCAAACATGTCACCCTCCCCTTCAGGCCCCACATGGGCGCTGTGACGTACGTCACCCAGCGGGGGGCTGATCATGTCACCTGAGAGGACGTCACGCAGCCTCACCTTCTTCCCCTTCTTGGGAGTTGTAGTTTTCAGGTAGATGGGCGTCTTTGCTGGCATTTTGCCTGTGAAAGGTCGACCTGCTCCTGTTTTTAATAGACGAGGCTCCTCAGATCTGCGTACTAGAGATTTGTCAGAGTGACTGAATCCAGCAGGAGAACTGAAGCTGAACTGTAAACAGCTCACTAGATAAGAAGCTCTCTCAGCTTTTTCTGCTCCCAACTCAGCGTTCCCAGTCTGTGCTGCGTCTCCTCTAGTGAGTATTCAAGTATTTGGGTCGGTTAGTGTAGCGATAGCAACCCCGGGGGTTGTGCCTCACGCTGACATGTGACTCCGGGGGGAGAGGAGGAAGGCCCTGACCTCAGATCAGCTCACTCTTTCTCTCTCTCATACACAGAAATGCCATATCCAAGCAAACACCAGGACCTCCTCTCACACGCTCACACGCTCTCCTCTTTGTCCCTGGAGGATGAAGGATATGATCTCCGGCGGGCTCGCCGTCTGCTGCCGGTCGTTCAGGTCGTCCTTCAGTTCGTCGGAAACTTCAGGAATGTGACATCAAAACGCCGGATATCTGTGAGGAGAAACGAGAGAGGAAAAAAGAAGTCAGAAAGAGGCTGACAGAGATGGGAGGGAAAAGCAGGGGGGGAGATAGATGGAGCAGGGGGGGAGAGAGGAATGAAGGCGGGAGGAGATTTATGACTTTCTTTTCAGTGAGCCGGAGGACATATGATGGAAAACACTCCCAGGAATCCTGAATGTTTGCTAAGAGGGGTGACCCAAATTATGTGAAAATGCATGTGTGTGTGTGTGTGTGTGTGTGTGTGTGTGTGTGTGTGTGACTTGTGAGTCAGTGAATGAATCAGTCCCAAAAATTGGTCACGCATTCCTGAGAAGGAGTTAGTTAGAAACACAAATTACTGCGTGGAAATAGTCGGTTTTGAAAGCTTTTAGTGTCGTGTTGCCGCCTGTTATCAGTGAAAAATCTCTTTCCTGAAACGAATGCTGTGAATTATGGGATGTTGTCAGGTCATGTCGGAGCGGAGACTGTGAGCTTATGATCCCATCAGCATCCCAAACGTCCCCGAAGACAAACAAAAGTTTTACCATGTGAAGAAAGCAAAGCTGAACATTACAGTTAAATCACAGCTTTTTATTGATCTCTTCTATAACTTACAGATCTTGTGAAGAGAATCGGAGCATTAAAAATCACTGTGAGATGATGTTAATCATGTGACCTGCTCAGTATTTAACTGGAGAATATGTGATGTGAAAATGATCAATTTGAACCAGTAAGACTGAAAGAATGCGTCTCAGTTTAAAATGATGTTGAGACTGTTTTCAGCAACTTCACATGAAGCAACAATAAAAGTAAATTTACAAGCGTTTCATAACAACATTGTTGTTGTTTAGTGTTGAATATTTTATCACAAATCGCCAAAATGTTTCAGTAAACAGGTGTTGTTGTTGTTGTTGTTGATCATGTATGTCGCTGGTTCTGAAACGATCTTACCAGTGCAAATGTCTCAATTATATAATGTGGAAGAAATCATGTAATCCCGTCTAATCTAATCTAATCTAATCTGACTCATTAATATCTGGAGTTCGTTTATTGATCATATTAGAAAGTAAACATAATGGTCATAAATAGAAACATTTAGACATGTTTCGCTACTTCGGCCTTTTGACCTTTTTGTTTGTTTGTTTGTTTGTTTGTGTTTTTTGTTTGTTTTATGTCTGTAAGTGTTTTTAACTCCCTTGTTTGTGTTTTTGTATACATCTGTAAATAATACAAATATTAAAATAACCATAAAACTCTGTCTCCATCATGTGATCGTCACACTGAGATAAGCGTGTGAAGTTTAATCACATCGAAAGTTGCTCAACTCTCACAAACTCATCAGCTGCTCATCAGATATTACATTTGATTTTGAAACCTTCAACAGTTTCTATGAAGCAATATTTCATTTTGCTGCAACGTTTCCATGACGTTAGCTGCACGTTTTCACTGTTAGGTCTCTTGCTGCAGGGACAAAGCATCAACTCCAGGAAACAAGCTGAAATAACGTAACGTAACTGGTCACAGTGAAAAACGTTTGTTAGAAATGTGAAACAACTCTGCATAAAAATAGAAATGACAGCAACATTTACAAAGTGGAGAAAGTGGAGCATCTTTTATAATCAGCTCAGTGCTGACACACACCTGTGATCAGATAAACACAAATCTGCCGCTGAATAGTCCGACTGTCCTGCAGAACCTGCAGCCGCCGCCGCCGTTGTTCCTCTAATCTCAGGTGATATCAGCACCGTGCAGCTCAGACAGTTTCTGCATCCTTTATCAAGATAAATCCAGATAACAGATCCTGTGAAGAGCCTGGATGGTTTATGCTCATATCGTTTACTTAAGTAAATATAGTAATACTACATATACTACAGTGTAAAAGTACTGCATTAATAATAGACTTAAGTGGAAGTATTGGCAGTAAAATGTTCTTAACGTATGAAAAAATTAAAATGTGCAAAACCTCTGAGTCTTAAAATATTATTAGTGATGCATTAATGTCTTAGTAGTAAAGCTGGTTTGAATAAGAGAATGAGACTTTAATAACCGGTCCAACAACCGTGCTAACAAACCATCAAGTCTAATGAAGGGAGGACACGCACCGTTGGGTTCATTAAAGCCCACAAAAACAACAACAACAACAACAACAACAACAACACTGTGAGTTTCACTGATGTTCATTTAAAGGAATAGTTTGTTTAAATAAGGAAGTCATATCCCACTGCATCATGGCCACAACTGTACTAATGAAAATTAATATATTTTTATCTCTTCAAAGGTGACAAAAAAGGTAAATGAGGAAAATATGGGAGATATATTATATATATTTCACTTCATGACTGTTTGTTTATCTTAAAGTTTGACAGCCCCACCCACCGACTGCTGATGAACAAGTCACCTTATGGCCACTAGATGGCGTCTGTTTCTCAAACGTAACTATAGGTCGTTTTTTTGGCCAGTGAATTTATGACCTATAGTGTCGTCACATAAAAACGTATTTATTTTAACTCAGCTACCAAACTTGACTGTGTTTTCATCTCAGTGTGACACTCACTGAATGGAAAGTAATTATAATCAGCGCACACACACACACACACACACACAAACATTTCGAGCCATGAATTTGGGACACTGCTGATGATGCAATCAGCCACAGCGGAGGTTGATCCGACATCTGTTTCTGCTCTCAGGCCCCATTTGCTGCCTGTCGCCTCTAAACCAGGACAGAGAGTCCGTGAAGCAGCCCTGAGCTCTGTCATCTTCTAGGACAAACACACCGTGAACGCACCACGGCTCCTTTTATCCTCCGCAGACTCTTGCGTCATGCGTAATTGCGCACAGCAGGCGACTGATGACAAGAAAATAAAAAAAGGCGCTTTTATTCCGTTTGTTTTTCAACTATAAAAGTTTATCTAGTTCCCCCTCAGTGCGGTTTCACTATAATATACCACTGAGCGTGAGTTGATGGTGACTAATGGTGACGTGTGTTGTGCATTTATTGCATTTCTCAGACTTGACACATTACAGTGAGGACAGATTTTGGATGGCACCTCCCTTTATGTCTCTGTCTGCCAGGAACAGTGTCAAACTCATCAAAGCCTAAACTAATCAACGGCTGATGCCAAAGATACAAGATAAAGACAAACTATCATCTCCTCGTTTTTTCTTTTCTACATGTGTGTTAGATGCAACATGTGTGTTGTGTAACTGCAGCCTCTGGGATCAACTCTGTCCTCCTTGGTACCAGTATAATCCTAATATACATGAAGGCTGCTGATTGGCTGTTTAAACTCTGTTTTAATACAAGTGATTTTAATAAAAAGTGAGCTGTTATCATGTTCAAAATCAGAATATGCTTCTGATTTGACCAACTGTGACTCCTTGTGTTACCAGAAACGCCTAAAACATCGAGCTCATGTCACTTAATAATTAATAATTTATTTATTAAAAAAAAAACTCAGGTCATAATAATCATACTAATCTAAAAATATGTTTAAATAGTATAAAATATGTATATATGTTGTTTTATATCCACTATATCTCAAACTATGCGCACTTGAAACCAAAGGGAGTGTCGCACAATGTTGACAAATTAAAATAAAATGTTAATCTGGTCAGTTTTTTTTCCTCTTTTTGTTCGTCATATAATAGAGAAACAATAAGTGTATTCAGCAGGTAGACAGCAGCCACCGACCGGATTTAAAACCTCGTGGGAAAAAGTTGCATCAAATAATCCAACAGTAAACTGATTACTGTCAGTCAGACTCACCTAGAAAATGAAGCGTCTCTCCGTCAGTCTGGTGATAAAAATAATAAAAATAAAATGTTGTTTAGTTGTATAATCCACACACAGACACACACACACTCTCTCACACACACACAGTCCAGCTCCAGGTTCAGGTAAACCTCTTAACAGGCGGGTTATGTGACTGCTTGTGGCGCTTTGGACGCAGAAAGCGAGAAGAGGAGCTGCGTCAAAGCAGCTGGAATGAGACGAAAGCACATCCGGTTATTAGTTTCAAACTAAGAGCGAGTCACCTGCTTCTTACAGGACAGAAATAAAAACAAGGTTTAAAATGAAGTTAAAGTAGTTAACATGTAGTTCAATAACTGTTTTACTTACAGTTTGCAGTAACCAGGTGGTAATTTAACTACACTTCAATCTCAGTAGCGTTTTAAATAGTTTGGGTCATTTAGTTTAAGTAGTTAAATACAGACGACATTTTCATAGTATTCTCATGATGTTTCTTTGTCATATAATATGGCTACAGGTGTCTTTTAATGATAATCAGCTGCTATTTGATTAAATACTATGAAATGTGAATTTTCCTGATTCCTTATCCTGTCTTTAAAACACATCCTCAGCCTGCCCTGGTGCGTAAATCAAACACACTTACACTTTATTATTACTATAATCTCTTTTCATATGAATCTCAAATGAGAAAAGACACATTATCTTGCTTAATACGAATAATGATTTTATTTTTAAAGGAAACTGTTTGAGCTTCCGGTGGTAGTTGGGAGAACTTGACACAGCAGAGCGTGGGATAATAAACCTGTTAAACAGGTCTTAAAACTCAGTTTATGACATAAGAGCTGCGCTGATAAAGAAGATTAGTGGAGATGAAACAATGTTATTGATCAAATTCGTCTTCAAACACGAGTAAAAACAGCTGAGAAACGCTGGTGATGGAGACTCTTTGATCAACTGGTGTGAAGCCAATGGAGGTCAAAGGTCACCGGGTGAGAAATAAAAGGCCAGAGTTTAACCTACAGTAGAAATGAGCAGAAACAACAGAGAGCATCACGGTAGAGTGAAAGTTACAGATGGCGGATGTTTGGTTGATGTTATCTGTGCACAGCAGCAGAATCTGGGTCAGTCGACAACAATCGCCTCGTTTTCTTCTTCTCTGCTTTATAAGGAGCAATTAGACATTTAAAACAGGCCTTTCAGATTTTTACTGTTGGCTCAGTTGAGGCCTGCTGGAGCATAAAGTTTAGAGACACATTCAGGTGGTTGAGCATAATTACAGCGAGATAATGAGGATTTACCAAATGGAGAATGCAGACGTTTGCTGTTGGTGGGTGAGTCTGCAGACGCGTCTTGTTTACAGCTCCTGCAGGATGCCTGCAGGGCAAATTAAACACGGTTTGCTGATTTGCTGCTCTGTGCTCGTCTTTTCCGCTGAAGCAGCATCGCGCCATAAAACTGCACACGAGCAGAACGGCCTCCAAACAATATGAGATGTTGCTTTTAATGGTTTTAAGTAGCAGCAGTTTTAATTTCTTCAAAGGAGGCAAACACACACACACACACACACACACACTCACACACTCTTTATCTCTCTCACACTCTGTATCGCTCTCACTCTTTGTAAGTGCTTAAAGCCGACTGGAATGTGTAAACTAGATAAGCAGAGGCTCTGACAGATGTGGTTATATCACACAGAGTTAGCCAATGAGTAGTCACACACACACACACACACACACACACTGATATAACATCACATAAGTAAATCAAGATGTAATCAGTGAAGTATGAGGTGGGTCCACAAGAGGATCCATGAAACCATTATCATCTCTCTCTCTCTCTAACACACACACACACACACACACACACACACACACACACACACACCCTCCTCCAGGCTCCATGGCGAGGCTCCAGCCCCGTCCCAGGTGTCGCCCCATGCTCAGACCCCCGGAGAGACTGGTGGTTCTCCAGCTCTGAGACACAAAGTGGGGGGTGAAGGTCTGTGTGTGTGTGTGTGTGTGTGTGTGTGTGTGTGTATTCTGACAGAGTAAGAAAAGGGAGTTCGTTTTGTGTGAGTTAGCAGGTAATAGAAGAAGAAAATAAAAGGTGCAGAGAAAATGAAATTACAGTCGTATGAAGTAACTGGCGGTATTTTCTTTTAGTTCAGGATGTTGAGAGAAAAGGAGGAAGGAAAAAAAAGATGTTTGCCTTTGAAACACAAACTGACGCTGGCGGACAGGAACACAGTCAGAGCCAATCTGTCCTTTCTCATTGAAAGTTATTACGCAACAGGCTGACTCAGCCAGGTGGAATTAATCCACCGAGATCCTTCGCTCGCTTGGATTTCACAAGAAAAGAGTCGAGATTAAGTTGTGCTGTTGAGTCACTTCCAGGTCCGAGTCTACTTACCTGCTGCTGACGCTGTTTTCAAACTTCAAACTTCCCCTCAGACAGTTCAGAGAGACCGTTTTCATCTCACTAGTACGATATGACGATATCATTTTGATGATGCACAATGTTTAAAAGAAATCACGGTTGCTATGATGGACTCATGATGTTACTAATGAAGGAGATTTGTATTATAGTTGTAGGAATCATGACGAGGAACGTTGTGGTGTCCTTTGGGTGCTCGTGCTAAATGCGGGGTTGTGTTTCCCTTTCTGAGCAGCCAAAGTCACGGTCGACACCGAGTGACCTCATATGCAGGAATTCTGGGAATCTGTGAGTAAATGACCCTCCATGTGTTTCCATTTAGTTTGCTGTGATTGAAGCAAAACTGCAGAGCCTGAAGGGTGAGAGGATGAAGGAAGAGAGAGAGAGAGAGAGAGAGGAAAAGAGGGAAGAGAGATGAAGGGGGAACAAAAAGAGGTTTAGAGCAATTTGTTAATGTTTATAACATGTATCTGGGCGTAGAGATTCAGAAATAACAATGACTGGAGAGAAAGAAAAAGAAGGAAAAAAGAGCAAACAGGCTCCTCTGATCTGACAGATGATGAAAAATGTCTTCTTGTTCCTGCATCAGAGGAAAACTGGAACCGGACTCATTCAAAAGTTGAATTAAATCTTACTGATAAATCTTCTTCTTCTTCTAACTCTGTCTTCTGTACCCTCTGCTATCACACCAACTACCTTCATGTCCTCTTATCTCTCCTCTTTGGTCTTCCTCTAGACCTCCTGCCTGGCAGTTCAAAACTCAGCATCCTTCTACCAATATATTCACTATCTCTCCTCTGGACATGTCTGTCTGTCATTCGTGATCCTATCCATCCCGGTCACTCCTTCGTGATCCTATCCATCCCGGTCACTCCTTCGTGATCCTATCCATCCCGGTCACTCCTTCCTCATCCTATCCATCCCGGTCACTCCTTCCTCATCCTATCCATCCCGGTCACTCATTCCTGATCCTATCCATCTTGGTCACTCCTTCGTGATCCTATCCATCCCGGTCACTCCTTCCTGATCCTATCCATCCCGGTCACTCCTTCCTCATCCTATCCATCCCGGTCACTCCTTCCTCATCCTATCCATCCCGGTCACTCCTTACTCATCCTATCCATCCCGGTCACTCATTCCTGATCCTATCCATCCTGGTCACTCCTTCGTGATCCTATCCATCCCGGTCACTCCTTCCTCATCCTATCCATCCCGGTCACTCCTTCGTGATCCTATCCATCCCGGTCACTCCTTCCTGATCCTATCCATCCCGGTCACTCATTCCTGATCCTATCCATCTTGGTCACTCCTTCGTGATCCTATCCATCTTGGTCACTCCTTCGTGATCCTATCCATCCCGGTCACTCCTTCCTCATCCTATCCATCCTGGTCACTCCTTCGTGATCCTATCCATCCCGGTCACTCCTTCCTCATCCTATCCATCTTGGTCACTCCTTCGTGATCCTATCCATCCCGGTCACTCCTTCCTCATCCTATCCATCCTGGTCACTCCTTCCTCATCCTATCCATCCCGGTCCCTGCTCCAGCCTGGCACAAACATTTATTAATGACAATGATTGTTCACTTTTGTGCATCTCAACAACAATCAGATGGATTATTATCAGGGTTTATATATATATATAATTAAAACCTGCAATTATGTGGAGCCACATTGTCAGACTAGATTTTAGATAATAATTAACTAAACGTTTTGGAAATTATTACAACACGAGTAATTTCTTCTTTAGTCCCAAAACCAGTTTTCATTTGAGCCACAAATAAAATACTTTAAAAAGAAAAAAAAAACCTCATTCAGACGTCAGACGTGGATAAAATTAACTTTCACTGCTTTCAGTGTTGACCCACGACAGAAAGTTAAAGTGTGTTATGTGCTACCGGGTTTCCTTTTCCAGAGAGTGGAAAACAAAACAATGAATGATGTAAGAGGACCGAGGGCAAAATAACATAGGACACCGTAAATGTGTCATTCCTGCCTCTAAATACTGAACTATTAACACAAACACAAAGTCTCACTTCCTCAGCTGCAGTGTTATTACATAAACGCATTCACACAGCAGAAACGCAGATATGAACGCACAAAGCTTTAAGTATTAACCTTTACACACACTCAGAAATGCACAACATCACTATGTTTAACTCGTTCCTGCTCCTTCCCTCCACATCCAGGGCTGATCCTCTCTGGCCTCCTTCCGTTCCCACAATCCTCCCCTCCTCTCCACTGGCCTCCCTGCGTTCCTCCCCCTCCTCCTCCTCCTCCTCCTGAAACAAACACACTGAAATAGACAACGATAGAGAAAGAGAGGAAGGGTAGCAGCCGGATGGTGTCCTCTCTAGTTATCGCTGAATCGAGCAGGGACGTTGTGTTTCTACATCTTAGAAGACGCGAGGACATTTCGTTCAGTCCGTCATTAAAAGGCAGTTTTAAAGGTTAAGACTCGGTTTAAGGTGTGTGATTGATAGACAGAATAAACCTGGGAACCAAAACGGCTGCGATGCAAGACAAATAAACATCCAACTCATGCCTCATTGACACTGGAAAGCTTCTAATGGGGCTAAAGTGTATTTGTATGTGTGTGTGTGTGTGTGAGTGTGTGTTCCTGTTTTCTTGCGGGGACGTAAATCTGTTGACATGCTGTGGGGACTCGTCCCTCTCATGGCGACAAAAAACAAGTAACGTAAATCACTGATTTAAGGGCGACAACTTGGTTACGGTGAGTTGAGGGTTATGTTGAGGTTCGGCTAAGACTCCAGGAAATGAATGTAAATCAATGTAATGTCCCCTGAAGACATGGAAACCTGACGTGTGTGTGTATGTGTGTGTGTGTGTGTGCAAAAACAACAAGTTTTTAGGCAACAGAGGGAAAGATTTAACACTCTCACCAGTGTTTATCTCAGTTAAACACGAGGCCTGAGGAGTGAACAGTGTTTATATGTGTGTGTGAGAATAAGAAGTGTGTATCTCCGTCATTAAGCAACACCCAAGAGAGGCAAGTCCAAAATCCAGCGCCGATGTTTACTCCAGCACTGAAGAGAGAGAGAGAGAGAGTGTGTGTGTGTGTGTGTGTATTTTTTGAGATAGCATATGTTTGGATACACGCCAGCTACGGCCAGTTTTAAATTTGCTTCAGTGTGTTTCCACAACAGGAAGTTGAGATGTTGATGTTGGAGTCTCTGGGAACGGAGGAAGACGAGGCCTGCAGGTCGGACACCACCCTCGGTCTGATGAAGCAGAGCGCTCCAGCGGGCGAACTCAAACTCGACATCCACGTTCATCATTGAGCGTTCATCATCGTTTGGTCTATTTATAGGCTATTGTTTGTCTTTTTTTTTTTTATATTGGCACGGTGCCGCGTGCTTCAGCTGTGCCATCCTGTGCTGGAAAATAATATCATAATGTCACCCTCCAAGATGCCAAGACAAAGATATAGATATGATTTCAATAAGGTGCAAAACACAACAACACAACAACATTTCACAAAACACAACATTTCAGGAAACTTTCTGATGTTTCTAATAACCACAGAAGTGTCAATAAACTTCTATAAACAGCTAAACACTAATATATCTGACTCATCCAATAAATAAGTACACAGTTTGTTTACATGTTTTCATTTTCTAAACAAGCCTCTTACAAATATATAAATATATCATGATAAAAGAGTTGACTTTATATTGATCTGATGTGAATCGTGGTTGTTCCCATTCTGCCATCATGCCCTGAATGCAGCACAACAGGATGAGGGTTAAATTTAGGTAAAATTAATTAACAGCATTTTAGATTACGACGTTTACATTCCTGTTGTCTTATTCTTTGAAAAAACACCCTTCTGTTTATTCTCACGACATAAGTTTCTCTGCATAAACACAAACAGCAGCGCTTCAACCTAATAAAACCTCTCAGATGACATAAACCAGATGTTTAATAAACTGACCTTCAGCACCAGAGTCAGAATAAAAACAAGTTATGCAAGATTCAATGCTGTAATACTGACTCATCAAACCCATGTGGTGCAACAGAAACAGGAAATCAAAGCGGGAATCAAATCTCAGCAGCGCTTCAATGACGACGATTAATCAATTCAAGTATAATAATTATCTTAGGAAAGTCAGAGCGAAGCAGACAGAGACACACAGACAGGCTGGCTGGGGCCGCACTGAGAATATAATGTCCCCATCTGACTTTGACAGGAAGGCACAGCATTGTTTGGTTTGTTAAAGTAGTGATCCATCAAGGAGGAGTAATGGGCTCGTCCCGCTCTGACCAATGTGGAAACAAGAGTAGACGTGGAAAGAATTTGATTGCGATCAGGACAGTGACCACGAATCGAGCCACGAATAATGGAGCACGAGGAAGAGGAAAAGGAAAGTAAATTTAAAGAAAGGAAAGTAGGAGTTCCTCCCCTCGTCCAGAGAAGTGATGGCTGCAATGACTTCAACAAGGACAGGAAGCAGTAAGAAACGTAAGGGTGTGTGTGTGTGTGTGTGTGTGTGTGTGTGTGTGTCAAGGCCACATGGGAACTGCAGACTTGACAATCCCAGCAGGAGAAACACTGTTATCCCTCCACAGAACGGACGTCACACACCTACAAACACACAGAAAAGAACATAAATGATCAAAATGTGCTTCAGGATTTCCCAAACGGTTGTCTGTTTTTATGACGCCGTGTCCACATATGACACATATTCTGTCCAAAAATCCTTCTGATGACATATAACAGTTCAATAGACACAGCTCACAAGACCGCAGACGACAATATGAACCCATATCTACAACGATCAGGGCGTCCCCGAACAACGTCAGGAGCACAGGAGGGCGATTACATGAGTTTTTAACTGATCCTCTCTGGTAGCAGATGGGCGATGTGGATTTATAATGATCCTGCAGAGCCTAAAAAACTCAGCCGTCCTTTATAAAAAAGAAGAAGAAGAAGAAGAACACAAAAATCTGGTTGAGAACAGAGTTAAATGAACAGTGTGTTGAGTACTGCATGCAACAGCATTTACAGTGTTAAGACAGTGAAGTCTGCTATTGGTGTGAATTTACACTGCAATAAAACTAACACACAGTCACACATAGAGACACAAATACTGGATTGTGTAAAGGGAGACCTACAGTATAGGAACACACACACACACACACACTCACACACACACGCAGGGAACCACAAAGGCCCTTGTCACATGTTGAGCAGATACATACCAACACAGTGATGTCAGTTTGTTCATCTCAACCTCACACTGCTGATCTATTCATCAGAATCTGTCGCTGAAGGCCACAACGAACACGGTCGAGTCGTTTCTCCATCAGAGTCGATGAACTCTGGTTCCTGCGTCTCAAACAGCTAAATAAATAAATAAATAAATAAATAAATAACAGCAGTATCTTATTCAGACTTTTATACATGTAAAATTGTGTTACTTGAACAGATCTGCTTTCTAAATTATAGGAAGTCACTGTACTGTTATATGGTTGACTTGATATTAAGTGACTGGCCAGATGTAGTAAACCCCACCCACCCGGGACTCTTTGGTGAGAAAATGCAACTCATGCAACAATCATCTGCATCTTTCAGTTTGCAGCTCATGTTTTCCAGCCGACTCTGTTCATGTTATTCCAATAAAGATTAAGAGGATGAAACAACAGAAAGTACAACGTGAGTAACAGTCGCATCACAGTCTGCAGACGGCCTTCATATCAGCAGCCGTTTACTTCATGTTGACTGAACTGGTTTAAGAAGAATTACATCAAACTGTGTAATGATGATGAAACTCTGTTATGTCTCATCAAGAAGGGTTTTAAAGGTATTTCAGAACAATAGTACGGATGTGGTAAAGGTGACATATCAGGTGTTTGATCTGCTGCACTACACACAGTCATTCATGTATTTTTTTTGGTATTTAACAGACGCTCTTATGTGGAGCAGCTCACAGAGACAGACTGAAAGACTCCTCGGCTGGAGAGCGTGGGTGTAGGAGAGAGAGACAACAATGACTTAGTTTCTGTTTGACGCACACGATGGCATCAGCTGTTAAATGTTAAATGCTGTTTTAATTATTTCTGAGTCTATAATTTGTCCATCTGGGTGGAAAAGATCTTAAATGTCCTTCACTTTTCTCTTAAGTGCAGCTTGTGGGAACTTTTTTGGAGTATTTATTTCCCAGCAGGATGAGACAGAGACAGACGGGGAGAGACGTGACACATCTCGTAAAGTAAGACTGAAGGTGTCGCAAAGAAAACAAACAAAAAAAACAACCCTCAACATCTATATATATATAAATTCCCACAGGGCGCCCCCGCAGGTGCAGAAACAGCACTGCAGCCGACAAGCCGTCAAATCTCCAAATCCGAGCCAAAGTCGTGGTAAGAGGATCAGATCTTCTATATATAAACTCTGACCACAGGTAGCTTCCTCCAACAGGAAACTAAGCAGATTACTGATGAAAGATACAGCGAACGACACAAACTAGTCAGTGTTGTGTTTCAGGAGTGAAACCTGCAGCCGGTGTCATTTTAAAATCATTGGTCCATATAATTAGTTAGTTTATAACAACAAATCGGCCTTAAATTACAGTCAAAACATATCGAAGTTCACTTTTGAGCTGTGTTGAGAGTCCTTAACTTATCAACTGTGATGCAATCATGTATGAAAGTCAAAGCAAAACAAACAGTGGAGGAATTCACCCACATGAATCAGAGACAACAGCTCATAATACAGTAAGAGCTGCCCACGCTGCTGTGACTGCATGACTTGTTATGACTGGCAGACATTAAGTCAAGTTTATGGGACACAACTGGTCCTTCAAACAGATCCTGGTCACATTACTGAGGGGATGTTGTTCAGGGGTTAAAAGAGGTTAAAAGAGAGGCATCCAGTAAACTGGCAGCTCTGTGTGTGTGTGTGATAGGAAACCTTTGAGGTATTGGATGAATAGTTTGTCTTCCTGGAGCCAGTGTTGCAGGATGGGAGGGGAGCAGGAAGTGAATCTCTGAAGGATTGCAGCTAACCAGGAAACTGGCTGCGTGCTGCTGGGGTGCTGATCCAAATCCACAGAGACGGAGCCAAAAGCAGCGCGGCTTCGACCACTGGAGGCCCGAAACGCCTAAAGATAGTAAGAAACAGCAGCATTACGATGACGGCAACACACTCGCTGGTGAGATTCTGGGTCAAAGTTGCATCTTCAGAAAGTTTATAGAAACAGGAAATAAAGGTCAATTCAGTGAGCTTCAACCGGCCTGAACAGCCCCGCCCGTCTGGTCTCTAAGCAGATTAAAATAAGCATTTGTGCAAAACACCAGACAAATGAACAAAATCAAACAAAGGGATTTTTATTTTAGACCAACCGTGACGTCAGACGTGACGTTTCTCCTGTTTATGGACCCGTCAATCATCAGAAAATATAGAATGGACCAGTGAATAAAACTAATACAAAAAAATACAAAAACCAGAGTTTTAACTGGTTGATGATGTATCAACTTTATTTAAATACTTTAACAACCTCACCTACAGTGTACAGTTAGAAAACTCCTCCTCTCCAAAGACAAGATACTGGTCAAATTTACATAAGAAAAGAAAAAAAAACAAAAACAAATTTACAAACCAACAAAGTCAAAAAAGGAAAGAAGAAATCAACAATAACTTCCACGCTTGCTATAGCTGAAACTCAGCCTCCTAACAGGCTTTTTTTACGGCCTGTCAGGAGTGACTTTAAATTGAATTTGTTAGTTTGACTCTTTACACAGAAAACCAAATAAAAAAATATGCCTTTCCCGTCTCTTCACACTGTTACAGGCTGCCTGCGTCCCCCGGAGATGAGCAGCATTCACAGATTCCTGACATCTAAAATGATTCAGTTCAAAAATGTAAAGTGAGGAATTATATTTACCCAAGTATAAAAAAATAAATTAAAATGATCAACATTTTTTTTTTGTTTGTTTGTTTTTGTTTTTTTTTTTACAAAAAAGACGGACAATGACAATCCTGCATGTTGTACAATCTTAACCATGTTTTCAGATTCCCGAACAAGCCGGTGACTCGTCAGGTGAAACGGGAACGACTGCTTATCCTCGATCCCAACACTGCCATCGCTCAACTGAATATGGTGCAAAGGCAGAAACCAGGAGAAATGATTTTAAACACTCCTAACTGTGGATCCATCCCAAATGAATGTTTTAACCATGAAGTGTGAGAAAACCACGTCGAGTCATGTTTAAGAGCTGATATTTGAATTTCATGGTTCTCTAACAGACAGGTAACGAGAGCACAATACAGATCAATGAAAGATTCATCAAAGTATTGACTTTTAGGTCCACGTCTAGTTTATGATTGTCAACACTGCCACACAGACACTAAAGCCAAAATCTCGATGCTGTAAGGCCGCAAATTCTTCCATTTCACCAACCTCTCGGACGCCTGCAGTCATGCCCTGTAAAACAAAAATAATAAAAACAAAAAGAGCTAAAAGCTACACAGTGAATCCTGAATCAAAGTGACCTATTTCTTATTAAGCTGAAACAAATGATGAAATAAAAAGTGTTCAACAACCAAGGCTGCTTTATGAGCAACATCACCTTCATGTCTCTGCAACAGTATGGATGCTAACCGATAGCAACCGGTGATAATGTGTTTGTCATCAGTGTGAGCAGCCGTACTCTCAATAAACAATAAAACAAACTGTTCTCCTTTTCAGCAGCAGGACAGCTAAAGAGCAAAATGAAGTAAATGGAGGAGGGGGACAACAGCAGCGTAGTGGTTAGAGAGGCGGTACTGGAAGGTCACAGGTCACTTCCTGTAACAACAAGGTTGCCTGTTTTGGGTAAGAGCTAAAGAGCCGGAGGAGCTACAGACATTAAAAACATTGATACAGTCCTCAGAGGACACAAACTGCAAAGAAGAAGTAGAAAAATAAATACTAAAAAAAAACAAAAAAAACAATTTCAAGCAGAATATAGATTTAAGTGTAAATATTTGCAACATTTTACAGAGAGAGGACAGCGAGTGCCGAGGCAGTGGTTTAGAGGGCGGTTTGTTCCTGCTGAACAACAGTGTGAGATGCCTTTAAGACACAAAAACACCACAAACACTGGAAAAGATGAGATAAAAATATATCCCATCCTTTCATTTCTGTGCAAAGACCAATGCACACTTCAACTGCCCCAAAAACAAAAAAACAACAAAAAAATAAATGAGCGGAGGAAATGAAGGAGATAATGACACGAGAAGCTAAAATGCTCATTCCATATAAATGTGGGTGTTTTTTTTTTGCCGTTTTCTGAATAAGTGTTTTCATTAAGCGTTGAGATGAAGAGAATACATTTATTTATACATCAATAAGTTTGTTTAAAATAAAGATTTAGAGATTTCTTCCCATAACCCACAAGTCTTTTATATAATCTGAATATGCAACACTGTCATAAAGTCTGTGTGTGTGTGTGCATGTGTGTGTGAGTACGTGTGTGTGTGTGTGTGTGAGTGTGAGTGTGTGTGTATGAAACGTGTTGGTTTTTTTTAGTCAGTCTTGCAGGATCTGTTCAGAATCCCAAAAAATGTTAAAAGAGAGTCCGACCACACGGACGGTTTTTAGGGTTCATGGGTCGGGGGGGCGGGGTCACTGACAGAAGGGCGAGGCCGTGGGGTCGAAGCCTTTGAAAACGTCCTTCAGCGAAGCGTTGTCCTGCTCCGTGGTCGCCTGATCAGACTGTGCCGGGCTGTTTCCTCCGAAGGGGCTCCCCGTCCCGCCGGGCTTGGTTGCCTGCTTCACCACGCCGAACAGAGAGGACACCGGTAGGTTGTGGACGCCTGCGGGCCCCACCTCAGCTGTGGCGCCGGGAGCACCCTGACTCCCGGCAGCGGCTGCCCCGGCTGCAGCGGGCCCTCCCTGGGCCGTGGAGTTAGGCGAGGGTGCAGGCTTGGGCCGGGGTCTGTTATAGCTGTTGTATCTGTCGGTTCCTTGCTCTCCGCTTTTCTCTGGCTCTGGTTGGTCCAGCGCAGACTTCCGTACAAACAGGGGCTCCTTGGACTTGGGTTTACTCGTCGTGGGGTCGCTGGGTTTGGACTCTGCGCTGGCTGAGTTGGGGGAGCCACTGCTGGCTGGTTTGTTAGTCAGAGGGTCATATAAGCTGATGCCGCTCAGTACACTGGCTCCCCCTGGTGCCCCGGGCCCAACACCGCGCCCTGCCCCACCTGAAGAGAGAAGCCTTGGGTCGTAGGGTGCGATAGTAGGTGGGGGCGGGCTGGATGCTGTTGCTGGAGATGCAGAAGAGACAGGAGGAGGCGAGGGGTCTGACGGCTGCTTCAATGACGACTTCTGTTGCTGGAGACGGGGATCTGTAGGGCCTTTACGGGCCACACGGGGGTCAACAGGTTTTTCTGCCGGTGTGGGAGGTACAGGGGGAGGTGGACCCAGGAGAGACATGGGGGCAGCAGGGGGGGGTAGGAGAGGAGGGGAGGGGGTCTGAGACGGGCTGGAGTTGACAGTCTTCAGGATACGAGACAGCAGCTCAAAGTCTGGGAGGGAGGAGGCGGAGGAAGAGGGAGCAGGGGGCTCCAAGGAGGGGGGAGGTTGTACAGGAGGAGGCTGGGCTGGGTGGAGCTGTGGCTGGGTGCGGGACATACGTGAGTCTAGAGAGGAGACAGGAGGAATGCCTGGTGGGAGTGGAAGGAGGTCCTGCTTGGGGATAGGGAGTGGAAGGAGATCTTCAGGCGACCAGGTGATAGTTTTGGCGAAGGCTGGCATGTGGATAACGATATCCTTCTTGATGTGGCTGAACTGCTGCAGCTGCGAGCGCGGGTCTCTCAGAGCCATACCCATGAGCGGGTCTAGAGGAATCGGCACAGGCTTGTCTCGTAAAACCCGCTCCGTCTCCTCCTCATCTACTGCCGGCGTTGTGAGCGGCGGAGGCTTGTAAATCAGAGGAGGTTCTTGTTTAGGAGCAGGGGGCGAATGGGAAGTGGATGCGGCTGAGGTAGCAGCGGCTAGCCGGGCTAACCTGGGGTCTGCAGGCGGACCAGAGGAAGATGGAGCGGGCATGGAGTGGGTGGAGTCCGAACTTTGGGACGAATCTGTAGCACGGGCCAGACGTGGATCCCGAATCAAGCGGGGGTCTACTGGGCGAGGGATGGCAGGAGAGGCCTTCTGGAGGCGAGGATCGCTTGGGGGGCCATCGCCCTTTTGAGGAACCTGGGTCTGCTGACGGAGCGTCTTCAAGATTGACGTCACACTTCCACCTCCATCCTCATCCTCACTGGAGTACCAGTTCCCTGAGTCACCTGGGAAAGAGGGACATACATGTTATTGGCGTTAACATGTTCATAGTTTGTTAAGGTCCTTTTTGTGTTGGTTCCCGCTGGGGAGTCAGCGTTTTGGCTCCTGGGAGATAAACATTTACTACATCAGTGAAGGTCAAAGTCTCATTGAAGACATTAAAATGTGAACATCCTGTGACATATTGAGGGCATACAGCTGGTTTTCATGTTCATTTACACACACAGAAAGACTTCTGAAGTGATTTCCTGTAGCTGAAGTACAGATGTATTAATGAGAACCAAAACTGTATTTATGGAGATAAGAAGCTATTTTCTGTTTATAGTAAGTTAAATGAGGTCTGCAGTACAGTTTTTCTGACATACTTTTGCTGCTGTCTGACCCTCCCTCAGTCCTGTGGGAGTGTGTGTCATATTGATCAAAATAAATGTTATGCTATAAAGTAATAAATCAGTAGTTTAATATTAGATATAAAATAATATTGGACTCAAAAAGTTAATATGTAATTTGTTGGTTAGTCTGAAGAAATACTGTGAAATCTAGACACCTTAATGACTTCATGTTGTAAATCCACTGTGGAAATATATATGAAAGAGGACCTTTTAAGACAAATGACAGTAATTATGCAGGACTTATATAATATATTTTATACCTTCTGCGTCTCTCGTCTTCTCTGCTCCTCCCTCGGCCATCCTGCGAGCTCTTTCCTCCTCCTCCTGCTGCTTCTGTTGGATCCTCATAAACAGGACCCGCTGTGCTGGCGGCAGGAAATCAGGCACAGAAATCCCTCCCTGATTGGCTGACGCCCCGTTAGCTTCCTGGCCACCCGACTGATTTCCAAATTTCCCCGCACCTCCTCTCTCATCCAAGCCAGCAAAACCCTGGTAGTTGTCACCTGAGAGGGAACAGCGAGCACACATCAGTAAAAAACAAACCTTTGTGTACTATTTCATAGCTCCGTACTTTCAGTTTTTAAATATTTGAATTTGAGTTTGAATTCTGAAATTCCCGCTCACCTTCTTGCACCACTCCTTCCATCTTCATACCCTCCTGTTGATTGAAGAAGTTATTGAAGAAGTTTCCTCCACCCTGAGGAGGACCTGGAGCCATGGCACCTCCATGTGGAGGTCCGTCACCGGGCACAAATCCTCCCATCATGGGCGATCCACCAGGGCCCATGTTGGGTGGCCCCTGGTTCATCCCGAGGTTGGGGCCCATGTTCTGCATGTCAGGGGGCATCATGCCTTGTGGGGGAGGGAAGCGGGGAGGGGGAGCGCCAGGGGCCCCTTGGGGTCCAGGCGATGTATTCTGACCCTGGTTGCCGCTGGGCGTCTGGCTCCTGATAGAGGAGTCAGAGATTATAGAGTTAATGCTGCTTCCCACATATGGTTTGTCTCTAGGACGTATTCAGTGGGGATTAGAGAGGTCATTAAATCAAAAGGTCTGACATGGACATCTTAACTTGTACTTTTTATATTACATTAAATCAAACTCAGACATCTTAGATTATATTTGCTGATAATTTAATGTTACATTAAAAGAAACGTTCCACTGAAAATCTTTTTGAGCCACTTTTTCACTGCTGTGAATCCAACCTGAATACAGATGCCTCTAGAAACTGATCAGTTACCTTTTAAGACTACGGCTGGGAGTATTTAATATTCTAAAGATTTACTTGACTGCTGTACTCTTTGTCCCTCTGGATAAGAACATCAACAAAAACAAAAATGATCAGAAAATGTCTCAATGTTTGGTTTCTGGTCGCTCACCTTACAGCCAGTTTCTGAGCAAGCTGTCCTGTCGGTTGAACTTTAATCTCAAACAACGAGGGGATCTTCTTCCCCCCGCAGCCTCCGCCTCCACCACCACCAGAAGGAGGGGGGCCCATGTGAGGAGGAGGGCCGCTAGGATTCGGGGGTCCTCCTTGGTAGGGACTTCCTTCAGGTCCATGGACAGGGGGACCCACGCAGGGGTTAGGCCCAGGAACAGGACACGGTCCTGGGGGACATTTGCCAGCAATGGGTCCCTGGTTGGGTCCAGGAAGACCCCCAAAGTCACCTGACACAGGGCCTCCAAAATCCCCAGGCCCTGCGTTGTTGTCTACAGGAACAGGCCGAGGAGGGGTGGGGAGGAGGCCTACTCCAGGAGGGGGTTTGGGGAGGGGGTTGATACCCTGCTTCTTCAGCTCCTCCACCTCCTTCTCGTCCTCAGCGCCAGCTTCTGCATCCTCAGCCAACATCTGGAAAAACAAGGTCAATCTACTCAGAAATGTTTTCTTATATTATCTGTTAAAAACAACTCTCTCTGATCTCTGAAGAATCCTTCTTTTAATGTATAAGTTCATATTAAATGTCTGAGAGAACGAGGTTCAGGATTCGTGGGTTCTACCTTGTTGAGCAGCTCCTGTGTGTCGTCATTGAGGGTTTCATGGGAAAACATACACTCGTCGCCGTTGACACAGTTTCCTGTGGTGTGAAACAGCTTACAGGGAAATTCACGTAGCATGGGAGTCAAGGTGAAATACAACTTATAACTTATATAATACTCTATATAATATACATAATGCAACTTCATACTGTTGAAATAAAGTTAGTTTTTTGTTAATTTTTCAAATATGCCCAGATTTCCCAGGTAAAGGGTCTCTCTGTGCGGTGAATAGTGAAGGATATCATGCATGTAGGGACAGTGGTCGGCTCGGGCGCAGAATCCAGTGATGTAGAACTTGCACAGCTCTTTCTTCTTGGGCAGCTCGATGTCGTGGCTGAAGTTGCAGTGGTCCCCCTGGTGGTTGAAAGGTTTGATATTAAATATAATACTTGTTCAACATGGTGAAGCTGCTTCCTACATATAGATATTTAATAATGTGATTCTAAATGTCCCGTAACTTATTTGTGCTGTCTTACCCAGGTACATCTCCCCTCAATGTAGTACTTGCAGATGGCCTTTCCTTTCTTGTCCTGGTGCTTCTCATTATGATTCCTCCTGCCTGGTCCTGGTCCAATATCACCTCCACCTCCGTCCTTAGAAAGACACAGAAAATTCATTAAAGTCTAATAAACATAAAGGGATTTGTCCTTGGGGCATTGAGCCAACAGACGTTTGCTTTAACCTACTTTGGATTATCAGAAGTGTTTTAGTAACAGTATAAACACAATGTGATAACACAGTCACAGATGACCTTACCCCGTTGTCCATGTCTCCGTTGTTGTCGTCGTCATTCCCCATGTCACCTCTTCCTCTTCCTCGGTTTCGACCCTTCCCTCCTCTGATCATACCCCGCCCTCCTTTACCTCGGCCTCGCCCGCGCCCGCCTCTGCCACCTGATGCAGACAGTAAAGTCATATGTAGAGTGAGTGAATTTATGTCCCGACACGGCAGCAGATTTGAACTGACAGCTGAGGTCCAAACTCACCTCTGCCTCTGTCTTTGGACTTCTTGTACTGATTGAGTTCCTTTGAGTAGTCGTCGTAATCATCGTCCCCCATGTTGTCATAATCATCATCGCCGCCGTACTGTGAAGACGTATTCAACACGTGTCAGTGAATGACGCTTCATAAGATATAACATCTGACACACATCACACATGAGAATTAAGAAATGTCGACTCCAAGCAGTATTTATTTTTTTTACTGGAACATTTCATATAAAATATACATAAACAACTATGCAAATTTTTTTAAACGTATTGAAAACTGGATTTTTGCCAAATCAAACAAACAACAGGTTTCATTTTGAGCTCTTACCTCCATTTCCTCTCCATAACCGTCTCCGTCGTCATTATCTCCTCCCATTTTCCCTCCTCCTCCTCCTCCTCCACCTCCTCGGCCTCCTCCTCCTCCTCTTCCTCTGCCACCTCCTCTTCCTCTCCTCCCTCCCCTCATTCCTCCACGGCCTCTCTGGTTCTTCATACGACCTCTGCCCCCTGCGGAGACAAAAGACAAAAATGTCACAAGTGTAAGTACCAGATGCAGGAGAGACTCAGCGACTTATCTCTGGAATTCAGATTGATAAGAAACATTTGGCAAATGAGCTCCTTTGTCTCGCTGAAACTATGCAAATTAATCTGTGCAGCAAGCAAAACAGAAAAACATACAGTGAATTTACTATTTCTTGTCAGGCACTTTACTTAAAATTAAAACTTTGAGAAAAACCTTTTTAAAAAGATTAAGCACTTTCAAAGTATAATGTCTTCAACAAGCTGATGTTTTTGTAGTTTAGACAAACACAGATGACTTTTCCAGATCATCTGGTCTTAAATATGACTGTTTAGGAACTTTATCTGCTATATTTAGACCTGGATTTAAATCTAAAATAGGCATATATTTAGCATACAGCAGAATATGTGACACAACAAGTCTACTTTTCTACTAATCGACCCACCTCGTCCACCGCGGCCGCCTCCCCCCTCCTTAGCCTTGCGGTACTGGTTCAATTCCTTGGTGAAGTCATCATAGTCTTCATCCCCTATGTCCTCCTCTTCCTCTCCTTCATAGTTGTCTTCTTCATAATCATCATAGCCTCCATACGTCTGCTTGTCCATCTTCATGTAGCCGCCCTTCTTTGAGCCGCTGTAGCCCCCATGAGGCTAGACACGGGTAAACGTATAACACAAAATACGATTAGCAAATGTTGTCAATACTGACTAATTGTGGATTGTGATATTTAGTCTTTGGACTTACAGGAGGCGGGTACTGAGGGCTGTACTCTCTATACTTCCTCTTCTCACTGGGAGAGTAGTCAGAGTCATCGCTGAAGTCTGAGTGTTCGTCCTCAGAGGATGCATGACGCTGAGAGACAGAAGGAAAAAAAAAAAAAGGAAGAGAGAGAAAGAGACAGACGCAGAAACATATTTTTTAGATGGAAACAGAAAGGTGAAGATAACCGGGTTCTCAGTTTTGTAGTTGACAACATTCATACTTTGTGTTTGGATTTGCGTTTCTTCTTGGATCTCCTTTTCTCTCTTTCTCGCTCCCTCTCTTTCTTCCTCTTCCTTTTGCGACGGTGGGATCTCTCGTCGTCTGATTCGCTGCTAGCGTGGCGCTCCTTACTTCGCCGAGGCCTTTCCACGGCCCCTTCCCCTACTGCTTCACCTCCTCCACCCGCTTCATCGCCACCTTCTCCGACTGCTCCTGCTGCGGCTGCACCTCCACCGGTCTCTCCTTCCTCCTCGATTTCTCCCCCATCATCTTCCAGCTCACCCTCCTCCAGCTCACCCTCTTCTGGCCTAAATATGAACAGAAAACACATGAAGGAAAGTTACATATCTCATCTTCTCATGAGCTACAGACACAATAAATGCTAAAAACAATGAGGAAAAAAATTAAAATTAACATGTAGTTTTGTTTGACTGCAGAAATCATGTGACAAATAAGTGCAGAGACTTGGTTAAGTTTACCAAACATTAGACGACGGGTGCATATTTCAAGGATTAATAATTTACTCAGCGTTACTTGTATTTTTGTGTCAAACAAGGGTTTGACAGTGAATAAAATACGTAAATATTATAACAATCAATGTGACAAAACTGCTTTTAACGATGAAAGTGAAGAAAGAAAATCAAACTGAGCTAAAAGCAATCTGTGGTTAATAAAATTTATGTTTGAATTAATTATTAATTAACACTAATGCTAGCACGAGGCAGTGTATTTTATACTTTAAGGGGTCACCTGATATGCTGTTGGAGGAACAGCAGTAATCTGTGTGCGTGACTCTGCCAGCTGTATTTGCACCTGTTTCCTACAGGTCAAAACATTTACACCAACACCAACACTTTACATATGCATCCCCTCAAAATAAGTGTACTGCCATAGACTAATATGTTTATTCTCATAGCCGAACATGAGCTGCAAATAAGGTCCCATACGCTGTATTTGAGGGGCAGGAACATGCTGCTACTGTGGTCAACTGTCAGAGCAGGACACTCACATGAGGCAATGTGAGCAAAATCATAAGATCCTAATTGCAACTGGATGACATGCAGGCCTCGTCCTGCCCCACAGAGTGCTGGCTGTGGGATGGTGACATGGACGGAGGATGGAAAGCATGTGATTTGTGACACAGACTAGGCCACGGGTCAAATTTTTTTTAACTAATAATGAAGAAACAAAGTAATACTAACACTCCTACAAAGGTCCACACCCAAAGTCACCCGACGAGTACTGAGTGCAGCAGGCTGACTGATGCCAACAGGTTTCCACTTATTCTGTTGACTTACAATATGTGACGAATCAAAGACAGGTTTTAGTTTATATACAGGACATGATGAGCAGACAAGAGCAGGTCTGCAATGAGGCAAAATCTTGCTACGCCGCACCACATCCTCAGCAATTTAATCACCTGTGTCACAAATAACGAACGAACCTGTTTCCAGCTACCCAAACAACATCTACTCATTAGCTTATTTTTTAATAATAAGTACAGAACTTCAAACAATCATATATGACCATTGCAGGGAAGTCCTGGATGTTTCTTTTTTTTTACTGAAAGCACAAGGCAGACTTTCAGGGCCCTGCTAGAAGAGATTTTCTTAGGAACAGACTCCATGAACAGTCTGTCATCTGCTGCTCGTTATAGAGCAAAATCCACAACAAAAAACAAAATGTCCTGTTTAATTTTGGACCAAAAGCCATAGTTAAATGCAATAGTTACTATACTATAAAAGTAGTTACTTTTATCATATTTCCTCTGTTATTCTTTGTAGCGCCAACAAAAGCTCAGTATCAGATGCCAACAATCGTAATACCTTTTTTTCTCAAGATAATCTAATATTAAAACACCGTCATACTGTCCTGCACCTGCTATCAGCTTTTGGAGCCAAACAACACAAACTCGATATCATCTCAACAGCCAAAGTCGCTCATCGTTCTTCAGCATTGGCATGTAAAAACGAAGCTCGCACGTTTTAATCACAACCTGTGTGAGTCAGACACACACAGACCTGACACTATGAAAACTCCCCGACACTGTGGAGGGCTCCCTATCATAACACAGGGATTTGGCTGTATCATAGGAGCAGGTTGTTGTGAATAGGGAGTGGCTGGGTTTCACTCTGGGTACAAATCGATGGCCTCTCTGGCCTGTGGAGATGCTGTATACACATCACCTGCTGCCAATATGGTGAAACAAACAAAAAAACAAAAACTTGCAATGCAAACAAACTCCACCCAGGCTATGTTCAGTGAAGAAATGAACAAATCAGGTTAATGTTAAAGAGTTAAAACTGATTCCAACATAAACTTTAGCCTAAACAGTGAAGAGGAAAACCTGTTATTTACTTAATGAGATATTGATTAAACACAAGTATCAGTCGACAGCTGATAAAACTAAGTGTACTGTAGTAAAAATCCAAGTCTGTGCATATGTCATCTATATAAACCATCACAAATAGGTTTCTATTTATATCCAGTAACATTTTTGCCAAGCTGAAAGATCTCTAAAGGCAACCCGCTAGCAGACAACGGTGAGAAAGTGGTTGAAGGTTCAACAGAAGACAAGATTATTCTCCTCTATGAAGGACTGGGTCAACCATGCATTATGGTAAGGCTACATTAGCAGCTCAGTGGATGAGTCCATAACTTAATTAATGCTATAAAGCAAAAAAGGGCCATGATTAAAATGGGGGATACTTACTGTGACAGGCAATCTTCATATTTTGCACTCAAAACCATTGAAAAAGTTTTTCCCCTAACCTTTTTAAAAAGGGACACTGGTAGGGTTTGTGGGACTTATAAATGGGATTAACATACAACAAATTTGCCAACTGGGGACTGTGGAAAATGGGAACTTTGTGTTTGACTTGGGGAAAAACTTCTGGGATGCTTTGCAGACGTTTAACACATTTCTGGAGGGGGGGACTTTGGATGATGTTTGGGACGAGTCAGTGTGGGCACGACTGTGGACAAAAGTGGTTTGTTAGATAAATATCCATGAACAACAAGCAGCACAAACTCGTTTAAAAAGCTAGCTACTGTAGCAGGCTAAAAAAATGCTGCTCAGGCAATGAGTCAATACATTAAAATATATTATATATATATGTTACTTGGAAAAGAGAGAACATTTAAAATATTATGGGAATAAATTAAATTATCGGAATAGTGTTCGAGAGCTGCAATTTGTTAGACAACAAACAGCATACATTTTAAATGCGCAACGTTAGCGCTGAAGTTGTTTTGCGCGTTTATACCGACTGAACGAACAGATTTTGAACGTTTTATAAAATTATTTAACAATTAATGGCCCATACTGCTCGTTTATCATTAAGTCACATGTTTTGGCAAAGGTTAGTTATATATCTGACAAGACTAAACACGTCAATGTTTTAATAAATTACCATCAACGGAAAAACCATTAGCCGTTAGCTTAGCCGCTTCTTTCTCGCTAACGTTAGCTAACATGCTAATGTTGCTAGGTTAGCCTGAAATTAGGCCCACCGCTGGCGAAAGACAATCACTTGAACTTTTTTGCACCTGCGGTATTAACAGTAATTATGTCTCTACACACACGAAAGTAATTGGATTAAAGTTAATTAGTTAAGTTAGCTCACTGTTCGTAACAAGGGCAAGTTAATTAACCGATGCTTTATATTCGTTGTATTGCCTAGTATGGCGGTGAAAGTAAGTTTGATCAGATGTTACGACCTCGTCTTTTGTCTTCAGACAAGTTCGCTTTAGTCGATTGATCGTTGTTTGAGATAACGTACTAAAAACACAGGGATAATATCGTAATATCCCAGGTGCTATTTGGCCTCCCAGTTGGCGTTGTCGTGTCAACATGGCGTTCGTTACCTCTGTACTCGTTTTCCAGAAAAGGCGAGTTTAATCCCTCTGACAGAAAAAAAAAGAAAAAGATCTCCCGGGCTTTTGTGTAAAAGCACAGGACAAATAAATAATTTCATTTAAATATGATTGTAGAATTACTCGACCTTTCGTCAGTCAGGAGACTGTTGTGTTCGTGGTTGGTAGTTGGGGAGTTTGGATGGACAGTCATGCTTTCCACAGCCATTTCCTCTAGCTACATTGAGGTGCAAAAAATTACAACTCGACACTGGAATCTACTGGCTTATGCGTCACTTCACTAGGATCTACTTGTTTTTGGTTTTAGGAAGAGTTTCAGTTCATAGTAGGCAATTCTCCACTACAGTTGTAAGAGAAATATGATGAAATTGAGTCCTGACGTTCTCCGTCCTACTGTAGCGATGTGAAATGACGACTGATAAACTTAAAATGGCCGACTGTCTTCTCCAAAGAGAAATGGGGCGGGTTTCTCCGAGAATGACGTCACGGCGAATAACTTTCCTTCACGCGTCTCACGGAAATTGCCGAATGTGGACTTATGAGGGGAAAATGGGCCCACAGATTTGACTCGCAGGTTTATTGACGGATCAATAGTATATACAGTACAGGGCATGGATTTATATTAAGACTTTATATTAATCTTATAATACAAATATGATCCACAGTAATTTAAATACTTGCATCTTAATAAGGCATGACATGTAAAATAGTTTGGCAAGTAGATGGGTGTGTACACAAAAGAAGAGGAAGACTGAGCAAAGTTTTTGTCTGGCTAGACTTTATATATTATATAAAATATATTATATAAAATATAATATATACAGTTTTGTAGTGTGTATATTTATAAATGCTAACATACATTTCTTACATATACATCACATAAAGTGCAATTTAGGAAAAAAGAGCTGATTTGCGTGAAATAAATTACTATGGTATACAAGATATACAAGGTGTAAATGTACAGATATGCACTTGTGCAGTGATGTTATATAAAGGGACGTTGTGGTGAGGAAATAGTTCAGTCTGCTGGTGCGGGCGCGTCCATGGTTTGGGTGTGAAATGTCTTTGATGATACCCTTTGCCCTCAAGATCAAGAAACAATGCAGGACTCGCCTCAAGGTCTTTTTTTATTTCAGGTTATATTGTTCACTAGTAGTGCACACAGATCCACCTTTATTAATAGATATACAGGCTGTGTAATTATAGGTTATAGTTGCACAATAGAGTAAATATATACACCAATGTATCCTTGTACTCTGGCTCTTATTTAGCTGTCTGTGTTAGATTCAGAATCTGAAGCAAGAATCCTTATAAAAATAAAAAATAAAAAATAAAAAGTAGAAGTCCAAACCCAGGGCAGCATATACCCAGCGTCCTTGCTGAGGCTTGTTGTTTGTTAAAAGGTAAAAATGTACAAAAAAGCTTTGTTACATTTTAGGGTTTAATGGCAAATGTGTAATTTACAGACCAGCAACAGTCACAAATTAAGATTAAACAAAACATAAATATAAATATTCAATGAACATAGAACCAAAACCACGAGATAGTAATATCTGACATACAGCAAAGAACAAACTACGTAAATAAATACAATGAGAAATCCAAAAAAAGAAAATATAGAAAATAAAAAAAATACACATTATTTAAAATGCGGAAAACGCATCTATTGTTTTTTTTATGACGTCATCACACAGCGTCTTTCAGCGGGACTCTCGCGGTATTTGAAACATTTACCGCTGTAGCTGCACAAAACGACAACTTTACGGCCTGATTCTCGTCTTTAGAGTGAACTGAAATGATCGATATGATCGAGAAGGAGGACCCGGTCATCAGTGAGGAGGAGGCGGCTCAGTACGACCGGCAGATCCGACTGTGGGGGCTCGATGCCCAGAAGAGGTCAGTTAGCTTGTCTTGCTAGCGCGTTAGCTTTAGCTTTTTGCTCTCCTGCTGAAGCGCCGGTTTGGATCAAAGTGTTTGCTTCTAGATTTTGAAGTAATTATTTTAAGATTCGTGATCAATTTAGAAGAAAAGTTGCAAGAAAGTCGCAGTAGACTAAATTATTACTGTATTATTAAATTGAACTATCACATTTATAATTTGACATTTTACCTTTGTTTGGAGGAAGGCATGAAACGGGCAATACAGATTAAAGGACGAGTTCACCGGTTTTTAAAATAGCAGTCAGGTGTCCAAATGAATCAGTACTCCTGTTAACACATTCAAATGTCCCGGATGATACTTTACTATAAATGAATACACACCATATAATCACCTCAGGATGTCTACAATCAAATACTTGCATATAAATGAAGAAAGAAAAGGCTGCAGGGCATCCAGACGAAAATCAGTTTATTATCAATGTATTAACATTCATAACTGCAGACTTCAATTATTTTCATTAATGACTTATTGAGTATGATTGCAGAATCGCTGTAGCTTTCAATGTAAGTGATGGAGGCCAAAATTCACAATCATTTTGTGCAGAAATGCATTTAAAGTAGATGTGAAGCTTCTCTGAGGCTTCATCAGTGTGAGTTAGTATCATATAAAGCTTATAATCTGACACATTTACAGTCTGTTTAGCATCAAATTCCCTCTTTGTGTTTCCCTGTTGAGCTGTGGTGGAAGTATAGGAACAAAAAGAGGGACTTTGGCTCTGAAAATGAATTATGAAGGAATCTTCTGATGGTCAGTATGAACGGGAGGGATCATTACAGCAAGAAAAACAATCAATGCATTTTTGTCTGCATATGTTTTTACAGATTACGAGGGTCCCGTGTGCTCCTGGTAGGTTTAGGTGGTCTCGGGGCTGAAGTGGCCAAGAATTTAATCTTGGCTGGAGTTAAAGGACTCACCTTGCTGGATCATGAACAGGTACACAGACTCATGCAGTTCACACTCAGCACAGACTCACAGTAGAGAGGTGCTTCACTTTCACACTCAGTCTTTACAGTATTAGATTATGTCCACTAGATGGAGCCTGTGACAAAGTAATCGACTTCAGTGATCAATGTTTTCTCTAAACAAGTGGAGACACGTTCCAGCTGTTTTGGATTCATCCTACTGAGAAATCGTGATAACGACTTCATATTGTTTTGAAGAAAATAAATAACGTATATCATGCATGTGTTTTCCCTTTGTGATCTTGTGGTAGTTAAATGAGTGTAAAGTCCTGTACTGTATATCATAAACTCATACACTCCTCGCCCTTCTTTGGATTCCCTGTTTGTGTGTCCATCAGGTGACAGAGGAGTCATGCCGAGCTCAGTTCCTGGTTCCAGTAACCGCTCAGGGTCAGAACCGAGCCCAGGCGTCTCTGGAGAGAGCACAGAAACTCAACCCGATGGTCCAGGTCCACGCGGACACTGACAGAGTTGAGGACAAACCGGATGATTTCTTCCTTCAGTTCGATGCAGTGAGTGTGTGTGGGGGCGGGAAATCCCAAGTTTCTCATTTTATTTGTGGACATTTTCTTGGGTTTGTATTCCTACGATTTGAAAGATGTGAAAACGCAAAGATTCACTCTGCTGTTGAACTGTATCGGGTTATTCTGAAATGTTTTAATAAAAATGAAGCTATAACCTTCATGATGATATTATTTTTTTATTATCCTGTGTGTTTTTCCTCCCTCAGGTGTGCCTGACAGGCTGCTCCAGAGACCTCATGGTGCGGGTCGACCTGTTGTGCTCCCAGCGCAAAATCAAGGTCTTCTGTGGCGACGTTTATGGTTACTATGGTTACATGTTCTCCAACCTCGGACAGGAGCACAGCTATGTTGAGTAAGTGTGACAGTTACACTCGTGACATTCGGACGAGCTGCTGTGAGTTAAGATTAAGATTTACTTTTATTCATCCCAATAAATTGATATTTATCAATAACTCCAAAAATTCCCCAGTTGTCTCATATCACTTCATCTCCAGGCTGCAGCTTCCACAGTAAAACTCTTCTTCTTCTCTCTGTTAGGGAGAAGCCAAAACTGGTGAAACCGTCTAGAGATGCCAACGACGGTCCGGACGCAAAGAAAGCCAAAGTTGATGCCAGCGAGACCACCATGGTGAAAAAGGTGAAATATCAAATCAAATTATATTCATCCTACCAGACGTCCATTTTTATTTACTTACTTTCTGATATAAAAAATGTATTTTACAGATATGACTTTTTCTGCTGTTAGAGTACAACAAAACAAGTAGCTTTCCTCAAGCAAACAACTCTATTCTATGATTAATATTGACCTTATATGTTGTTGTTGTTGTTGTTGTCTTTGTCTCGCAACAAACAGACGAGCAGGTTCTGTTCTCTGAAGGAGGCTCTGGAGGTCGACTGGTCGAGCGAGAAGGCCAAAGCCGGTCTGAAGCGAACACCCGTGGACTACTTCCTGCTTCATGGTGCGTAAAAGTGTAATTCTTATGATTTAAAATGATAATAATCATTTATTCATATCATAAATGAGCTGAAGGACTTGTGACGTTACTGTGGGGGAGGCAGAAAACAAACATTTCCATACAGAGAACAGATGAAATATCAGAAAGATTTCTGAAAGGTCTAAAAAAAATAAGTCTAGAAATTAGAAACTGAAAATGTGTAGGAGACTGAAACACATACGATGACTATGCAAAATCACTGGTTGCTGTTTAGGTGATGAAATATCCATAAAGTTTAAATGTCTCCATGAAGCGAAGGGCGAAGCGGTTGAATGGCGTCTGGAATAATTCAATAAGCTGAAGGATTGACTGATAACGGACCCAAAGGAACATTTTGAACATTTAGGTAAATGTCAACAGCACCTTCCTGTTTTTCAGGTTATTTACAGTCTGATCATTTCATCCCTCCTGTCACCTGGCTCTACAACATTCATACACGCTACATGCTAGTTTCCATCACAGGCTATCCATGACCAATCATGTGCACTGAATAGAGAACATGACACCTACACCACATGACAACAAGCACTTATAACAGGAAATAAGAGGAACGTAGTTATTGGCTGTACATGAATACAGAAGATAATGAAAACAGGATGCAGAGGTCACAAATATGAAGTGGAACAATGCGAGATTACATAATATTTTAAAAGATCATAAATGTTCCTCAGTGACGGGGGAAGAAGAAGAAGAAGAAGAAGAACATCTAACAAAACGAAGGTGCATTAAGACGACGCGCTAAACGTTGTTAACGAAAGATCGATCCATATTCAAACAGCTGTTAACGAATCAGAGTTAGAATTAAAACACTGGTATATAAATACAACATATGTGCCACACAAATGCATATAACAATGTATTAACTAAAAAACATAATATAGTCTTAAAGTATGCCTGTAGGATTGTTATGAAATGGGTGAAATCAGTTTTTATTTCTGATATGATGCTGTTTATGATGATGAAGAACAACGCCCACAAATACCAGCCAGAGTGTGACCGCGGGCGTCTGGAAAAACATCTTTACAAATCGGCTAATCTGCCGCCGTGGCCTTTAGTCTAATAACTGAAACCCACCTACCCGCTGCAGCCGCGCCCCTGAGTGGAAACACCACCCAGTTTTTGTTTTTCATTTAGTCAAGGTGTTATTACTCTGGTGCTGTTTCTATAATTGGAGCGAGCATTTGTTGTTTTTGGGGCGACCGATGTGGAAGTGGCTCTTCCTCTCTTACAACTGCTTCCTGTCTCACTAGGAACACATCGAGCGTGTGTGTGTGTGTGTGTGTGTGTGTGTGTGTGCTACCACTGTTATTATATCTGATCTATCTCATGTCCCTTTTTTTTTTTGTAATATAAACGGATACTGAACGTAGCCTCATGAGACAAGTTGACCTGCAGAAGAAGAAATAAAATCTCTGTCACCATACAGATGTTGTAACATGTGGAAAAGATACTGACTCTATTGAATCTGAACTTTAGACCATCTCAGATATTTCCCCTCGACTTTAATCTGTGAAGACAATTACGCATCAGTGCTGCTGGTATACATGTAGGTTTCTAGAGATACTATCGTTGTTCCATCCATGTGCACATTTATTATATTCTGTTATGAAATTCTGCTCGATTTCCTGCCTCGTGCAGACCGACCCGAGCGTGAGTCTTTGTACTGATGTTTTAAACGTTTTACTAACAAGAGTTTGACGGATTAAAGGGCAGAGCTGTGGTTTCATCGCCACTGCTCGCGCGCCGATGGAAATGACTGTGGGAGGACCTGATGTGGTTGAGGTGTGGCGACGCGTGTCTTCTTCTGGTGCTACGCAGAGAAGTCAGTTAGTCGTTTGAAATATGACCAAACGAAGGATGTGCTTCTGATGTCTAATTTCTCAATACAGGCCTGCAGATGACAAGAAAGAGTTTGTTTTATTCGACTCTTGAGAGGAAGCACTAATACTTCCTGAACATGTGCAGGTTTATGTGTGTCTCTGTGAGTTTGTGGGGAAACGTAGGCCTAATCGGATGATGTGGTTGATGGTGCAACCACATACCGATCTTATCCTGTTTCAAAGGGAGCAGCAGTCGAGATGAGACGTTGTCTTTCCATACGATGATAATTCACGCTGGAAGTCACTTGAAAGCGTGATGAAATTTATAAATGGCAAAAGTGCAGTAGATTATATGGAAAATACTGCTTTAGATAAATGGCTTAAACTTTGTTTCCAGTCTCTCAACTGTCATTTCTTCCCTTCTGTTTCTCGATTCCCCCCCCCCCTCTTTTGTCTTTTCTCTTCCTTCAGTCCTGTTAAAGTTTCGCACAGACAAAGGCCGTGACCCCGACCCACAATCCTTTGCAGAGGACAGTGAGCTCCTGAGGCAGATCCGGGATGACGTCCTCGAGGCCTTGTCAGTGAGCAGCGACTTCCTGAAAGATGACTTCATCAGGTACAAGCTGGACGTAGAAAGTTCTCCAGCACTATAAGAACGTGCTGCAATAAGTCAAGTAATAAATAATACACTTTCACGTACACGCTGTGGCGGCCGGATAAAAACAAAGACCGTCAAAGTCTTCCAACTCACCAGATTAGTACGAGTCAAGTCTACAAAGCTCTCGGTTTAAATTATGTTTTCTTCGTCTGTCCTCAGTTTCTGTTTCTCTGAGATGTCTCCTGTGTGCGCCGTCGTCGGAGGAGTTCTAGGACAGGAAATTGTCAAGGTATGTCTGTAAATATCGGGAAGCTAATCGACAGGAAACTGCGAAGCTTCATGCCCGTCACCCTGTCAAACTTTGCTGAATGTTTTCCAGTAAAATATGAGCGGTTCTGCTTTGTGTGACCACAAAGCTTTCAGAATAACTCACTGATATTACAACTCAAAAGGCCATCACATGGACTTAGTAGGAAATCCAATGGAAGCAAACGTGGTAGATTTCAACAGTATTCAGTGAGTCATGCTGCTGCCATGTTGACATGATGACATGTTCGGTCACATTTAGTCTGTTTAGAGAAGACTACCGTAATAACAGCAGTCACATTTCCAGGAATATGACGCGTCAGGTTTCAGATACCCAGTGGGAAGGTGGCAAGATGTGTTGACGATAAGAAACATATAGAGACTTTTGTGGGGGAAAAAGCTCTTCCTTTCTCCAACTCCCGACTGCTTCAGCTGAATTTGTGTATTTTCACTGCGGATGCTTCTGTATTGTCCCGTTTCTGCATTTTGCTGTGAAATGTGTTTGAATAACGTATGCAGTTATTGAAAAATCCTTTTTTTTTTTTAAATTGACGGCAACAGGAAGAGAAAAAGACAGGATTTTGAGTATTTTCTGTCATCTCAAACGTCTCCGTTTCTCCTTGTGCTCCTCTTCAGGCCCTCTCCCAAAGGGACCCTCCACACCGGAACTTCTTCTTCTTCGATGGTCGTAAAGGAAACGGCACGGTCGATTACTTCGGACCAAACTAAACCCGTCAATTTTACCCACAAAACACAAATCCAGCAAACGTTGTTCTGTCAGATTATTTATGTCAGTAATTTCTCCACTAGTCATAAAATTCTTCTTTTTTTTTTCTGCATTTGATCCTGTTTCACACAGATCCTGACATGTTCTCAAACACACAGTGGGATTTTTTTTTTTACATTTGCTAATAAAACAATAAAAAAAAGCCATTCTGCATTATGATCTCTGCATTAATTAACCCCACAACTATGTTTAGTGCTTGTATGCCACATTTAGACCTGGGAAATATTATGTAATGCTCTGTAGGAGAATACTGGACATTTGGGGGGTTTTGGGATTTTGTAGACAGGGATGGGAGGGGGCAAACCAATGATTATGATTGATTATGAAGCTAAGAAGGTCTGACTCAGTCGTGCATGTTGAAACTCCCACAGGAAGTTTGTCTTTTTTTTTTTATTACCATAACTTGATGCTTTCACCTGCTGACTGAAAAATATGAACAAAACAAATTCAGTTTAACACTGAATAGACGCTGATATCTGTAACAACATATGAAATTAAACATTTATATTTTTGAGTTGTGTTTGCAGGAAAACAAGCGGGACCTTGAAATGAAACCGGAGGCGTGTTCAGGCAGCGTCCCTGCTCGCTCCCTGGGATTAAGAGAGGAGATTAATTATGAAACGTCCCTGTTAAAAGTCTTTTTAATTAAACCTAAACTCTTATCTCCCAACACACATCCCACTCTACATTCATCACACACACACACACACACAGTTAAATCCCAACAGGCATCTGTGTGTGTTGCTTCACCAGGTTTTAGACTAATTGTAGCTTTTGTTTATTATAACAGGTCTGTTGCTGTTGTTTTAAGTGACAGCAGAGAGATAAAAGGTCCCAGCCCGAGTTTACCAGGGATCCAAAATATAGATTTATTATTATGGATAAATCATAACCAGAAGATACAGGCTTGGATCTGACTCACCTTCTTGTGAATATCTGTATAAACATCAGGTAGACTAATTTATGATAAACGTACAAATAAGTCATCATCTACTCATGTGGTTCATAGTGGAGTCTTTTCCTAATTAATAAAGTAATTAATTTAATTGTTTTTAACCAGGAAATATCTTATATAAAAGTGAGTTTTGCCCATTAATAGCAGCATAGAGAAGTTTGGAAGGTCATCGGGTGATTACAACATACATGTTGCTACCACATAAATGCATTTTATTTTGAAATGCTAAAAAAGACAAAGACCAAAAATTAGAAATAAAACACATAAAACAAAATGATACAGGTCTGCTTATCTTTATTGTATAAAAAGGAAAAAAAATGTACAAAACTCATGCGGAAATTTTACAGTAGAAAAACCAAAAAAAAAACATCACTGCATGAAAATGACACTGAGCTCTGAACCAGGAAATGACAAGAACAACATCGAGGAAGGAAGCAACGATCACCTGGCCGGCACATGACAGCAAACATACAAAACTAAAAATAAGAATATACAAACAGTAAACGAGGGCCGGCGGCGTTATCAACGGTTCGTTCTTTGACTGTGATACTCTTGAGTATGATTTATGATTTATTTTAAGTAGTAAACAAACAAACAAAACCTGATAAAAATATGTCTTATATGTTGTAATCATTTAGATCCCTGTTGAGTTTTTGAGGCATTTTTTAATAATTGGACAGTTAAATGCTTCCTGAAATGAAAGTTTTGAGTACTCCATTAATTCCAAGATATATACAGTACACGTAGATATCATAAAAAAAAATGACATGCACACACACACACACACATTTTACTCGTGTGTGTGTGTGTGTGTGGCACCAGTGGCACTAACACTGTCCCAAATCACAAAAACGGTTTTGTTTTAATTTCAGATTAGAAATACCTGCAATGTTTACTTTGATTATTGCTGACAGTCTGTTGTTTGTTGGTTTTTTCTATATTTTTTTGTGATTCATAAAGCAATAAAAAGGGCTTTTATTTTATACACCTGGAAAGTTAATACATCACTTTCAGTTTCTGATGCTGAAACGTTTCTGAATGTATGTAAACAGAATATCAGTCAAATTATATCAACAGTAATAATAAGACCGTTGTTTTAAAGGCATAGTACCAATTTAAATAATCGGAGATGTTTATTTTTATCGTACCTACTTCCAACAACATATGATATTAAACATAGTTTTCATAGTGATGTATCTGCTCTCAGTGTGCACATCGATACCTTTAACTCAAGTCTCTGTTTTAACTTCAGTACATCTTAATTCATAGTTTGGAAATCAGGAATGTGAAGAAAAAATAAATTACATAAATTACAAAAAAAAAAGCTTTCAAGGAACCAAAGAACCAAAATTCTGCTCTTGTTTTCATTTCATTCATTTTAAAGAACAATAAAAATAATCACAGAACCGAAGGGGGTCATTTTACAAACCATCAAATACTTTTCAACAATCCAAAAGATCCAAATCACGTATATATATTTATCTCGAAACTCTGAGAACATCATCTCAAATCCACTGGATTTAAATTCAAACTCGATGGCTGCTCAGAAATACAAAAACGTCTCTCCCAGACACAGCGAACTCTCGCTTTGATCAATACTTCCAAGTTCATCAATAACTTCTGATTAGTCCGATTCGTCTTCCGAAAGAATCGATAGAAACTATAAACACTGTCGCGCCTGCCAGCTGCCTGCATATATGTGGTCCCTAGATGACCATGTTGAAGCGGGGACATTTGAATGTTATATAAATGTTTAGTGACTGTAAACAAAGTGCTTAAAGAAGGGCGTGTGTGTGTGTGTGTGTGTGTGTGTGTGTGTGTATTGCTTTGAATGCCATGTTTGTGCGTCGCTGATTATCCTGGTGTCTGCGATTAGACCTCGACAGAGAGCTGAGCAGAAAGGCACGTCGTATGGAATAACAGCATCTAGTTTCACAGTTTACAACAATCACAGGATGCAAAAATAAAGAAAACATCAGACGAGGGTCAAATCGTGTCTGCGACGGTTGTCTGTGTCCGCTCTAACCATCCCGGAGGGTCAGACGGTTGGGAGAATTAAAGAGAAAGGAAAATATGTATATACTATGTTCAATATTATCAACATATACACACTTTACTCAATATAATAATAATACATAATGACATCCGAGATGTTGACAAAGACAGCGAAAGCAACTTAACTTAACAAAATAAAACCCGTAGAAAAATGGCCGTGAGTCAGTGTGTGAGCTACAGTCTGTACCGGACAGACACACAGGCAGAACAAACCTCCGGCTCCTTTGTTTAAGAAACAACAGTGCAGCAACCAGTCTGGGTTGTTCTGTTCACAATCCACAGTAGCACAGCGGCCGGGGGGCCAAGTCCTGCATGGAAGAAGCCTTCATGGTAACCAGAGCCTGCGGGTCAGAGCGCCGTCTACGTGAGGCGGTAGAGGACGCTGATGGTCTGGTCGATGAAGTTGAGGAGGCCTCGCCAGATGTCTCTCCAGTCCTGCCAGTAGGGGGCAGCGTCCTGAGACAGACATATAGAGAGACAGAGACATTAAGGCTGGTGCACAATAGAGGAGGACAAACCCGGGAGACAATTAATATTTCAATCGTAAGAAGGAAACGATTCAGGCGATTCCAGGGACCAAGATATTAATAATGTGCATTCAGTGACCTACAAACAGCTCATACAGCTCATAGGCTGAATCACATATATGTCTATCCGTCCTGTTTACATGTGAAGTAGCAGCTCAGAGAGACAATCAATCAATTCAGGCGGAAGATGAATAATCATTCATGAAACAGTGAACACAAATTACAAAATGATCATTTGAAAACTGAGTAATAACCACAAAGAGTGAATAAAAAGGGAGGATTTAGTGTAAAAGGTCAAATGATTTAATGTTAATAAAATAATTACAAAATAATTACATGGTGTAAAAGAAAAAAAAGGGCAGGAAAGAAAAGAAGGAGAGGAGGGAGTCAAAAGAGAGGAAAAAAGAAGAAAGAGAAGAGCATGAAACAATAAAAAGACCCAGAGAGAGCACACACACGACACTGATGCACACACACACACACACACACACACATACACACATGTAATGACGCATGAATGCAAATTAACATGTGCATTCATCCAAGAACACACTGGACTGATAAGTGTGTGTGTGTGTGTGTGTGTGTGTATAAGGGAAAATCAATGTGACTGTGCTGTGGTCAAAGACAAAGAAAACACTGTCTGCAGACACACATCCTCAGTTCAACTCAGACGGAGGGAAAACACCAACCGACCTGTAGACGGCTCGTGTGACAGGCAGCATCTCATTCACAACAACACAGGAAATACGTGCGGCTCTCTGGTACGTCACATGACCATTTAACATGCAACAGCAGTGACAACATAACGATGATTGTTGCGGTTCCAAACTAACTCATTCATTTCTTCTTCTGCTAAAAGACAATGAATACGACAAATCTCCTGACCTCTACGACCAATCAAATTGGACTTTTTGTTGACAGTCTCACTTCTCGGTCCATATGAACTCAGAAACATTCATCTTTTATTGCCACAGAAGGCTTCTTACCGCTCTCCGCAGGACTGTGGTGTTAAATTCATCTGCGATGGCCCTCAGCTGGTCGGCCAGGGGCCTGACCTCCAGCTCCTGCACTGCCTCTCCTCTGGCAGCCCGGGATGGATGCTCGCTCTGGGGCAGCAGGTCAGGCAGAGGTCCCTGCTGTCTGGAGGCCTCCTGGTGCTCCACTCTGTCCAAATCTGCAGCAGAAAAGCAAAAATAAAATGAGAAATTAAGATACTAAGAAAGAAAAAAAATATCAAACAACGTACATTTATAGATTCTTTACACTCACATTTTGATTTAATAGTCAAGTTTTTTTTTTGTACGTTTGACACTTTTCACCTTTGATACTGAAAACATGCAAAACCGGTCGGTTCCCAACAGGCTTGTAACTCCCGACAGTGATTTATTTTCCTCTTCATGGAACTTGTAATCTCTTAATCTGCTTAATAAGTCTGGTATGGAGAGGTACTATATGTACTGCAGTCTGTGTTTTATTATATTACATTAAATTATGATGATAAATCATTTGTGCATCTTGAGTAAAAAACCGTCCTGCGACACCTTTGGGTCCCCGTCTTGCCTTTTACTCGGTCCAATCACATCTATGAATTGACCCCTGTCCCCTGCACGGAGCTGAGTGCCCCGCGGCAACCACAACTCAAGTTGCCATAGAAACGGCCACCCCTGGCAACCACAGCAGTTGCTTTGCTAGGAGGATTACAAACTGATCCTTAAAGATGCAGGTGACGAGACAGACAGACAGAGATATAGAGGAAAAGGAGAGAGCGGCAGAAAAAAAACACAGCGAAACCCTGGCTTGTTGCCACGGTAACTCTGAGGCAGCACGCCTGGAGACGTTTCTATGCAATTGGCGGACGGAGCAGGGGGTCGAGCTGTGATAGGGTGGGTGGGAGGAAAGGGCGGGGCTGGGATAAACCTGTCTGTTTGATAGGCTGATAAGATGACAGCAGGGTTCAGACCTGGTTACGGATGGAGCGACGTATTTCTACTGCCAAGATGTGTCTGATGAGTCTGACATGAAGACATATTACAAAACAAACGGCAGGCGTTAGATCATTAAAACAAACAACTTGAGATGCTTCTCAACTAAGAGCAAATAACACATATAAACAACATTAACATCCCTCCTCATCCTAAACAGACTAATAAACCACCAGACTAATACTTTAATAAACAACAACACAGCTGACAAACTGACTCAATAAATAACCAACAAACATCCTGACATGCCGGCAGGTTTATGGATGACTGAACGGCTGAATTATTAACCAGCTGATTAATTACACTACCTGCCTTATTGGTTAATTAACTGATTAATTAGGAGACACCACAATTATCCCAAGCTACTAATTGATTAACTAAGTAATTAACTGATTAATTAACTCGCTGATTAACTGATTAGTAGACAAACGTATCTGAATCTGTTTGACCAACAAACCTGAAAATCTGATTAAATAAACGGCTTGAAATTTAGCAGGATGAGGAAATCTGTTATTGTTTCTGTTTTACAGCCTGAGTGCAGAGGACATGTCTGCACATGTCTGAGGTGCACAGCTGACCCACAACTGAGAGAGGAGGAGGGGGAGGAGGAGGAGGAGCAGGAGGGGGAGGAGGGGGAGGAGGAAGGGGAGGAGGAGGAGGACGCTCATTTGTTTACTATGCCTCTTCGCAACCACGTGCCACCTGAATTTCCCTTTCTACAGCTTCCAGATTTCCATCCAGGAAACTGACTCAACTTCATCTTTCTGAGGGACTTTTTTTTCCATCTTTTCTGTATTTTCTCCACATTTCCTCCACCATCATGTTGCATTATGATGACCAGCATGTTGCCCAGGACGCGGTGAACACACACCACAGACACACACCGCAGACACTTCCCTGCTGATAACGCTGATCTTTACTTTAAAGGAAACCAGGCCGATTCATCCGGTTTCCGTTCTTTCATAAAAACATTCACTCACTGCTTCTGGGTTAAATGTTTTCTTGCACTTTTCTTGCAATTTCCACTTTTCCCAGATCGTATTCTTTGACTGTGATCCTACCTGACTGCTCTCCATCTCCAGAGAAGGCACTTCTTTGTTGAACTTGGCCTCTGCTCCTCTCACTAGATGGAGGCCAAGGAGGAGGCGATAACACAAATAAATGCTGATGAGTCCGGGGCTCGTCCTGGCTCTCTGGGTGGGGGTAAGGCACTAAATACGACTGCAAGGTCTCTGCACGGGCCATCGCAGTAGTAGCCTAAAGAAAAAACACACAGGCACATGTAGAAATACTCATAAATCCTTCAGACAGCGTGAGACAGAGAAACAATACGTGTTACAGTGTCAGACTGACACTTTCACAGATTTCACATCCATAAATCATAAAGTCCTTAGATTGAACTTTTCAGGATTGATTTTAGAAAGAGTTTATGCAACTAATAAAACAGTCCAAGTCTGATTTATTATTATGTATTTATCATCATTACTTTGACAGTGAAATCATATCCTTATTCTGTGTCTGTATTATTGTCACACACGTTATAAATGAGAATAAAATGATAAATTGTTATTGTTTGTCAATTATTGTTTGTAAAAAAAAAATGTATTTTACTTAATCATAAATCCACAGTAGTAATTTTTAGCAGTTATAACCTGTGTTATATTTAATATTGACCACTAGGGGGCAGCAATGTGTCCCCTCTTCATGAGCACGAGACGTCTGTTTGTAAACAAATCCGTGCCTCGCGAGGAAGCACGCGCACGTTACAGTTAATCTGAAAATTAAACATTTGGTTAAAAACAAGGCGTTAATAATATTTTTTATATTTTCTTACAATAACAAAGAAATGCTTTCAGCTTTACTCACAACTATAGTTACGTGTCAAGTTGACGAAGTTTAGCGTATTTTTATTTTCCCCCCGAAAATAATTTGAATATATTTATAATACAAATAAAAAATGCAGGTTGATTTATGTCTGACATAATCCGTCTAATTACAGTGTTTTTTTAAAGTACTCACTGTGTTTATCTGACGGTCCGTGATGAGTCTGTCTGCAGGTACAAGCCGACAACAGGTGAACATCAGCGGGAATAAAACGAGCCAGAAACGAGCAGCTGACGAGCGGTGAAAGTTCAGCCGGAGGAAATGTGTCATTTCATTTCTCGTGTCCCGGTTTGGATAAATAAACGTTCAGCCGGTGCTGATGAAGGTTCAAGCCGTGATAACAAATATAACGGAGCCGTGTGTCGTCTGTCTGTCCGCTCTGTTCGGGCTCAGCCTTTATCTGCTTTCAACACTTCAGCGGAAGAAGAAGAAGAACAACATCCGGTGTCCTTTTTTTTCAAAATAAAGTCTTGTAAATCATTATTAAATCCGATGAAGAAAATGTGTGTTATGGTGCTTTTGTTGTTTGTTTGTTTGTTTGTTTTAGGAATTAGATTATATTTGGAAAAAATAACAGAATATTGTGTGAATCAGTGTGAAAAATAAGATTTTGTTGTGAAAAGAAAACAACAACAACAACAACAATAACACAAAAAACTCACCTCATGATTAGATGTTACATTTGAATAGATAGATACAGGAAACATACACATTAAAACACACATTCCTATAGTATATACATAACACACATATACACATGACAGTTACCGGGGTATTTAGTAGTGATGCTATGGCAGAGGGGATAAAACCCCCCTATAATAATAATAATAATAATAATAATAATAACAAGTTAAAATATGCAGAAACTACACATTTTATGTTCATTAAAGACATTCATCAGATAGTCATTTATAATTTATTTACCATGCACTGATGTGTGGTGTCTAATCCTCCAACAAGCACAGACATGTTCACCATAGGATGCTGCTGCTCCCTACCAATTTATAGGTCACCTCGTTCTAACCCCCCTTATATCCTGTATATTTTCCTCTTTTCATCCCCACTTGTGTGTCTATCTCATTTCAGCACAAGCCACTTCCTCATTAATGTGGCAACCTCACACAACAAAACGCTTCCTCCCCACCTAAACACGCTCTTCACTTCACCCACACAGCTACCTTTCACCTAATTTCCTTCCTAGTTGTATATACCGGTACTTACACAATATGTGACCATCTTATGGTCATTTTTTGACAAATGCAGTGAAGTTGTGATTGTTGTAACTTTTCACACTGAAGCAAGTGTTTGTTGTTGGTGTGAACAGGTCTTGACCATCATGGTGTACTGTAGGTCATGACTAAACTAGGCGTATAATTTCCATCCAGAATTGTTGTAGCTGCAGAGATGTGATTGTTATGCAGCAGATGATCATGCATTATTTATTATAAGAAAAAACTTAAAATATTTTAATGAAAAGACTGCTCTTATTGTGAGCATTTTATACATTTTCTTCCTCACAGATGTGAGTAGGGATATATTCTTGCTATATTATCTGTGATTTTGTGCAGAAATGTGTAAACAAACAATCAGATAAATCACATTAGCATCATTAATCTCATCTTTTAAACTGTTTTTTTTCGCCCTGAATGGCATCATGTCTGATTTAAAATGATCTATTTCAATCATCAGAGAAAAACTAAACAGATCTGTGTTAGTTAGTTGATCTAAAAGCGATCGCTTATTGGAGCTTATTTAAAAATGCAAAGGGCCTCTGAAGTGGAAATCCTTCTGACGGCATTTGGGATAGGTTTCCTTAATCCAAACATCTGAAATCATAATCCAGGATTAGTGACTGTTTTGTCAACACTGGAATCCATTTATGACATTTTAATGTAAATATGCATTCAGCCATTAAACACACCTGGATTGGACTCACACATGTGGCTTATTGTCTGCTTGATGAATTGTTCACGGCTACATTTTCAAAAGACAAAAACCACTCAGGAATATTATCGTGATTGTTTGCAGTAGAGCTCGAGTCACAACAGCAGCCTGATTGTTCAGCATAATATTAGCATCACAAATGACTTGAGAAACCCCTGCCTTCTCGACCCCTGACCCTCAGCTCATTGTTCTCTGGGATGCAGCACATGAAACAGGGCGAGCTGCAGAGTCGGAGGCTGTTTAATCGGCTGGAAATGGCAGCTTGTGTCAAGACCGCCCCCTCCGCCTCCTGCAACAGCAGATTGTGGGGTGTAGGGGGGTGGCTCCCCTCTCAGGTACATGCCCGGGCGAACATCCTCTGCCAGCTGACAGACACACAGACAGGCTTTGCATGACATGTAGCCAACAGTAAGCTTGTAGAGACTAGATAATGAATGCTAATATGAGTCAAGACTGTTGCTGTTCTTCGGCTCTGTGTAAAGTTACACAACAGAGTGTATTGACGGCTGAAACGCTTCTTTGACAGGTTGCAGCGGTGAATGGACCCAAACGTAGACAAACGAGGCAGCTTCAAGTGTTTATTGAAGTGTTAGTTTATTTTGACACAACCGTCAACAACAACAGTCTGTGGGCCTCAGTTTGTTCATTTAAAGCGGCCTCAGACACGTCTGTGTGTCTTCCTCTTCAGAGATGTTTGTGATGGTTCTTCATTTGTGTAGATTCATGAAACAGGAAGAACAATTCAGACTAAAGAGTCAGTCAGACATCAACAATACACACAGCTGATGCCACCTGTGATGAAGTCACCTGTGTGTGTGTGTGTGTGTGTGTGTGTAGGGGGGGTTACACACACTGTAACCTGAGTGCTGCAACTAGATAAATGGCATGACAGCACCAGATAAGGTGTTATACAGCTCTCTGACCCTGTCTCTGTGCTCACCTGCACCTTTTTGTATCACCCTCTTTCACTCACTCACACACACACACACACCTTGCTCCTGTCTCTCACACGGACAATCATCATATATCTTTGCAGCTGTGATAAGCATGTAAATGAGATCTGCTGCCTTGTGTCTCACTTCTGCAGGCGCAGCAGGTCGCTGTCTTGTCAACATTCAACATTATGACAGTTTGATGACTAACAGTCATTTGAGTGCAGGTCAAAACTTTGCCGCAGCGTTTTCCTGTATGAACGTTTATGTTTAGACTCGAGTGGGACATCCTGCTACAGTCTGACCTTTGACCTCTGACTTAAAGCTACAAAGTCAGTCCAGCCTGTTTGTGAAGACGTGCGTTCACCTGTGGTCCACCTGTTAGCTCACAATATGGCAAAAATGAAAATTTCAATAAAAATATGTTTCTTAGTTCCTGAAAAGTTGACATTTTTAAGGATACACGTGCTGTTTATTGACCCGGATCATTACAGTTTTAACTTTCTTTCTTCCCTTCTTCTTCTTCCCTGTTATCATAGTTGAATCTAGCAGCAGGTGAAAGGCGTGATGTGAAGCTTAAAGGAAGAACAGGTCCTCTGACAGGTCGGTGGAATCCACATCATGTTTGTGACTGTGGTAACCAAAACAGAAGGTCCCAGCATGAACCCCCGCGACTGAAAGCTAAGCCAGTGTTTGGGTTGCTACAATGACATCATCGTTTTCACCCTCCACCTCCTCCAGCTCCTACACCTACCAACCTGCTCCTCCTTCCTTAACCTGCTCCAGAGGTTATTTCTTTTCACATCTTTCTCCATCTTCTTTTTACTTCCCTCTTTCATCTTATTCCATTTCTGTTGTTTTTGTTGCACATGACGCTTGGTTTGGTTTAGGTCATTGACTACTACATACTTCATACTGGTTGAAAGTGTTTTAATGTTGTTTTATCACCTACTGTACACACTAGATGTATGTGTGTGTGTGTGTGTGTGTGTGTGTGTGCTGCTCAGTTGCTGTTATAGTATGCTGTAGTCAACAGGATGTGGAGAAAGGAGCATCTCACTTCTCTTTCCAGCGCCTCCTATCATTGTGTCACATGACACATCTTATACAACACATCATGTTACGTTACATTATGTCACACTGTGTGATATCAAGTGACGTTACGGCTCCTCAGGTTACATTATGCTGCCTTAAAGGTGCATTTTAGAGGTTTTTTGTAATATAAAGTTATGTTTACGTTCTGTGTCACTCAACCAAACGTGTTGCGAATGCGTTTCCTTTCTCGTAAAAACTCTTATAAAGCAGATTTTTAAAGATATTTTAAATCTAGCTTTGTTTACATCTGTGTTTACAGACGGCTTTTTCTGGTGCATTTCTTCACATGTCACTGTCACCAACACCATCGGTATGGGTGTGTATGTATGTATACAAACAACACCCACTCATAAAAACATTACTCCATACTGCTCCCAGTGGTCAAAAACTCCACAGGGGTACCTTTAAGTTGTGTATAATGTCATATATTTTGTGTTTATGTCAAATCATGTCACATCTATTCACATTATATATACATTAAGTAACATCTTGTTATAGTAATTAACATTAACTTTTGGGTACTAGTAGTAATAATACTTGTTTTGCAGAAAATCATGTAATTTCTGTACTGTACTAATACTGATGAGTCAGAGCAAAAGCAGCATTTCATTTTATGTTGCTGGTCAACGTAGTTTTTTACTGTTTTATAAGTCACAGGATAAATCTGAGGGGTTGTGAGAAAAAATAATAAATAAAAAAATTAAAACTAATAAATAAATTAATCTGGAGGATTTCAGAACCGTTCTTTAATCTTTGTGTTATTGTGAAATACTGGAGTTTAACCTTAACAAAAGATTATTTACTTGAAACCACGTGAGGGGGAATTTAAATGGGAAATGTCTGGAACTGAAACTGAAACCAGTGGAAGCACATCTACAGCTGTGAAATACATATACGTATATTAAAAGTCTATTAAAATAAATGTAAAAGAAAGTAAGCTTTACAAAAATGTACTGAACTACCAAAAGCAAAATACTCAATTATACACATTTATATTATGATCATAATGTATTTAATTGGATTTTTATTGATGCCTGAACTGTAAACAGCATTTTGACATGACACCAGTCTTATCAGCATAACTGCCTCCACCTTTAACTTGGTACCACGTCTCTTCTGCATGTCTGCAGGTGATATGATGCCACAGGTAACCGACTCAGGTTGCACGATCTTATCAGGTGATAAATGAATCCTGTGTGGTCATCACTCAAACGCCCTGCCTAACAACAGAGTAGCTGTTTGTTTTGACTCTGTCCCCTGAAACTAGGCCGGACAGGATAGTCTGTCATTTGTGTGTGTGTGTGTGCGCTGAAACATGCCATAGATCACGTGGAGAAACGTACTAATGAAAGTCAGGTGATTGCAATTATTTTCTTAGTTGTGTCTGTTGCTACCGAAAAGAACAATCAGCCTTATCTCACCTGTGTGTTATTCTGTCCAGACTAACCAGACTCACCTGTTCTAAACAGGTCATTGCATCATTGTACCCAAATATAGGAGATGAGAGGTTACTGTAAAATGCTTAGTCATGGTCAAGGTGTTTGATTCCCATTAAGATATGGATGTTTCTACTGGGCATACTGTAGAAAATGTTAATAATCAGATCCATTATTTATGTAAAATAAGCTGTCCTGCACCTTTAAGGAGGAGTTCATAATTTTTCAGGTGTTCATATGTACTTTTTCTTTGTAATATAATGTATGTGATGTACTATTGTGTATAATTTTGTATTATCCTGTTCATGTTAGTGCTGTTTGGTCATTGAATGTGTGTTTTAATTACCTGCCAAGCCTTCATTTCTACCCCTTAACTAACCCCATTTTACAGATTTATATTATGATAATAATGTATATAATTGGATTATTAAATTTGATTTATACTCTTTATGTTTTGCAGGTCAAGTTTTTTTTTTAATATTAAAAGTACAATCTCTGAAGTACAAAGTAGGGCCTACTTTAACTCTGCAAGGGGGGAAAAGTAGAGTTCATACATTTAGGAATGATACTTTAATCATGTACTTAGTTTTTCCACCTTTCTGAATGTATAATGTTACCTGGTTTCAGGGTTTGAGAGCTAAACTGTGCATTTGTGTGCGTGTGTGTGTGTGTGTGTGTTTAGCGCTAAGAGTTTGGGCGGCAGGATTTGGCCTCATTACCGCGGGGTTATTAGGTCAAATTCGTTCGCTGTCCGCTGGCGCCATCTTGTGGAAACATCGAGAACAACAGTTACCGTGAACTTTACTTATAATCTACCGGTTTTTATTTATCTACGTCGTTGTTTACCACAAATGTAAAACGTACGTTGCTTTGTAATTACACAATTACACTACTAGCACTATTAGAAACGTAGTATTAAAATGACAGTTTACCTCGTGAGCGTAACAACGGTTACTGTTCCTTTAAAAACCTTGGCAGGAAGTTAGCCTGAGCTAACAGGAAGCCGAATAATAAGGGCACATTGAGGTACAGGAATTGGCAAAAAAATTGCCTTTTTACCCTCGTTACAGCCTTCTGAATAAGGTAATATGAACATAGTGTGACTTTAACGGATGTAACCGTTAATTTGACGGTTGTGTCGCATGTCGTCGGTGTTGCGTTTGTGTCGCTGGTTGAATCGGCGCTTTGTATATCAGAGCAGACATGGCTCAATGTGCTAGCATTACTTTCCATAACACCACAGTGAAACACAAAGATCAGTGTTACACTTAGTTAGAGGACAGTTAGGAGATTATATGGTGAAATATCCTGAACAGCGTTTGTATTGTGTATCATCGTTGCTGTTGTGTATCAGGTAACTTGTATGTGCAGCTTTAATACGCTTATAAGAAGCTTTGGAAACGCATGAAGGATTTATTCATTTAGGTTATGTTACACACACACACACACACACACACACACACACCTGGCTGTAACCTCACCTGTGATTAGCTCACCTTGCTCAGTCCAATCTGAAGATGTGTAATTAATCCAGTGTGTATAAATAAACACATCAAACGTTACCAAAGCCAAAAGTGATGTTACTGGATCAGACTATTAACTGGATCAATGTATCACAGTAGAAAATAAAGGAACATTATGCCTTTAAATTTAAAGTTGGACCATGATTGACTTCAAAACGTCTTTAGTGTAAACCTGCACATGCGTCATTATGAAAAGTGAAGTAACAATAAACAGTTTGTTGGTCTTTATATTAGGCAACTAATGGTCTAATCCCTGCAGCAGCATCTTCATCCTCTTCATCTTCCACATTACAGGAGGAGCAAGCAGTCTGCCGCCTGTGTATGAAGACGAGTCAGAGGCAGCTATGGTGAGTAAGATGGACAGTTTAATTTAACAAAAGCAAACGGTGTCTCTGGAGGCTGAAGAATAGCGCTTCCTCCTCCTCGTCCTCGTTTCATTCTTCTCTCCTCTTCCTCCTCTCTGTGCCAGTCTTCAGCGGTGGATCTCAAAACCAAGGAGGAGAAGGATGCAGAGTTGGACAAACGAATCGAAGCTCTGAGGAAGAAGAACGAAGCTCTGGTCAAGCGGTACCAGGTGCGGAGTTGCTCGTCTTTCCATAAGATATACAAAATATACCAGAGGCACAATTAAAGATACTAAAAATCACTTTCATGTATTCTTTTTATGAGTCAAACAGCAATCTATAAGCCAGGATAAGCAGTAGAGACATCCATGAATTTGATGAATGCAATTTAAAAAGTCTGAAAATGTTTCTGCACCCTACAAAAGACAAGCCATTAGTTTTTATTGCTTATCATCTACGGCCTTCTGCCACTGATGCCAACAGGAAATAGAGGAAGACAAGAAGAAGGCGGAGCAGGAGGGCATTGCCATTACGACACCTCGAAAGCCCCGCACCCATGAGCCGGAGACGGACAGGAGGAAGACGGAGAAAGAAAACTTCACTGTCACAGTCGACCTCTCTAAACCAACAGGGGTAAGACGTAATGTGGATCCTAAACTTCAGTAGCATGCACACTCTCAGAGGGGACTTTTGTTTTTCTCACACAGGCTGACAAGTAAATAAACTCAAAACCTGCAAATGCAAGAAGGTTGATCTGAATACAGATTTTAAAGATTCACTGTATATGTACGTTGTGATTATAATAAATGAAATGCAGTCAAGCTGCTGACATAAAATTAAAACACTGTTGTGTCAAAATACGTAAAGTTACTATATGATAGATTGTGAGGTGAGTTTGCATCTGGTTTCTGTATTAGTGTGTTTCTGTGTTGGTTAAACGTGCAGCTCTGCTTCTGCTGTATCAAGATTCAATTAGACAAACGTCTTAAAAACAGAGCAGACATGATTGTACCTGTTGTAGCAACATAATGTTGTAACACAAACATCCTGGAAAACGAGCTCCGTAATCTGTTTATGTGACTCTGTATGTTCAGTTCGGTTTGCTGCATCTGTTATCACGTACTACATGAAACGCAAACCCGTGTACCAGCAAGTTCAGCTGGATATGATGGAGGTTGTTGTGTATCTCACAGTTACAAATCCTATTAAACTATTATGTTATATTAATGTTGTAGGTTAGGTAGAACGAACACATGACAAGCACGGTTATTTGTCTTTTTACTGCTTTTCAGTCAAATGGTACCAGTTGAAATGTGTTGTCAAGCTAAACGGTGCTAATCAGGTGTGAGAGGGACGGTGGTGCAACAGTGCAAGCAGCAGGCAGCTCCTGCTGGGAGCAGAAATGACCAGTGATGACTGCAGACCCCCAGTGTTCAGCCTAGCAACGGTTACAAGGCAGAAAAGGGCCTGAAAAGCGACAGGGTGGCGTCTGCTCCGTGTGTGTAGCTGTCTTAGTGGATATTGGTTTAAGGTCAAATTTGATTGATTAATGTGTTAAACCTTTTCTAAAGTTTGACAACAGACTGCAGATCCCTGTGCTTAAAGAGCAATCACCACATTGTAGTTTTACATAATCCACAACCCTGATTAGTCATTTGTACTTTAAATTGAGGAGAAATCTGTTTAAGTACAAGGGGTTAAGTTCAGGGCCAGAAACGATTATTTCCCCCATCAGCCAACTGGCTGCCAGATTCTCCAAACTCACCAGCCTTTAACACTTTATTTATTTTATTTTACCAGATAATTACCAGTCAAATCTAATTTCTAGGACAGGATGTAAAGTGCAAATCATTGATTTATAATCTGTTTTATCTGCTTTATGAGACCCATAACAATAACAGCATCCCACAAGAAAATTTTTTTGAAATAATAATGAAAATTATTTTTATGTGTGCAGGAGAAGAGAGTCGTGAACGACTGGAAACCTGGAACGCCTCGTGGCCGGAAGACATCGGAGGAGAGTGAGGGCCACAGGGGTCCCGGCGAGGGCCACAGGGGTCCCGGCGAGGGCCACAGGGGACCCGGCGAGGGCCACAGGGGACCCGGCGAGGGCCACAGGGGACCCGGAGAGGGCCACAGGGGCCCCGGCGAGGGCCACAGGGGCCCCGGCGAGGGCCACAGGGGCCCCGGCGAGGGCCACAGGGGCCCCGGCGAGGGCCACAGGGGCCCCGGCGAAGGCCATAGCCCCCCCAGGAGGACAGGGTCTGGCCGAGTGGGTCGAGGAGGGCAGAGAGGAGGTGGAATAGGCCGGCAGGAGAGGAGAGACCGAGAACCCAGAACACCCAGAGATGGAGAACCTGGAGAGTTGGGAGGACAGGGACGAAGAGGAGGAAGGAGAGGGAGAGGAGAAGGAGGTGGTGGTGGTGGTGGTGGCGGAGGCGGCGGCGGCGGAGGAGGAGGGACTCCAGGTGGCATGGACAGAAAATCCAAGGTGAATAAACTAATATAGTTAAACTCAAAGTGAAGAGTACATCTGGTCAGTGTGAATTGTGATGTTATGACAGCCTGTATTTGTGAAATAATTAGTTGTGATCCGTCACTAATGACGTCGCTATGTATTGTTTGTTTTGGGCAGGAATGGGAGGAGAAGAGGCGACAGAACATCGAGAAGATGAATGAAGAAATGGAGAGAATAGCAGAGTATGAGAGAGGACAGCGGGTATAAGAGTCACTGTTTTTCAAGATTAATTTCTAGAATTTGAATCTTTTGTAGTACTCTGGATCTCACAGAGACCTCCCATCGGGTTTATCAGACTCTCATGACTGTTGATCTATTGATCAGTTATCTTTCTGTATTGATCAACCTGAAACAGTCATGGTGACATCTGTTTAATTTCTGACCTTCTTCTCCTTTAAGCCTTTAAGAATCAAATTACAAACTTTTTACTTATTTTCGACATATGAATCCTAACGAGCTAGAAACTAGTTAAGTGTGACGCAGCCTTTAGCTTGTACAGTGATCACATTTTGACTTTCTCTTTTTAGCCGGATGGAGACAAACCCATCCGTAACTTCCTGGACGACCCGAGACGTTCGGGTCCAGCACCAGACATCGACCGCAAGGAGGGCAGCAGGAGACATGTACGAAACTGGGGAGGGCTGGACTTCGACAACGTGAAGACGGGAACCGAACTGGAGAAAGAGTGGACTGTGAGTGGTGATGTTCTTTAAAAAGAGGTTCACATGACGCATGTATGTTTACTTTTTTTTAATACTTCCTGTCTTATTCCTTTTCCTCAAACACACACATTTCACTCTGCAGAGTCGGAGGCCTGGTCCAAAAGGCTCTGTGGACATGACCATGTCGATGACGGGCCGGGAGAGAGCAGAGTACCTGCGCTGGAAGAAGGAGCGCGAGCAGATCGACGAGGAGAGACTCGCACGCCATCGCAACGCCACCGGCCAGTGGAGACGGGAGTGGGACGCACAGAAGACGGAGAACATGTGAGATAATGTTGTTTTTTTTCCCTCCTGGTTTTCATGGAGGTGCAACGACCAGAGTAAGCAGCGCTCCGTCTGTATTTTCCAGACTCTAAAACTCGCTTTGCACCGTCTGCATGTTATTTTTGAGAGGAGCCAGTTGTTGTATTTTGGTTGAAATGTGGTCCTAGACGTCTGAGAACCACGTCTGTTTCTGACTTTGGTGATTTTTATCAACGGAATACTTCCTGCCGATGTGCTGCAATAACAGAATTAATGCTGGAAATAAGTCATTACTCTGTCAAACCAATATCGGCTCAGAAAATATTGTTGTTAAAGTCAGTAAATCAGTGTGTGTTGATCAATGGCTGGTTGTGACAGTATCTGTGGTCCACAGCTGCTTCATACTGTAAAGTTCCTTCACTTCGTTAAATCCCTGCAGCAGCACAGATATGTTAATAAATCTGCAGACTTTCACTGTTTACCTTCATTAAATCACCTGAAAATGACACCAGGCTGCTACAGAATAAACACACACACATAAATACACACACACACACACACACTTCTACGCACACCTGACTTCATAACTTGTGTATTTTATGAAGGAGACATCAGATTACCAGGGCTCATCGTAGCCTCTTTGTTTTTTAGCAAAGGTGAGCTGAGCTGTTGTTATCATGCTTGACTGTGATTGGCACAACTGTTTCAGCAGTATGAAAGCAGCAACGTGACTGGCTGAGAGATCTATATTCACGTTCACATGTTGCACTGCTGCACATACATGATCTAAATTAGCAGGTGCACATACCACATTCGCTTCTCCCTCTAATTTTGCTTGAAGTGAGATATTGTTTCCACAACAGAGCATCCCAGCTAAACAACGAGAATCATATATTATGTCACAGACATGGACATTTTAAAACATGTTTGGTTTACTGCAGCCAGCTCGTTGTTAGTAAGTGGATGAATCTTTTCTGTATCGGTCAGTTTTTGAGTTTAATCTGCTACGTTTCTGTGGTTCACACACGTCAGTTCTCATCTCACGTTGAGTGCAAAGTGGATACTGATGGAATAATGTCAGTAAAATAAGACGCCACCAGCATTAAAGCTAAAAATAAGTCTCCTGCTACGTCCTCATCCTCGTCAAACAAAGACGGGGAGACGGTGAGACGGAGAAGATGTGAGGTCGATGGAAAGTGTTTGAGTGCCTGTCGGCTGGGATGAAGATGACGACCGAGTAGCGTGAGGAGAAGGACACGGTGTGCGTGCATGCGTGTGTGTGTGTGTGTGTGTGTGTGTGTCTATAACCCTGCGGCTTTTTTCACAGGTTCAAGGAGGACCCATATGCAGCGGCAGAGGGCAACACATCAGAGCAAGGCAGCAGGAGAGGCAAGTACACACACACACACACATGCTACAGCAAACACATCCTCCAGCTGATAAAGTCGTTATGTAAATTAGAGTTGATTAAGCTCGTTATGTAAATGCTGGGTATATTTCCCTGGAGTTCAGATCAAGCTCTTAAGCTGCTGCGGTCGTGCTGACCTGAGATGAGCTTTCAGAAGAACTTGGTTTATGATTAATAATTATGAATTTTCCACCTCTAATAATATTATTATATATTTATTGATAATTTTCCTTATTAATCAGTTATAGTATAAAAAGCATGAAAGCTGCCCGTCGCATCAGTTATGTCTTTTTAAATTCATGACGTCTGACCTGCAGCTGGATTAATGATGTTTACATGGTTGCGATGTCAAACATTTCTCTCGTGGATGAGGGTTTTTTTTGTGTATGTGTGTGTGTGTGTGGTGGACGTGCTGAACTGTAATGTGTTTCTGTGTGTGTGTGTGTGTGTGTGTGTGTGTGTGTCCTCTGCAGCCCGGGGGCGTAACGTTCGTACAGAGCCTCGGGGCAGGGCCTCAGGTCAGATCACAGCATGGAGATTAAACCATGTTTGCTTTGTTTCATTTGTGTGTCTGTCTGAAACACAACAGCTGCACCTGAAACCGAACAAGCGCTTGCTGCTCTGCTCTTTATCCAGGCTGCTTCACCATCTGAAACTTTTAAAGGTTTTAAATGTATGAAAACGACTGAAGTACTGATTCTTATGTTAGTTTCCAGGCAAAATTAATGCACAACATATGCAAAATTAATAGAGAATATATCAAAAACACACAGTTGTACCTTTTTTTTTGTGTACTTATTCTAATATTATTCCCATTTTTCTTTGTTACATTCACTAATAATCTTAAAAGCTCTTTCAAAGTCTTAAACCTGCACAAATAACCTGGAAGTGAACCTCGTTCTGCTCATAAAGCTGTGAAGGTTTAATCTCCACCACCGTCCAGTCGCTCTCAGGATTTCGCTTTGGTTGAACATCTTTTTTACCAACGTGAGGATGTTGAACAGTGTAAATAGTTGTTGTTGTTGTTGTTGTTTGTGTCGCCTTCTCTCGAACACCTTGTGGTTGATGTTTGCAGTGTTGCAGGTTGTTTTAACTGCTGGTTTCTTCCATTTCCGCTCTGCCTGACTATAACTGGAGTCTATATTACAGATTATGACATTACACCTGCCCCACATTAAAGCCTGCACTCGCTTTGGCTGTGTGTGTGTGTGTGTGTCCACATATTGTGTGTGTGTGTGTGTGTGTGTATTTTTCTTTTTCTCCACCGTTTCTAATTTGTTGAATGACTTGAGTGTGCTCTTCACCGCCTGGAGCTGCTCTGTTCAATCTCCTCATCTTCATCCTCTCGGTTTTTTCCTCTTCTCCTCATTGATCCCTTCATTTCCTTTGTACTTGTCCTTTTTTATCACATCCTCCCCTCCTCTCGCCCCGTTGAAGCTCTTATCATCTTCTTTCTCCACATCCTCTCCCTTGTTGAAGCCTTTTTCTGTCTCCTCATTTTCTGCTCCTCTCTCATCTTTAATTTTGAAAGATTAAGTTTTATTATTCTTATTTCTAAGCTTTTTCTTCATTCCTCTATCGTTTGACAGCGTATGTTTCTGCTCTTTTTTTCCCTGCATTTTAATTGCTCCTCTTACCCTCCCTGTAATTTAGAGCCGTCTGTCGTCCACCAGATAACAAATAGACGTTTGACCTTGTCCCAGAGTTCAGATGGACAGCTGTGAGGTTACATAAAACCTCGACTGTCAGACTCAAAATGTGGCTGAAGATGACAGTTTTTCTTTTTACTACATGCTTCTTTAAATTTCTTAAATACAGTTATTGGAGATCTCACTTTTATTATTTAATGCAGAATATGGTTGGTTTGATGTTAATTTGGTGTACAAATATAATTGTAACATCCATCACCTCTTTTCTCCTCGATTTTTCACCTCTCTGATTTACACCTGTCACCTTTTTTTTATATTAATGCTTCTTAAATGCCGTTTTGCAATACTTCATTTACACTTCTCCATCAATATCTCCTCCAGACGACAGTAAGCGACCTCCTAAAGCTCCGACATTCGGCGACTTCATGTCTCAGGGCAGGACGCAGGGGCCCCGAGGGGAATGGAGCCGCGGGAGGGGCAGAGGACAGAAGCAGAGCTACAGGTAAATCTGACTGAAAGGATGATCAGCTCATGATAAAGCACGTCGACTGTAGAAGCTATAGGATGCTGACGCTAACCTTAAAGGACAACTAATTATTTTCAAAATTGGTTTAAAGGTTTTGCATTTATTTTTGAATATTCTTCAGACTATAAAGTCTTTAAGGTGTCATCTTTAAATCAGTTGTCTATGGAGCCTGTTATTTCTGCTCTTTTTTATGCAGCCTTATTTGTGAGTTGGTGGTTCACTGCTTCTAACTTGTGGCTTGTCTGGGTTTCTTTTTAACAGCATGCATGACAACCGCTGGGAAGGAGAGAAGGAAGAAGAGGAGGAGAAGGAGGAGAAGGAGAAGAAGGAGGAGAAGGAGAAGAAGGAGGAGAAGGAGAAGGCAGACAAGCCAAAGAGAGAGGAGAAGACTAAAAAGAAGGAGAAAGTGGAAGAAAAATCCAAACCTCCCGCTGCACAGAAGGTAGACGGGCTTCTTTTTGAAGAATCTGTCCATTAACGTACAGTAGATGGTTGTAGCTTAAACTAAACATGTTCATATTTGATGAATCTTCTCTCATTAGTCTCAGATCATCACACACATGCACAAAGAAACCAATCATTTATAAAAATGGCTTTAGGCACAAAAATCTCTTTCCATCTTTTCTCAGGTGGAGGAGAAAGACGCGGAGGATGACGATGAAGAATGGGAGGATGCCAGTGATGGAGAAGAAGTCGATGAAGGAGTGGAGGAAGGCAGCGACGGCTCTGAGGGAGAACACGACTCCAGGGGCGACGAGAAGAGAGACGCAGAGAAGGAGAAACCTAAATCTCCCGAGCCTCGCTCCGCACCAACATCAGCAGGAAGCCCCAAAGAGCAGCGGACCCCCAGGCCGAAGGTGCACATCCCCTCCCCAGCAGCGGTGCAGGAGTCCCCAGAGGGAGCGAAGCCTCTCAGCCCCTTCTCCCTGCTGGACAGCCACCAGCCCGTCACAGACTGGGGGGAAGAGATGGAGATGCTCTCGCCCCGGAGCAGCATGGGAGGAGAGAGTCCACTGAAACCCCCCAGCGCTGAGGCCAGCCCCCCCCAAAAGAAGGAGCGGGAGCAGGAGGAGGAGACAAAGAGTCATGAGGATACAGGTAGGATGGGATACTCACAAATATCGATCAACATTTCCCAAAGAGTTTGAGTTTGCTATCATAGACGTCTTTAGAAAACAGAAATTATTCATGTTAAAATATCGATTGATTGTCAAATTAGTTGACTTGATCGACTCAACACAGTGTATGAAACCCAACATGGTCATACATCCAGTCATTGTGTTACTTATGGATTTATGTAGTGAATTATAGTGAAAATAAATTATTCCCTTTTTTCCTGGGGACCCCTGGAAGTCCCTCAAGGACCCCCGCAGGTCCCAGGACCTCACTTTAAGAACCACTGTGTTAGAGGTTCGACATTTTTAACCTTCTGCAGTGTTTTTAATGGCTGAATCAGGCTCAGCAGTTTTGACTAGTTGGCTGCTTAATAATAAATGATTCGTACATACATGAATTTCATTTGAATTTATCTGCAGCGTCAGGTTTGTTTTCTGCTTTTTAAATTCATCCTGAGCTCTAAGAGAAGCGCAAAGTTTTCAACGATTCAGCACGACGATGCAAATCATGAACCATCAATCACTGCTGCCACTTGTTTCTCTTCATAGTTTGTTTTAGATGTTGGTGTCCTCCATTTTTATTAGTAATATAGTGTATCAGTACAGTTTGGAGAAGTGAAGCTCCTCTTCTGTCTCTTTGATTCATGTCTTCTGCTGCTCTCCTCGTGACTCGTCTCTAATTTATTCTCTCTTTCCTTCCATCCTTTCTCTCACTATCTCCATCCGTGGCGCCTCACCTTCTCCCCTCTGCTTTCTCCATCATTTCTGCGTCTCTATTGTCCCTTTTCTTCCCCCTCTCTGCAGCCATAGAAGTTTCATCTCCAGAAAAGACTGAAGCCCGGCAGACTGTGATAGTGTCAGAACCAGATTCCTCCACAACGATGGAGCAGGATACACCAGCCGCCCCTTCACAAGGTAATAAACAAACAAACAACCAAACACTACAGAGGTGGAGCTGCCTGTTGGACACTTTCATAGATACGCGAGTTTGAACATTAACTTTTTAAAGGAAAAAAATATAACAAAAATCCTCTAAATTTCTTCAAAACATTTATTTGATTTTCTTTTTTTTTTTAACATCTTTTAATTATGATCATGTGCATCAACATCATTTATTTTTGTTTCGCTGACAGCAGACAAACCGGACACGCCTCCCTCTCCCGCCGTCCTGGAAGCTGAGCAGAGCTCCTCCGAACCGGCAGCAGAGGAGGAAAAGGAGGCGGCAGCGGAGCCGGAGTCAACCTCGGAGCAGCCTTCCTCAGGTTCGTATCAGTGACTCTGAGACTGTTAGAAATCCTCCTCGCACCTCTAATGTCCTCTCACGCTTCACTTGGTCTTTTTGTTTTTTGTCTTTGTTTATCTTTTTCTGTGCTGTGTGATATTCGTGCTTGTTTACTGTTTAAAGTCCAAAAAGATGCTGTTTTTTGGATCAGACACAAGTTCAGCCTCCTCCAACCAATCAGAACCCCACTTCCTGTTTCAAACCCCACAAGTGATGGACTGAAAGTATCAATAACGCACAAATGCTACTAAAAATATTACTAAAAATATTCTATACTGGCATCATACTTCCCCTGTTTGTCTGAACTATTTCCCCTGAAGAAACACTTCAATTATTATTATTATTATTATTATTATTTAGATCCAGCCACTTCTACCACATGATATTGCAACTTGATGAACTCGCAGGAACCTCTCGTCCCGGTTAGATTTGGTGTTTTTTCTCTTGTCACTGAGATCCATCTCAGTCTGTGGTTTAAAAGTGAGTCGAGTGACTAAACCGCAGCTTGTGGTGGGATCACTTTGCCTAATGGCCAAGTTTTAAAAAGACTGAACTGATTAGATGTCAACATGCAGTATATTGAAAAGCTCAGTGGATTCATTTATGAAGGATTCATCATTTCAATGTGTTTTATGTTGATGTTAAAGGGAGCAGAAACTGGGACTTTTTGACATTTTAAAGACCAAACAGTTAATTGATGAAATAATCGTCCGATTGATCAGTAGTGAAAATGATTTGCAGTTGCACCAGTTCGAGTTCACACACGTCTTTTTATTTATTTATTTTCTTTTAAATTCATAGTTTTTGACGTTCAGTAGAACATGAAGGAAACACATTAAAATAATAATTTTTTAATTGTAAGCAAAGACTTACGGTTTTATATCGATGAGTCATTTGTGAGATGAGCTCATGTTGGTGTTTTTGGGTGGAGATCAGGAAACCAGAGAAATTAGAGGCACAATTAAGTTTTTAAAAGGCTTTTCAGAGGAAATGAGCTGCGGCCTGCCTGACAGATGATGCGGCCGATAGAACGGAGACCGTTTGAAGTGCTGAAGTCTGATTGAATTAAATCTTGTGATGTTTCTGAGGCTCCACAGTTGACTGTGGATTGAGATTAATGACGTAAACCGTATGAAAGGAGCAACAAACGTGCTTTAAAAAAACCCACTAAAACTGTGAGAACAGTGAGAAATGTCATATTTAGAGCTGGAACAGATTATTATATTCATCATTCATCAATCTAGCAATAATTATTCATTGATGTTTTATTATATTAAATCATCAGAGCCTAAAAATGATGGTTAAAATAAAAAAGGCTGTCGGTTAATTTCCTGTTGAATAATTGATTATCTTTTCAGCACTAATAATGTCTGTTTACTGAGTTCTTCGTAGAAAGCCACATAAATCCTGTACGTTCATCTCACTAAGAGTTGTTGTCTTCTCCTTCAACTCTGCAGCTGTGACGCAGTGACTGAAATTTAGTTCATCTTAAAGAAAATGCATCTGACAGGATTATTAATGGATTATTGAACATGGAAATTAATTAGTTTTAGATTTTTCTTCACATTTTAGCCTGTTTCAACATGTTGTATTGAAGACCTCATGTCTCACACACACACATCTGGTTTATGACCAGTTTGTGCAGCTTTGTGATTCAGTATTGATTATTAGACGCTCTGCATGCGATTATTTCTTCCATTTAGCAGCACAGAGTAGCTGAATGAGCAGAGTAATGGTACTAATTCTCCCCCCGGGGCTAAAAAATGTGCACACGTGTGGTACTGTGATGTGCTTTCGATAAAAGCATCAAGCTCAATGACACACACACACACACACACCCTGCAGTATCACTTCCTCTGTTTGTGTCAACAGGCTGAAGCTGCCGGGAACAAACGAAGGGCGGAAGGATGAAAGGAGGAGACGGACGAAGAGCATCACACTACTCATCACCGGAGAGATGTCGCACATCTTTAAAGAAGGAAACGACTAAACCTCCACTCACAGCTCATCTGTCTGTGGATCTATTTAACACCGAGAAATCACAAGTAAAAGTCTCGTCAGCTGCTGGTTTTCAGTACTGAAAAGCTTCAAATAATTTTCACTCTCAAGGTTTTCTGCACACTGAGAATAAACTGATCATGGACCACATGTATAGAAATCATGGAAGATTCAAAGTTTAAGACATGCTGAGGGAAAACAACTTTGACATCCTCTTCAGGACGTCAGATTCAAGTTTATAGAAGATTTATGTCATTTTTGAGCAACAAACTAAACATGTTTTTTTTTCGGCACTTGGCTGTTATTGGCTGATCGAGTCAGCGGGCCGTCCGCAGCGACACCAGGAACGTGTCGGATCCAACACGGAGCCCAAACCGGCCTGACGTCAGCTTGGAAAACATTTCACTTTTAGTCCCATATTTATTGTTTATTAGCAGCACTGTGCTGTTGTTGGTTAATTATAACTCCAGATAATAACGGATAATATCACAGTTGTGATAATACAGAATATTATAGGAGATTTTATAATTGGTGACAAATACTTTAATTAACATGTAAAAGTATAATTTTTATCTATAATTTAGTGTTTACATACCGCTTATAAATAATGAAGAGGAGGACTTAAAGTGAAGTGTCCACTCAGCTGTGTTGATCACTTATTCGGTGATTGATCACATATCGATTGTGTCGTTAATGCCTCGTTAGCACGTGTTGAGCAGAAGCTAACACACCTGCTACCGCGGATACATTAACAATTCACTCATTTACCAATTAGCCAATTTTACAAGCAAACTACATTTTGGAGATAAATCAACAATTAACAGCCTGTTGCTTTTAACGAAGATCAATAGTGGATCCTACTATTGATTGATTGACTGTTTCTGAAACTGGACTCTATGGCGACTTGCCATCTTTCTGTGACGATCACATCATGGTGATCTGAGCATCATTAGTCTCCATAATGAACAGATGGTTTTCCACCCTGCAGCCTGCTCGGCTCTCTGCTTTCATTTTGTGGTTTTTAATTACATCGTTTGTAAGATTGTACAACGAAATCCTTTAAAAATAAATAAATAAATAAATAAAATAAAATCCATTCATATCCGACACCACAGAGGGAGAATAAATCTAAAAACATCTTTTAAAACACTGAACATCTTTTACATGATGCTTTAAGTGTAATTCATGCTGTGAGTGACATTGTGCAGGCTGCTGTGTGTGTGTGTGTGTGTGTGTGTGCGTGTGCGTGTGTGTGTTACAGAATAACTGACTCTATTGATCATGTCACAGGATCAGCTAAACACCACATGACCTCTTCTGACCTACTCATCATCTCAGATTGATCACAAATATCATCATCATCAACTCAGAGTATATGAGTGTTATTGGTTTTACATCAGATTTATAAATATATATTTTAAATTGTTCCTTTTGGAAACACAGATTTGCATCCAGTTTCTGTGTGAAGTGTTTATTTTTTTAATTACTGCAACGTCAGTAATAAACTTCAGGCTGCATTTTGATTTGATCTTTTCTTTTGTTTGAGACGTTTCAGTCGTACCTCAGCAGACCAAGGGCTTCGGTTTGGTTTGGTTTTAACTTTGAATCATGTTGTTTGAGGCTTTAATGTTTCTGTATCAGGAGGAGCTGCGAATCTGTATAGTTTTAAAATGGAAATAATCATTCCAGTCGGGTGTTTTGTGCAGAATGCAGCCTGTGAGCTATAAAAATATTTGTATGTTTTTCTTTGTTTTTTTGCATATGGATGTTTCTGAGCTTCGATGACTTGATTGTATTTCATGCAGTGTTTCAGATGCTTCAATATACAACCGATTTCTACAATGTCTTCCTGTTTCATACATGGAACCGCTCTTAAGAACTAACTAGGTTTGCCTTTTATTTTATTTTATTTTATTTTATTTTTTTGGTTTTTTTTGGGTGTGCGGCTGTTTTCATACAATTATCAGGACGAGCATGAATTCAAAATCGTACCTTTTTGATGTTGTCAAAGCCATTTGTGAAATAAATAAATAAAATGTCGTCATCTCCGCATCAGAGAGACAAAGAGCTCAGATGTTTGTACACATGAAAAAATAAAGCACGGTGCTGCTTTCAATTTCTGTTTTCCTCATTTAGCCAATAAATATGTTTCATTGATGCTCTACGTCACATGTTTTTTGTTATTTATTTATTTATTTATTTAATTTTTTATTCCTGGAGGTGTGAGACAGATAAAAATAGCCACTGCTTAAATCTGCACAACTACATTGATGGCTCCTCTATTCACCCTTCACGCACACACACACACACACACACACATACATATATATATATATATAATCTGGAGATTTAGCCTCTTTCTTCTTCAGGATGATGGATGAGCAGCTATAGGTGTTGATATATACACCATCAGTGCTGTGTTGTTGTTGTTTGCATCTTGTCTTAAAGGATGGTTTTGACCTTGGCTGCTGCAGGACAGGAAGGAGGCTTAGAAACACTTTGCAGCTGCGTCCTGGGACTCATCTGTGTGTTTTAATGTGTTTTTTTCCAGCTGCGGTGCGGAGAGACTCAGAGGCGGTGATGATCTTCTTCTGCTGCGGGACGTTTTCTCAAACTATGACCCAATCGTTGGGTGTTGCGTACTTTCAGCCCCTCCTCATCCGAAGCTGCGTCAAGTCACACAGAGACACGTGCATCAGCGCCGGAAACGTGTCTCATTTTCCTTCAGAATAAGAGCGACTTTTTTTCTTCCCCCAAATCACAAAATAGTTTTGTTTTACTGATGTCTAAAAACCTTAATAATAATATACAAGTGAATAGAACTAATTGCAAATGATCAGTTTGCTTGTTATAATCTGGTGATTTAGCCTCTTTCTTCTTCAGGATGATGGATGAGCAGCTATAACAGTGTTAATGTGTAGTTACAGATTATTTTATTTTTAAAGGACCTACCGGAAACTGCTTCCTCTACCCCGTCCAGCTTGACAGTGGTCCCATCCAGCTGATGCCAGGGGGGGGGAAGCCTCCTTGAGTTCAGTTTGCCCGGTGCGCACAGAGGACTCAGAGGGTCACACAGCTCCGCATCCTGCGCACACCGCACCGGAGGAGGTAGCGGGACCTGAGCAGCTGTCACACGGTTTAAACACTTCATCCGGACCGGAGGAGAGAAGAGAGAGAGACGGGGGCGCAGCTGGCTCTGGTGTCCGGAGTCAAATGAACACACAACACTCAGCGGAGGAAAAATCACTGGAGAAGATTTCAGCGTTAATCCCAAGATGAAAGCGGCCGGCAGACAAGCCACCGTGACCGCGGACAAGATGAACGGGGACATGAAGCGGAGGCCGAGCTATCCCGGCGAGCTGCGGGCCAAACACGTCAACATGTCAACTAAGATCTGGGTAAAAGTGGCGATGGCGATCGCTTATTTCCTCTGCGTGTCCGTGGCCGCCTTCATCCTGGTCATTTATTATGTGTTCTTCTGGACACCGGACACGCAGTTTAACACCAACAGCACCGATGCACCGAACCGCACCGACTGCTTACCGAGGTTGGGATGACTATACCTCACACACACACACACACACACGTAGGTGAGTTGACACGGGGCTGCAGCAGGGATGGATGGAGAGGACGTTTCTGCATCCAGAGTTTGGGATGCTGATGGAGGACAGATTGGTGCAGGTGGAGGTGCAGCTTTATCCAAACACACACGGGGGTGGAGGGAGTAGGGAGTGGGGGGGGGGGTGGGGGGGGCTTCACATGTTTTTAACATGTTATTTTTTTTACAGACACACAGGACTTCAAGTCTTACAAACCAAGTGGGTTTTTTTAGGTCTTTGTTGTTCTCCATAATAATATAATAACACGATGGTTCTTCTAAAAGTTCTGCATTATTAAACTCACTGACACTTTACAGTAATTTTAATATATATATATATATATATAAATATATATAAGTTCTGCCTCTACAAGAACCCTTTCAGTCAACCTCACAGACACTGAGAACCCCTCAATCCCCTCTGAGAAGAACATCCCTGAAGAACCCTGGAACCTCCTCAAGAACCCTCTGAAGTACTTTTGAAAGCTCTTAATGTCTCTTATATGACGATCTATAGCACCTGATACCCTACAAACCCTCTTAGAAACCTTTGTACCTCCCTCACGAGATCTCCTACCAGTGACCTCTACAGCCTCCATGAAGAACCCTTTAGACGCTACCTGAACCCTCCACCCTAAAACCCCCCTGCAAGAACTGCTGACCCCGCTTCAAGACCCCTGAAACCCCGGAGAACACGTCTCTCTTTGTTTTTAAAGCGTGTCTGTAGACGACCGGTTGACTTTTCTCTTTCTTTCCACAGCAGGATGCTGTTTTTATTCAGGTATCTAGAGGAACTTAAAGCGATACTGTAGCAGAAGTAGCTGTATGAAATGCAAAGTGATCACTTGATGTACTCTCAGTAGTTGCAGCAATTTTTTTTTGTTTGTTTTTTAGAGCAACTTTTGTCTTGCATCGCCTCACAGAAAGAGCAACGTCACGTTTGTACCTCTTATCGATGACACTTCCTGTTCATAGTTGCGGCTATGAATCCGTAAATCTACTAGACTGTTTTTGTTTTTACGATGTAGCCTTGAGAATTTATTGTTATGATATGATAAACTATGCATATTTATTCCAGTGTTGTTTGTCGTCATTCTGCACTAAATTAAGATGATATTTCACTGGAAAAGGCCAAAGCTGACATCAGCTGTTGAATTTCATCTGCAACAATCCTCTGAGACGTTTTCCTGTTTCCACTTTCTGTACAAACAGAGATTCTCAGAAATCTCAAAAACTGAGTAAACTTCAGTAAAGTGAGGATGTGGTGAATTGTCCTATATAGTTTAATGCTTTGCTGTTGCTCCCATACTAATTTTCACCCTCTAACATTTGAATTTTTTCCCCCTTTTTTGTGTCAGATAATAATTTAACCTCCAAACACTGAAGAGAAACGTTTACCATCAGTCTATTGATGATGATGTATTAATATATTCACATGCATAACTCTAAATGTCATATTTCTACAGGCCTTTGTGAGGCTCATCATGTTAAATCTGGTGATGATTCACCTCTGTCGTACCGAGCTGTAGAGTGTTTCTATTATTATGTCCATACCCTTCCTGACATTTTGATTTCAGACCAGCAGAATCAGTCCGAGTGAGAATCTGTCGATGTGAAGAAACACAAAAGTTTATTCTTTTATTTTATGCTAATAGTCAAACAAATGAACAGAAAACATAAGAAGCAGAAATAACTTAAATAACACTCAAAGTGAAACAGATGAGAGATTATTATTATTATTGTTATGATTTCAGAATTTTATGCTTTTATTTAGAGCAATAAATGTGTCTTTAACAGTTGGATTTACGCCAAAATAAAAGCCAACAAAGGAGCAGCTGACAAGTTGAAGCACAGGATGGTGTCACTCACACTGACTGAGCTGTTTAACGATTGATCTGTGTGTGTGTGTGTGTGTGTGTGTGTGTGTAAGAGAGAGAGTGAGTGAGTGAGAGAGATTGTGCTTTCTTTGTTCAGTCATTAAATTAGCAGCTGAAGTTGTCAGCAGCCGTTGCTCCTCTCAGGCTGCAGCTGAAGACGAGTCTCGTATGACTCAGCAGAGCTCGCCGTCTCCAGACTGCAGCAGCAGCAACATGCAACAAACACTCTGCTGCAGTTTAAACCTCCATCAGATGGATTCAGGCTCGGTTTCTTTCTCGAGATGAAACACATGAAATCTCATCATCCTGATCCAGATGGGAGGATTTCTACTTTAAATTCTGCAAACTGTCCTGAGACTATCAGTGTAAGTGGTTCATTAGGGAGGACATGTAATTAAGATCAGCTCCAGCTGGGATGAGTCCAAGAGGCACAAAGAAAAGAAGTGAACGTGTTTAAAGGACACGTGATGCTTTCAAGGACACGTATGGATTTAAAATCAGTGACTGCTCAGCTTTCCTCACTCCTAAACGTTTCATCAAATCAGCAGCATTTAGATGATGACAATATATTAATAGTTAATCCAGTTTTAATCCTGATATTTTTTTAAGATCGTTTAAACCTGCAAATTTGCAGCAGTTTAAGGTAACTGAGACCCTGTTTACCTGATTGATTGATTGATTGATTGTAGGGAAACAAGCAAGCAGAGAAATTTGAAAATAAAGCAGATATATCTACAGATCTTATCATATTATCTTAGCAGCTTATAGTAGAGGAAAAAGTTTATTATTATAAACAATAAAAAATAAAGAGTCAAGACAGGAAGTGTTTGAACTTTAACCTTTAACCTTTAACATCCTGAAAACAAATATAAACAGATTCATATGCATTCACACACACACACACACACACACACACACACACACACACACACACACACAACATCAAGAAGCAGAAATGTTGATGATTCACAGTGTAAAAGATCAGAGAGTAAATATTAATATATACAGGAAACATCCTGGATGCAGCAAAGTAATCACGACTGGAAAAGAGCAAAGCGTGCTCAGCAAAACGTCCTCCTGGATAAATAAAGAGCAATAATAAACACAAGCGATCGGCAGCTTCAGCACATTCAGGGCGAATCGATCAGAGTTTGCAGTTTGACACAAAAAAAAAGCAGCTGATACTTGAGGCCTAAATTTGCTTCCACTGCAGGATTAACTGTTGTTTCATCATTTAAAATCTTCTTTTGTTGCATCAAGTTGTTGTATAATGTTTATAGGATACAGCTATGTTTTATATATGTCCATTTTTCATATATATAAATAGAGTTTTTAAAATAAAAATGAATAAAATGTATTTCCTGGTCATTAAATCAAAATGAAACTGAAACTTTCTTATTGCAGCATAGAAATCAATAATCAGGAGACATGTAAAGTCAAATATAAATATAAAATAATAATAATAAAAACAGACAATAAAATAGAATAATTAATAAGAGTAGAATATGAGATATAAAATCTATAAATCAGTCATCATTTCTCATTCTCGTGTTTTTTGGGGATTACGTGTGTGTTTGATCACTAGAGGACAGTGTTGCACAGATTAAACTACGCAGTGTGATTAATATGCATCTATATTGGAACTATTATATAGTTTTTATTGTGTGTCTGATCATTATAAATAAAAGCATCATTTTCGAGTCCATCTCTCAGACAGCAGTATTTGTATTGATTATTAAAATCATGTGTATGTTTCATATTATCCCCACACCATCCTAGGATATATATACAGTATACAGTATACAGTACTATCTTTTATATCAAGGTGTTATTATATATCTTGGTTAGTAAGAGACTGTAAGTTAAACCTCGTGATGGAAAGAATGAAAATAAATAAAGTTTTTTTTAATTGAAATTTGATTGTTTTGATCCACTAACATGTTTATATATTAATAACAATACTAATAAATGTTAAGTTTTTTTTAGAAATTCCTGGATTCTGTTTCCCTTTAAAACTGTGAAATGTACTACTACTTCTACTACTACTACTAGTACTAGTACTGTATTTACAGACCATACCACATTGAATTTCCCTTCTTACTTTCATGCATAATGCTGAGTCAACCATTATCTTCATCTTCAACCAGCAGCTCAGCATCTCTGTCTTGAACTCTCTGATTTATATGAGAGGCAGGAAGCTCAAGAGGGTTTAGTCTGGTCTCTAAGAAAGGTCTCCTAACTCCTTACTAGCGTCATAACAAGCTCTTCATCATCCAGGAAACATCTGTTCCTGAGCACCGTGGGGCTGCACATGAAGCCAGGCTGCAGAGACTGAACAGCAGCCTGACGTGGCGACGCCGTCAGCGTTCAGTACAGATCTACTGAGTGAAAATAAGATAAAATACATGAACTTTTCTTTTCCACAGCACGGTTTTGATCATTTGTAGATGCTCATATAGGAAAATGTGTCTTTTGCTTTGGTGTAATCGCATTAAAACATGTATCAAACACTTAAGGTTGAGACAAAAGAGGCCTGAACAGTGTAGCAGACGTGATTCCTGCAGCTGTTTGCTGAGGAGGAAAATCTGCTCTGCTGCTTTAAAAACCTTCAAGATGATCTTCTTCTTCTTCTTCACATCTTAAAATGTTTAAGACAAGACAGAGAACTTAAACAGCTGAAAGCTTCAGACAGTTTGTGTTGTCTGGTTTGGAAATCTTTTCTGTGTCTATGTCTGTTTCTCTTCTTAGTAATTAGGACAGTATATGTTTCTGTTTGCTGGCATTGAACTGCAGCTTAGCTCTGTGTTTGAGACTGAGGGGGCTGTAAATCTATCATGGGACCTAATAACAAAGTGAAATGTCCCCAGGCGTATATATTAACCTCTGATCTCCTTTTAACTGTCTGCCCTGAATGTTAAAACCTGATAGCCACTCTGACATTTCAACCAAAATACTAAATCTAGTATTTGCTGTATTTGTTCACTTTGTATTATTACATTTGTACATTAGCTCCACATATACGGTTTATACTGTGAATGTCTGTACATTCTCAATCTATATTTTTATTTATTTATTTATTTGTGGTTATATTTTTTTCTTTGTATTTTTATTTATTGTATTTTTTTGTATTTTTATTATATTTTTATTTATTATTTATTTGTATTTTTCTATTTTTCTCTTCTCATCTGAATCTGATGTATAGTAACAAAAAAAGGGACTTTGGCACTAAAAAAGTAATCTATCTATCTATCTATCTATCTATCTATCTATCTATCTATCTATCTATCTATCTATCTATCTATCTATCTATCTATCTATCTATAGGGTATGGGCAGACTGTCTCCCGGGCGACCCGCTGCACACTCGGTTGCCATGGTGCTTGGCTAGTTTCCCGGATGTAGTACCCCCCCCGTCCAACATGGCGTCGGGAAAGTGAGACTTCGGCTAATGTTACACAGTTTGAACAAAGTTAGTCCGCTTCGTCTCTTTTAAACAGAATAAAGTTTATTTTTACACCTCGGCGGCAGCAGGAAACGTGTATCCGGGTGTTTCGGGGTAAGTGAGCACATTTGTCCGTAATAAGTGCTGTTAAAGCTGCTCGCGCGTCTCTGCTCCCCGTTGAGTTGCTAACGGTGGCTAACTGCTAGCTGCTTTAAAGTCCGGTTAGCCTGCTTTAAGCAGACGGCAGTAACTTTACTTTCCTGTGCGTGTTATGTAAATGTGGGTTTACAGGTGACGTTAAAGCTTGTAGCTTTTATAATAGGGGTCGACGTACAAGATGACGAGTCACTTGTTAAAGTTGTTGATAAGAGCCGCAGCTCCGGAGACGTGAAGTCTAAAACAAGCTAGTTTTAGTTTAGCCTCTGTTTGTTTGTTAAGACCCTTTAAGCTAGCTGGACGGCTTAATGGTAAATCCAGGAGACGACGCTGGTTCTGGTAACGTGTCTAATCTGTCTACCAGCCGTCCTGAAACACCGTGCTCACCTTGTTTTATTGCCATTCATATATGTTGTTATATTACATTGTGTCTGTACCGGTAAGTTTAACCGGTTCCTGTTATTTACCATCATGTTGAACTTTCATTTTCTACTCGTGAAGCAGAGATGGAGGCTGTGTGTGTCTCAGCTGTGGTTGTGCTGGAGGAGGAAAGAGGATATTGTCTCTCCTCTACTTGACCCCGCTTTTTATTGGACAAGTCATTCCTCTTCATCCTCCATCCCTCAGCCGCCACAGATATATATATATATGTGTGTGTGTGAGAGTGTAAAAGGTATTTTGCAGTGCGGTTTGCTCGTCAGCAAGGTTGTGCGATTAGTGCTGGGCAAACCACACATTCCTGGGATGCCAGAGCGGTATGGAGGGGTCACTCTTCTGGCTCACATACCCCAGCAGTGAACGCTCTTATCAACGTCTACCCCCAGCTCTACATCTGCAGGCTGCTCAGCAACAGAAACTGTGTCCAGGAGGAATATAGGTGTCAAACCAGGAGCCACCAATCAGGTGACAAAGTGTCACCTGTTGATCAGCGTACTGTCCGATTTCAGCTTTGAGAAATTATATTTTTGTACACTGATTCAAGTACAAGTTTGAAGTACTTTACTTGTGCATCTGATGCTACTTTATACTTCCTCTCTACTACATGTCAGAGGTAAATCTAGTACTTTCTACTCCACTACATTTATCTGACAGCTTTAGTTACTGTTCAGATGCAGATTTGACTCAATCAATAATATAAGAAGCTTTTAAAATCCAACACATTGTTAAAGATGAAACCAGTGGTTTCAACCTTTTAGTCTTTTGACGTCTTACTAAAAGCAGTGTGTAGTCGGGTCACATTTCAGATGTCTATGAGTTGTTAACAGCTCCACCAAATAGTGATTTTTACCTCTAAACTTCTCACATGGTTTCATTTCAATAAATGTTCAAATGATCCAATATTTCAGCAAAAATCAAAGATTAGAGAAAAAGTCCAAAATTTGAAAACAGATTTGTGTATCAGAACTTTGTTTCTTCTTCTTTCCTCTCCCATTAATCATCTCACGACCCCTCAGATTTATCTGGTGACCCTTTGGAGGGCCCCGACCCCTAGGTTGGGAACCACTGGACTAAACTATCTAACTGTATATAAAGTAGTTGAAACTAGCTCCACCTGCAGCAGCTACAACAGTAACATGCTGCTCTAACACTGATGCTTCAGTATTAATAATATAAATCAAATCACAAACTGGAATCTGAGGTGTGGCAGCAGTAACCTAGGATGCTGTAGGCTGCTGTAGGATGCTGTAGGATGCTGTTTTCATGCAGTACTTTTACTCGTGATGCAGTATTTGTTCATTGCTGTATTGTAGTGCAGATATTTTTTTGTTTCTTTTTTAGCGGGTGAGGAAAGGACCTTATTTTAAGCAACAAAGCAACTTGGGGATTAAGTTGATTATTTAGTTGATGGTGTGTTTAATGTTAATCTCTTAATCTGAAAAATAAGTAGCAGCTTCCTCTTGCTGTAAAATGTGGTAGTGGTAGTAGTTCGAATATCACAGGGAAATCTTGTACTACTTCCTGAATACTTTGGTAAATGAGTATCAGCTGCGTGCTGGTGTTTGTTTTTCTCTCTTACATAACGCTCGGAGCGCTCAGTGGTGTTTGCACAAACTAGGACTTCAGTAGCAAAATGCTTTTTTTTCTCCTTGTGACAGGAGGCTTCAATTAGCTCTCTGCACCCCTCCCTGCTATCTAGTAACAGTAGTAATAGTGAACGGAGCCGTGGTGCCCTGGAGGCTTCAGAAAGGGGCCGACTCCTCTCTCAGTATCAGCAGTTCGTCTTAAGACTCTGACTGCAACATTTTACTGTTCAAAAGCTTTTCCTATTTGAAAGAAAAGGCTGGGCGGGACCTTTATTTTACAAGATGAAATGACACCTGTTGCAGGTTTTATCAGGTTTTATTCTGTAAATTACAGGATTAAAGTGATTTACTACAAACTGAAACTCTTGGCCGTCGTCTGTGAGCCACGTTTAACTGGCCAGATATGTGATTATTGTGACTCAATAAATCAAATTTCAGTTTTGTTTGATCGTTTGCTTTCATATTTTGCATTTCCTGTCTTCAGATTCAGGATGAAATCGAACAGCGTTGAACAACAGCGACATATTGAATCCACGAGCTACCCGACGGAAGCAGATTCGGAGGTTTTGTTTCTGACAACCAGCTGATTTAAAAACAATGCGTGTCCAGCAGGGGGCAGGAGGGATGTTGTTGTTGTTGTTGTTGTTTTCGTTGTTAGCTTGAAGCGACTTGACCCGAGAGAAACAAACACAGCTGCTGTTCAGGTGACTTTCACATATACATACAAGGTGGCAGCTAGACGCTAAAGCCACATTAGCAATAAGCATTGAAATCCGGAGTCATCACCCCTGTGTGGTAGTTTATTATCAAGTGTTAAACTCTTAGTCATTTTCTGTGTTTGTTCCCTTGTTATTTAGAGACTGTTGGACTCATTAAAGAGAAAATGGAGGTTTATTCTCCAAAAATCAAAGATAAGAAAGGACAAGGACGTTTCCTGCTCTGTTATCTGGAGTTTGGGTTTGGAAAATGACCTTTTGTTTTTGTCATTTGTACCATAATTTTCTTTATGTATTGTCCTCTTTGTGTCCTTGCTGTAGTGAGATGAGAAAGCATGAAAACATTAAAAGTCTCTCATCTTTTCTCCTGGCATCAAGTTTCACAGAAAAAAAAACACGACATTGGCTTGAAAAAGAAGCAGAGCTGGAATGTGTGTGTCGAGCGATATGAGATAGGATGAAGAGATGAAAGTGGATACTCGTTGTCTGCGTGCAGGTCGGTCAGGTCTGTGTGTTTGAGGAGAGTCCTGAGAAGGAGCCGAGCTAACGCAGATTCAGCTAAAGGCCAAACAAACAGAGAAAACCCCCCGACTCCACCTCACGTCAGGGGAGCGATGGAGGAAAACGCTTCGGAGAGTTGCAGAGTTGCTCTCTACTTCTCCTCCTTTTCTGTGTTTGCTTATTGTCTCCAGTTTCATTATTTCTCTTTTTCTGTTTCTTTTGACAGGATCATTTATCAAACCGTATTCAACTTTTATTTTATGTGCAGAAAGACGAGTAGAAAACGGATCCTGTTGCTAAATGACTTATTAAAAATAAACCCACCAAAACATACGTACGTCTGGAGAAGGAGGATCAAGCTAAACAGATTAAATAAGCACTGAGCGAGGAAGACTAAAACACACACCGGTCACATCAGACCCTTCATTATTCTTCCCTGTAACAGGGAGAAAGGGCCGAGCTTATTGCCTTTAGAGGAAAAAAAAAATCCTCTCTGGAATGACTTCGGCAGCCAACAACAACACGGGCGGCTCGGCGCTCAGGAACAGAGGCAAAGAATAAAAAAACAATTCAATAACACAACAATAACAGGCCCGTTACAGCCAGATGTGTGAGGTGTTGTTCTCTACATTCACATGTTCAAACCTTTCAATAAAACGTTTTGGTTTCTGTTCTGATCACTTCTGTTGATAGTCGACTGCCTTTAGATGAATTAATCAATACTCAAATCCTTATAATACGTATACACTCTCCCTTTCCCTACCTGTTATTAGATATTACGAATTATTACTTACATTAAATGATTTTAACACACACAGTTGCTCTTGTGTTTGCACGTACAGACGTTTTTAATTGTAGCTGGAAAAAAAAAACCAAATTAAACAAATCAAGCTTGAGCGTGCATGTTCCTGGTGATATGGAGATGTGCACGGTGGCTGCGCTTCACCTCGGTTGCACTGCTGTTGCAACATTAGTGAATGTCAGCATGTAAGGATGCAGCTTTTTCTTTTTGTTTACTGTTTGTTTGCAGTCCTGTGATGCAGGCGAGCCTTTTGTTGCAGCGCTCTGCCTGTAAATCATGATCACTATCATTCATGGCTGTTCACCAGCCTTAAAGATTAATGAAACTACACCAAGATTTAAATATAAAGCTTTCCATCATGTTGCTCAAATAAAGGAACCACTGCATGCAGCTAAAACCATGTTTTTTAGCGTGAAAATGTCCCAACTTTGAATATTTTTGTCATTACTTCAGCTACAATAATAACACCTCACTGCTGTGGTTTTTTGACAACATGCCGTCAGCGTGTAATGAAGCGGCTGCTGCTGCAGTGAATCATGGGTTTTACAATAAGCTTTGATGTTTAACACGACATCATGCAGTAGTTTGTTGTTGTTGATGTTGTTTTAGTGTTCTTATCACCTGATCAGTTTTAGAGCTGCATTGATTAAATCGGTTCGTTGTTCGGGACAAAAACACATTATGACGTCAACAGTAGCAGAAAATCACGGCTGTGATGGCGGCCGCTCACCCTCCGTCGGGTGGCGTCTCGCTGAGTAATAACACAGCATCTAGTCATATCCTTTATGCAAATCTGCTTTCCTTTTCCTGTTTATTTTAAATCCAACATGGGGCCAGTGTCGGATCATAACCGGCTAGTAATATCTGTTTTTAAATATATCAGAATATAACATATGTCAGAAACTCTATAGCAGGTACGTTTACTGTCTTTTTGTGCGCCTCAACTACTTTAAAAAGTTTTTTAATGTTTGTATGTGAGCTATAACATCCTATTCATCCTTGAACTTGTAGGCAGTCATGCACTCAGTAAACTTGACACAAATATTTCTGTGTATCTGTCAGTAAGCACAAAGGTCCCAAGGTCCTGTGCACAACTTTGTGTGTCTCTGTGTGTCTGTGTGTGTGTGTGTGTGTAGCCTCGCTCGTCTGCCGTCTTTATCATTGACCTTTTCCACATTCCACAACCGGCTCTGGAAGTCGTCCCTCATTGGCTGCAACACAACGTGCTTTGTTTGAACCGGGCTTCAGGATTGGCGGGTTTGTGTGCCTCTGCCTCTGATTGGTTGAGCCGACCTGTTCCTGCTGTATTTTTACAGTCGGAGGAATGTCAACAGGCCTTTTTCCTCGTTGATTCTGACACCTTGTAGTCTGTTGGATAGTAGATAATGAAGCAAACAGACATGAATCACAGTGCTTGCTTTGGCTGGCTTTGATAAGGAACTCCTAGTATCCACTGATCCAGTGTGTGTGTGTGTGTAAATATGTTTTCATGTAAATGTAATGTTAGATATTAGTTAGGAAAGAAACAAACATATTAAATTACATTTTTGGGCCACTTGACTTCCTGTCTGGATCTGTTTATATTAACCTGCTCTGATCAGACTAAAAATAGCAAAACATTTGAGTAATGCTGTCGATCAGCAGGTGAGTCATGTTGTCACGTGACACACACAAAAAGATATATATATACCCTTCTAATTAACCTAAATTACTGACAATAATATGACTCATCAGCTCTAAACCGAGAACGTATGTAGAAGTTATTTAAATTGTCTCCTAATCAATTCAGGTTATTTATTCATCCTCTGGAAATCAATATATATTGGAGCAGTAGATCAACTTTTTAACCTCCAACCAATACAGTTAAAATAAGTGTGAGCTGCATCACCTGAGTTACAGGTACAGGTAACAAAATCCACCTGAGAGAAACACCTGAGGGCAGATTCACTGACAGGAATGAGTGTTAAACACGGCATTATAATTACTTAATTACATTATCATGTTTTTATGAATAATAATAATCAGTCTCGTGAACGCGCCCGCGTCCGCGCGCCCACGCCCCGCCCCTCCCGGTGACGTCATGAAACTGGGCCGCGGTGTGCTGAAACCATAGGAATGCGACACACTTGATATTTACGGCACAGACCGTCTTAACGCGGTGTGTTTTCTCTGTGTGTGTGTTTGTGTGTCGGTTGTTGTCTGTAACCGTGTCCGGTTGAGTTAGTTTTTATTAGTTTTAAAGTCTTCACGGAAACAACTTTGAGTCTGTTGTTTGTTGTTATTTTTTCCTCCTCGTCCTCAGCCGTGTTTCCGACATGGCATCAGGTGGATAAGTGTGTTTCTGCAGAAAGTCTCCGGTGAGTTTGATCCGTGTCTATAAAGCGACTCGTTGTGGTCGAGCCTCGTTTATCTGGGTCACAACAACACAACAACACAACGTGGATTAACTGAGAGTCATAATAACTTTGTGTGTCTTGACTGCTTGTTTCTCAGCCCCGTTTTTCTTCTTCTTTGCCAGTCAAATGTGTTGCTGACAGCTGGTATTTGTAGAGACAGCTGACACCCATCACCTGTCTCTCTCTCTGCACACATGTTTGGTGACACATGCAGATTTTTATCTTTTCATAATGATTCATTGGTAGCTTCATGTAGGAGGTTTAATTCATTTAATATTGTTTTATGAAAGAGTTTGGAGTAACTGCTGCTTCACAACATGCTTGTTTTAATGTTTGTAATAATTGTTTCAGTATTTTTAAAAGTTTTTTTGTTATTGTTGGATCCAAGTTGACAAAATATATATAATATATAACATCTAAACTGACTTAGAAAACTGACATTTTAGTTCTTATATTTATAAAAATTGTTGAAATTAAGCTCATAGTGTGACAAGTGATGGATAGTAAAACAGTGACAAACTAACTGGTTGATCAGGAAGTTCATTCATTGTCATTTTTATGATAATTAATGAACTTGGTGGTTGTTGTCAGTACTGACTGTACCGCTGTAACACCTGAGCTGATCACATCATATCAGTTAAACCTTCATTCATTCATTCATTCATTCATATCTCATCTATAATTTAATATTATAGGAGCTTTTTTACTATTTGGGTCAAGAAGCTTGTGAAAAGTAAACAGACGTATCGGTTCAGGGTCAAAAATATTTGATCAGGACATCCTTAGTAAACATCAGCTGGCGCGCTGTTTGCTGTAGGTTGATGCAGCTTCATGTCATGGCAACTTGACTAAGTGTAGCAACCAGTTCTGTATCTTAACTACCTCATTTACCGTGACACTAGACAGATGTAAGCAGTCAGTAGCTCCAAGGTCACACAGTGTACGGTGTGTTTGAACAGCACTTTATAAACCTGGGAACCGCTGGGAGAGACGTGTGTGTGTGTGTGTGTGTGTGTGTTAGCAAGCTATTAATTATAACCAACCAGCTAATGTAACAACAACGTGGTTACTAGAGATGATCAGATATCGGCTAAAATAGACCCGATGCAAACGTAAATGAAAATTGGAAGTGTGTGAATCTACTTTCTCATTAACAAAGAGCAGCAGATCACATCAGCTGAATCTAATTAACATTCATTCAAAGAGTAATGTGACCAAAAAGTACAACAGCAGGCCGGTCTACTCGACCAACGACGGTGTGTTTATGAGGTAAGAGAAGCACCGCCGGTGTTTTTGTACTTCCCACAACTCCAACACAGTGTTAAAACGCTCCAACACAGTGTTAAAACGCTCCAGCACGGTGTTAAAACGCTCCAACACGGTGTTAAAACGCTCCAGCACGGTGTTAAAACGCTCCAACACGGTGTTAAAACGCTCCAGCACGGTGTTAAAACGCTTCAGCACGGTGTTAAAACGCTCCAACACGGTGTTAAAACGCTCCAGCACGGTGTTAAAACGCTCCAACACAGTTTTAAAACGCTCCAACACTGTTAAAACGCTCCAACACAGTGTTAAAACGCTCCAACACAGTGTTAAAACGCTGTGTTGGCACTAAGCCGGATTAATGCACGAAAAGCTGCAGGTCCCGATGGCATACCAGGACGTGTGCTCAGGGCCTGTGCTGGACAGCTGACCGGAGTCATGACCAACATCTTTAACATGTCTCTAGCCCAAGCAGCTGTCCCCTCGTGTTTTAAGACCACCTCCATCGTGCCGGTGCCTAAACACTCCACAGCAGCGAGCCTCAACGACTACCGCCCTGTTGCACTTACCCCCATCATCATGAAGTGCTTCGAGCGGCTGGTCCTGGCCCAGCTCAAATCTTGCCTCCCCCCCACACTGGACCCCCTCCAATTCGCTTACCGTCAGAACAGGAGCACGGAGGATGCCATTTCCACGGCTCTACATCTCGCCCTTTCCCACCTGGACAATAACAACTCCTACGTTAGAATGCTGTTCATTGACTTCAGTTCAGCATTCAACACCATCATCCCCTCCAAACTGGTGTCCAAGCTCTGCGACCTGGGAATCAACACCTCCCTGTGCAACTGGATACTAGACTTTCTGACCAACAGACCCCAGTCTGTTAAACTAGACGGCCACATCTCCTCTACCCTCACTCTGAGCACTGGCGTTCCACAGGGCTGTGTGCTGAGCCCCCTCCTCTACTCCCTCTTCACCTTCGACTGCACACCTGTACATGGCTCTAACTCCATCATCAAGTTTGCAGACGACACAACGGTGATAGGCCTCATCCGCAACAACGACGAGGCGGACTACAGGGAGGAGGTCCAGCACCTAGCGGCGTGGTGTGCCGACAACAACCTGACACTCAACACCAAGAAGACCAAAGAGATCATCATGGACTACAGGAAGACTAAACCTGACACGCACACTCCAGTCTGCATCAACGGGACAGAGGTGGAGCGTGTCTCCAGTTTTAAATTCCTGGGTGTCCACATCTCTGAGGATCTTACTTGGACCCTCAACACTTCCACTCTGGTCAAGAAGGCTCACCAGCGTCTGTTTTTCCTGAGGAGACTGAAGAAGATCAACCTGTCTTCCCAGATCCTGGTGAACTTCTACCGCTGCACTATCGAGAGCATCCTCACCAACTGCATCACAGTGTGGTATGGTAACTGCTCTGTCGCGGACCGGAAATCACTGCAGAGGGTGGTGAAAACTGCCCAACGCATCACCGGTTCCTCACTCCCCACCATAGACACTATACAGTGCAAGCGACGCCTGCGGAAGGCTCACTGCATCACCAAAGACACTTCCCACCCCAACCACAGACTGTTTACCCCCCTCCCCTCCGGCAGACGCTTCAGGTCTCTCCGTTCCCGGACCAGCAGGTTCAGGAACAGCTTCTTCCCTGCTGCTATCACACTGTTGAACTCTAAACCACGGTGATAGCAGGACTCACCCCACCCCTATTTATACAACTATTTATTCTGTCTATAATGTACATTCATTTCCATATCCTACCTCTCTATAGTACACTCTTAAAGTGTTTTCTATTTATTAGTGTATTCATTCTGCTTTAACTTACCCAATGTAAATATAGTGTAAAATACTGACATAGTATATTCATTTGTAAATAGTGTAATCATACTCATCTAGTGTACTTATCGCTATAGTGTATTTTTCTTACTGTTTCACTGACACATTGCACTCACTCATCTAGTGTACTTCCCATACCTGCTCTTTATACCACTATTTATATTTATATTGTTCATTTGCACATACTCTGCACTTTCTGCTGTTTTTGCACTTCTGGATGGATGCTAACTGCATTTCGTTGTCTCTGTACTCGTACTCTGCACAATGACAATAAAGTTGAATCTCATCTCATCTCATCTCATCTCAAAACGCTCCAGCACAGTTAGTTAAAACGCTCCAACACAGTTAGTTAAAACGCTCCAACACGGTGTTAAAACGCTCCAGCACGGTGTTAAAACGCTCCAACACGGTGTTAAAACGCTCCAACACGGTGTTAAAACGCTCCAGCACGGTGTTAAAACGCTCCAACACGGTGTTAAAACGCTCCAACACGGTGTTAAAACGCTCCAACACAGTTTTAAAACGCTCCAACACTGTTAAAACGCTCCAACACAGTGTTAAAACGCTCCAGCACAGTGTTAAAACGCTCCAGCACAGTGTTAAAACGCTCCAACACAGTGTTAAAACGCTCCAGCACAGTGTTAAAACGCTCCAACACAGTGTTAAAACGCTCCAGCACAGTGTTAAAACGCTCCAGCACAGTGTTAAAACGCTCCAGCACAGTGTTAAAACGCTCCAGCACAGTGTTAAAACGCTCCAGCACAGTGTTAAAACGCTCCAACAGTGTTAAAACGCTCCAACACAGTGTTAAAACGCTCCAGCTGACACGTCGCTTTCAGGAGTTTCACTTTTTTTTTTTTTTTTTTTACTGGTGACGTGACGGTTTCTAACTCGTGGTGTCTTTTACTTTTCCTGAACTTGATGACAAGTTGGACCTAATATGATGAGACTGTTATTACTCGGAAATAAAACGCATCATTACGAAGCTTCAAACCTCCTCTACTTTTATATTAACAGCCATTTGTCATAAAGTTAAGTTAATTGCGTGCAGTGATGTAGCTGTATGTACATACTGTGTCTGTACATGTACATTAGTGGGTCCTCTTTTAAATTTAAATCAGGTTCGTACCCAGTAGTATCGCTGCTGTGACCTGCTGTGTTTTTCTGAGTGCGGACCACCCATGAACACTTGAATCAGGCCAGAGGAGGAGCAGTTTTCATCCAGAGCTCATCAGCCTGGCTGCGGCCCACTGAGCGGACAGGCTTTCTCACTGTTCAGCCAGGCATAGAGAGGAGGAGGAGGAGGAGGAGGAGGAGGAGGAATCAAGAGAGAGATTGAGGCTAGGGAGGGATGATAATGATGATGAGAGTGACAGGTTTGTAGTGACAGGGAGGGAAAAACACAGGGAAGCTATAACTATGTTGTGTGGATGAGATTTCACAGCTTCTGGTTTAGTGTGTGTGTGTGTGTGTGTGTGTTAGCCTGTTAGCCTGTTAGCCTCAGGTCAGTATGTCTGAAGCCATATTCCATCTGCAGGACATCATCATTTATACTGTAAAGTTTCAGTCACACCCTGCTGTTTTTATTTCTGTGTCGTGTTTCTGTTGGTCTCATCCTTTCATCCTTTCTCTGCGTTTCTCACGCGGTTTCTGTTTTATGGGGAGGAGTGAACGTACACCTGCTGCAGCTGTAAATCACTCTCCTCACCTGCTCCTCCAACACCTGACTGTGTCTGTCAGTACTAGACAGTGTTCATAGACTATTATTCTGGATTTTATCACCATATGAACTGAGCGAGCTCCACTGAATTACATAACCAGACGCAGGCAGTAATGTTTAAATTACAAACAGCCACCTACTTGAACTTCACTCTCACATCAAACACCATCTTTGATCTCAGAGCTCTGTAATCTGTTCGCTGCGAGTCTCTCGTTACGTTTTAAACCTTATTGTGTCTTGGCTCTTGACAGCCGCAGTAAAATTGTGTTTTTCACCCGCTCTGCGTTCCAGATATCTCAGGATTTGGACGCCACAGTCCTCCTTGGTTCCCGGCCAGACCGCCATCTATGAATACGAGACGCCCAGTGACGTTCTCAATCCCCACATGACCGTTCTTCTTTATGATTTGCGGCCCCGTTGAAGCTCCTTGTGCTTCCAATAAGACATCACAGCTCAAGGCATTAACTAAAAGTCCTAATTGTTCCCATCTTGCCCATAGTCGATCTAATCATAGGGTACATGTACACATGGGTTTATGTTATTGTACTTGTTCCTTACAGCTACGTCCTTCCTTCAGACCTGCTGTCCCTCTGGTGACGCATTGATTGACTCTTGACTGTATTGCTGTCTCAGCCAAACACTAATGATCGGCCTCTACGGTGATTTATACCCTGCTTCCCTGTTGTCAACACGCTCATTATGACTGAAAAGAGGCATTTACCACCAGTGTTGTAACCGCGCTGTTATGAGAGACTCTTAAAATGATTCATGAGGAAAATAGCTCAGCATTTATTTATTTATATAAAGAAACGGCGTGAACTTTCCCACTATGATGATGCTGGTGTTGCATTAATAATGTATTTGGAAAAAGGAGAAAGTGGGTGGAAACATCTGGTAAAATGTTTTCTGATTAAAACTCTATAGTAGTATTTTATAAGTACAGCTAGTAATTAAGCTGTGTGATAAACAACACACAATGTCTGATAGTAATTAGCTGTGCCGTTATTGTTTTCCTCCGTTTTAATCAGCGTGTTTTTGTTTGAAGTGTTCGGGGCACTTTGTGTTTTGACTGCATAAATCCCTCCTCGAAGTGGAGCAACATGTGAAACACGTCTGACCGTTTCATGCATGGCTCTTAGCGTGTCAGTACGTCTCTGCTCCACGTATGATAAATGTCCGTGTTGGCGATTTCTCCTGATTTCTTTGTGGCTGCGTTTCTTTTTTTTTCTTTTTTTGTTCCCAGCGTGTTCATGGGCGCGTCCTGCTCGACTTCAAACGTTCCTGCTGTGAAAAGCTTTATTAACTGTGCAGACTGAGCTCGGCAGCATGACTCATGGCCTCTAACTCATGACCCACCCACACCGGCCTCCCTCTCAGCTCACCCTGCTTCTATCTGCTCGTCCCCCTCTGATCCTCACAACCCTGCATCTTTTTTACCGCCTTACTTTTAACTTTGCCCTTTTTTTTGTTCTTTTCTTTGCTGACTTGGCCATAGTATATTGTTGAAAAACAAAACAAGACGGCTACGGCAGCATTTAACAGGCCAACATCTCCATCAGATTCGCTAGCAAGCCTCCGTTTGACTGCTGGGTGTGTCTCTTTTGATACCTGCTAACAGCAACAAGGTTGAGACTTTTTCATAATGTGTATTTATTTTTATTTATTTCTTTACTTACCGTGTGGTAAGTACAGGATTTATCCTCAATCTGTAGGTTTTTATTCCACACATCGACAACAGCAGACGACTCCACTGATTGTGGGGTTAAATATTTGCTACCGACTGCATTTAAAAGTGCAAAAGTGCAAATATTAAATGTTAAAATTGAAAAGCTAAAGGACATTTTTGGAGTATATCCTTATTATTTAGGCATCTATGTAGAGACGATCATGGCTGATGAGAACACACCTGATCAATAATAAACAACAAACACTGTATTTAACTCCTAAATCCAGTGTTTGTGTTTCTCTAATTTACAGACGAGGTGTCTGGAGAGTTTGTGTGGAAGCCTCTGCTGCTTCAATTTGCAAAATTTTTACATTGATAAGTTTGTTTGTTTTTTATCAGACTGAGAGACGAGTCAGCAGCAGACTGGACTGTAGTCAGTCTGTTGTGTACGTGCAGTGTGTGTGTGTGTGTGTGTGTGTGTGTGTGTAACAGTAAGACACAGACGGCTCTACTCTCATGTTTGTCTTGTTGTCCCCTCCAGGCTGGTTGTGCCAGTTAGAAAACACTGGAGCAGTTGTCCTTTATGAGTAACGGGAGACGAGCAGTGAGCCAATCATTGAGCGTATTGATGACCTTCAGCTAAAGGTCACAGCTGGTTTAAAGCCACCAGTCGCTTAATGCTCAGTGTGGTGAAATAAGCCAGTTGGGTGTTAGTTTATTAGCTGAACGACACAAACAAATAAATCACTTTTTATTATGAGGTAGTTTTTTTTAAAACCCCACGCCGATCCAGTGATCCATGTTTAAATAACCTCCTGTTTTATCTCTTTATGTGTGTTTTTATATACACATTCATTCCCTTTTCCTCCTCCTTGCAGGTCTGATGCTTGGCTGCAGCTGCCTCAGCTGCCATCATGTTCACCAAGAAGAAGAAATCTCGTATCCAGATCTCGGCTCCATCTAACTTTGAGCATCGTGTACATACAGACTTTGATGAGCAGGAGCAGAAGTTTGTCGGGTTGCCGCGACAATGGCAGTCGCTCATCGAAGACACAGCCAAGAGGCCCAAACCCTTCATCGACGTGACTGTCATCACCACTGTGGAGCCACGCAAGGTGACAGCAGCGACAGTCAAAGTTAGCTTCTGAAAATGTGTTTAATATCAGGAATTATCATGTTGTTTCATGTTAATCAATAAGAATAATGAAATGAGTTGCAGCCTTCGTGTGGCGCCTCTGCTCTTCTCTCTTAAAGTTAATCTTTCTATCCACTTCCAACTGAAGTTGTTCCAGTTTTGAAAACTGAGCCAGCAGCAACGTTTATGATGTTTATTAGTCAATAATTCACACACAAAACACAAAGCACCCAACTGTTGGCAGAAACAATAGTGACGATTCTCACCACTTTTAAAATGATTGAATGTAAATGTTTCCAAATCTCCAGACGATTGTTCGTGGCAGCAAGCTGGGCGTGGACGGCTCTCTGACATGGCTGCTGGATGAGTTTGACACCATGTCTGTGACGCGCTCCAACTCCCTGCGACGAGGCAGCCCGCCCATCCAGCCCCGCAGCGACTCTTCTTCAGGAGGGCAGGAGAACGGAGATCCTCACTACAGACACTACTCACACCCAGACAGACAGGACAGGTGAGGAGTTAAACTACAGCTCCAGGTAGACTCAGAAGATTTAAAGTAAAGCTGCAACAATTCAAAGACGTCACCTTAGACTGTGGGAGGGTATTACAGGTGTTTTTCATCCCTGTGTCTTAATCTCGACAGATCCAGACCAGATCACCAGAGCGGAGGTGACCCCCGCCACAGTCAGCGCAGCGTTCGTCCTCCTCAGAGAGACGATGGCGTCCAGAGTCGGCCTCAGCAGCAGCCCCGGGGCCAAGAGCCCAGCAGGGCCCTCAGGGACAGACCGGGCTCCGGCCCTCCTCCTCCTCCTCCTCACAGAGACAGAGAGTCTCGGAACCGGGACCAGGTAGGGACAGAGCGCTGGACACGGCCCTGCGTCTTCATTTTTATTAACAATAGCGTTCATTATTTGACGTCTTGGGTTCTTTTATTACATTCTTACAAGGCAGATAATGGCTTCGAAGTCTAAAAAGTGTGTGTGTGTAGGAAATCCACCTTGTAGCCGTCATCATGTTGTTAATTTTATATTTCTTTATTGTTGCAACAATGCCTCCCATCTCTCACTCCAACCCCGCCTCTCTTCAGGAGCAGGTGCTACGCAGGGATCAACCAAGTGACCACAGGCCAAAGTCCAGCTACATGGGACAAGATGGCAGCCCTCAGTCTCCCAGAGAGAAGAGGCCTCTGTCCGGGCCCAACATCCGCACCCCAAACCTGCCAGTAACAGAGGGAGTGATGAAGACTGCCCAGCAGACCACACGGCCGTTCAACACGTATCCAAGGACGGACAGCGAGGGAGGACGCAGCCCCACTGGACAGGTAAGGTCACCACTGAGGGACAGAAAAAGGTTGATTGGTGCAAACTGATCTAAAAATATCTAAATCTGATGGTCAGATTTAGATATTTTTCTTCTGATTTACAGATTTACTGGTTCGTGCTTTACAGAATTATGTAAAGAAAACAAAATATACTGTATACATACTTCTGAGTTAAATGTACTAAATACTTTCTATTTTTAAATACATGACTTGTTTTAAAGCCTACTGGTAAAGCTTTTTCTGCCTCTATATAAAGGTTTATGGAAAGATACCATGATGTAGATTTCTACATCTTTAACATCTCTGTATTAGGTTGTTGCTTTATGGGATTATTAGATTTTATGTTGTTTTTATATTGATGAGAAGGACCTTTGTGTGGAATTTAGTTTGCTAGATAAAAAACAGAAATTCCTACCTGGTTATCTAATCATTTAAGTCGAGTTAATAAATAACTTATTGCAGCTCCGCTCCTGAAAAGCCTCCTCTACATTAATTGCACTCTGCTCGTGTTGTGTTTGTGATGATGTTCTTCTGCCTCTCTTCCTTCCAGCCTGTTCGACACCATGAATCTTCCCCTCAAAATGGCCCATCCAGCGTCACCCACAGAGGTTCCTCCGGCTCCAAGCCTCCTATGAGCCACCCACATCCTCACCACACTTCCCACCCGAGTCTGAGCCCTGAAGGCACCCAGCATCCACACGCCCCTCACCCCAACGTTCCAGCCCCGCGGTTGCCTGCACCTTCCGGGGCCCCGGCATCCAGCGCTCCTCCCCAGGCCCGCTCCCCCCAGAGGGAGCCACAGAGAGTTTCCCATGAGCAGTTCAGGGCTGCGCTACAGATGGTCGTCGATCCCGGCGATCCGCGGACCTACCTGGACCACTACATCAAGATAGGGGAGGGGTCCACGGGGATTGTGTGTATCGCCACAGTGCAGACCACAGGGAAGCTGGTGGCCGTGAAGAAGATGGACTTGAGGAAACAACAGCGTAGAGAACTCCTCTTTAACGAGGTAAGAGCTCATCTTTGGCGTTTTACCACTGATGATCCATCCAAAATGATCCATTTCACACTAGCATTAGTTGCTAATTGTAGACATCTCAGTCGACTCTTTATGGTTGTTAATCTATACAGTGCATGATGGCCTTTCTCCCTCTCATTCTGAGCATAATCAGTAATGTAATTATACCCTGTCTGTATGCGTGTCTCTGTCTTTTCGTTTCCGTGGAAACTGCAGGTGGTGATCATGCGGGACTATCACCATGAGAACGTGGTGGAGATGTACAACAGCTACCTGGTGGGAGATGAGCTGTGGGTCGTCATGGAGTTCCTGGAGGGCGGGGCTCTTACTGACATCGTGACGCACACCAGGTTAGACTTCAGACTTTTATGTACCAATGAATTATCTGTTTTTAATTTCTACCTCCACGTATTTTCATTTAATCTTACACCCATAAGGGGGCAGTGTGACCAAATGGTCCACAGGGGGAGCCACTGCATCACTTTACATGTTTTTACAAGTTTTCTAGATTTCTTACAGCTTATATAACACCTTTTTTTTTTTCGTTCTGTGTTTCCTGATGTGAGACATCATCAACTTTGCATCAAAAACATAATAATAGTGATAAGTCCGTGTCTTCTTTTTCTTTCCAGGATGAACGAGGAGCAGATCGCTACGGTGTGTCTGTCAGTCCTGAAGGCGTTGTCTGTCCTCCACACGCAGGGCGTCATTCACAGAGACATAAAGAGTGACTCCATCCTCCTCACTCATGATGGCCGGGTACGTACCACCATCCTCTTATCTTTCCACCAGATAAAACAGCTGCGTCTTAGTTCCTTATTAGTGGTTTAGTGATTATTGAAAATGAGGTGAAAGCCACAGAAAAGAAGAGAACCGCGACCAGCGTGTGGTTTCCACAACGTTGCGGTTACAGCAGCACTTTATCAGCATAAAAATATGAGGCTTTTTCTCCACAGTTGACATCTTGACTAGTCATAACAGGACAAGGTGTCACTAATAACACTGATGGCTCTGTTCCCTTTAAATGTTTCAATAAGCCATCTCAGTGTGTCAGCCAGGACAATACCGGGCCCTGCACTGGCACACCTAAATTCAATGCAGTAATTATTATTATGATTATTATTCTCTACACCAGTGCCTTTCTTCTTATGTGTGCTTATGATGAACAGATGAAGCGCTCTTGATGCTTTTATTCAAAAGTTTGTCTCACAATGCTGAAACTTAGTTTTGCAGCCACCAGCAAAACTCGACAAGAATAAAAATGGAAATGTTGCTTTTGGTAACCACTGAGACTGAAAACTGAGGTTGATGTCAAATTACTTCCTTCCTGCTGACAAGTAAGTGTCGTGTTTTCTGCAGAAAATGAAACCTGCAGGGTTGGTTGCACAGCAAAACCAGACGAGGGTGAGAAAAAAAGGAACTCGGCTTCTGCTATGAGTCAACGTTTGCCCAGCTAGAGGGGAACATGCATGTTGACTGTGGCGCACCAGGCGACTGACACTACATGTTTTAATTGGCCTTTCTGCACAGCCAGAACCAGCTGCAACTTTTAATATCACACAGTATCGATCAGTTGGCCGGCCATGAGTCAATTCAGCCCGATTCTAAAAACCTAAAAGCTTCATGATGGACTTTTTCTCCCTCCACAAAAATACATCAGTGACTTTTTCTGCAGTTAAAGGTTCATAATTTCAGAGCAAACCTACAAGGTGTCAGACTGTATCTGCTCCATGTGTACAGACGAAGTACAGCTAGTCCCAATACCTATCCCATGTGGCTTCCTATCCAAGTTTCAGACTGTATGCTCGTTATTGTTTATCTCTCCCTTCCTTTCCACAAAACAATAAAACAACAACAAAATCCACCTCTGAAAGGTCATCTGTGTTTAACTGCTGCTTATGAGTTTGATGAGGCGTTGTCCTCACATCCTTCATTGGACGCCACAGCATGACGATGATTTGATAAATTAACTTATGTTTTATATATTCATTTAATGAGTAAGCACTAGATGCAACCGTATAAACCACAGTAAGAGTGAAGTATCTGTGGTTTGATATCTTTGAGCTGTGGTTTCAACCACCACCTCTGCCTCCAGCAGTGTGCTCAGCCAGACGGGCCTTCATCTATGTTATCCCTGCAATACGTATGAAGCGTACATAAGGCTGAAAAAGCCCCTGCAGGCGCTGCTTCGTGTTGCCGATACGCCTGTTAATGAGACGACTCGCAAGAGACGCGTCAGAAACGAAAAGCCTGTTTCCAGTAGATAGAAAACGGTCTTTATTACTCTGGGTGTTTGTTTTATACATTATTGATGTAGCAGACCGTCTGTATACACTGACATTAGTAATTTGAAGAAGTGGACATTCTTCTGTTAAATGTATATATAAAGTGTTTAATGTTAACAGGATCATTAAGACTCGCATCACTGAGTTTTTCCTGCCGGCTGCTGTCACCAGGTTTTGGTTTGAGATGTTGTCTGCGGTTTGATCTGGCAGAGGAACCAGACCCGACCAAACTCGAGGTGTTTCGCACCAGTAGAGGATGTGTTTGATGTATGTGAAAGCACCTGTGTGTGTGTGTGTGTGTGTGTGTGTGTGTGTCTGTGTGTGTGTGTGTGTGTGTGTGTCTGTGTGTGCCAGGGTTAAGTTTACATTAAAGCTGAGATATAACTGTGGATGTTGTCCTTGATGCTCAGCCTGTCAGTGGAAGCCGTCGTCTTGTCTTTGTTTTCATACACACGTGCAGGTTTCATTTCTCTTGCAGTCGTTCTTCGACTGACTGAAGGCAGATTTTACAGACGATTGAAACATAGCGAGAGTGGGAACATTAAAAAGTAAAGTGGATACAGACAGTTGTTGTCTTCAACCTCAATTTGATGCTGACGGTGGCTCATTTATGTACCTTCTGTGAAAAACATCAAAACTGACATTTCTGTACTTATGTCCCTCTTTTCTCTGGCTTCTTTCTGTCTCCAGGTGAAGCTGTCAGACTTTGGTTTCTGTGCCCAGGTGTCGAAGGAAGTGCAGAGAAGGAAGTCTCTGGTTGGCACGCCGTACTGGATGGCACCAGAGCTCATATCCAGACTGCCTTATGGACAAGAGGTAACACTCAGACTTTGTTTTCTCTCAGGATCAACAGTTATTTGAACATGTAAACAAACACGCCTCTTCTACCTGTTGACTGTCTGCAGGTGGACATCTGGTCTCTGGGCATCATGGTCATAGAGATGGTAGACGGGGAGCCTCCGTACTTTAACGAGCCGCCGCTCAAAGCTATGAAAATGATTCGAGACAACCTGCCTCCCAAACTGAAGAATCTCCACAAGGTAAAAAGACGAAGGCTGGAAAGTAGTATTATCAAATGCAAACGCAAAGAGGAACGACAGCAGGTTATTTGTGAGGTGTGATGGTACCAGCACAGGTCCGAGTAAACGGAGCAGCAGCCGAGCAGGAAGGCGTGAAAGAGGAATAATAACACTGCTGTGTCATTTTCACACCACTTACTTTGCACTCTAACTGTTAACTAACTGATGGCGCATGTTGATTGAGAAGTATCTGATCAAACGACCTGATTTCATCCATCTGGTTTTACAACGAGTCAGAACCATACGAGTCATATAGAGTTTGATCGATACACAACTCTGTCATTTCCCCTTTTTGTGCCGTTGACAAATATTTTACTTATGAGCTCTTTACAAACCTGTAATATCAGAAACACCTGACAGACTCTGATGACTCGTCTCCTTCTCTCAGGTGTCTCCTCTGCTCAAAGGCTTCCTGGACAGGATGTTGGTTCGAGACCCAGCTCAGCGGGCAACAGCCAGCGAACTTCTCAAACACCCCTTCCTGTCAAAAGCGGGGCCGCCGTCCTGCATCGTGCCGTTGATGAGGCAGAACCGGATGAGATGAGACACGTGACTCTGCAGGTTCAGGAGGAGCAGAATACTCCTGCACACAGGAGGAGGAGGAGGAGGAGGAGGCCCGCAGGGGTCAGAGGTCACGGGTCACTCTGTGTTTCAGGCAAAACACTCAGAAAATACTGTGAGCTGCAGCATGAAGCCTGTGTGTGCAGGAATATTCTACTTTTCTTATGTGAATCACTGAACTGTGGGGAGTTTATTCCCCTGGAGAAGAGGCAATAAGGAGGTGTGTGTGTCTGTGTGAACATATGTTGTCAACACTGTAAATGACAGTGTTGAGTCATGAAGGTGAAGGAGAGACGGTGGAGAAGACACAACTTCCTACCGAGCGATTTTTTTTTTTTTTTTTCCTCGTAAGCATTTTTTCGGTTGAAGGGTCTGACCTGGAAAGATTTGGACCATACCTGGATTTTAAGTGTGAAGGTGGGGTTTTTGCACACCAATCAGATGCTTTTGAAGGAGCACAGAGCCCGTATGTTAATTTTAGACATTTTTAATCTCACTGTCGGAAAATCTGGAACCTGAATTTTGTCACTTCAAAGACGCAGCCGGACCCGAGACCTGGACTCTTATCCTCATCACACCCAGAACTTTACTACTGAGGGAGGAAACCTGTTGACTCACAACATGAGTCACATGGTCTTAACGTTGTAGCCATATAAATACTAACTTCCTGTTGCAAACAAAACAAACATACACTAAGTCAAAAGGTAAACACTGGAGTTGTGTGTTGAATTTTTCTTTATTTCTCTTCTTTATTTTCTTGTGTAAGTACAATGAACATAGAGAGATATATCAGTTTTGATTCTACTATCTCTATTTTGTGATTTATGATGATGATGATGATGTTTCCTGCTTTATTTTAGATGTGAGATGTGATGAATTTTGAAGCACTGTCAATGAGAGATAGAAGCTGCACCTCCAGTTGATTCCAGCATGCAGATAATAGACACTAGACTTTCTACTTTATGTTTTATTGTTTTAGACCAGACCGGGTGAGACTTTCTAATCTTTGTCCTCTGCAGTCACGACGTCACTCAGACGAGCAGAAAGAAAGAAAACTGAACGTTAAATCTGTTTCTTCTGTTTTTCCTTTTAAACGGCTGTTTGTTGTTGTTGTTGTTGTTTTTTTAACTTTAGTGTTTTTAGAATTGTAGGTTTGTTCCTGTTTTCTTAATTAACTCACTTCACTAACGGTTCGGTTCGTGCTCTTCTACGACGCCGGCTGTCCGGTTGAATCGATTAATGATTGATTGATCGGACAGCTTCATAATGTGAGGCAACTCTTACACTACTCAGCTGTGTGTGTGTGTGTGTGTGTGTGTGTGTGTGTGTGTGTGTGTGTGTGTGTGTGTGTGTGTGTGTGTGTGTGTGTGTGTGTGTGTGTGTGTGTGTGTGTGTGTGTGTGTGTGTGTGTGTGTGTGTGTGTGTGTGTGTGTGTGTGTGTGTGTGTGTGTGTGTGTGTGTGTGTGTGTGTGTGTGTGTGTGTGTGTGTGTGTGTGTGCGCGTTGAAGTGAGACTGATTATTTTAGTATGCTTCTTAGTCCAAGTTGTTGAACCTTGAACATTAGTGTGATGACAGAAAGATAACAGTATTTACAGGAAACATGTTAATGAAAATAGACTCTAACAGCTGCTGATGTGTACACACACACACACACCTGAAAAGCGATCATCAGATGTCCTACACTTAATACTGAGCCTGAATGCTTCCTGTACAGACCTTCATTGTCTTCCAGACCAGAAAACTTCACTTTTAAATGACATCTCCTGTCAAAAAAAGTCATCAAAACTGCTGCAAAACAAAAAGGACTTTCTAAAGTAGCACACTCATATACTGCATATACTGCTATACGTATACTTCAGCTGTAGTACTACAGTACTCTGTGGGTTCAAAGTGTCTAAATGTAGAAACAACTAAAAGTAGAAGTGCAGGGCAGGAAGTAGGCTTCATCAGATAATAGTTTTGCTTTATAACAGTGGTTTAGATTTAGATGATGATGATGATGATGATGACCAGTAAACTAAAGCTACCTTGTAGTCGGTAACATCAGAAACGACTAAACGTGTCGACACCTTTAAACCACAGTGAGAACGCTTCCTTCCAGACCTGCAACTTCAAAGCTTCCGACACGTTTCCACGTAGTTGAACACTGAACCAAAAAAAAAATATATATATATATATATATTATTTTTATTTTTGTTGGTTTGCTCCTAAATGACAATCGGGTGTTTTTGTTTCCTCACAACAAGGATCTTAAATTTGAATATTGATATCAGTTGAATTCTTCTGTATTGATTCATCACTTCCTCCGTTTGTTTGAAACACTTCCTTTTGATTAACAATCAGTAGATTTATAATGACGGCCTGAACATGCTGGTAAAAGTCTGTTTTAGTCTCTGTGTCCAGATACTGATGGACCTCCTGTGTGTGTGTGTGTGTGTGTGTATGTTTTTAATGTGGTTTGTATGTGACATGGTGTCTTTAACATTCCTCACTGGTTTCTGAGTGCCTCAAAGTCTGCGTTCTTGTCCTGTTTTTGTTTTAAAGAAGCTGCTGAGGTTTTATTCCTGATGTGTGTTTTTTAGCATCTCACAACTTCACACTACAGAAGAAGAAGAAGAAGAAAGCTTCCTGTTGTTGTTTTACTAGTAGCCAACAAGCAGCCCCGGTGCTGGTGTCGTTCAGGTTTTAGTGCCTTTTGTTTAGCGTCAGATATTTTTCTGCTGGTTTCTAAAGTGAACCGAGGCTCATTTCTGGTTTCACCAGGATCCAAACCACTACTGACCAACCTGCTCCTTAAAGGATGTGACAGAAAACTAATGAATTCTTCCTCTGATGGACTGTTGTAATCCTCTCGTGTCTGCTTTTTAAAGCTGATTTTGTTGATCTGTTGCAGTATTGACGTGTTTTATCAGATGTCAGATTACAACAGCCGTACCTGCACCATGTTGTTTTTGTAAATTTCACTGGTATTGTAAAAAAAACACAAAAAAAACACACATAGACTTCACTTTTGCAAATTTTACTTTTTTTTTGTTGTTTTGCAAATACAGCTTTTGTAAAAGTCATCAACTGTGTCGCTGTTTTCTCTTGTTGTTCTGAGTTATCCAGATGTAAACAAACAGGTCGAAAGCGTTCTGAAAGGTTTTCGTTCTTCAATTCAGAATTTTACAAGAAGTGAAACGATGGAAACAGAAAAAGGTCCAAACACTCAACAGACAACATGTCTGTGTGATAAATTAGAAAACACAGTGTTGTCATCCTTCTGACTAATTACACAACTGATGCCGCTGCAGACCAGCGATCGGGAGGAATCTGTGTTACAGCAGCAGATAAGAGTCAGCACCGTTTTATTTTTAGTGCTTCCGTCGAATCAAAGCATCTGCAGCCGCAGCTCTGCAGGCTGCAGCAGCACTTTTATTGTGAAGGGATCCACCCCTCAGTATGAAGAGTGGGCCCCATCAAACAATGACAGCTATTATAGACCACAGGACAGCTGTGTTTGTGGTGTGGGTGTGTGTGTGTGTGTGTTTAAATTTACGAGGAAGTAAAAGTCATTTTCCTGCTTCTTAATGGTAAAAAAACTTAAAACTAGAATTAATAGAATTAGTTTGCATAGTGGGATTATTTTGAAATTCAGAGAAAGTCATTTTATAGGTGTGTAAACTGTAATAAATTCACCACAAAAATAATCTGGATTAATATTAGTTAATTTATATTTATTATATAAAATAACTATAAATAAATTTCATATTTCCATTTTTTAAACATTTGTTTGAATATTAAATTACCTTCTGATGCTTCCAGAAGGCAGTTTATATTAAATGATCTGACATATTGATATGTGTTTATTTATTGTTTTAATATATATAACAGCATGTCACACCTTTTTTTTTTTTTTTTTTTTTTTTCTCTTCTCTGTATGAAAGTGTGAGTGCTTGGAAAGAGAGCGGAACTGTGTGTGTGTGTGTGTGTGTGTGTGTGTGTGTGTGAGAGATAAAGGGAGTATTTCCAGAATTCGAGCGGCGCAGGTGGGCGGTGCTTCACGTCCACAGCAGCCAATCAGAAGGCTCTGCGCCGCTGTCAGGACCAGCTGATCGATGAGTCAGGACGACAGAAGACGAAAAGGTCCCACTTGTTGCTGAGCAGGAGCCGCGATCGTCAGCTGACAGAAAGCCTGCAGGTTTGATCCATCCTCACGTCTGTCTGTCAGCCAGCTCATCCGGTACCGGAACCCGCCGCTGCCGCTGCCGCTGCCTCATTCACAGCTTCCAGGTGAGACGGTGTTAAATTTAAACCGAAAGAGGCGTCGGGTGTTGAACTTTACCTACCGGGGCGACATAAAGGCGATAAAACGTCGACAGACTCTGTTATATTATTATAATTCATATTTAATTGATTTATTTTTTAAAACCATATTTTTAATTCTCAACAGAATATCAGAGTTTATGAATATTAACATCACAGAGATACAACTGGAGATTAAAATATGTCATTAAAATATTCATTATAATGAAGATGATGCTGCTGGTTCATGAGGTTTTTATTTTGAAAGGCTTCAGGAAGCCTTGATGGTTTCTCAGGAGACTTTAACTTGATCCAGTATTATTAAATTCAGGTTTATGAGAATCTATGTCAGAGTAGAGGTTTGTTTGTTTGTTTGTTTATGTGTGTATGTGTGTGTTTGGACGTGTGTGACTTGCTCTTGTTTGTTAAGGCCCATGACTCTCTCTTATCTCAGCATGGCTCATATAGATATGACAGAAGTGGAGCTCGTCCTCTTCTGCTTTATGAAAACAAGAGTCTGATTTACCTGCAAAAACACCTGCTGGATTTCACAGTTATTATTATTACTAATATTATTATTAAAGTCAAAGCAACCAAAGCTTCAGATTGACCCCCCTCACACACACACACACACACACACACACACACACACACACACACACACCCGCTGTGTGTTCAGTAATGCAGCATCAGCTCTTCCACTGTGTGCTCTGCATTGTGTACAATGTTTATTCTACAAACAGCAGCTCATCAGAAGCCAACAGGCAGGTGAAGGTAATAAAAAAAGCTCTTCGATCCACTGTGGACATGAGACTTTGTGTCCTAATGAACCTTTAATTAAACACAACAGTTGGTTGTAATAATAGAGACGAGCAGCAGAGCAGAAAGAGCAAAGTTCATGGTGGAAGGAGTCACGGCAGCTACTGATCAACCAGACTGTCAGATGTGGCTCAGTAGGCGAACACACACTCGGCACCGTGAGCTATGAATCAACGCTGACTGTGTGCTGTTTATAGCTTTACTGTCTGTTCATTTGATTCTCAGAGATCAGCTGATCAGGCTGTTTTCCTGCAGCACGTTTCTTTCATTACTTATTTACTAATCCTGGACTTTAAATATACAGTTTAAAAAGCAGTAAATGTGCATAATAATGATGTGACGCTTGTCTCGAAGGGGGTTTCCTCTGTTAAACGGCAGCTGTGAAGTCACCTGTGGTGCAGCTGAGAACACCTGGTTCATATTTTAGTCATATTTTGTGCAGCTACAGCTGACAGTGAAGGAAAAAATAAAAACATAAATCTGATCAGATGTGTCACAACTTTTATTTTTAGAAGTTTCATAGTTGTGATTCAGCTGAATTAAAAACATATTTTTTTTATTTATTTAGGTCACATAAGTTGTTGAGGTGAGGGGCTCCACCTCCGCTGCTCCTGAGATGACTTGAACGCTCACTAAAACACACCTACACACCTACGCACACACACACACACAGCCGTGTGGCATTTAGGTTGGCACACCACTGGAGGTCTGGCATCACAGGAAACGGGCGTCTGTGAGCAGGGTGCGAGTCAACTGGGGAAAGAGTTTGGGTTTGTGGTGGTGACGAGTTTCTGTACTGCGAGGTGTGATTGTTGGTCAACGTAATCCATGTTGAAACTTTACACGGCATAAAGGACAACTAGTTCATGTTTGCTTCATGTGTTTTCACATCTTACGTCAGGTTGGATTTAAAAAGGAAAATTCTGCGACTGTTTTACGACATAAAGTTGCTTCATGGAACTTCATGGTTTGTTTTCTGATGTGTCTTTGTGTACGGAGACACAAATATCACAATGTTTGAATACAATACCTTTGATATCAATATTACAACAATAATGTAGGAATGAGTTTGTGTGTGTGTGTGTGTGTGTGTGTGTGTGTGTGTGTGTGTGTGTGTGTTTTCTCTGACTCTCTATCTCTGTTGTGTCAGCAGGAAGTCTGGTTTGATGTCTGCCTCAGTTTTCTATCCATGGCCGTGTGGACGCATCAGTCTGGTGTGTGGACTCCTCCTCTTGGCCTCTTTCCAACATCTCACTGCAGGTACGACCTTTGACCCCGCGTGTCCAACCTAAACACTTCCGCAGGTTATGTGAGTCACCTACAGTCATGCATTCATTCATTCATTCATTCATTAAGCCTTAACAATGATTGACGACTATTGTTCCTGCAGAAAGTCAAACATTGATCAACTTGCAAAACAACAGCAGAGAAAAAAAAAGTCTTCGTCATCAGTTTAGAAAGAATGAAAGTGAAAACTTATCTGAAAAAAAACCTAAAAAATCTTTTATCTCTTGAATCATTTGTTCATTTTTTTGTTTTTTTTAATGAAATCTCAGTAATGTTGATTTATCGGAGGAGAATCAGCATAAATCGACATAAACGTTGTCGCCTCGTCGCCGTGTTGCTGCAGCTTCGTTTGCAGAATATCTCGTGTTTTTCCGCCCTCAGCGTCACACTTGACCCACTCTTCATGTGTTGATGTTTTTGGTTTTTTTGTGTGTGTGTGTGTGGTCGGATGCTTGCAGAAGCAGTAGAAATATTAATTCTGCAGATGCAAGCTTTTTAACGGAGCGTGAAGGGTGAAGAATTAAAAGGAAGTGGGTTACAGTGTTGGCAGCTCTTTGTCCTTCTGGGTAACGTGTTTATTTTAATGTAAATGTTGCTGGAAAAAGAGCTCACAGTGAGATGAAGACGTCCAGAGTCAAATGTCAGCGTCCGTTTACAGTAGCAACAGACGGTCTGACGCGGTCGTCAGCCTCCGTTAAACATGTTTAATCTACTGGATCGACAGGACGAGACGCGGAGCAGAGACGGAGGAAGAGGAGTATTTAAGGGAAACATAAATGATGTGAGGCTACGAATAAGTCACCTTTTCTTAAAAACGTGCCGTTGTTGTGTCTCTACAGGCAGACTGAGCAACTGCACTCATCCTCTGGTGCCCGAACATGGAGGTTTCCGCTGTGATCCGTCCCCGTGCAGAGGATTTCCACATAAGAGCTACATCCACTTCTTCTGTGAGCCCGGATACCGCATCAACAACAACATCCACGTCTCCAGGTGCCGCCACGGGAAGTGGCAGACTCCAATACCTGCCTGCATCAAAGGTGAGAGACCCTCCATGTTGTAATATGTCTCTTATTTGTATTTGCTTTTAATTTATCGTTATCTAAAATCAGATTTTCCTGCAGGGATTAAAAAAAAGGCCTCAGCAAACAATCTGGATAAAAAACAAACTAGGAAGACGTGACTGGCTCGGTATTCGTGTAGGAGTGATGATACTGTAGAAATGTTTCCATGTTTCAAAGCCTTCAAAGTCATGTGTTCATGTTGCTTCTTCATCAGCGAGCAGACGATGACTCCTAACCGCTCTTGACATGTCGCAGCAGCAGCAGGCATCATAGACCTCGGTTTATCAGCTACTCGTGACTCATCACAGCGTTGGCACAGACACCCTCATGTCTCATCCAGTTATTATGTGATGACAGTTTCTTCTTGTCTTGAGTGTTCAGGAATCATACGGTGTGTCATTGTCGTAGTCGGGTCATCCAGTGGAGTTAAATACATGAAGTCTGACTGTGTGAACGACTTTATCAGGTCTGACAGTAAGAAACTTGCAGATTGTAGGATGAAGTGGTGTCATGTCACCGCCGCAGCAGATCATTAAACCGCCGGGACGGAGGCTGAAACCTCCACGTACCCGGCGGTGGCGGCGGCAGCAGCAGCAGCAGCAGCAGCAGCAGCAGCAGCAGCATGTTTGACCTATTTAATGCAGATACTCTCTGCGGGGAAACAAGAAGCTTTACTCTCCTCAGACCGTCTCCTGACTTCCTCTGTCGCCATTCACCCGGACGCGTTTGACAGGAAGTCAGAAACGCAGAAAGAGGAAGTGGGGAAGCCACCATAATAACCATTTATAAAACATTTCCTCTATGCTGATGCTGTCAAAACATTGTGGAAAGATGCTGCCGTGTTGTCATGGGCACCAGGAAACCACATAGCTAGATGAAAACACTTCCTCTCACAGATCTTGCAGTAAATCCAATACGATTTATCACAAGCTAGTTTCTAGAAGAAAGATTTCAGATGTCTCGTTTTGTGATGAAATGATGATGAATCATTGATCAGAGCTGCTGTTTGGGTTTCTGGTTCATCTGATCAATGAATGAAGTGTGTTTTGGTGTTCAGACATCACAGACTTTGAGTTTTTCCTTTAACGTTTGTCTCTCTCCTCCTCAGAGAGCCCCAACATGAACTCTAACAGCAGACTGAACGACTCTATGCCCAGCATGGCCACGACGGCGGTGGGCGTGTCCATCTTCCTGCTCACCACCACCGCCTGCCTGGTCATCAAGTCCCGCCTCTTCCCCTGTCAATCACACAGGTACGACTGACACGCTGGAAGGTTATTATTGTCGTTGTTCTGTATAACCTGCGTGATCTCACCTGAAGTAATTCTCTCATTCGCTCACCCAGCAGCCGTCGCTCCTCTGACCAGCTGGATCTGATGGTGGACGGACTTCCTGTCTCTCTTCCCTCCTATGAGGAGGCGGTTTATGGTAGCTGGGGGCAACGCATACCTGCCTGCTCAGCACCAGGACCCACCCAGCTCCTATTGGCTCAGGAGGCTCCGGACTGTCACCAGCCGCCCCTCAACAACCAATGGGACGGCGGTCATCGCCCCCAACTGTCCAGCCAAAGCCCGGACAACCCCCCGCCTCCTTATGAGGAGATCCAATCACATCCTAGAGACAGAATGAGTGACGAGGATGTCCGGCAGCTACATGTCGCACTTTTAGATGACAAAGACACTTGAGGACAGACTGCGGTTCTTATTTATCTTCTAGCACACAAGCTTCAGCTGCTTAGCAACGACGGCTGGTAGCAGCTGGATGACTGACGCAGACTCCTGTCCACCTGCACTTTTACCTGGTTGGCTGCAGCTCACCAGCATCAGGATGCTCTGTCCTATCACACGCTATTATTGATGAAGCTGATAAGCTCTGATTGGCCAGTCGTCAGGTCACAAAGACCTGAAGAAGAGAACTTAATGAGATGTTGATTGTATAGTTTAATGTGTATCTTTACAGGAAAAAAAACTGCCTCGTTTTCAGTGTGATGATGATGATGATGATGATGATGCACATTCATTTATTTTTAATATTCAACAAGAAAATTAATCTAATTAAATTAAACAAAGTGAGTTTTGAAGGTTTATAAAAGTTTAAACAAGAAAATCCTCAAAAAAAAGTTATGCAGTTTTCACAAGAGAGTAGTAGAGTGTGTGTGTGTGTGTGTGTGTGTGTGTGTGTGTGTGTGTGTGTGTGTGTGTGTGTGTGTGTGTTTTCAGTGCTGTTCTGGAGACGTCGTCCATCCTTCCCGTCAGTGACTGGGTTTATCAGGACTCTGTGTTTCCATAGCAACCGACTCTTGTTTCATTTTTTTTCTGAGACTTTTGTACAGTGTTTCAACATGACGTCACGTCACGTCACGTCACGTCACGTCTTGTAGATTTGAAGCCAGTCTGCGAGCTTGTTGAGATGTTAATTTATTACTATTATAATTTTTTTTTTAAAGTAAATTTTATGTACAGCGAATATTTAGAGACTTGAATCAGTGTTTCTCCTGTGTTCATCAGTGCTGAGTGAAGTAAAGTAAGAATATTTTTGATTCATTTCCCCACTGAGTGAAATAATTGTTGGCTTATATGAATTTTGCACCGGTTGCCGCGGTGACACGTAGGTGCTTTTCTTAAAATCATCCAAATCCAGAATAACCAGGAAGTGACCTCAGACACTGATTTGTTTCCTTCCTGTCACTCGTTGATCTCTGCAGAGCGACTGACTCCTTCACAGACTTTGAATGTATTTAATGTTTTATTCTGTAACAAAACTCTTATTAATTATATGAATTGTAATATTTACAGATTATTGATTATTTGTACGTTGTATTATTGCACAGAGATGATAAATAAATGTTGAGTCTTTGTTTGACATCCGGGTTTTGTTTCACGTGTCCAGTATGAAAACATCCTCTCAAAGGTAAAAGAATAAATTCACTAAATTTCTGATGATTCAGATTTTAAAGCAATTTATTATTTTTCCTCATCTGAAAAAAACAGCAAAAATCTACATAAATTTACCATTAAAATAATTATTATTTTACAGATTCTGTCGCTGAACCAGTTTTTTTCTTTCTGGATCTGATCAACTTTTCAAATCCACCTGCTGCAGGTCAGTGTACACACACACACACACACACACACACACACACACACACACACACACACACACACACACACACACACACACACACAGAGACACACACACATTCATTTGATGCTGTTTGAACAGTGAAACAGGTCAAGCCTACAGGATGAATACGGCTTCTTTTCTTTATTGATCAGTGATCAGTTGCTCAGTTGTTCTCCGGCATGGTTCAACATAGATATTAAGACATTAAATGTGAGATGTTTCTTTGTTCTGAGTGTTTGTTGCAGCTCGGTGGTGATTAAAGATTAAAAAATGACACAAGTGTGACTGAGAGGTTTGTTCAGATTTGACCGAAAGAAGAAGTTAGTTGGATGAGTCAGTTGTCAGGAAGTAAAACAGTCAGCTGTGGTTAAACTAGATGAATGGACGGACGAGGGCCAGTCATTGATAAAGAGAGTACAGTAAATATGAAGCATAAAACCGCTGTGAAAGCAGGATCTAAATGTGTTTATTATTCACACTTTTCTTTTTTTTTCTGACCTACATTTTCTTCTTTCATGTTGAGAAATCGATGATGTCTGAGCGTCTGCAGGAGTCATTTATCACAATCAGCATTAAGTAATCAGAGGCTGTTACCTCCACTGCCCAGTGTTGGGAGGAAACGCATCACATGGCAGAAAGTCACATGTGACCACAGAGTACAGAGAGGAAAAGCCCGAAACAGTTACCAGAAAGAACAGAAAAAAAAAAAAAAAAAAGGTCACTATTTCAACATGGCGCTGCAATCAGGGAGCGGTTGGAGGATTTCCCTGCCGGCATGTTTAAAATGACACCAGATTTACAGATTTACAGTAACTCAGTCGAGGCTGATGGGAAAACTTTTAACATGATGAAATCTGCCTCAAAAACAATACGACAAACGTGTTTAAAGTACTGCAGTAATGAGTTTTTATACATTAGAATATTATTGATTATTATTGATGCATTCATGTGCATCATGGTGACGGTTTGAGCTCTTTAACGTGTGACAATGCCTCATATTTTATGAACTCATCAGATATTTTGTATATAAAAAAATACTCTGAAATATGTTGAGATATGTTCAGGTTTATTTATTATAAACTTTAAAGTTTTCCTTTTGTCAAACATTTAACTTTTGTTCTAAACATCATAAAAAAAACCTGAAATACATCAAGAAGAAAACGAGGTCAATCCAGAGAAACGTGTTTATGTTTATATGTTTATATTGAAGGTTGTTGTGGGCTGTAAGTGATTAAACACAGCAGCTGTTTACAGTCAACACACACACGTATGTATGTATGTGTGTGTGTGTGTGTGTGTGTTTGTGTGCACACAGACGCTGAGGAAGTGACCTTCCCGTCCGGACGGCGATCAGGTGACACACCTTCATTACTTCCTGTTTCTGAGAAAGTAAACAGAGCTGCTGCTCCTGTCTGTGCACAGATCACACAGCAGCTTCTGCTTCTGCAGCTTTAATGAGCTCAAGAATGCATAAACAAAAGAAAACAAACAAACAAAACAAAACAAACAAACAAAACAAAACAAAACAAAACATGACAGTATTTTATTTTCTCAGGCGTTTCGAATCACTGCAGACGTTTAGAGCAGAGCAACAGGTCAGAGAGCCTCCAGTCAAACGTCTGGATGATAAAAAGGCACCGAGAGTTTTAAAAGAGCTGAAATAAACACAACAAACATTTATGACAGATCACATGTTCATGTAAGCAGCATCACAAAAGAACAAATAAAAACCCCAAACTAAATGCTACTTTAAAGTCATAAAAATCTAACTTATATCTGATAAAAACATGAATACATAATAACTAACTCTACTATTTGGCTCATTAATAAACGGCTTCAGTACTGCGAGTTTAATCACATGATATATTTAAAGTTATCATAAAAGGATTTATTAAACTGCACGTTTCATCATGTTTCATAGTTTGTATTAAAACAAACACCGGGAGTAAATGTTGAGAACAGATGAGACTTTTTAGTAAATACACCGTTAATAAAAAAAGTTTATAAAAAGACGCCACTGATGTTCGCAAAATGAAAATGAGAAAAAAACACACACACACAAAACGGCAGGGAGATTAATCTTTGTTCAGAAAACGTTTGTTCATATATGACGCATGTTTAAAATATGATGATAGACGGATTCAATGAGAAGCACCACCTGCTGTTTCCATGACAACAGACAGAACACAACGATGCAGGACTGCAGCACCTCATCAGCTTCTGTTTCACCCAAAAAAATATTAATAATGATAAGAAGCAGCGAAGGCGGTTACACAGCGGATATGAGTCTGAAGACTTGTGCGTACGTGTGTGTGTGTGTGTGTGTGTGTGTGTGTGTGTGTTGAGGTGCTTCATCAGGTCATCGGTGAGAGAGGCGGTGACAGGTCAGGTGGGCGTGGCACGAATATGTCCCTCATCAGAGCTGGAAGAGACAGAAAGACGGACACTGTTACGTCTGGATTTTAATTTACACGTTTCTACTTTTATTCATGTTTGGTGTACGCCTCCGACATGGCCACCAGAGGGCGTCATGTCACCTGACATCACAAACTAAATCTCACCTGCAGTATCGCAGAGGCTGTGCACGCCTCCTAAAACAGGATCTCTTTCTGTGAGCAGCTGACTCCGTCGTCCTGGACACGGATCCAGGAGCAGATCTGATTGGTCGGTTTCCTCCAGACAACCCTGAGCAGGAATCATTCAGGTGTTTTTTACTTTTTTAATAAAGTCAATATATGAATGAATGAAATGAAATGATGAGCTGTCTAAGGAAGATGCCAGATAAACATCTCCTCCTCCTCACCAGTAATCTGTGGCTGAGAAGTAGTTCCTCTTCTATTGAGGAAGGATCCTGTTTCTGTCTTTTGTCCTGAATCATCAGCTTTTCATCATCTGGGTTATGGGTCCTAAAAGACAGACAGACAGACAGACAGATCATGTGACCCGTGTGTGGTCGTCAGTGGTTCGAGGTGAATTCTTCAGCGTCAGCAGTAAAGTAAAAGAGGACAAACTTCATCATCTAATGAGCCTGTTTGCTCTCAGATCTCTGTTCTTTCATTCTCATGGTCGTTTGAGACGTTTCAGGGATGCTGTTGAAGGTTTCTGAAGGATGAATGTGCAGATAAAACTCTTCTACCGTACCGTTTCCTGTTCACTGAGACCGCAGGCGTCAGCGCTGAAGGCTCGGACGAGGTCGGAGGTTTGTTTGTTTCCTCTGAGAGGCTGCTGAGGAAGGTCAGCTGGAAGTCGTCGTCCATTGAGATGTAAGGAGCCAACATGTCGAGGTCCATCTCCTCCACGTACTGAGAAAAAACACATTTTAAAGTTCAAGCATCTCATTTTCATCCTGTACATGTTTTCATCATTTCCCACTACACAGTGAAGGTGTATCTGTGTGTATCTGCTTTTACCTCCAGCATTTGTCCTTCATCCTTCTCACCATCATCTGGCCAAACAGCGAAGAACTGCTCCACCCTGCCGGTGTCCATCACCTCCTCCTCCTCCTTCTCACAGAGAAGTCGACAGACATTAAATCTCAGACACTTTCAGAGGAAAAAAAAAAAAGATTTGAAATATTTAAGGGTTGTATTTACCTGCGAGGAGGCTGGCGATGAGGATGATGAGGGTGGAGTGACGGGGTTGAAGATGGGTGAGAGGAGCTGTAGCAGCTGTGGCGTGCAAAGATCCTGCGGCTGCTGCGACGCCGAGCTCGGACTGAGCGGACAAGCGAACGACAGCTCGACAAAGTCTGACAGGAAACACAGAGATGACACACAGTTACTCTGAAATTCAATACATATGATACTTTTTCATGTGAATATAAAAGTCTTTCCACCTGACAAACCTCCCGTCGGCGGTACGATGGCGTTTTCTGCCTCGGGAGTCAACTGGAGACGCTCACTGTCAGGGTCACAGACGTCAGATCTCCCATCATCCTTTGCTGCAGCTGAAGGGGACTCAACCTCAGTTTTAGGCAGCTTGCTACAACGAATCTGCTCAACGCAGAAAACAACGTCCGGCTGCTCTACGGCACTGCAGAACAAGACGACAACAACAACAAACAAACAAACAAACAAACAAACAATCAGCTTCAGTCATCTTCTGGTTTCTGAGGAGTGTTTTAGATGGATGTGACACACTCGCCGCTTCTTAAAGTACCTGAGTATAAAGTTGAGGCAGACGACGGCTTCGGGTTGTGACGTCTTGTTGTTGTAGAGGACGGTGGCCTGAGTCTCCGCCCACACGAAGCCGCCGCTGTTCGCCAGGAAGCGGTAGTGGCTGGTGCTCACCTGACCTTTGGACAGCACTACACGGTGTGGACGGAGAGGGACGGACACGAGGTGCATACATGAAGGATTATGACGTTTAAGACGTGAGATGTTTGAAAAGTCTACATGCGTGTGATACGGTATACACAGACACACACACACACACACACACACACATACACACACACACACTCACACGTGTGCAGGCTCCTGTTGACATGATCAGAGTCGAGCGCGTGATGAAACTCAAAGGCTGAGCGGCCAATCAGATCGTCCGGTTTGTATCCCACCAACTCTGTCACCCTGAAAGAAGACGAGAAGATAAAAACCAGAATAATTAAAAATGTTCTCTGTGATCTGACGTTTATTTTATTTATTTATTTATTTATTTTATTAACTCTCTGTTCTCTTGACAGGAGGTCAAAGGTCAGCCTCATCCTACCTGCCCTCGCAGTGTGTGAAGCGCAGGTCCATGCTGTGGCGGGTGAGGAAGGTGCAGGTGTCCAGAGGGAACTCCACACTGGACGGGTGAGGGACGGGCTCACACAGCAGAGTCATCACTCGGTCTGCAGGGGGCGCCGAGGAGCCGCCAAACGGCCGTATGTGACCGGTGCAGTGAAGAACCTGAAGAGAAGGAAGACTCATTTATACCATCAAGTAATAATCTTATGATTATCATCATGATGCGTGTCGTCAAACGGACACTGAAGCTGTGTGAGGACTTTCTGTCCCCGTCTTCAGATTATTATGAGACAAACAGTCAACAAGTAGGTCAAATCTCACAGTCTAAAAATCAAGCCGAAGTTCGGCCTGCTGCCAACAAATGTGCTGTGATGAACGCAGGACATCTGTTGTTCCGTGGTGTGTGTACGCCGCGTGTACCACGAGTGTGTGTGTGTGTGTTTCAGTGTAAACAACTGTGAACACGAGGACAACAAAGCTGATTCAGCTCAGTAGGTTTTAATGAGGATTATGAAAGATGAAATCAACAAAAATAATGTGAATAATAATATTAATGAATCTATTTCCCATTCAGGTGCATGTGTGTGTTTATATGAAGTCTATGTAAAGACTCGACCTTCCAGGTGGCAGACTTGATGTTGACGGTGCGCCCCCTGCTGGTCAGCGTGCTCTTCATCCGCAGGAAGAAGTTCCTCTCACTCGCCTGCTCCGTCAGCGGTTTCTTACTCGAACCTGAAAGACGACGTGACGACGTGATTGAAAGGTGAAATTAAAGAGCATCTAATCTTTGAACATGACAAAGAATAAAGTTTGTTTAACTTTAACGTGGCTCCAAACTTTATGTTTATGTAAAATCTGGGACGTTATGTTTGAGTCTGACCTGGACGTGGAGTCAGAAGGTCTCGCAGCTCCTCCTGATCACACGGATGAACAAAGTCGTAGACGCTCTGACCCAGCAGGTCCAGCTGTGGACGAGGTCGGGACATTTCATGACTTCATCTGGACTGATGTTTGTTTGCTGGATTAAATCACTCCAGACAGGATGTTTCTCTCTGTGTTTCAGCGTGCGCTTGTTGTTGCCTTGTTTGTGTTTTTAATGATAAACTTGATCTAAACAGAGCTAAGAACAGATTTAAGGGATGTTTTCTGTCGCTCCGTCCTGCTCCAGTTACTGAGAGCAGGTCACATACTATCCTGGAGGCTTACGGTAAAACTAAAGACTAAAGAAACAGTCGTATAAAACCAGTTCAGTATAAAGTTATCCAGTTATTATGGTGCAGGTAGATGTGTGACATGATCTGTGCGTACCTGAGCGATGCCGACGTGTCTGTTGACGTTTTCCGTCAGGTAGATCATGTCTCCCTCCTCTGTCAGCACCATGATGAAACCAGCCAGCACCTGAGGATAGAAAGAGTCCATTGGATCTTCCTCCTCCTCCTCTTCTTCTTCTTCTTTTTCTTCTTTTTCTTCAGCCTCCTCCTTCAGATTCTCACCTGTGGTAAAACAACCAGATGATTACGTTAAAACGTTTATCAGAGTACATCTTTTATCACTTTTGTTATTGTCGCACCGATTGTCTCAAGTTTTTAATTTTAACAGTTAATGAAGTTATTTCCAGCGTTTAAACATACAGCTAAAACTCAAGTCAAGCATAAAAACCTTCAGTCAGTTTCCAGATATGACAGCTCGTCAAAATACTGCTGCATTTTTCATATTTGTCACCTGAGTAATATAAATTCAGCAGAGTCCGTTCATTATTGATGAGTTCATTACTTTGTTCTCACACCTGAGGGAATAAAACGCTGCTGAGCCGACACACATCAGCAGAATAAAACACCATCGAGCAGCTCGACTGCTTTCACTGTTTAAACTTCTTCAGTCATGAAGGGAGAAGTGACGTGATTTTATATATATTATATATATATTATACAATAAAAGGGTCTGATGCTACACATTTCCTCTGGAGTTATGTATGTATCATCAGGCTTTCTAAAACTAAACCTGAACAAAAAGAAATCACCTGATATGAAACATGTGGTTTATGTGCAGGTGTGTTTCTCACCGGGTCGGAGGAGGCGGAGCATCCGCAGGAAGCTGAGGGTGACTCTCAAGATGGCGGCTTTGTCGAGGTGGGTGGAGACACGGCGGGGGAGGGGGAGCGTGCGGGCGAGCTCGTAGAACACCTCCGTCTCCTGACTCCGCCTACACCTGGCCGCATCACGGCAATGCAGCTTCCTCTGCTCTGAACTGGTCCTGCAAGAGGAGGAGGAGGAGGAGGAGGAGGAGGAGGAGGAGGAGCAGGAAGAGGAGCAGGAGGAAGAGTAGGAGGAGGAGCAGGAGGAGCAGGAGGAGGAGGAGGAGGAGGAGCAGGAGGAAGAGCAGGAAGAGGAGCAGGAGGAAGAGTAGGAGGAGGAGCAGGAGAAACAGGAGGAGGAGGAGAAGGAGACAGGTATGAGTTGGGAGGAGAACGAGAAGAATGGGAAGAAAAACAAGAAAAAGATCAACATCATCTTCACTTCACTTCACTTCACCTTAAAACTTTTACTTATTGCACGTTTAAAGTCTGAGACGCTCCAACGTCTCCTCGTGGTTTCCTCGACTCCACTTCAACAACTCGTCATAAATTCATCTCTGCTGTTTTTGAAGAGTTGAAGGAGACATAAAGACATAAAGTTCAACTCTGACTGAAAACAGAGAGAAATGTCCAAATCTGAAAAGAACAAAATGTTTTACACACGCACGCACGCACGCACACACGCACACACACACACACACACACACACACACACACTCTACTACTCTCTCGTGTCAGGGAAACCTGGATTACACCAAGAAGCATCATCAATCAGTGAAGGGAAAACAAGTTGTGTTTCCACTGTGTGTGAACTCACACTGCACACAATGTTCCTGCACTGACACACCTGTTCTCATCCAATATGGCCGTTAGCATTAACGGCTAATCCAGCCCATAATGATGCTAATCTCTAGACGAACATTTGAGAAGTGAGATTAGAAGATTCCTCCTTTTATTCTGACTGGACCCTAAAATAAGATAAACGGTCTCGACATTTTTAGCCGGCTCTTCGTCTGGATTATTTAGAGATCAAAACGTCCTCTGTGTATTCAAGAATTCAATGTCCCAAAGAAAACATGCTGCAGACCACACTAGTGGTAGTACTACTAGTACTACCAGTACTACTAGTGCTACCAGTACTACTAGTACTACTAGTACTACTAGTACTACTGCTGTCCAAACTCAAATGAAAAGCACAGAAACGTAATACATGGAAAACACTGAAGGCTGTATAAAAGTACTGCAGTACTGTGTACTTGACACCTTTACAGTCTGTACAGCATGCCATCAGTACAATACAAATATTATCCTAATACTACTACTGCTAAGAATACTACTACTAAGAATACTACTACTACTACTACTACTACTACTACTATTAATACTACTGCTGTTAATACTACTATTGGTAATAATAGTACTACTACTACTTTTGATAATAGTACTACTACTGTTAATAGTACTACTTGTTCTGACCTCAGTCTCGTTGCTATGGGAGCCAGCTGGAAGCTGATTGGTGGAGCAGACTGTTCTTGTCACAGCTGTACTTTGGCGACTATTTCTTATTGCTCAACACGAGTGTGTGCTTGTTTGTCTGTGTGTGTGTGTGTGTGTGTGTGTGTGTGTGTGTGTGTGTGTGTGTGTGTGTGAGACGTGCTCTACACCGAACACCACAGTCTGTGTGTGTGTGTGTGTGTGTGTGTGTGTGCTGGAGAACAAACTGTGCATACTGAGTGTAAGCTGTTGTTTATTTGAAGGAGGCGTCCTGGGACAGTGTGTAAGAGGAAACACCCACACACACACACACACACACACACACGCTCTAAATAAGGTCACAACAGCAGCCACTACTAACACACACGCACGCACAGAAGGTGTGTGTGGACTGGTTAACCAGCAGGTTGTATATATGTATATGTGTGTATGTATATATATATGTATATATATATATACATATATATATACATTGTTCTCTGTGTATATATACATAGAACACAATGTCCTCTTCTGTCCGGGACGGAGTCACATATTCAAAATGTCCAAAACGAAGACTCCAAACACACACACACACACACACACACACACACACACACACACACACACACACACACACACTGCTTTGACAGTAAACTGAATATCATCAGATTATTGACTGTTGGAACAAATCATTGATTGAATCATTTGATGATGTCACCGGCAAAATCACTAATCAATTAATGGAGTAAATAAGTAACAGATTAATTGATAATGAAAATAATCATTATGTTATATAAATCTTGTGTTATGCAGATTAAAATTACCAATTTTTCTGCCTGTATTCAAACTTTGTCCTTGTTGGCCACCGTACTCTGTCTGACTGTGTTTGTTAGGCATCAAAACGATGGATGATAATAATCTATAATCTATAATCTATAAACAAAGCAGAAGCATGTTAATTCACACATGTCATAAAAGACAAACATACATTAACGTGTATTTATAGGCTGTAATAAGCAACAATGTTATTATTTTATTATTATTATTTTTGCTGCAGGACTTTATTAATAAATTAAAAAAATAACACATGAAATATGAGTCAATGTGAATAACAGACAGATTAATGCAAGAAACTATGTTTGGTTCATATATTGGCTTTATTTTATATTTTTATTTATTTATATTTATCTGTGCTTTAGCTTTTTATTTATATTAATCTATTTATCATACTGTGTGTTATGATCTTTGACATGGTTCTCTGTAGCTTTTTTAAAAATAAATTAATAAATTATTATTTTTTTTTTTTATGAATGGTGTGAATCCATATTTCCTACAATATTGGACCATAATCATGAATCTTGGTGTTATTATATTGAGAATATTGCAGACCCTGAAACATATGCAGGTATTTATATTTATATATATTTATATTTCTATGAATATGATCTCAGCTGCTGTTGTTTTCCTCTCTGCTTCTCTGAGTCGCGTGTCTGAAAGTTGCACTGATCACACAATAGGACGACAGAGGACACAAGTCGGTTAAAAACACATGAAACATGCATGTTTAATAAATCATTTTTACCGTTTCACGGCGGCGGTTCTTTCCTTCTTCTCCATGTTGGGTCTTATATGAGTGAACGGCGACTCCGTCTTTTGTTATTGTTGTTTATTCTGGCATGAGAAGACTGTGCAGAGCAAACCCCTCCTCGCGTCCATCAGCACGTGTGTAAGCAAACGCAGCTTCCGGTTATTATATTCAAAGTAAAAGTCTAATTAGGATCTCGTGCTCATTGATTTTACAGACTAAACCTATCATCATCTTATAGAATAAGATGAAGGTGGATCCTTGAACACTTTTTAAAATATCTAAAATTATTTTTGACATTTAATCGATTATAAATAATGAATTTGTGTGTCTTTATGTACTTGTCACGTGTTTAACCTCTATATGTTGCATTGTTTATTTTACTAGGTAAATGTTTGGTTTAGTATCTATATGATTAGTCCTTATATTGATGAGGATTATGGATTTAAGGTGAGTGGTGTTGGTTTAAATTTCATTTTTCTTGTGTTCATTTCTTCTTTACGGCTTCAATTAGGATTTATTATAAGGAAGTTTACTAGTAGGGTGAAAATATTGATCCTGACAAAATCAAGAGCTTCCGGTTTACAGTGACAATCTGCAGCTTGACAACAGTCCAATCAGACGCCACGCCTCACGTCACGTCGGCACGTTTCTCCTCAAGCAGGAAGAAAGAAATAAAGCTGATTAACTCCTTTATTTATCAATATATCGTTAATACACAATTACATGTAGGAAACACTGGAACATGTGAGAACATGTGTGTATTCAGTGAGAACATGTGACAATGTTTTGGGTTGATTTTCACTTGGATCATAACATTTAAATAATTAAATTCTTTTGACTGAAAAAACATGATTTGTTATTAATATTTATCAAGTCTAATTTCTCCAGAAGTTAACTATTATTATTATTATTATTATTATTATTCTAAACATAAATCAAACACTGACATATATAAATATCTGTATAACAGATTAACTCAAACTACTCATTTATTCAAACTCTTCAGTTGTGATTAAATAAACCTCTTGTTTATTTTCATTTTAATCTTTTATTTTTCATGTCTGTCATTGATCTAAACTTTGTTTTTCTTTGGGTTTTAACTGTTTGTTTATATTGTGTTTACATTGCCTGAAAACTCAAAATGTTTCTCAGTAATGATAAACAGAAGGACAGAAAGTGGAAGTATTCGTCTGTACTGCCCTCTATCGATATGAAACAGATTTAAATTAAGATTTTTAGGAAACCAAAAAAAGAAAATGTGATTAAAAAAACACCGACATGGTCCTTTAATATTTGTGTTCAAAGTCACTACAGATCAACATCTAAGTGAATATTATGATTGACACTTGACATTATTTTTATGTTTCCCTGCATAAGCCTCTAAAACGTGAAATTCTCTTTACTTCCTTCATAAATAATAATAGATAACAACATATCAGTTCAGCTACACACACACACACACACACACACACACAAACAAACAAACAAACAAAACAGATGATGGTTTCAGTTTCAACGTTTTAATAACAGATCTTCATATACAAACTGGATACAGTGACGTCGTTCTGCTGCGAGAACGTCCACCAGAACAGGCAAGTGTGTGAAAGCGTGTGTGGTTGTGTGTGTGTGTGAGAGAGAGAGAGAGAGAGAGAGAGAGAGAGAGAGAGAGAGAGAGAGAGAGAGAGAGAGAGAGAGAGAGAGAGAGAGAGAGAGAGAGAGAGAGAGATGAGAGAGAGAGAGAGAGAGAGAGAGAGAGAGAGAGAGAGAGAGAGAGAGAGAGAGAGAGAGAGAGAGAGAGAGTGTATGTGTGGGCCTGTGCATGTGGTAACTGTACGGTGATAATAGAGACTGCATATTTCTCTCTCTCTCTCTCTCACACACACACACACACACACACACATAGAGAGAAATAAAAAATAACTCAGACATTAAAAAATAAAAAATGAGCCTTTAAACAAAGTGTCTCGTTTCAGGCTGAAATGTCACATGAACAAAATGAACATACAAACAACACGCTGTATACGGTATATTTGTTCCCTTGGTAATGTCTGAGCTTTACTAACTTGTGTTTTAACTTTGTTTACTCAGGTTTCGCTTGTTTTGCTTATAGACCGACTGGACGCAACAATCTGTAGAGCTGAGAGGTGACTTATTGTATTGACTCAGGCTGCAGCGCGCTCTCTCTCTCTCTCTCACACACACACACACACACACACACAGCTGTGTTTATTTCAGAGCTGTTCCTGTAATCAAAGCTTTTCTTCTGAGTTCAGTCTCTTCAGAGTCTGCCATATTGCTTCTCGGCCAAATTCGAACACTTTCCGTTTATCTAAACCATGATTTAGTCCTTAAACATGAGTATATTTGCTGCAAAATTAAGACTAAATGATCAATACTTAAACACAGGATTCAAACTAATTAGGGCTGTTTTTAAAGCACAGGAAGTAACTTACATCATGTATCCTGTGTTTGTTGGACATATTAAGAATTTCTTGTTTTGGACATTAACTACTGATCTGCAGGGTTCATAATTTACAGTTGTTCAGCTGTAACCACATCTGGGCTTTAGTTTCAGTTATGAATATACCCGGAGCCTCTAATATGAACCAACAGTCTTAAAAATGTCACATTTAGTCAGTAGGTGCAGGGTAATCAGCTCTATGTAAAGCAAAACTCAAAGATTTACCTCATATAAGTCTCTTTGCAGACGATACCCTGGTGTATGACTATGATCGTAACATGTTCGTGTATCTTTTATCCAACCAAATACATCCCGAATATGTCCAGACACCTGCATTGATATCTCATATCTTGTATTATCATTTGTTTTTGAAAAGAAAGAACATTTTATTTTAATATTGGGGACCTGAGCTCACAGCTAAACAAAGAAAGATATAGCTAGATAAAATAAATATTATAATATAGTTGAAGATGAGTGATGTGATTACTGTTTGCACACTTGATGAAAAAAATCCTGCAGAAAAACTTAAAATTAGGGATAACAAAATAAAGAAAAGGGACATGAAGTGTGTATTTACTTTGACTGCACACTGAATTTGTAAGGTTTTGCATCGTGCATATTTGCATCTACACACAACAATTATGGACAAATGTGAGACATTAGATTTAAAGTGTGTAACGGGGCCTGTGAGATAACCAGGTAAACATCAGCCAGATGGATACAAACATTTAAACACTGTCCTTCAGTATTTTAGGAGAATCTGTGGTTTAGATGAATTATTCCTTTAACACTCAGATGTGCTGTTACTATGACAACAAAGGTGAGTGTAAAAAGGTGCAACGTTCCCTCGTCACACCGGTTTAAACACAGAGCAAAGAAACTGATGGTTTGTCTGTTGCTTCAAGGACATAACCTGGATGCTATTTATAGGATGCATCATCAGACAGGTAACGCTACACCTCACAGAAAACAACAAACAAATACTGCAGAGTTTTCAGTCGGCATTGATATGTAGGACAGTCAGTAGCAAGTTATGGCAAAAAAAATAAAAAATATCATAAAACAGCCGGATCGTGTTCAGAAACGGCTCCGCAGCACTTCTCTCTCTGGTTTTAGAAGTGATCAGCTGATCTGAATTTAACAACGAGCCATTTTTCAGCTTATCGACTCCTGAAATGATTACAACATGGCAGACAGGAGCGAGCACTCAAAGGTGTGGCACAAAACACGAGCTGCACTAAAATATCTTCATGTCAGAGCAAGCGTGTTGTTTACATCTCGTCTTATTTTTGCTTAAAAAATAAAGAAAATAAAAGACAAACATGGATGAGATAAATAAACTCTTAAATTTGCATTTTTCTTCTTTACTTGAGTTTTTTAAAGAAAATTTTTAGGCTTTTCTTTATTGTACCCTTTAAGCAACCTTTTTTTTACTTATATCATGAGGAATTTGAACAAAGATCCGATAAGCATAAGCAGAAATATAAATGATATTCAACACTACTGTGGCAAATTTTCAATCAGGGGACTAAAATCTGAATCTTGACGCCGTCCATTTCCAGTGTACACCTATTAAAACATCCAGTGAGAGGTGGCTTATGGGAGCCGTTTCTGCACACACCAAACAAGACGACGACACCCTTCGTGTCACCCATGGCAGCTCAGGATGGACTGTGGATTTATTGAATGTGCAAATTCTTGCAAGAGGCAATTCAGGTGCAACAGGAATGAGTCCAAGATACAGTATGCATGTATACATATATGATGCTACACCATAAGGGGATTGCATGTGTGAGTGCATGTGTGAGTGCATGTATGTTTGTCCACGCGTGATGTTCAGGAGATTTAATATTATTTGATTATTTGGACTTATTGACTTCAGCTGAAATGTACAGCTAGCAGCCATTTTTAAGATTGCTCTCTGTGCTCTAAAAAAAACTCAGCTCGCTTTCAGGGACAAACTGGAGAAACTCTATCACACAAAATAAAAACACATTGACATCTTCGAGTTCCCTAAAACAGCGGACATTCAGTTTTTAACTGTGTTTGCTATGTACAATAGAAGGATCTTCATATATTAATATTCTCCATCTTTCCCGTCTTTTTTTCGCTTCGCCTCCTCGCTGTCAAGTCATTTATTTTCATACACGTTTCGTCCTTTTTGTATTTATAGAGTATTTTCAGTATTTACAGTATAAATTACTACACAGTCTTGTGATAAAATAAATAACTTAAATACAACGGCCGTGGCTTTTTGCAGTGTCTTCTGCAACAGGGTGAAATGGGAGGGATCTGGCCTGCCCTTCACTCCTCGTTTCTTCAGGGTTACAGATAGCGAGGATAAACAACCTCTGTTTGACGCAGTCTTTGTGTCGAGGGGGGAGGTGGAGGCAGAGGGGGGAGGTGAAGGCAGACGGCTGAAGCACTGGGAGTAACATTTACTCCCACAGTGGCGAGAGGTGGGAAACTCTCCCTGAAGAGCGAGGCGTAGGTGTAGATCTATCTATCATCAAGTATGATTTATCTTCATACTCTGTAAATTATGATACCTTTAAAAAGAAAAGTTTTATATGGCCAAAAGTAAGTGGACACCTGAACATTACACCCAGATGTGATTGTTAAACATGTATTAAGTGCATTAATCTGTCATTTCTAAACACACCTGGTGATGTGAAATAATATTGCATCATCGTGCCGACGCTTCAGCAAGAGTTTCCCGCTAAAAGTGGCCATCGTGAGAGTAAAATCAGTAGTGAGGAGGGTTTACACTGAGGGTATAATACTGCAGCGGTGGTGTTCGGTCTCTGCTTGTTGGCCCCTAGTTTGAAACTTTTAAAGATGTGTGCAGAGAGACAACAGAGACGGAGGGAGGGATGAGTGCAAAGCTTCTCCTCCAGCTATACTACTGTGCCGCTCGGAGAGTTACCGTTTTGTGCTGTCAAGTTCTGAGACAAGAGACAGAAAGACAAAAAGAAAGTTAGACAATCAGGGACAAACACAAACAAGCTGATGTTGTTGTTGTTGAGGAGAGAACAGATGAAATCACCTCCAGCTGAAGAGATGCAGTCTGAAGTATACACTCACTAAAAAACCTGTCTGCAGTTCACTGGACTAAATATGAGACTTTACAAATTTAAATTTCGAAACGTATAAATGAATTAAAGATCATCGTTAATTGGAAACATCATCTTAATCTTCATCATCTTGTTTTTTTTTTAATTAGCTCGTTGTCAAACATAGATGTCACCTTCACAATCAGTCAACTGAACAATGAATCAATGTTAAAATATAACGTACCGCCTTCCCCGGTCGCGCCCAGGTACAGATGAGACCCTCTTGGCAGGCTGTGATGATGCAGTCGTCCATGAACACCAGGACGGTCAGCCTCTCGTGTGCAATCTTCTTGCACACTAGTGGCTCCAGCAGGGGCACTTCGTGCATGCGTGGGCACAGCGTGGTGCCCAGAACCTTGGCTGCGTCCAGCCGGTTGCTCCTCGGCGCCACGTTGATCTTATCGTTGCTCTTGCTGATGTTGCCCAGACTGTGGTAACGCTTGTGCTCCTTCTCCACGCCACCACCGCCACCAGACTTGTCCGACTTTCGCTCCTGGAGGGACAGCGTGGCAAAGCGGCCGATGCTGAACGGGGTGCTGTTTGCTCCACCGCTGCTCCCTCCCCCTCCTCCACCTCCCCCGCTGCCCTCCGAGGCACCTTGACCCTTGGAGGCATTTGCCACGGCAGGGTGGGGCAGAGAGTTGGAGCGCGAGAGGGAACGAGGAAGGGGCAAAGGAAGCGTTGGTGGGTTGGTGGTGCCGGTGTTAGTGTTAGGTGGGTGATGGTGGCCCTCTACCCCTCCACTGCCTCCCCCACCTGAGGTGCTGTTGACAACGCCGCTGCCAGAGTTGGACAGCGAGGGTCCAAAAGTGTTAGTGAAGGCGCGGGACAGCGGCAGGCGTGGGTACAGCACGTCATCCGTCAGGTCCCACAGACAGAACTGGGTGTCCTGCCCCACCGAGCCAAAGCGGTATGTGACCGCCGCCGAACCACCGCCTTTAGAGCTGTGCCGAGAAAGACGCGACAAGGTGCTGCTTGTTCGAACCCGGCCAAAGTGCATGGAGTTATTTGGCGCCCCCTGATGGAGATCCTCCTCACTGCCGCTCAGCTCCATGGGCTCTTCGTCTTCCAGGGAGGTCGTGAATGGGTCAAAAGCCACCACGTTGACCCAGGACTTGTGGCCGTGACCCCTCGCTACCACACGGCTCTCTGCAAACGACCAGACGGTAACCAGGTCGTCCTCTCCACCTGTGGCGAGATATTTCCCGTCGGGGCTCCACGACACACACAGTAACCCGCCGAAGTAACTCTTCATTACCCCTTGCAGCTCCATCGAGTCAAAGTGGAAGACGCGCAGGCAGCCGTCCTGGCCCACGCACGCCACATGCACGCCATCCGGGGAGAAAGCAAACTCGTTGAGGCCTCCCTCGCCCACGGCCCATCGCAAAAGCGGGTTGCGCGGCGTCTTTGTTTTACAGGCGTAGACTGCGAAGCCTTCGCCCTGTCGCAGCAGAGAGTACTGTGGGGCCGTGGTGCCACACGGGTGCTCCACGTTGTAGAGGTAGAGGTGGCCGCTTGCATGCGAGGCCAGGAACAGGTTGTCAGACTTGGGAAGCCATTTTAGACACGTCACCTTGGATTTGTCTATCAACCTCTGGGAAACATGGATGGGAGAAGAAATGGAAAGACAGAAAGAGACACGAATAAAAGTAAGAGTCAAATAAACACCTTGATTTCTAGTTTTTCTACACGAGGTAGAATCTAAACTACAGAGAATAATAATAATACCTCCTCATTGAAGAGTTTACTGGTTTCCTTCTTGATGGGGTCGAGATACTGGACCTGTCCGGCTGAGAAACCCACGATGAGAGCTACACTCTCCGCTGTGGCCGAGTACTGGTTGAAGTCGTGACACGTCGGCTGAGTCCCCTTGTAGATCCTCTTGTCTATTGGTTTACTGAGGTCTACAGCCTGCAGAGGGAAGAGGAGACAGAGGACCGTGACGCACAGGGAAAACACCTGCCAAGAAGTGAGTTTCAGGGACGTTTAGAGGTGGTTTACGCTCGTCCCACAGCTACAAAATGTACAACGCTCGTGTGAACTCGTGAAAGGTTAAAATGCTTCAGAGAAACAGGAGTCTCTGGACTTAATACTAATCAATCATAAATCATAAAGGAGTGACCATTGATCATTGATAAACATCAAGGTTTTAGTCTTTCTATTGCTGCCGACATTCAACAATCATCCAGGTAGAAATCCATCACATACGCTGACGTTTCTACCAACACAAGAGACCAGAAAGCAACATGGCTGCAGGAGTATTTATAGACTGGAAACACTCAATCACAAATCCACCATGATACCGGAAAAGAAAAGACTCATCATGCATCAATAAATCACAATTCACAGTTTTGACATATTGATTCAATGCAAATGTATAAGAAGATTTCACAGTTAAATCTAAAAAATGATTTTCATTATCGATTAATCAAAATGTTAAGAAATAGTGAAAACAACAGCGTTTGAAGCGACTGCATGTATAAATAGCTGCAGATTAACTTTCTGTTGATGAACTAATTGATTAACTGACTAATTGTTGCAGCTCTGGTGAAGACATCCACTGTATTGGCAGCAGGTGAGACAGTACGAACGTCTTGTTGAGGTTCGCTGATGTAAGAAGGACTGGGAAGCCGGAGGATGTGGAGTATAATTTACTGCACGTCATGCTGCCTGAAAGCACAGACTCACTAAATGCTGAATGCACTGTATGTTAATCACAACATGCATCTTCAGTCTGCACATATAATATCTGTATCAGTAATAAAAGACAATAATTTCTGGCAAATTAACGATATTTATCATATTTATGGAGTGATTTTATTGTGAAACAGGTTTAGGTTTGGTTTAAAAAATAAAAATAAACTGGACATGAAACACATTATTTAAAAGATAAAACATGAATGAATGAATCTGGACTTTTATCGTCTATTTCATTAAACCATCTGCTGCAGTCATGAGTCTTCAGCTTCATACTTTTACAGCAGCTCCAAACTGAAACTATATGATTTGTGCACAATGCAAACATCCATATTAATATTCACAATGCAGGATGGAGAATAAAGCAGCCTTGAGTTCACTTGGTTTCTGCTGAATGCATCCTTCCTGTCTGTTTCCTGCTCCTATAGTAACACTGTTGCCCTCACATCCGTCTGGATGATGCACCATTCACTGTTCAGTCTAATCATCTGCTCATTCAATGCATTGCATAACAACATTTCATCAACATGTGCATCTTCTGCAGCTGTTTGCAACACTAGCAGAGACCAAAGAGGCTCATTTAAAAAAAAAAAATGATGACGAAATACAAGCCAATAGCATCAAACCAGCAGTGCAGACTTAGCATGCTAAGCTAAACCTGACCATCCAATCTGTCATGAGCAGACTCACCTTCTTGATGTTGGTGTACGTGTAAAAATACAGCTCCCTGCCGATGTTGAAGCACACCCTCTCCGACTCCTCGCTCGGGTCTTCCGGCTGCAGCTTGACCATAGAGACCCGGACCGGCGGCAGGAAGCCGGCCGGAGAGGAGTTGGCTGCGGCATTGGAAGAGGAGGAGGCGGCGGCGGCTGCGGCGGCGGCAGCGGCGGCGGCAGCCCCGGGCCCCTGCAGCAGCCCGACCCCTCCGCCGGGTATCGGACCGGTTCCAGCCCCGGGGCCCAGCGTGGCTCCGGCGGACGGACCCCGCGGGAGCCCGCCGCGCTGCTGCGAGTCTGAGAGGGTGAGCAGCTTGTAGAAACCCTCTCTGGTCCGGAACTGGGATTTAATCTCATTGATATCCTTCAGAGCGCCGCCATCTCCGGCCATTTTTAGTACAAACAAGCCGCACAGGAAACGCTGATTTTGACCTGGAAATAATAACGCTGCAATAATACTAATAATAATAAATAATACTAATGATAATAATAATAATAAAAAGTACTAGAATAGAAATGGGAGCGGTGAAAGCCAGCAGCAGCAGCCGAGCTCAGCACCGGTCTGCTCCAGTGCATTTTACACCAGAACCGGCGACCGCACCGCTGCTACCGGATGAATAAACCCCGAGAGAAAGCCCTCCTGAGCCGGTGGAAGCATCATCCTCGACCAGGTCTCAGCCTCCCTTCATCCAGTGTGCGTGAATACGTACGAGGCTGCGTCGGCTGCTGCTGCCGCTGGCCCAGCCTGGCACTGCGCACTCCCACTAATGTGTCAGGGGGGGTAAACAGGAGGCACCCGGCCCTTATCCGGCCCAGCTTGATTTATCCCTCATTTAACCTCCAGGTGACAACAGTATAATACTGCTTCAGGGTAAAACTATAGTTTTGCTGTTTATCTCTTTAAAATTAATATTGTTGTGTTGTTTTTTTAAATAAAAATAGATGAGTAGCTTCATTTAAATTAAATCTGACACTTTTTTTTGTTTTCTTGAATGAATTAAAAAAAATATATAAATACATTTAATTTAAATAATTTGTCATGCACAGAAAACAGATGCATATATTATTAAATATATGTGTTTGCAATTAATTACTTTTTTTTTTTTTTGGTTTGCATGTGCACCACAGCTTGTCTAATGTTACCTAATCACACCAACTACAGAGATTACTTTATGACCTTTCACCTTTCATTACCTGTTTAGCTGTTTTTTCCCCATTTCCCCTCCAAGATCAATACACTCCACCTCATCTTGTTGTTAATTAACTTTATTACAGTGTAGCGGCGGTGACAAGTGTGTATGTTCGATCCAACACTGACATACAAACTCAGGTTATAAAAACACACAGCAGCACGAGCAACAGCAGTGCGTCTTTATGCTTCTTTATGCTTGTATGAGCCGTATATTTCATATGGACAACAGATACTCCTCTTTAGTGTTGGAGGAGGACCTTCCTTCACTGTTCATTTAGGGTTTTTCTCAGCTGTTTGGATTCTGGAGATTGTTCGAGTTGAAATTAGCATAAATAAGAGCAGACCCCGCCCCCGGTGTGAGGGATATCACTTCCTTCTCATTAGAAAATAAAATACTGTGGCAGTGACACACCCATGGCCGTGATAGACGATAGATGATCGATGATGGAAGATCCAAAATGTTGACCATGTGTTCATTCTCGTCCTCTTGAATGCTGCATTTGTATTTGAAGTGGTGTTGGCAGTTTTTCCCATGATGCCCTGTGCAAGCGGACGAGTGTCAGGCGAGCATGACGTAGTTCTCAGCAATTTCCAGGATGTACAGGTTGGACAGACCTGATTGGTTCTCTATCTGGTGCGTCTCCAAGACGACCATCCTGCAGTGAGAAGGTCAAGTAGGTCAGAGGATGTAGTGAAATGTAAACCTGCTTAAAGTGAATAAAAATCTAAATGTTTTACCTTCCCTCATCATTTGACATTAACAGCTGATTAGTTTATTAGCAACTTATTCATACCCTGTGAGTGAGGACATGCTGTACCTGTCCGACTGCACCAGTCTGTAGATCTTCCTCGGATCTGTGATTTCCTCCAGCACCTCAGTGAAACCGTGAACTTTTCGCTGCCAGCCGTGACGCCACACCGCTAACAGCGTGTCCTCGACATACACTGGACAAACGGACAGACAAAAAGAGACACACGTCTACATTATTTATCTTCTATTCATTCACTCCACTGTACAGATTCGGGTTGCGTTATGCTACCAGCTGCTTATGTGAACTTCCCCTTTAACTGTCAGTGGTTTGTCACTGGATGGACTCACCTATAGACTCCACTTCATGAGAGAAGGTGGTCTCATGTGGCATCGACCTGTTGCTCTTTAGCTCCCCCTCCAGGCCAACTATATGTACCGACCCTGTGGAGGACAGAGGGGTCGTCCATAGGTTAGACTACCTGCTACATACATCACTGAAGTTACAACCTATAACTGCACTCAGGTCATCTGAGTGCATCTGTATAAGATGTGTATTGTGAGTCCTTTAATATAATCAGATATATAAAATAAAACTTGCATTTACTTACTTTCTGCGAGGACGAGCAGTGAGCTACTGTCCAGCTGGTTTACTTGAACTGCATCTAGGTAAGGTTTCTCTGTAAAAAAAATTAAAATAAAATAAAATAAAAACACACAAACACCATGGACAACATCTGCAGCAACAACAAACAAACAAACAAACAAAAACTGATATAATGGACGTAATGATGCAGTGTCCACGTACCCAAGCCAGAGTTGGTAAACCAGGAAGTGTTGGAGTTGAGGTTGATGTATTCTACAATGACTGGCAGGTTGGGGCTGGACCCCCGAGAGACGCCGATACACACCAGCGGGTACTCATAATAGGGCACCACCACCATCTCAAACACCCGCAAAGGGTTGGGCAGCGGGAAGTCAAAATTCTGCAAGATTTTAATCTCTTTTTAAATGCCGTTACAAAGCAGACAGCAAACACCACAGGCTAATGGCAGATTACTCTGTAATAAATCTGATCTACAGTCCTGCATACCTTAATGAGCATGAACTTGTGCATTGGCTCGTACCACTGCAGCAGCACCACACTGGACTCCAGAGCGCAGCACAGGAAGACACAGCCGCGCTGCACGTTTTCTGCTGCAGGACACACAACACAACAGTTTCAGCTTCATCTCTGCCTACTGCACCACATCTGCATCCTGATGTGGCTTCACGCTGAGAAGCAGCACTATGGAGTCACTCCACCTGCAGCTGGTAACATGCTAGCCGGCTGAGTAAAGGACAGTTTCACAATTTATCAAGTCTGTCTTAAAACAGGACTTTGGCTCTAAAAACACTGAAACGCTTTGCTTGTTTACAGGGGAGTAATGGGTGAGGTTAGTGTGGTTTTAAACATTGAATGTGATGCTTCTTCTGCACACACACACACACACACATCATATATGATATGAAACATTATTCGGTCTCACCGACTGAGCAGGTCTTGCAGCCTTTGGTATCAGGTATTTTACAGGTTACTGCACATTTCCTGCAGACAAGACCGATAACAGAGTTTTTACTAAATAATTAATTGGAATAAGCAGATGAGACAAATTTTCAAATCAAAATAAAAGAGAAGGAGAAAATGACAGAAGATGAAATACAGTGAAAGTCCAGCGTTACCTAGGTAACAGTCGATGAGTCGGCAAGGAAACCATCCTCTGGTCTTTCCGAGCCTGTTCATACAACTCCTTCAGTGAATGGGAGTGAAGCTGCGATGATTTACCTGTAAACACGTCGTGCGTTTATTGTTTCTGCAGCTTCTTCATATGTTCTTTAAACTAACAGCGAGACTCGTAGACGCTTCTCTGTTTTACCTGATACGGACATGAGGACGTTATTAATGATGTAGACCCAGGTACACTTCCCAGGATACAACTGAAAGACAAAGAGAAGACACCTGGTCGATCACTGCTTCCTGTGTGCTCCAGACAAAAGTTTAAAGCCAATAACTAAACCAGACCAGAATCATTTTAGAGCTGTGCGGTAGGTTTAGATAATGATCCTACCAGCTCCATCGTGGCCTCCGAGCTGTTGAGGTTCAGGGTGTAGATCCCTTCTTCTGCCCCCAGGATCAGATGTCGGTCTGAGGGGGGGAGAGAAGAGACACAGGCTGGTCAGACACATTAAAAAAACACAGGTTTGATTTAATCTGTGCTTTTATTCAATAATAACCAAACAACCTTTGGTGGCTGCGTTTTCCCACGTTGTGGAGCAGTTGATTTTAAGAGGACAGCCGTGGAAGATCTCTTTAAAGAAGACCTGAGAAAAAAATATATATATATATATATTACATTAATAATCTGATCCCCTCTGTGTTAGGGTTTGACTTTATATACACGAGGCAGAGCAGCAGAAACTCACAGGAGGCTTCTTCATAACGGGGCTGATACATTCGGCAGCGTCCTGCGAACAGAAAGGAAAATCTGATGATGAGTCAGGATGTAATAACGGGGGGAAATAAAAAGACATGAGACTCATTTTCATCCAGTTATCTGCAGCTGAACATGAGCTTCTGTAAAAGTTTCTATAAATAAATTCTATAAATGGATCTTTTCATCCCCGTTACACCTTCACTCATCTCAGAGAGGATAATCTGATCAGCTTCAGCACCATTTCTGATACTTTTAAGGATGTTTCTTCTATAATATTAATACTGGGTGTCAGTGATGTATATAGTGTGACAGGTGCATTAAATTCATTTAACACCCACCTTTGATGGGGGCTGCCGTCGGCGAATGCCTTTAGGGGGCAGCTCAGGAGGAAGGTCTGCTGGTTTCTCATTCAACTGGCCTGGTAAAGATGCAGGGTCTGGATCACACACACACACACACACACACACACACACTTAGGACCTATTTCCATGAGATGTTAAGTTACTCAAAACATTAAAACATACACAGCGGCTCACCTGAGTGTCGTGTGGATCGTGGTTTGGGTTTAGGCCGGACGTGCGTCCCGCTAGAGGTCCTCATGAGGGGGGCGGGGGCGTACAGCGAGCAGGGTCTCCTCGTCCGGTCGTCTTCCCACGCCATGCTTTCCTCTGAGCTAGTGTGTGCTTTGGGCTGTACATACATACAGAAACATACATTAGTACATAGTCTTTATATGGATATTATAAAATACATGAATGTGATAAACATTATATTAACATGTAAATAATAAGAAATAGTTTTCATTTTTATGATTTCTCATGTACACAGGATGTAATAAGAGTTTTTTTGTGGTTATTTGTTGTGTCGATATTCACCTTTGGAGGAAGTGGAGGTGGCGTTTCATCAGTGGCGATGATGATACTGTTGGCGGAGAGTTTGGTTCAGTCTGGTGTGTTTATGATGCAAATACACGTTAACACAGATGTTGACAGTGTTTGTTTTTGTTGTTTACCTGGTGGCTTGAATTGTAGGTCTGCAGAGGACACGAGACAGAGAGAAAAGAGTCACTGTCATTTCAAAATAAGATGCATTTCTATGTTGTTAAATTGAGGCTACTGCAGAGGTTTTGGTATTTATCATTTACATATGCTGTGATATGTTATTGAACATACATATCCACATCATCGTAGTCATCAGAGTCTGTATCCTGGTCCCTGATAGAGACAAAGAGGTTGAATATTTACTCACATTTGGTTATCAATATTTAATGTGACTCCATGTCTGTGATTGATTATGTGATCCAGTTACCTCATTGGACTTGGTGATCCCTGTGAAGGTTTTAACTGTAGAAAGCACATTTTATAAAAGGTTAAAGACTAATGTGAAAATATTTACACTAGCTGTGTCCTGCAGGTGCCCCATGTACACAGTATGTATATGTTTATGTACATATATAGATACATATCAATACATTTATAGGACAAGTTTAATCTATGTATGCATAATTATATGTATTCTTGTACTTTATGTATATGCTGCACATAAGTAGTACTGGAGATATAGTACACATATGTATACAGTACGTGTATTTATGTATGTGCACATATACAGTATATGTTTGTATACATGGATGTAAGTGTAAAAAGTCCTACTACCATTAAACGTGTCATAAGCTTACCGTGGCGTCTGGGGATTGTTTCTTCGTAGGTCTCTGAGTATAGATCTGTTCCACTGAGCAACAGAAATACATTCAGACAAAATATATTGAAAATATATATATACGTATATGATATAAAAACCCATAAATAGTTATACTGAGAAAAGTTTGTTTTCTTACGACTGATGTCAGAGTTGGTCCTCTCTGCCCGGTTATGTTTGTTTATAGACTGGATCCTCTTTAAAGATCCCGGCACTGCCACCTTAAATTAATGATAAAACATATGTTTTATGAATATTATCAGAGTGTATAATCCCAGCTAGAACAGGTAACCTGGGTTACACATCTATGGCCATCAGCTGGCTAAAAATGCATTTTAATGCTTAAATTCAAATATATAAAGTCAAATTAAAAGCTTTACGAAAAACGTATAGATTGAACAGATGTTCTGCATCTGGCTGAAATATGATGACCATGACCAGGCTCGTATTAATCTGGTTCAAACCTCCATCTCTTCATCCTCCGTCATCAGGCTGCTCTTCAGTTTCTCAGGGTGTCGAAACTTCTCCAGCAGGTCAAGGGTCAAGTCCTGCTTCAGGCACTGCTGGGTCAAAAACGGTTGCTGCAGGGACGGAGACGGAGACAGAGACGGAGACAGAGACAGAGACAGAGACAGAGACAACCAGTAAAAAAGAAGAAGTGAGACGCTGAAGACGGCGAGCAGCCTGCAAAAAAAAACCTACAGAACCGCAGCTTAGCAAGGAAAAACACAAAGAGGGAATTTTGTACTAAAACGACTGTAATTTTGGGAGATATCTAGTTGATATAACTACTCGTATTAGCTTCAGATGAACAATGACTTACAGAGTCTGTGTACAAATAGACATGACAGTATTGGGCTTGTAAACAATATAAATATGCCTTTGAGCGTATTGTGAGCAGTACTGACTGAGAGCATCTTGGCAGCGCTGGGTCTCTTCTTCGGGTTCCTCACCAGCATGGCCTTTACAAAGTTATAAAACGTGGAAGACCTGCAGAAAACATGCAGAAAACATGCAGAAAACATGCAGAAAACATGAAGAAAACACGCAGAACATGTAAATAAAGCAGCTTTATCTTTATCTGGCCTGCAGAGCTTTTATTGTGTCTCATAAAAACGTGATTGAACCATTTGATCCTGTGATTTAATAATCAAATATAATGTGTATGATAATAGTGTGGTTAGTTTTTATTTACCATTTGGACTTGTCCTTCAGTTTAGGAGGCTGGTAGCCACTCTTGGACATGAGAAACAGGACCCTAGAGGACAAAATAAGACTGATTTTAGTCGATGAGGATCTATATGTGTGTGAGATGTCACAAACATTTGCACAGACTCGTGTTTCATTCAGATAAGTGAGCACACACACAAAAAAAAAGGCCTCGACAGCAACGATAAGAACGAGTCATGAATTTCCTTGAACTTGAACTCCTCTTTTCCCCCAAAACTGTGACGTCAACTGGGACATTGTTTCTGGTGACACATGTTTCATATGCAGGTTTGTTATGTGTCATTTTCCTCATATGTGTGTGTTTGTGCGGAGGTTGTGTCTTTCAGTGTGTGTGTGTGTGTGTGTGTGTGTGTGTGTGTGTGTGTGTGTGTGTGTGTGTGTGTACCGCAGCGGGTGGACGTCAAACAGCGGCGGCTGCAGCTCTGCCAGCTCTATAGCTGTGATGCCCACAGACCAGATATCACACAGCTCATTGTAGCCGCCTTTAATCTCCACTGCTGCCACCTCTGGCGCCATCCTGAGGAAAGAAAGGGAACAGCAACAGGTGATTTCAACATCACAGAGACAAATACTTTAGTCAAAGTAAGCAGCAGGGTGACTTTATTATAGTTATATAAATAATATTGTATGCATAAGAATCATAACATGGTGTCTGGACTCCTTACAGGTAAATGTTCAGCTTCAGGTGTTCACATGACAACAGGTTGGTCTCTGGGTATTGATCTTACCAATATGGCGTCCCGATGAAGGACATCCGCCGGGCCAGAGTGGCGGTGATCTGAGCCGAGATCCCGAAGTCAGCTACACGACGAAGGAGGCGGAAAAATTACACAACACAAAAACCATATTTGATGTGCAAATTAACATTTGGATTTCAAAACTTTAATTGATTTAATGCTCAGAGCATGTTTTTAATCTATTTATAAATTTATAAAAAAAGGTTTTTCTGCCTTTCTTTGTTATAATAGAAGCCGGTTGCAAACTGCTGCAGAGGCCCATTTAATCAGCCAATAACTTACACATCTGCTGTGTTTTAACGAGGCAGCCAACATGAGTTAATTGAGCTGTCACTCTCGAGGCGAGTGACTCATCCTAACCACACCGGAGCAGAGCAGACAGTGCAAACATCCACTCACCTAGCTTGACCTCGCCCTGATCATTGAGGAGGATGTTGGCACCCTGCGAGTGAAAAGAGGACGCGAGAAACAAACACAAACACAACCACAGAAACATGTTGACATATCAGGACTCAGAGATCTTTAACTAAACCCACACAGGAACCTGAATGCCTCATCCAGACTTACTACCTTAGAAATAATCATTCAGTTTTATCTAGATTTGAATCGAGACACGCTGCATTATTTACTAAAATCGTTTTGTGCAGATACAGATACGATTATTTTACTTTAACTACATCACATTCATGCTGCTGTGTTCTTGTTCACGTCTCTGCTGCTGCAGTGACCCAGTTTCATCTACTGTTGTCTAATGTGTCATATCACAAATAAAAAAAACAACACACAAACAAACAAACAAACACATAGTGACATGTTCACCTTGATGTCTCTGTGGATTTTCTTCTGTGCATGCAGGTAGTCCAGACCCTGGTCACACACACACACACACACACACACACACACACACACACACACAGTCAGCATCATAAACAGACTTCATGTTTCAGATGATCAATAATAAATAGTGAGTAATGAACATGACTGTACCTGTAGCATCTCCCTGCAGATGTAGGCTATCTGTGGCTCAGACAGAGGACCGGTCACTGTGGGACACATTCAACATGTTATAATTCAGCAGTCAAACACTATATGTCATGTGTTCATAATTCAAAGGAGAAGCAGCATTGAAACCTGTTTCTGCAGAAAACTAATATTAACACTGTTTAGTCGTTTCTTGAATACAGTAGGTGTTAAATGAGCTTTTCTGTGTCATGGTGAAATAGGGAAATAAATAAATCCTACTCACCATGATAGATGTCCTGGAGGGATCCTCCTCCACAGAACTCCATACAGATCCACAATTTATTGGCTCTGGAAATAGAAAAGAAAGAGATTTAATGTCTGTATGTAAGATTAATAAACCAGCGATAGAGAGAAGACGCCGTTTACCGTATGTAGCTGCCGTAATACGCCACGATGTTGGGATGTTTGCAGCTTTTCACTATGATGATTTCCTGCTGGATGATGGAAAAATCATCCTCTGTAGGAGCAGACAGAGAGAGAATGGTCATTATTACACATTACATATATTAATGTATGTATCATGTATGTTCTGATAACGTGCTGCATGCATGTTGACAGCGTGACGGACGAGGATCTTTGAGGTTGTTAAATCTTATATATGCATGGACACTCAGTGACAGTGAATACGTCAAAGACTTGACATGTGTTTGTTTTTATGACATTCAGCTCGACATATTTTATAAGTTTGGAAACTTTTAAGATGAAGATGTGTGGTTTGGTACAATGATGACCGACCCACAGGAAGATCAGTTGGGTTTAAAGAGTCCAGTTTCCATTTCCTGACAACACGTTGAACATCGAAGACGTCTGCTTTAAACACGGAGGTGTCGCAGCACTTCTTATCTTATATCGCTCAACTTTTATTTAAAAACTAGAAAGCTGCTAATATAATAATAACATACATGTCACACTGTTTGTATCCTGTTTACAGTTCACAGAAGTAGTTGCAACTTCTTTCACCATCCACTTACTTCTATATAACCCATGTTCATGTTTAATTATATATATAGTTATATATGTGTCACGTGTTTATGCAAACGCTGTTAATTTCCTGTAATATTCTCATATTCTCATATTCTCACCTGGCTCCATCTTGATGACTTTAATGGCTGCCAGCTCTCCACTCAGCTTGTTACGAGCCTGAACGCACAAAAAAAACAAAAACACCAAAACAGGTGAACAGATTTACACATTTGAAGACATTTTAACACGTTTTAACACATTTTAACACGTTTTAACACGTTTGAACATGCGTGGTGAGACTGAGTCGTGTTTTCCTGCGTGTCATTTGCATGTGTGCCGTCCAGATCAGTGGAGTGCAGCCAACAGTGCCCTGCACACTTTTTTAGGTATTAAAAACACTAAATCTTTGTTTGGTTTATTATTTATAGTTACGATACAGACCGAGACACATATTTGGATATTTAGATCAAGTTTTTTTTTTTCTGATGATGATAAAACACAGACAGAGACAGAGACGGTGATGAGTGAGGCCAGGACAGATGTACTGTGTGTTGAACGGAAACTCCCCGCCCTCACAGAGGGGCTTTTAAAAACATGACTCATGGATTTCTGCTGGACGCTGCTGCAGAACGTGTGTTTTATATTTAAACATGCATGTGTCTTACGCCCCCACCATCACCCCACCCTCCTGGTTCTCAGTGATGGAGGCGGTCGGTGCTCTACTGAACCTTTGAGCTTGACATTAACATGAGACAGTGGAGAGTCTTGTGGGTTCAGTGGAGGATGCTCAGAAACAACTGTCACGCTAGACATTTTTATTTTTAACATATTAAACATATAAACAGATTCAGTTCACAATAATCACTAAATACATTTATTTATTTATTTTGCTCCTCTCATAATATCACTGCATAAAGATAACTTTCTTTTATCTGCTCAGGTTTTCTCCCACTGATACCCCGATAATAATAATGGAGGTAAACAAGGTAAACAAAATGATTAATAACATGCATATTTTTCACATGTTGGCAATAACACGTCTACTTTATTTCTCAGGATATATTTAATCCATTGTGGATATTATTCATGTCTAAATCTTGACTTCTAGTTTTTGTTTGTTTTTTTCTACCTGAAGCAGCTCGGGTGTAACAACAGTGTGATGGTGACAGTGAGACGTGTTTCTGGTTAAGTTTAGTCATGTTTATGGTTAGAGAGCAGACAACATGTACGAACTGAGACATAGCAGACAGTCATATTGTTCTGTGTTCACATGTAGAGTACAAACAACAGCAGGTCGTGACTGAAGTCAGACGATGAACAACAACAATGACAATGGAAACACCGTTCAATCAGAACACTGCATGTGTGTGTGTGTGTTAGTGTGTCAGTGGGTGTGTGACATCAGAGCGGTCACAGAGAGGAAAGCTGTCCTGCAACTGATCACAGTAAACAACCAAACACACACACACACACACAGAGTCACACACACACACACAGAGTCACACACACACACACACACACACACACAGAGTCACAGCGGAAGCGGTGGACCCTCCACAGCAACATTTCCATCTTAATGTTTAGTTAACTTCTTGTCACCAGCATACACAAGTTATGTAAATAAGTTAAATCAGAATAATCTGTTGCTAAATCACGATTACGACAGAAAGAGATGAAGATCAATAACAATACAAATCTGATCAATTAATATAAAAAGGTCACCAGCATGTTTAATTAATTAATAAAAACAAACACAATGCAAAATGATTTATGATGTTTGATCCATTTAACCAAAAACCTGTTAACCTAAACCTAACCAGCACAGAACACATGAGTACTGTGATGTAGTTAAAGTACTGCAGTAACAGTACATAAGTATAGTGATCTTGATGTAGTTAAAGTACTGCAGTAACAGTACATAAGTATAGTGATCTTGATGTAGTTAAAGTACTGCAGTAACAGTACATAAGTACAGTGATACAGTTAGCTAGTTTAGTCCAGTGGTTCCCAACCTAGGGGTCGGGGCCCTCCAAAGGGTCACCAGATAAATCTGAGGGGTCGTGAGATGATTAATGGGAGAGGAAAGAAGAAGAAACAAAGTTCTGATACACAAATCTGTTTTCAGCTTTTGGACTTTTTTTCTAATCTTTGATTTTTGCTGAAATATTGGATCATTTGAACTCAAGTAAAGTACAAATACAATTACTCAAACTTGTACTTACTTGAGTAAATGTAAAGATAAAAATCACATTATATGAATAAGGACGTCAAGATGATAATAATGAGTATTTATAGTCTAGTTATAGACTTTTATCTCAGATAAACACACAGCTGGGCACAAAAATATTAAATTAATAATTGATTCCCACCTGACCGTGGAAAGGTTAACAAAAAAAAGCACACACACACACACACACACTGCTTCAGTAACTTGACATAATGTACCCGGCTCTGTAGGCAGGTTCTCTCTGTTGTCCTCCATTTATCTCACTTCTTCATTTTGCGCCTGAGGTCGTGCACACACCAGGTGCAGCCCGCAGCTTCTGTGAGGCTGCAGGATGAAACTACTAAACTACTGCTGCACTGTGTTGAACAGCAACTGCAGCAATACCACAGTAGCTTAGTAGCACAAGCCACATCTAATAAAGAGAGTCAAGGTTTTACTGTAAGAGGAGGAAGATCCTCCTGACATGATCAAATGATCTGAGTCAAATCCCAGAACAAATCAAGCCCTCCACCAATAACCTGATATAATCTCTTTTATAGGTTGTGAAGGAAATTACCCAAACATGTGTATTTGAAACGCGTAGATGGGAAGGAACTGAGTCAGAAAATAGTGAGAAAAAGCAAAGTTTGAGTCAAACTAGGCTGTGACTTAAGATACGTGACTCCTCAGACTCTGATCAAACATGAGTGAAAACATTCAGAGGAAGTGACTTCCCTACATAAAAAAACCACCCGACCACATGATATCTCCACCGTAGGAGACTGGCTCGAGGAAAGTTAAACTTCAAACACACGTTCATGATCCTCAGAGGATGAATCGCACTGACTTGAGATTATTATCCATCCTATAATACCATCAGAGAGAAACCTGATCAACCCCTGATGTATTCTGCAGCATCACGTTGAGCCCAAACATCCAGCCAGAGTCATAAACAACTATATTTATCAACCAGGAGAAGCAGGAGTCCTGCAGCAGATCAGCTCATCTCAACATCATATGAGTCACAAACACCTGAAACACCAGGAGAACCGTGAAAACGTCTCCAAGCTGCAGAGAACCTGAAACACCGGGAGAACCGTGAAAACGTCTCCAAGCCGCAGAGAACCTGAAACACCGGGAGAACCGTGAAAACGTCTCCAAGCCGCAGAGAACCTGAAACACCGGGAGAACCGTGAAAACGTCTCCAAGCCGCAGAGAACCTGAAACACCGGGAGAACCGTGAAAACGTCTCCAAGCCGCAGAGAACCTGAAACACCGGGAGAACCGTGAAAACGTCTCCAAGCTGCAGAGAACCTGAACCACCGGGAGAACCGTGAAGACGTCTCCAAGCTGCAGAGAACCTGAAACACCGGGAGAACCGTGAAAACGTCTCCAAGCTGCAGAGAACCTGAAACACCGGGAGAACCGTGAAAACGTCTCCAAGCTGCAGAGAACCTGAAACACCGGGAGAACCGTGAAAACGTCTCCAAGCTGCAGAGACCCTGAAACACCGGGAGAACCGTGAAAACGTCTCCGAGCTGCAGAGAACCTGAAACACCAGGAGAACCGATGCTGTTTTAAAGATAAAAACTGCTCACAACAAATATTCATTTAATTCAGGTTTCTTCTGTTTAGTTTTGTATGAAGTCCACTGATCAATGTTGAGAAGAGCCTGTTAATTCAACTTGACTTTGATGTGCAGCTGCTGCACAGCCACCATTTACCTGTGTGTGTGTGTGTGTGTGTGTGTGTGTGTTGTGCATCCAAACAGGTAAAACTAGTTTCTATTCGAAGCACAAAGGTGGACGCTTACAGAAAAGGAAGTGTGGAGAGACTTTCAGGGAAGAAATGCAGCCTGGGTGCATACCGGCAAATGTCAAATGAAAATAAAATAAATACATTTCTTTTATTTTTATTCAAACCACTCGATGTGTCCAATGGTTTCTCTTCTCTTTCAATAATTAAGTAATTCACATGAGCACGATAGGACCAGCACCAGAGCACCAAAGATGTCACCTGAAGAAGAAACCTTAATTTAACTGTAACCATGACAACTCAAAGCTTAATCCCAACCCTAAACTGAACCTAAACCCTAAACCAACACACACACACACACAGATAAAAGGCCTACTTTCTCATCACTGCTGACGGTAACAATGTGTTGCATCATTTGCAGGATAAAGCATATAGTTGAGTAAGTGTGTGAGTGCAGGTGCATATTATCACATCTGTGTGTGTGTGATCTCATCTGTGTGTGTGTGTGTGTGTGTGTGTTGTATATGAAGGAAGGACTACTATGTAAATCTCTCTTTCACTCTCTCTGCTGACCTGTTTAGAGGAAGTGCGCTCACACCACAGCTAACCCGCTTTGCATCGGTTACATTTACGGTCTCGGCACAGTAGAGATGAGCATGTTGCGTGACAGAAAGCGTCGTGTTCACCAGTTGTTGTCAAAATGTCCATTAATGAGCTGAAGGTCATCTACGAACCCAAACCGAAGCCCGACGTTACTGTAAAACAGGTTTTTGTTGCTTGTTTTTTTTCAATATTTTTTAAGGGAATCTGGAGAAAAGTGCTACTGATGGTTGAGTTTCTGGCACAGAAGATCATCCGGTTTCCAGCTCGTCTCTAAATATGGTGACTTGCTGTGATTCACTTTGCATCATTGCAAAGTGACCTTCACAGTGTTGTTTGTTTTCTTAGAGGTCAAACGTGTCCAATACGACTGACGTTACATCACAGCACACGACGACTTTACAACAGCACTACGATTTAGGCTCAATATCCACGCCTGTTCTGTGCAAAATAAAAAGCATAAAAAGCCTGCAGAGAGATGAAAATGTCAACGCTGTGCTTGACGTTTGACATGAGATGTGATGTCTCTGGTGTCGGAGGTGTCGGAGGTGTCGGAGTCGAGCCCATTCATCCACCCTGACCTCCACCAGCCTGAATGTCACAGTGAAGTGTTCACATTTGTCTTCTGGTGTCATATGAATGTGATCTGTGGGAGGCTCTGGAGCCGCTGACACACATTTACAGCGCTGGGATTGGACGGCGATCCTGATGAACTCATAGGGTCCAAACAATCTGTCGTTTTTATTTTTATTTTATTATTTTCCTACAGATGAGTCCTGGTGTTGTAGGATGTGTGAACGCATCTCTTCTGGTCACTGATGTGAGCAACTTACTAAACTTTACCATACATGATAGTTTGAGGAAAGTACCAGAGAATCCATGAATACAGTTAGTATTATATCATTACACATAGTTTACTGTCCAGATTCAGAATATGTTTGACTGTCCGACACTGTATGCATTATACAGAAGTTTGAAAGATATTATTGTCAATATTTTCAAATGTATTTATGCAAAAACTTCAAGTAACACATGCAAAATCCCATTTTCCTCCATCGTGTTGGGGTGGCGGCAAAAAGTTTCAGAAAGTCAACAGATGAAGTTAAAATGATCTGAATGACTCGATCTCTCTAACGGTAAGCGTTCCCTTGTGGTTTTGGGGGAAACAGCCCTTTAATCTCCATCTTCTTCTCTGTTGACATACAGAAGCTTCAGATTCATGCTGTGAATTCACGTTGCTTTAAATAACATGTTAACTCGATTAACTTTAACTTTGAACTGATCCTGTGTTGGTGCAAAAATAAAATGATTATTTCTGTTGAATGTTTGATTTGATGTAAAAGCTAAATAAAAACCAGGCCGTGCTGTGTTATGAATCTTGGTGCCAGCATGAAGAGATGTAATCATATTGTTGTTGCAACTGACTGATAATAAGATAAAAACCTCATAAATAAACCTCAGTACAGACACAGCGGGCCAAACTTTGGATGGGTTCGACAAACAAAAAAATCACCACATAAAAGAGAAAACATGAGTATAAAAACTAACATATAAGATAAACTGGGGAAGGTTTGAAGAGTCAAACAGGGTCCACAACATCATACAGACGTCACCGTCCTGCTTAAGACGAGACGGGAGGCCCTGAAAGCAGCACAGAGGAGAAGATCTACTGGACTTACTGTACTGTATGTAAAAGTACTTCAACTTCTGTTTCAGTTGGAGTAAAAATCTATAAAAAAGAAATGCATTAAGAATACTTTCAGTTCTTGTAAAACCACTTCCTCCAGCAGAGTTGGTGCCTGCTGAAGTTGTGATTGCGATGAACGAGTGAAACTAAAAAATCAAATCATACGTACATCTTCCTTCATAATGATAAATTCCCCATTGAGCACAACATGACATATAATGGCATAAAATAATATCTAATGGTGCGATATTCATGAGTCGAACTGAGCGAGGACACAGAAAAACCGAGCAGACTGTGAAGCAGGCAGAAGTCAGACATGCTTGAGTAGATCTGAAGATAAAAAGAGATGCAGCCAATGTCATAGTAAAAAAATGTGCTTTTAAATCTTCAAATTAAACCTGTTGCCAGAAGTTTTTCCACTTTTAAAAGTTTCTGCAGATGTTTCATGAGAAGTATGATTCTTCAAATCAGCTTTTTTTACTATAAAGAAGTGAAACTGTTATCAGAGACGTTGAACAGCAGCACTGTAAGCAGAATAAGTTTGAGACTCCTGACCTTATAAACTTCTCCGTACGTTCCTCCTCCGACTCTCAGCAGAATCTCAAAGTCATCCTGAGGGTTCCTGGTTGAGATATCCAGAGCCGCCCTGTGCTGGAAATCCATTTTAAAATGTCACACACACACTTACACACACTCACACACACACACTCACACACTCACACACTCTCAGCTGCGTCTACATCTACAGGCCACAAAACTGCTAAACTGTCAGAAGAAGAGAACTGAAAAGACTCTTTGGTTGTCTTTGTGTGAATTGTCGTGTGTGTCGTTCAGCTGCTGTCTCTCTCACACACACTCACACACACAAACACACACCTTCCTGTTTCTGCTATCGATCCTGCCTACCTCTGTCCCTCCCTGCTTCTATCTCTCACGCCTTCCTCTCTTCTCTCTCTTGCAGTTTTTTTTTTCTCATTTGCATAATCCAATTTTATTTCCTGTTATGTGTGTTATGTGTGTGTGTGACACATTAACAGATTAGTGTGTCTACTTTGGTTTTTGTTTCTGACAAAATAAATACATTCAGATTAGACTCAGATTAAAGTTGAGGATTATCACATACGTTGGGAATGCATGTCTGCTACATACATGTTGCTTGAAGCTGATTAATTGCAGCTACACTGTTTGGGGTTTTCAGCGTAAGTTTCAGTTTCAGCTTCACGCCTACTGACATGTCTATGTGTGTGTGTGTGTGTGTGTGTGTGTGTGTGTCTGTGTGTGTGAGAGTGTGTGTGTGGGTGTGTGTGTTGCAGATCTGCAGAAAAGTCACGCTTGGAGCTCCCTGTCAGCTTCCTGTTCAGAAGCATTTCCCCACAGATAAATAAGGGGCACCCGATACATACTGTTAACAAGGTAAAGCGACTTTATCAGTGTGTCTGCTCTTCTTCTTCTATTTATTGTGTGTATTGTGTGTGTTCATCATTTTAACTCACAGCTGTGAGAAGTTTAAGGTCTGAAAGGTGTAAAAATCACCTGCTGCAACATGAACACGGTTAATTATTTCTTTGCTCGGTTGATTAACTTCATCTCATCTTGTGTCATTTTATTAAGAGACACAAAAACAGATGCGATCGCTACACTACCATCACTCACTGATCTAAAACAACAAACATTATAAAGGTTAAAAGGAGAATAAAGCAGCTGAATGCATGTTATAAGAATGAATCAAAAACGATGCATCATCTTCATCGTTTCACCTTCATCCTCCTCCTCTGCTCTGTCGACCCTGATACCTGAAAGCTGCCAGCCTCCAGTCCAGTCTCCTTTCTGTCTCCAGACACCCACATGTGACAGACAGTTAACCACAAATAACTGCCTCAAGTTATTAATAAAAACACATCCAAAGCATCCTCAAACACACTTAACAACAAGACTGCACATTGAGCTCAGTGTGACTGAACAGTACAGAGGCTACATGTTATGACTCATCAATTAGTTGTCAACTATTGAACTAATCGATTGAGTTATTGGAGTCATTGTTTAAGGGAAAAATGTCCAAATGTGAATATTATTTGGCAGAAAGTGAACTTAGCTGCAGGAGACCGATGTTCACTTCCAGGGTCCAACTGCAACTTCACATTTCCAGTTAAAAGTCACAACTATGAGCGTCATGGTGTTAGTAAGGTTGAGTGCTTTTTGTGCCTAAACCTCACCTGACCAGCGAGCTGTGGCTCCACGGTACAATCGACCGATGTGGTTGTTAATTATGACGATGTGTTGACAATAATTGTTAGTTGCAGCTCTGAAAGACATGAAGCTTCAGGGAACTGCAAACTCAGATCAGAGCCAAATGTTCCCTGAGACTTTTGGCCACTTTGTGTTGCAGCATCCTGTGACGCCGACTGACTGAAGACGTCTCTATCGGTGTCTTCATGGCAGACGATCTGTGGTCACATATGTGAGTCATCACCACATCATCCTTCAGTTCGGACGCTCTTCATCTCGCTAACACCACCTCTGACGAGTCAGAGAGTAACTCTGCGTCTCCGGTCTGGAAACGGACAGAAAAAAGTTGGTTTGGAGCAGATTTACCGAGTGTTAGACGTACCGAGCCATGTGTCTGGAGGAGCTTGGGACACGGATGCCCCCCCCCCCCCCCCCCCCAACAACTGGCGCCTGTTTTATCATTTGCTAGCCATGCTAACAGTAGCACCAGTATAAATACTAACCAGACACCAACCGAGGTTTGAACAACTCTGGAAAGGTCATCACGGGTCACAGCTACTCTGTAAACAAGGTTCAAACGTATTTCGTATCCGCTTACGTGATTGGCCAACACGGTGCCTTTTTTATGCCTATTCCAGCTGATCTCGGTAACCATTGCTGCCATCGCCACCTACAGGTAGACAGCGGAAGTGCAGGTTATCTGTTGGTACAATAAGTTGATCGATTCGAGGCAAACGGGACATTTTCTGCACTCAAACCGATACTCAAAGTGTGTTTGATTTGAGTGTTTGTTTCATAATCAATAAGACCACAGCAGATATAATTCACTACACACAGCAGATGAGGCTCCAAATACTTCCACTGTATCAAATCCACATTTGGTCAGCAGAAAATCAGCAACTTTCCATCTCTCTCAAAAAACCACGTGAACATCATCCACCTGGTTTCTCTCAACTTCACTGCACTCACAGAAGAAAGTCACCTCTCTGATTTTAATTTAAAGAGTTTTACTATAATATTAAATGAACCAGCTCCTCTGTCTGCCATCACTATCACATACTGTACGTCAGAGTACTCCGGTACATTCACGTGGTGCCGTCACCGTCTTCGGCTCACTGGGTTTCCCCGTCGTTGAGCCTTTTTTTCAGGGCCGTCTATCAGATATCACTGACTGTTTCATTGGAAACTTTGAACCACGTTTTAATTACTGTGCTGCTTGTTTCATGTTGACTAGTTCAGTCCAACCTCCGTTATATTAAAAACAACGTGTTACGGTGGCCGACGAGGATCAAAAGCCAAAAAGGGTCATTCTGTGTTTTATTGTGGACTTTTAAAATTGAACGTTCTCAAACTTTTGACTTTTACAGGCCGGGAGGATAATTATCTATAATTATTAATTAGTCAACTATTGAAGAACATATATAACATAACTTTATAGAAACTCACAGCTCGTCTTGTTTTGGAGAGATAAACTTATATTGTTAAAAAAAAGAAAAACAGGAACTTTGCTTGTTTGCTGGTGAAACATCACAATTTTAAACTACTGTAAATGTATTTAATTTATATTTTAATTATATATGTTTAATACTTTTTATTTTATATGTTTATACAGTAAAGTTATATGCAGTTTCTATGTGTAGATTCTTAGATATCCATAATGTAATACCATCAATCCGGTTTATTTAACTGATATATTTTATTTTATTTTATTATTTTCTTCTTTGTTTGCTGGATTTTTATTTAATTGCAGATTTATTTTCATTTAGTTTTTCTTTTAGGAAGAACTTCATTAAGCCGTTTTAAAGTCACATTGATGACCTCGAAAAGGTGGAAAGAGAAGACATGAGGACATGAAGAGGACATGAGGAGGACATAAGGACATGAGGAGGAAAATTAATTAAAAACTCCTCCTTCCATCATATGGAGGACAAAACGTGTGTAAACGAAGGGAAAGTTCATCCAGACTTTATGAGGCTTCAATGTTTTCAGGTGTAGTTTTGATATACGTTGATTTATTTATTTATTTCTTTAAATCGTTGTTTTTGCCGCAGTTCTCCGTTTCTCCGCTAGAGGCAGCAGCGTTACTTGATATCTCGTTAAAAACATGATTTTCTTCATCAGACATCAGACTCTGATGTGACTGACAGTTTCTGTCCGCTGTTAGACTTCAGATGGGATCAAATATAAGTTATAAAATAAGTTGCATCTGTCTTTGTGTCGATAAAAGAATCGATCGGTCGTTTCTGGATTCTTATTGGACGAGGCTGCGTCACGTGTTGAGACCGTGAGTGAGAGTGTCGGTACCGAGGATCACTCCTCTGCCTCCGACCCTTGTGCAGTATCGCTTCTCGGCCTTTTGGCTAAGATCAAGTGTAGTATCTGTTCTTATCAGTTTAATATCTGATACGTCCCCTACCCGGGGACCATATATTAAATTGATTTTTGGAGCAGGGAGATGGAATAGGGGCTTGCTCCGTCCACTCCACGCATCGACCTGGTATTGCAGTATCTCCAGGACCGGTGCACCCCCCTCTGTTTGTCAACAATAAATAAACCATCACATGTTGGTGAGACAACAACTTACAACCAGTGAGCTGCATCACTTTATATTAATAAATAAAGTGTCTGTTTCTTAAATCGTGTTGTTCCTCCTCCAGACCAGCAGGGGGCAGCAGCAGCATGTCTCTTGTAAACACCTTCATCCTTCCTGATACCTGACAGCTGCCAGCCTCCAGTCAGCCTCCAGTCAGTCTCCTTTCTGTCTACAGACTCATAACAGAGACCAGTTAACCACAAATAACGGCCTCAAGTTATTCATAAAAACACATCCAAAGCATCCTCAAACACACTTAACAACAAGACTGCACATTGAGCTCAGTGTGACTGAACAGTACAGAGTCTACATGTTATAACTCATCAATTAGTTGTCAACTATTGAACTAATCGATTTAGTTATTGGAGTCATTGTTTAAGGGAAAAATGTCCAAATGTGAATATTATTTGGCAAAAAGTGAACTGAGCTGCAGTAGTTAGTAGCAGCAAGGATGAAGGTGTTTACAAGAGACATGCTGCTGCTGCCCCCTGCTGGTCTGGAGGATGAACAACACGGTTTAAGAATCAGCGTATTGACTCAAAGACACAGTATAAATATAAAGTGATGCAGCTCACTGGTTGTAAGTTGTTGTCTCACCAACATGTGATGGTTTATTTATTGTTGACAAACAGAGGGGGGTGCACCGGTCCTGGAGATACTGCAATACCAGGTCGATGCGTGGAGTGGACGGAGCAAGCCCCTATTCCATCTCCCTGCTCCAAAAATCAATTTAATATATGGTCCCCGGGTAGGGGACGTATCAGATATTAAACTGATAAGAACAGATACTACACTTGATCTTAGCCAAAAGGCCGAGAAGCGATACTGCACAAGGGTCGGAGGCAGAGGAGTGATCCTCGGTACCGACACTCTCACTCACGGTCTCAACACGTGACGCAGCCTCGTCCAATAAGAATCTCCAGGACCGGTGTACCCCCCTCTGTTTGTCAACAATAAATAAACCATCACATGTTAGTGAGACAAAAACTTACAACCAGTGAGCTGCATCACTTCATGCTTTACTGTAGTCATTATTTCAGCAGCATCTGTTAGTTTGGCTTCACTGTACTGTAGTCTTTAAACTAGATGACAGTTCAGTCTCATTGTTTGGCTCATTACTATAAAGGTATAAATCCTCACTGCTGCATTTCTGCTGCTTTCACATCCTGCTGCTCCCTGATATATCACAAGGGAGCTAGAAACACTGAATAATGTGACTACTTCATTTCCTGTTGTCAATTATCTATTCTTGCTGTTATTTATATACACAAAACAAACCTACAGCACATATACACTGTGTCTGTGAGTCAGTTATTTAAACCGTGTTGTTCATCCTCCAGACCAGCAGGGGGCAGCAGCAGGATGTCTGTTTGCTCAGTAAACTAACAGGAACATTTTATGTTACATTTGATGTGTATATACCGAACTGCATCATGGGAACGCCCATCCTTACTTCTCAGTTTGCTTTTAACCCAATATTTTACTATTTTGGAGTTACATAAATGCATCATGAGCTTTTCCTGATCTAGAAGTGTCCTGTGTGTCAGTTATCATCTCACCATCAGGTAAACACATAAATAATCATACATCAATTAAACAACTATATAATTATTATTACAGGAGAGTATTGTTTATGTGGATTTCAGTGTCCGACATCTTGAATGTCTGTATTAATACATTTGAATTTTAAATATTGTTGTTCATTTACAACTGATGTGTGTTTTTATACTGAATGTTTTGAATTAAAGGTCCCGTTGGGGGAACTGAACGACATAAGTGAACCTGCAACATAACACCTGTCACCTGTCAGACTTGACGGACTAATAAAAAATGAAATAAAATAACGCGTTAAATAAATATATCTTAAAACGCTTCTGTTTCTACATTGAAGAAGAAATGTATTGTATGATATTAACAGTTGTGTATATAAAATTTGAAAGTAGCGGTACCTTGATTGTTTGTGCTCCACACTTCCGGTTCCGGTTCCGGTTCGCCTGTCCGTCGCTCTTTCCGCTCCGACCTCCTCCTCTGCCGGAGCCTTTTCTACTCTGCGGCCCACGTGTGGATTTTCGCCTTAAAGTTTGCTGGAAAAAATTGGACCAAATGTCGTCACCAATCGAGCAGATGAGGACGAACGTGGGGAAACTCCTGCGAGGGATCGATAGGTACTGATAATGCTGATCAGGGATCGATACCCGGACGAACAAGCTAACGTTAGCTTAGCCTGTATGCTAACGTTGAAAGCTAGGTTTGCTAAGTTTAGTCGTTTCATTCAGAAGCTTTCAGCATGAAATATTCAGTTAAGGATTGAAAACTATAAATAAAATATATTTATTTATGCATTTATAAATAAACATTAAAACTGGAGACGTTTTGTCACATCTGTCAGCTGATGTTAGCTTGTTATTACATCTTTGCTATTAAAACATTTCTGCCGTAATATTTACTAACATTAAAGCCTCTTGTTGTGTTTTGCTGCTCCAACAAACTGTTAGCTTCAACCAATATTATTACAGAGATCAGGTTTAATGAACTTTAATATTAGTCTCATTTTCTCATAGGTGACAGATGATTGTCAAATGTGTCTTAACAACATGCTGTAATTATTCCTCCTGTTCATATTGAACATTATAAGATCCCTTCTTATGCTTTATATGACTAACTCACACTGATGAAGACACTGTGGATTTTGACTCCGATCACTCACACTGAAATCACATTTAATGATCGATCAATTATCAAAATAGTTTGACGACTACAAGGTCCTGAAAACATCTGACTGGCTGTGCAGAATAAGTATTTCCATTACTCAGTAACACAGGAGCCATTTAAACTCGATTCATCGGTGACGTTCTTGTCTCTCCTCCCAGATACAACCCAGAAAACCTCGCAACGCTGGAGCGCTACGTGGAGACGCAATCCAGAGAAAACTCCTACGACCTGGAGGCCAACCTGGCTGTCCTGAAGCTGTAAGTTACACCGCTTACGCATCGTGGTGTTGATTATAAGACACTTAAACGACAAAAAAAAGTAGTTCCCAGTTTCCAGACCTCATTGGAAACTGTTTAGGATGCATCAGTGATGTGTTGGTGACGGATGGCTCTAATCATTCAGGTACCAGTTCAACCCCGCCTACTTCCAGACTACAGTGACTTCACAGATCCTGCTGAAGGCGCTGACCAACCTGCCGCACACCGACTTCACTCTGTGCAAGTGCATGATCGACCAGACACACGTATCCTTTTGGTGCCATTTTATTTTCACTTAAAATCACCTAGTTTATACAACAGGGTCCAATAGGCTTTGTGTTGTGACGTTTCACATTCTTCTTTCTGTCTTTCTTGTGATCTTTTTGTCGCTCACTTGCGATTTATATCTTTTTTTTTTTTGCATGTGGTCTTATGTGCAAGTGGACGAGCGAGCAACACGTTTCGAAACTGCTTCATCAGGCTCGAATGTCCGTCAGGAAAACGTCAGTGTTTCCTTTGTTTATTTTGACCTGGTTTCCACTTGTTCTCTTTATTTCCAGAGTCTGAGTTGAGTTTGTCAGAACGTGTTGGAGTCAGTTTTTTGGTGCTATAAGTAGAGTATTGTTGCATGAGTGTGTGTAAATAGATCCAGGGTGGGTCTGGAGGGTGGGCTCTGTCTTGGGGTCGGGGGGCGTTTCCTTGACTACAGTGTCGCAGCAAGAGGAGCGCCCCATCAGACAGATCCTGTACCTGGGGAACCTGCTGGAGACGTGCCACTTCCAGAGCTTCTGGGTACGCCCCACCCACCTACAAACACACACACACACACACACACGTATTTACTGCATTTATGTGCAGATTCACTATTTGAAAATAGAGTTGAGTCAATTTTATTCATAAAGCCCAAATATGAGAGTTTTTCAGCATCTATCATCAATTCTGATGAAGAAAAACTCCCAAAATCTCCTTTAATGGGGGGAAAAGAAGAAGATTAACGGATTCCTCCCCCAGCACAGATGTGTTATTAATGTTGAGTGACAGAAATAACAAATAAGACATTTGCAATATGGAGAAACAGAACAATGATTTTTAGGTAGATCGAACAAACGGTTCCTTATGATTAAATATTAGGATATAGTTTAGATGCTTGATGGTTTCAATAAACAGTCGAAGAACTTTTTAAAACTTTAATCACGCTGTCGTCTTTGTCTCCCTGACAGACGAGTCTGGAGGAGAACAGAGAGCTCATCGACGGCATCACAGGTTTCGAGGACTCTGTCCGCAAGTGTGAGTATTATTATCTGACAGGCAGGTGATTTCATTCAACGAGATAAGAGAGAACAGCCACACCCCAAACTGATAAGATGTTATTACATGAGTGAAGTGAGTCTTTTGTTCTGCTTCTTCAGTCATCTGCCATGTAGTCGGCATCACCTACCAAACCATCGAGCACCGGCTGCTGGCTGAGATGCTGGGAGACCCGCTGGGTAAGAACTTTACCTCTACGCGTTAATACCTGCGTTAGATGTTACACGCGTCGTCCCGTAGGCGGTGTAGAAAAGCTCACCGTCTCTCCTCGTGTTCCAGACACGCAGGTGAAGGTTTGGATGAATAAGTACGGCTGGACGGAGAACGAGGAAGGTCAGATCTTCATCTTCAACCAGGAAGAAAGCGTCAAGCCCAAGAACATCGTGGAGAAGATCGACTTTGAGAGTGAGTGTTGATGAACGCTTCTAGGAACTGTTTGTGTTTCTGGTTTATTCAGGTGTGTTTGAGTTGGTTCTTTCTGAAGCTCAAGACAAAACTTAATATTCTTCTTTTTTGTTTGTTTGTTTGTTTCTCCTCCTTCTCTACCTGTTTTTCCAGGTGTATCCAGCATCATGGCGACATCTCAGTGATGCAAACATACACACATTTACAGACACACACACACATACAACAGTGATCACAAATTCAACCAGGTCGTTTGTTTTCATAAAAATCACTCTTTTGTCAATAAAATGTAATTTATCATTGACAGCCTGTGTGTTTGGTTATTTGTGTTTCATGACATTTTAACTTCCTTGTGTTGGAAATGTTTGCAAGTTCTTTCCTGAAATGATGTAATTTCTGTGTTTGTCCAAATGGTGCCAGAGTCTTGGCTACACGCTGGTATTAAGCAGAGGAAAAGATCTCCTATGTTTCATATGCTCGACAGGATCGAGAAAATGTTGATTTAACTGTTTCGGTCCAGTCGACCTTCAAAAAACTGACAAAACCGCTTGAAAACAAAGGCTGAGTGTAACTGGTGGCTTTACTTATTTTAAAATACAGAGATGATGTATGAATATGTTGTTATTGTTAAAGATTTGCTCTTTAATAAAGTGAAGAAACAACTAGAAGACACTTAAATATAAGTTAAAAATCACCAACAGTGTTAATAAAAGCTTTGCAATGATTTCGTGTTATTGGAAATCTGACACGCTGATTAAAAAGAAAACTTTCCAAGGAAAGTTCCTGATTTCAACACTTCATATTCCAGCTCAGTAACAAGATCAGACTGTAGCTGCAGCTGATTCATGGTCGTTATTACACAAAGTTTCCAGATTAAAACTAAATAAATCACATTTAACTTTTTTACAGTGTCAGCAGAATCTGGAACAGAAGACAGGTTTTTATTTGTGTTGGTTTTTTGGTTCTTTGGTGTAAATGTTGTTTAAAACTTTCTTTTTCTGCGTATGTGAGGAGTTACCTGCCTGAGCGGGGAAACCTCCCTCTCAGGTGAGTTGCGTAAGGGCGTGGCTTCCGTGTATTTGTCACCTGAACTAGTGCAAACTAGAAACACACGTTGGAGGTTCAGCAGAGCAGATTGTGTTTTAAAGTACCGACATGAAGAAGTCGTTGAGTGTCTCCTCTGAGGGCTCCATCCCTCCGCTGGATGAGGACGCGGACTCCGTCTGTTCCGACGAGCTGCTCGGCTCCCAGTCCCGCCGCTGGCTGGCGGACCTCCTGTCCGGGGACATGACGTCGGACAGCGGGGACGGGAACACGATCGGCCGGGACGGACTGTTCGTGGATCATCACTTCCCTCTGGGAGAGCTGGAGATGCAGCACGGGGTCAGATGGAAACGACCAAAGGTTAAAAATAATATTAATAATAATAATAATAAAGAAAAACACTGAGAGGTGAAAATCTGCAGGTCGTTTTAATCACAAGTAGGCCTGAAGAATACAACATGCAACATGTGTTCATATGTTCATGTGTTCATATGTTCATGTGTTCATACTGCTGGATACTTTCACTTTCTTAGTTTATGACTGCATTGTTTGTGATTATCTTCAGGCTCAGATGTAGATGAGGTGAAAGTTAAAAGTTAAAGTACTTTAATTATTAATGTAAATACTTCACAGAACTATGAAGAACAAAACAGGAACAAAAAGGTCAAAATTTTTATGGTTTTATGGTGAGGAAATCATGATAAAGGTGTTTTTGTTCTGTATATTCTCTTAATTTTTCATTTTTAAAAACTGCAAAATGCCATAAAAGGTTTATATCTGGAATCAGACATGAACCATAAACATGATCAAATCATCGTTATTATCACTTCTATTATAAAAAATGAACAGACGCTCTTTGTACGTCTACAGATTATCACATATTTAACTGCAGGCTGTTAAAATAAAACACTGTGTTGACATAACGGCATCATCACATGTGTTTTACTGTCAGTGAGTCACACGTGAATTTGTTTAAAGTTGCCAGGTTGTGCTGACAGTGTGAGTCTGTCTACAAAACAACAAAAATGACACGGAGAGATGATGAATGACACTTTACAGAATATAATAGTATATATAATAATACAGTAGTACCTTAACCCCAAGTAAATAAATAAATACACCACCTATATTATTATATAAGGTTCTATGTGTGAGATTTTGAACGTTAATATATAACAGCAGTCACATTTCCTCGTGTCATGGGTTCTAGTGCGACATCTAGTGTGGCGTATTGCACCTTTAAAAACTGTTAACTTTATGGTGTTCAGACAGCAGCACAACTTTAACAGCTGCTGGAGAATAAAGGCTATAATATATATATAATGTTGACTTTCACCACCTCATTCACACTAATGAAGACAGACTAACTCCTCTTCATCCACCTCCCTGCTGTCTTCAGGAGCTCTGTGCATCACCTCAGTTTATAGTAGATGGAGCTACGCGGCTGGACATCCGTCAGGGGAAACTCAGTAAGCAACAGACAACACACAGGAGGACACATGAATAAAAACACATCATGTCTCGACCTTCCTGTTGACCTCTGTCTCTCTTCAGGTGACTGCTGGTTACTTTCTGCTATCGCGTCCCTCTCGATGCATCCGTCTCTGCTCAGAAAGGTCGTGCCTCTAAGACAGACCTTCCAGGACGGATACAACGGCTCCTTCACCTTCAGGGTAAATAATAAGAGCTGAATGCTGCCTGACATCAAGGTTTTCTTTCTCCTTCCTGTCTCTCAGTTTCTGCATGATTTATGACAGAATGGTTAAAGCAGACGTGTGTCTCTGTCGTCGTAGTTCTGGCAGTACGGTCAGTGGGAGGAGGTGAAGATAGACGACCTGTTGCCGACTCAGGACAACAACCTGATTTACCTCAACTCTCCAGAAAAACTCGAGTTCTGGAGCTCTCTGCTGGAAAAGGCCTACGCCAAGTCAGTACAACAAACTTTAATAAAAATTGCATATGCATATGTTAGAGGTAATAATTCATACTGTCTGATGTTTTTTTTTCCCTCCAGGCTGAAAGGTGGCTACAGAGCTCTGGACATGGGCTTCCCTCACGAGGCCATGGTTGATATGACAGGTGGGGTAGGTGAGGTTTTTCACATCCCCGCGCTGCCCAGAGACCTGCCAACCTTCCTCAGACACCTGCTGGATAAAGGAGCGCTCATCAACTGCGCCAACTGCCAGGTACGGCGAGGTTAGCGGCGGAGGAATCAATCTCAGGCGCTGACGGCTTCTTATTTGTGATGACTCATGTACTTTTTGTGGTTTCCCGCTTGCCGTACCTGTCTGTGGGTGGGCGTGTTTGTCCCTGCAGGGTCCTCTGGAGCAGAGGAACGACCTGGGCATCATGTTCAGACATGCTTACTCTCTGACTGCTGTAGAGAAGGTAAATGTCCTTAAACACGGTGATTCAATGTCTGTTTGCTTTCACAGCTTGTTTTTCTTCTGTCTTAATCTTTGACAGCTCGACATAAAACTGGAAAAAGACAAACTCTTGTTAAATAAAATAAAATAATACTGATAATATTAAAACACTTTTTATACCCAAAATCCTCTGAGACATATATAGAGCAGATACGACCTCAGTATGGTTCTGGTCTAAAGTAAAACATTATTTCTAGACGTTACAGTAAAAGTACTGATCTCTCTCTCTCTCTCTCTCTGTCTCTCTATGTCTCTCTCTGTCTCTCTATGTCTCTCTGTCTCTCTCTCTCTGTCTGTCTGTCTCTCTGTCTCTCTCTCTCTCTGTCTCTCTCTCTCTCTGTCTCTCTCTCTCTCTCTCTCTCTGTCTCTCTATGTCTCTCTCTGTCTCTCTATGTCTCTCTCTCTCTGTCTGTCTGTCTCTCTCTCTCTCTCTCTCTGTCTCTCTCTCTCTCTCTGTCTCTGTCTCTCTCTCTCTGTCTCTCTGTCTCTCTCTGTCTCTCTCTGTCTCTCTCTCTCTCTCGGCCAGGTGAAGACGACACACGGCACCGTGGATTTGGTGCGAATCCTCAACCCGTGGGGCAACACAGAGTGGGAGGGTCCGTGGAGTGACTGGAAAGGGTGAACATGAGCTTTATAACAGAAGGAAATAGAAACAGAATAAAGGTCAGATTTAATTTTAATGTCTTTGTTTCAGTCCAGAGTGGAACACAGTGAGCGCCGAGGAGCAGCGGAGACTGGAGCGAGTCCGCCGGGAGGACGGCGAGTTCTGGTCAGTTTGTGGCATTATTGTTGTCTCGCTGTCCTCCTTCAGGAGACATGAAGCGAAACAACAACAGTTTATCCTCTGGGTTACTTTATCTCCTGCACATGTGTCTTTTGTCTTCAGAAAGAAAGACAGAAATGAAGAAGCTTTGTGCAAATAGTTAAAAATAAAAAACTGGTTTGGACCAATCACACCACTTCCTGTTTCTCTCTCTCTCCGTCAGGATGTCGGTGTCCGACTTCCGTCAGAACTTCGAGAAGATGGAGGTGTGTCACATGACCGACGGTCTCAGCGAACCGGGCTCCAGCGTGCAGCCGTGGAGCTGCATAATGCATCATGGGAACTGGGTGCCGTGCATCACAGCAGGAGGCCCACCCAACGGGGGTAAGACACACACGATGGAGTAGAAAGTACAAGAATCACCTCTGACATGTAGTAGAGTGGAGTACAAGTACTTCATCATTGTACTGTTTGTACAGTGTTTGCAGCGGTTCACATGGCAACGCGTGTCAAGTTGAGACAAGTTTGTTTCTCCAGTTTTTACCAACCACAGTACAACATACTGTATCTGTGACCTTATTGTGTGTGTGTGTGTGTGTGTGTGTGTGTGTGTGTGTGTGTGTGTGTGTGTGTGTGTTTCCAGGTTGGTTCTGGCAGAACCCTCAGTTCCACTTCGTCTTGTCTGACAGCCAATCAGCCAAATCTCAGACGACCTGCTCTTTCATTCTGGCTCTGATGCAGAAATACCAGAGACGTAGAGGCGTCCACCTGAACATAGCCCTCCACGTATACCCGGTACACACGCTGAACACCGAGCAACACACACACACCGATGCTGCAAGCAGAGCCTGGATAGCTCAGTCGGTAGAGCATCAGACTTTTAATCTGAGGGTCCAGGGTTCAAGTCCCTGTTCAGGCGCTGAAGTTTTAAGATGATTCAGAAACAGCTGAGTGTTGATCTATGTGTTCACAATACTTTAGACACTGAACCTGCGTCTCATCGTGATGTTTCCTCGCTTTAATCTGGCCCGGCGTCTTGAAGGACGCTCCAAAGAGTCAAGATCCACGAGAGCAGCCTTTCACTGGCCGACACGCAAAGACATTGTGCCAGTAGAAATGGTTCACGTGTCTCCATCAGCAGACTAGTCGACAAACATGGAGTCACATGTTAAAAAGACTGCTGCTTCAAACAGACGTCATTCATTTCTGAATCAGTTTGTTTCTGATGTATTTACACCTGCTGGGATCTGATCACATTTAAAAGTTCAGCGCCTGAACAGGGACTTGAACCCTGGACCCTCAGATTAAAAGTCTGATGCTCTACTGACTGAGCTATCCAGGCTCTGGAAGAGGTTTCTATACTTCAGGAAACCAGGAAACTTTGCAGTTTCTCTCCTTAAACCTGCAAACTCCTCCTGAAACTTAAAACAACTTATTATTCAGAGTATTTTATATCTTTAAACAGGTCTGTCTCTGTAGCTGCCATTGAAGGCAGGATAAATAAATAACACATACATAAATAGGTTATTAAATAGTTTAATAAATATTGAGTTAAAATTACAGTTAATTAATGAACACATTTCTAAGATTATTATTTTGATATTAAAAGCAACGTCAAGTGCATTTCATATTTTGTTTTACTATGGGCATAAGGGTTATTTTTGGGTAGGAACCAAAGTTCTGCCGTCTCAAGTTGACGGGTGTTCCCTTTTTGAGTTGCCACTCATTAGCAGAGCAATTTGGATCACGCAGCAGACGGGTGCTGATGCTGCGGATAACTAACAAGTGTTAAGACATTAAAAGGATATTAAGTTCATCGACTTAAGTTTCCTCTGTGAAAGTGAAAGCGGCCAATGAGGTATGTTTTGTTGGTTTGTTACTTGTTTTATTTAGTAAATCTAACGTAAAGTCTTCTAAGTCATGTATCATATCGTTATGTATGTACCATTAAGTCTTTCTATGTGTACCTAATTTATTTTCATGTACTTTCCTTTTTAAGTTTTTTACCAGTTCTCACGGCGAAAAATCACGCAGATGTGATTAAAGTCTGTAACATAAAGAACCGCTTGGTTTCGTCATTTCGTTCACGAGAGGGAATTACAGTGAGAACTCAGCCACCACGACACGAAGGGAGCGCGTGATCAGCAAGAAGAAGGCTGTGGAGTCCCGCCGTCGTCGGAGCTGTGAAGATGGTTTCGCAGGAGCATCTCGTCAAAGGACAGTATGCAGCCTGTCGGTAACCTAAGAATGTTGTGTGGTTATGCCAACGTGAAGCACGTTTAAGCCAAGTTAAATGTGAAGACGGTGGAGTAGCCTCATCAAGTTAATTGATTGCACGCAGTATAAGGACTTAAGTTTCAGGACGTGCATATTTCACCAAGGGATTCTTACTAAGTTTTGAACTGTGAAATATTTGGTTATTATTGTTACATGTGTTGACTTGATGTTTGAATGCATATAGCCTACATTAAGTGGCGTTTATGATTTAATGTTACGGCTATTTCTGATGATTATTTAGTTTAAAGTGCAAAGGCAGAAACCTACTTTAAAGGTGATTTTAAGTTCCAAAAGGGTAATTTGATTTAATATTGAACTGAAATAACTGTACTGTCATACAAGGCATTTAGGGCATCACTTGACATTTAAGTTAGTGCGTTCTGATTTAATATTATTGCACTTATTACTCGTTTATAGTTATTTGTGTTATTACTATAGGGCCTACAACTAGCAACACTACACTAGAGATATTACTTTTCTATTTCATAAAGTAGCCTTTTGAACATACAGGACAGCAAGTTGAACTAAGCAAAACAATTTAGTCAGGAGTGATTATACAAGTATTTTATACAAGATTTATACAAGGTATATTTAAAGTTTTAGGCACCTAAGGCTAAATTACTTTATTATATTAGAATTTGATTTATATTAGCATACTAAAATGGCTGATAAAGACATTGCAAGTAAGAGTCAAGATCCAGATGTTGCGCCTGGAGGTGAAGAGGAGTCTGTACACGAAGAACTCCATGATGAAAACCTGAAAAAACTTCAACGTAACTTCAACAGAAAGTATGAGAGATGGAAAGATCTTGCCAAAGAGGCTAGGAAGGCACTCTATCTTCCTCACTCGGGTGCTGTTCTACGAGAGCACCAGAATAAAGTTCAGTCTGCTGATGCTGAAGTAAAGCAATGTTATGAGGACATTCGCCGACATAGTGTTCCGGATGGAGACACCCGTCGTCGGGTAGACACCTGTGATGCTGTATCAAGACAGCTCATTGAACGGCTGTATGTTCTGCTTCATGAAGACTCAGCTCAGCATTTCTCTAAAATACAAGCACCGTGGGGTGACACTGGCTCAGTGTTTTCATCTGGAGAAGACAAGTTGTCTCTTCTGAATAGCTCAATCTCCGGACGTGGTTCAGGACGCTCAAGCCTGTCCTCCACAAGAAAGCTGGAAGCACAAGCAGAGTTGGCTGCGACTAAAGCTGCATTGAAAGTTCTAGATGAAATGGAACAGGAAGAAAAGGAGCTCAAGAGGCTTGAAGATGAGAACAGGATGAAGCTAGCGCAACAAGAAGCAGAAAATGCTGAGAGACAGAAGCTATTAGAAGAGAAGCGCAGACAGTTAGAACGTTTAGAAACAACTAAAAGAATGTCTGCTGCAAAGGCAAGATTGCAAGTCTACGAACAAGACGCAGGTTCAGATGAAGAGATATCAGATCTTCTTCATGATCATAACTTATCAAGGCCTTCACCTAAACATAATACCCTTCCAAAGTACAAAATGCCCTTACGGTCTGGCAATAACTACTTCACCACAAGCCATGAAGTTCGACGTCCCACTTCTCAGGACCGCAGTACCAATATGCTAGCTGAAGCAATAGCTGAGTCCATCAATGCAAGCCGTCTCCCAGTGCCAGAGCCGCCAGTCTTTAGTGGAGATCCAATAAGATATAAAGACTGGAAGATGTCATTCCAAACCCTAATAGGTCGGAAGAACATTCCTGTAAATGAAAAGATTTACTATCTCCGCAAGTATGTCACAGGAGCTGCCAAAAAGGTGATTGAAAGCTATTTCCTAGTGGGCACTGAGAAAGCTTATGAGTCAGCATGGGAAATATTGGAAGAAAGATACGGTAACTCCTTTGTTGTCGCTAAAGCCTTCCGCGACAAGCTAAATTCGTGGCCGAAGATAGGACCCAAAGATAGTGTTGAACTACAAGAGTTCGCAGACTTTCTTCGAGGCTGTCAAGCAGCAATGTATCACATCAAGAATCTTGCAGTTTTGAACGACTGCAGTGAAAATCAAAAACTGCTCAGCAAGCTTCCAGACTGGCTAACCGCCAGATGGAACAGAAAGGTTGTGGAGTTTGAAGAAGCCACCAAAAGCTTTCCAAGTTTCAGCAACTTTGTTGAGTTTGTCTCTGGAGAAGCCAAGATAGCTTGCAATCCGATGACTTCGCTTCATGCTCTGAAGAGTGGTGATTGTGAAAGAGCAAAGCCGTTAAAGGTCCGAAATGTTGGTGCAAAGGTGCTAGCAAGTGCATCAGAAGAGAAACCAGATATTGAAGGACAAAAGGGCAATGCTAGAGAGTGTACGTTCTGTGAGAAGACCAATCATGCCATTCAGACATGTCGAAAGTTCATGGAGAAACCTGTCAAGGAGCGAATTAAGTATGTGCAGACAAAGAAGTTGTGTTTTGCATGCTTAAAGCCAGGACATTACTCAAAGAGCTGCGAGAAAAGAAGCTTTTGCAATACATGCAAGGGGAGGCATCCCACATGTCTACATGAAGACCGCACCAAGGCGGATGAAAGTGTCCAAGCTGACAGACAAAGGGAGAGTGGAAAACAAACAAAGGAAAGAGAGAGCTCAAATGAACCTAAACATAATGACACAAGGTCTACAATTAGTGAAGTAACAAGCACAGCTACATCTAATCAAGTCATGCACAATGGGAATAGCACGTATGCTTCCACAATAGTGCCAGTTTGGCTGTCAACAACAAGCAATCCAGAGGCTGAAGTTCTTGTGTACGCTCTTTTGGATAGTCAGAGCGACAGCACGTTCATCCTACGAGAACGAGCAGAGGCACTTGATACACAGATGCAGCCTGTGCAGTTGAAGCTCTCCACTCTTGCGTCCAAGCAAACTGTAATTCCAAGTCACAAGGTAATTGGGTTACAGGTCAGGGGCTTTTATTCCTCTAAGAAAATTCTTCTACCCGGGACTTATTCACGAGAGTTCATTCCGGCTAGCCTAAGCCACATTCCTACTCCCAAGACAGCAAGAGCCTGGACTCACCTAGAGCACCTTGCTGATGAGATAGCTCCTTTAATAGACTGTGATGTTGGTCTCCTTATAGGGTACAATTGTTCTCAAGCCCTGTTGCCAAGAGAAATTGTATCAGGCAAAGATGAGGAACCATTTGCAGTTAAGACTGATCTGGGCTGGAGCATCATTGGCTGTGTCAATCCATGTATTGATTATGGAGATGCTATTGGCAGCAGCCACAGAATCGTTGTGAGGCAAGTCACACCAACCCCGCAGTCACCAGGTGACCTAACAAGTCAAGTCCAGTACATATGCAGAACACAAGTAAAGGAAGTCATCGCTCCTGCAGATGTGCTGAAAGTGCTTGAATCAGATTTCAGCGAAAGAAATGTGGAAGATGCCCATTTCTCTCAAGATGACCTTCGCTTCATTTCGATAATGGAGGAGGGCATAAAGACACATGCAAATGGACAGCGAGAGATGCCATTGCCATTTAGGGAAAACAAGCCGTGCCTGCCCAACAACTTGAAGTGTGCAGACCATCGCCTTCGATGCCTAAAAAGGAGATTTCAGAAGGACAAGCAATATCACAAGGACTATGTTGCATTCATGAATGACATCATATCCTGCGGAGATGCTGAGAAGGTCCCAGAAAGTGAAGTCCAGCATGACTCTTGCTGGTACATTCCACACCACGGAGTCTACCACCATCAGAAAGTGGGGAAAATCCGTGTAGTGTTTGATTGTTCAGCGAAGTTCGAAGGTATAGCACTCAATGACCATCTACTCACTGGACCAGAGTTGACCAACACCTTAGTAGGTGTCCTCTGCCGTTTCAGGAAGGGCCCTGTGGCTGTAATGTGCGACATCGAACGCATGTTCCACCAGTTTCGGGTCAGAGAAGAAGATCAAGATTACCTAAGGTTCCTTTGGTGGGACAATGGGGACATTGAGTTAGAGCCCTCAGTTTACCGCATGAAGGTGCACCTATTTGGTGCAGCCTCGTCACCTGGCTGTGCAAACTACGGCCTGAAGCATGTTGCTGCGCAAGGGCGAGGTCAATTCAGCGAAGCAACCATCCACTTCATAGAGAGAAATTTTTATGTTGACGATGGACCACTTCCAGACGATCTAAGACCATGGTGGGAGTCTTGGCTCTTTGACTTGAAGAACCTGGCGGACGTCAAGATTCAGCACTGAGTGGAAGTTGGCAAAGGTCACAAAGGTCTATCCTGCAGAAGATGGATGTGTGAGGAAGTTACAACTGTTGATCAGTGACTCAACTTTGGATAAACATGGAAAGCGTATTGGAAAGCCAGTCTACCTGGAAAGACCTATCCATAAGACGGTCACCCTGATTGAAGCTGAGTGATACAGCCACATTTTTTCTTGTAATGTGTCTTATTGTCCAGCACTAATGTGTAGGTTTGATTAAAATCACAAGTGATTTGGTGGGAGTGTAGCTGCCATTGAAGGCAGGATAAATAAATAACACATACATAAATAGGTTATTAAATAGTTTAATAAATATTGAGTTAAAATTACAGTTAATTAATGAACACATTTCTAAGATTATTATTTTGATATTAAAAGCAACGTCAAGTGCATTTCATATTTTGTTTTACTATGGGCATAAGGGTTATTTTTGGGTAGGAACCAAAGTTCTGCCGTCTCAAGTTGACGGGTGTTCCCTTTTTGAGTTGCCACTCATTAGCAGAGCAATTTGGATCACGCAGCAGACGGGTGCTGATGCTGCGGATAACTAACAAGTGTTAAGACATTAAAAGGATATTAAGTTCATCGACTTAAGTTTCCTCTGTGAAAGTGAAAGCGGCCAATGAGGTATGTTTTGTTGGTTTGTTACTTGTTTTATTTAGTAAATCTAACGTAAAGTCTTCTAAGTCATGTATCATATCGTTATGTATGTACCATTAAGTCTTTCTATGTGTACCTAATTTATTTTCATGTACTTTCCTTTTTAAGTTTTTTACCAGTTCTCACGGCGAAAAATCACGCAGATGTGATTAAAGTCTGTAACATAAAGAACCGCTTGGTTTCGTCATTTCGTTCACGAGAGGGAATTACAGTCTCTCTCTGCAGGCTCATCCTAAGAATACATACCTGTCACCTGAGGACCTGAGCATGTCCCGCCCGGTCCTCCCCAGCCAGAGTTACTCCTCACATCGGGAGATTGTTATCCGCGCCGCCCTTCCACCGGGCCGGTACATCATCATCCCGTCCACGGCCGAACCCAATCAGCAGGGAGCGTTTCTGCTGCGGGTGCTGACAGAGCAGGGCAACGCTGCCACGTAAGGACCAGTTTCCATCGTTTCTACCACCATGTCTGAATTTAAGATGAGTGTTTTTATGTTGTTGTTGTTGTTGTTGTTTTTTCCAGTCCAGCTCAGAAACCTGCAGCACAAGACCTCCCTTCAATAACAGAGGTAGACACATAATGATTGATTAACTAAATGTGAGGTAACAACCAGTGACATAACTGATCATATATCTGTGATTTGAAGAAGAGGTGTTTCTCTTTATGTTTTAATTAGTAATTGACAGTTTCTTGAATCTTAAAACTTCAGCACCTGAACAGGGACTTGAACCCTGGACCCTCAGATTAAAAGTCTGATGCTCTACTGACTGAGCTATCCAGGCTCTGTTGTTGGTGTTTTAGCAAGAAAAAAAAAGAGAAGTTTTAGTTAAAAACCTGAATTATAATTGAGGAACATGTTTAAAACAGATGTAGTCTAATGTAATGTTGTTTACTTAGTTAATTTATGTTTTATTTTTACAAAGTCGATCTATCGTCATGGTTTTCTTTCGTGTTTTTGATGTTTCAAGTTGATTTAATAAAACTTATCTCATTAAACGTGGATTTAGAGGAGCGTTACATAATTTAACTTCTTAATCTGACCGACGTTCTTAGTTATAGTTAATGTTGTCATCAAACTAGTTTAAGACGAGTACAGATAGAAGATCTGCTGAAACTCCTACAGTTGAGTTATTATATGTTATTATATGTTCGGTAGAGACTCAATATCTTCTACCAGGATCTTAAAACTTCAGCGCCTGAACAGGGACTTGAACCCTGGACCCTCAGATTAAAAGTCTGATGCTCTACCGACTGAGCTATCCAGGCTCTGTATGTTTCTTTTTTTTAATGAGATTAAAAAAAACAAAAAAAAAACAGCTTATATTTGTATTGTTGAGTAAATGTCAAATTATGTTAAATGTTAAATTAAGTAAATGTCAAACAGCTCGACTCACTGTGTTTCCTCAGCTGCTCCTAATCCTTCACACACACACTGTGTAGGTGTGTGAACTTCAGTGGTTGTCTGTTTGTATAGTCCTGCTACCGAGTCAGGCTCCAGCATGAAGTGACTGACTGTTTACAGCAGGAGAAGAATGACGCTCATTTATTAGAGAAGGTAACTGCTTGTTTCTGTTCCTGCAGCCTTCGTTTCCTCACCAGGCTGCTCTTCCTTCACCTAAAACTACAAGACATCTGTTCAAGAAGCACTGCAACAAGGTGAGCTTTACCTGCACACACGCTGCTGTGCATCCAAACGAAAAAGAAAAGTATATAAAACCAACACTGTATAATGTGTGTGTGTGTTATATTGTCCACAATGTTTTTTACTGTTTTGTGTCATCAGAAGGGGTTTTGCAAACCAGTGAACCTCCACAACCTGCTGACTGAGGCCATACAGGGAGGAGGTCAGTGATGAAGATGCTGAAGTAGAAAAACTTTTCCATCCATACTTTAATATCACGTATGCATGTAGTATGATATTGTATATATGTTATCATACTCTGTATATATATATATGGTATGATGATATTACTTGTTGTGTTCAGTGTTAGCCGGCAGTGAGAAGAACTTGGCTCTGGAGCACTGCAAGAGTCTGGTGGTCCTCATGGATGTATCCTTGAGAAATATTCATCGACATCTTAAATATAACTTATAATAACATATAATAACGTATAATAACATACAGTTTGAAGGCAGCAGTTTCCTGTTTGTTGACAGCTCTGTCGCTAATTTAAACAGTGAAATCCAAACACACCTGAAAACACAGAGAACCTGTTTTAAACTCTGACTCCTGATTGTTTAAAAGATCACCGCCTGAACAGGGACTTGAACCCTGGACCCTCAGATTAAAAGTCTGATGCTCTACCGACTGAGCTATCCAGGCTCTGTTGTTGTTATTAAAGCTCAACAACAACTGCAGCATCATTGAAGGAACGAGTAACTCAGCAATCCTCCATATATATGTATGTAGTATATAGTGTTTACTTTATATAGTATTGAGTCGTTGTCAAGGAGACGCCATGATTATGACCACAGATCTGTTTCTGATTCTTCTCAGTCATGACGTTGTTACCTGTCGTCTCTTTCACTTCTTTTTTTTTTTTTTTAATCTCACTAATGGATCAACAACAGAGCCTGGATAGCTCAGTCGGTAGAGCATCAGACTTTTAATCTGAGGGTCCAGGGTTCAAGTCCCTGTTCAGGCGCTGAACTTTTAAGATTCAAGAACTGAACTTTCAGGAAATCAAACAAACACTGTGAATTATATACTGTTGTTTTCACTATTGTAATATTAGAAAATTATGTCAAGCATCACTGACATTAACATCTTTAAGATCCTGAGAACATCCTGCAGCTCACAGCTGATTTAAATTACAGGCTCCTCTTCCTCTTTTATAATGGAAATGTATTATGTTTAATTATACTACAGTCTTAAAATGAAAATCATAATTATTTATTCATGCACAACTGATCTTTGAGGTATTTTATTTTTTTTTTAATTTTCCTTGACCTCAGTGTTTTCTCTAGAGCCAAGGCATCGCTCAGCTGAACTGGCAGGAGTTTCAGAGTCTGTGGGACAAGATCAAGAGGTGGACGGTAAAGTTATCCACGCAGTAACACAACAACAACAACAACAACAACAACAACAACAACATGTGGCCTTCAACACATGGTTAAAGTGACAGATGCCTGATGTATTGGCTGGATATTCAACAGTTAACACTTAATACATATGAACTAACATAATTAAAAGAGCTCCGTGTGTAAGCGTGTTTGTGTTTACTCTCTCAGGACATCTTCTTGGTGTTTGACAAGAACAAAACTAAATGCCTCGAGTACCAAGAGGTCGGCCCGGCGCTGAAGGCAGCAGGTAGGACGGAGGACACACGGTGACAGAAATAAATCCAGGTTTCATTCAAGCTTTCTCAGCTGTTCATGTTTAATACGTGCACGACCTCTGACGGCCGACAGGGGGAGTTAAAACTCTTCCCTCTTCCTCTCTCTGCTTCTTAAAGCTTTCCACATTCACAGAGACGGAGGTACTTTATTACTACTATTACTATAATGGACTCGCTGTGAGTGTAAATGTTTAAACAGATACTTCTTCCTCCCTTTTGTTCATTCATAACTTTCTTGAACTCACATAATGTCATGTGACATAACAAATGTACAACAATATGTGTGAGTTTTTAATACATGATGTGTTGAAAGTGATTTTGATCTGGGCTCGTTTGTCTGCCCTGTCTCTGCTCCAGGCATCAAGGTGGATGATTTAGTGATGCAGCTGGTTGGACTGAGGTACACAGAGCCGGACATGACCGTCAGTTATCCGGGCTTCTTGTACCTGCTGATGAAACTGGAGAGCATGATCCGTAAGGGAGGGAGATGGGGGGGAGGAAGGGGGACGTGTGATTGGTTATGGTATTACCTGCTGGGTGTTACCTGTACAGGTTTAGTTAGTCTCCTGACAGTGAAAAGCGTCTGATGCTGCAGGGAAGCACTTCATCTGTAAATCATATGTTGTTTTTGTCCTTTTTTGCAGACAAATTTCAAGCATATGACATGGTGGGAATGGGAACTGTAACCATCAGCTACAGGCAGGTATGAACAGCGACGCCTTCCTCTTAATCTGTTTTTCATCAGAAACATGCTAAATATATAAAGATAGAGGCAGGGAGTACATTTAACTCTGTACGGTGTATTAATACACTAGTTTTCTCTTCTCTGATTGGTTCCAGTGGCTCCACATGACCATGTACAACTGACCTGACCCGATTCCACTCTGGCGATTGGCCGTTTTTATCCAGCAGGCTTTTTTTTTCATGCATAATTTTTATAGCGTAGTATTCATTTTAGCAAATGTATTATACTAACATGAACCTGTCATACGTTGTCATGGAAACATCTGATGTCAAAGGTCAAAGGAAGATGAGCTGCTGTTAGTTTATCATTCACATCCTTAACGTATCTCAGCCTGAATATGAGGAGTTTAAAATACAACATGTTGATTATTATTATTGATTTATTATTTCAAACAGAAGTTATCATCAATACTAATTTAGCCTGCTCAGCATTATTCTTCACTATGCATTTCATAAGTAAAAAAACAAAACGATATAATGTGTTTAAAGTTATGGACTGATTAAGAAAACATCATTTTATCCTGCAGGATGCCTTTAAATATGTTTATAAAATCAATGTTGTGGTTCTAACTCATTAATTCAGTTTGATTCTGGCTTTTAATAAATAATCTACAACGAGTCTGAGTGTGTGAAGTCCTTCTTCTCCAGTGTGTTTTAAATCTTTTAAATCTTTTAAATGATTTCTTTCACTTTATTTTCTGTGTATGTGGTAAATATGGTAACTTTAAACTCACTTTGTGCCACTTGTGTTTCTCTTTAAATTAACGTTTGCTGGTTTAACGTGTTTATCGGATCTCTTTTATTGGTTTATTCTGTCTGTTTCCCTTTGAGGCTTTTCTCTATCATCACGCCATAACTGGAAACGTATGCAGATTGTTCGTCTGGTTATGAAGGTTTTTCTCTGCAACTTTTCGACGGGGTCTGCGTGACCTTCTCGACCACAGAGAGATATTTTAAGAAATGACCTTCTGTTCTGTGCTGCTGTTTGGTATGTGTACATATCCGTCTTCCAACAGCATTTTTTTTAAAGTGAGAACAGTCAAAGATACACATACCAGAGGTTGTGTGTGTGTGTGTGTGTGTGTGTGTGTGTGTGTGTGTGTGTGTTCAGTATCCTGTTGTGCTGCTATGTTGCCTTTCAGGACGGCGTGTGATAGTCATACATCAGCCAAACTCTCTATAAACTATCTTTCTTTCTGTATTTTTCACCTTTACTGAAATATCACTAAACATGTTTTTTTTTTAATATATATTTTGTTTCTCTGATCCCCACAAGGAACTTATTTATATGAAAATAAAAGCCATCGTCAATAAAATCAACATGTCAAAAACACATACTCTCACTCACCTGTCCAGGTATATATCAGATATCTTTTATTGACCTGGATGTGAGTTATTGTCTGCTAATAACAGGCCATCTATATACGTGCTCATGAGAAGGAAGCCAGACTGTAATTATGACCAATCACAGAGCTGTTAGTAGCTGTAGCTGCACTATACGGCATCACATGACAACATCAAAGCTTAAGCGTGTTCCTGCTACAGTCTATATGCTGCTGACGCTAATCGACCCCGACAGCCTGAGCGTGACCTACTTCTGCAGGCCGAACCCGCCGAGCCTCCGCCTGGCAGGTTTAATGGATGACATTAAATGACCGTTCAGGCTTTTTTATTGGCTCAGAGCATCTTTATCTGGTTCCTCAAAGAGGTTGTGACCCTCAGAACGAGTTTTATTTCCCTTTTAAATACTGTGTGTCTGTTTCTGGGTGTTGTCCCGTGATATTATTACAGTCATTTACAAATGTAATTATTTTTTTCCCTCGTTTTCTGCCTCTAAAAGTTTCCATTGCGTGTGATTACTCTTCTTGTTGAAACACGGGCGTGTAGGTGGAGAAATGTCTGTTAACTTCTTTAATCTCTGCAAAAAAAAAAAAAGGTCATTCTCTAAATTTTGTTGAGTCATGCGATGCTTACTCATGTCAGCTCTGAACTGTCAGACTAATTAATATTTTTATATGTTTATGTTAATGAATGTGTGTATTTATCCTTTCTCATCTTTTGGTGCCTTTTCTGTTTGCATTTTGTAACAAACCTGATTTTTATGATGAATATTTTAAGTGTAACATCTTTAAACTTGACTTGAGTCTGTGATGCAGTCAAATCCTAAACAATATTCTACTAAAAAAACAACAAAACAACAACAAAAGCAGCGTCAGACTGTTTTCAGTTTATTCAGATTTATTATATTTATGTTTCAATGACTCGTTTTCAAATGTGACATGAATATTCATCATGTGTTTAGGCCTATAGAAGCTACTGGAGACAGGTGTGTCAACACACCTAGACAAACACAGATATACCGGAAAACAGGCGAGATTGCCTTCAAAATAAAATTGACTTGATTTAACATTTTTCCTTCACAGTGAAGCTCAAATGTTATGATGTATAGTAAAAGAATCCATTAATATTATTAAAGGATATTTAAAATAAAATAAAAAAACAAATTCCTCCTAATCTTATTTATGTTTAACCTATAAAATGTAAGATATATGTTCAATGAAAATGTGTTTTTAATTATGAAAAATTGAAGCAAGTCAGATTTTCTGCTGACAGACAGAAAAATAAAAATGCAATAAATAAATAAATAAATAAATAAAAACAACAACAATTAAATCTGATTAAAGAAATAAAATAGCAAAACATGACTTTAGAGGTGGAAGGAAGGAAGGAAGGAAGGAAGATGACACACAGGTGGAGGCAGAGAAAGGCGTTACGTGTTTTTCTTTTGTTTTCTCTACTTTTCAAAGTTTTTCCTCTTTTTTTGACTTACATGATCCATCAAACTTCATGTTATAATCAAACTATTTAGATAATCCATTAACTGTTTTGAATCATTTCTTTAAGAGAAAAAAAAACGCCATCTTCTAGCAAACTGAATATTTTTGGGTTGTGAACTGTATCTTGGCATCTTGGATTTTTGTAAATGGTGATCGACATCTTTCACACTGTTTTACGTTCCCTTGCAGGACTTTTTTTCTGGGTTGTAAAAAACTATTGTTGCACTTTTTAAGGGCCTTTAAATCTTATAATCTCTCCTAGGTCACCATATCACCATAGTAAAACATTACTTTGAAAAGTCTTACCGGAAGCGTCGGTGCTCAGTGCGTCCAGCTTGCCGCTGTCGCTGCAGCCTGTAGGAGCGGCCCGTTCCTCCCAGCAGCCACACCGTTCAGAGGGAAAGCTTTTCTTCTTCTGCAGCAGCAGCGGGGATTTTACTGACTGCACACACCGGATATTCAACACATTAAAAAAACCACACACACACACACACGGACACAGAGACACGACTGAACCGGAGACACGGAGCCTGTCCTGGGTCGTGTTTCTCTCCCATCCCGCCTCTTTGATTCGGGCCGTCGCTGCTTCTTTCCTCGTTTCTCTTTATTTTGCGTCTTTTCTGGCAGCTCTCTCTGTGTCGCACTCAGGTTTGTTCTGCTGACATGGTAGATTATCACGCTGCCAACAACCAACACTCATCTGGTGGACCACCGACCTACATGGAGCAAGAGAATGACTGGGACCGGGACCTGCTGCTGGACCCGGCCTGGGAGAAACAGCAGAGGAAGGTAAGCAAGGCCGAGCCGAGCCGAGCCGGGCCGAGCCGGGGGGAAGGAAAGAAAATGGCAGAGGAGGGATGGGACGGGGAGTGGAGGTCAGAGCCCGAAAAAGGGCCTCTGTTATCCCGCTGCTTCATTTCACTCACGTTTAAAAGCTGCTTTTCCTCTGGGAGTGAAAACTAGTGCTGTGTGTGTGTGTGTCTGTGTGTGTGTGTGTGTGTGTGTGTAGTATCTTTATTTTCTGCCACCTTTTTTTTTTAGCGGAAACAAGGCGCCACATTGTCGCAAAAAATCCAAACTGCAACATTTTAGACGTGAAACGTGAAAAGCCAAACCGTGTGTGTGTGTGTGTGTGTGTGTGTGTGTGTGTGTGTGTGTTGAGGCTGCAGGGCGTCAGCAGAACCTTTCCTTTCCTAACTCCTTGTCTCCTCGCTGTTTGGAGGCCGATAATTTTTGACTACTGGAAGATCCGACCGATACGGTGCTTTTCAAGGCCGATATATACCCAAACACGCGTTGTTTTTTTTCTATATGTAACATTTAACTCTTGTCTAACTTCCTCATTGACACCAGTAGCTGCTGGTAAATGACAGCATGGGTAGTTAATCATGAGGTGAACTCTAACCTGGACGAGCCTGTACTGCTGGGTTGAGCTCACCTGTGTTCATATGTTCGTAGCCCACCTGTGGTCATATGTTCGTAGCCCACCTGTGGTCATATGTTCGTAGCCCACCTGTGTTCATGTGTTCGTAGCTCACCTGTGGTCATATGTTCGTAGCCCACCTGTGGTCATATGTTCGTAGCCCACCTGTGTTCATATGTTCGTAGCCCACCTGTGGTCGTGTGTTCGTAGCCCACCTGTGTTCATGTGTTCGTAGCCCACCTGTGTTCATATGTTCGTAGCTCACCTGTGGTCATGTGTTCGTAGCCCACCTGTGGTCATATGTTCGTAGCCCACTTGTGTTCGTATGTTAGTAGCCCACCTGTGGTCATATGTTCGTAGCCCACCTGTGTTCATATGTTCGTAGCTCACCTTTAGCAGTGCATTTCCTTGATACTTTAACGTACTACTAATACTACTAGTAATACTTCAACCGGTCCGGATGACGACATGTATGTGACTAAACTAAACACACCGGTTTTACACCTTCTTAATCCAGACTAATAGGCAGAATAATGACGGATATTTTGATAAAGCATTGCTGGGCAGTGTGTGTGTGTGTGTGTGTGTGTGTTATAAGCTAACCAGACTACACACCCCGTCTTATTCACTGCCAGATGACTGACATACTTTCCAGTGGTGTGACAGCATGCCGAGCAGTGAGTCGTGTATTTTCAGCGTTTTAACATCAGTCCTGCAGCTGATTGGCTGATTCTGCTCGAGGCCGGCAGGTCGAGGTCGGCAGGTCCAGTCCTCACATGCGACCTCACACTCGCCATGTTTGTCCACAGATCACATGAAAAAGGAAATCTAACTTAGCCAATCATTAACAGAGGCTTGTTGTGCAAACCGTTGACACTCATTGGTGGATGCTGATAGGTGTTTGATTGATTGGGGACAAGCCAACCCCCCCCACCCCACCCCACCCAGCGTTGTTGCCCCCGGCGAGGGAACCAAGGGCAAATTCCTGCGGTGTATTCACGCTCGCTGTGCCAGTTATTGCGCAAACGCCTCCCACAGGAACACGAGGAGCGATGGAGACGTAATGAGTGTGGGAATCGATGTCTCCTTCCATCCCGAGAAGTGTCGAGTCCAGAAGTTCAAAAAACAGGAGTCGATCTTTTCTTCTTTTTCTTTTTTCCCCACAACGCTGACGCTGCACATTTTTTGAGTAACACAGGAGGATGAAGGATGTTGAGGATTTTTCTCATTCTTGCCTTTATTTGGTGTTCACAGTGGAGAGAAACCGGAAGAGGAAGTCTAGTTCACACATCCAGATTCTTTATGTGTAAAACTCATTTCAGTCTACGTGCAGATATCTCGCCTCTCTTCAACCAACATGAAAATGACATTAGACCGACCTGAAAATAACATCTGGCAGCAGTCATGCTTCTACATTGAATAAATGAATTAAACATTTCCCAGAGTTTAAGAATAACTTGTTTGAGGAGTCTCTTGTGATTTATTTATTTTTTATTTTTATTTTTTTGGCAGCGTGTTTCGTATATTGAGCAACATTTCTCAACACCCCAGAGTACATGAGCTGAGCCCACGGCTGACAAACATCTCGCTGCAGACGGATCCGCCGCGTGTTGAAACATGTCAAAGTACGCAGCAGCAGCGTCGCCGTCGCACGGTTTATTGTGACTGCAGCGGCGGACTCAATAAATCCAGCTTCTCTGTGACATTTTGGCTGCACGTGTTTCTCATGTTATGAGACGAGGAAAGCATTAAAGTACATAAACCAACCTGCAGCTCTGATTTGACTTATTTACCAGGATATTTGGATGAATTACTGCTTTAACTGTTTGGCTCTTATTCAGTATAAACCAGAAACTGCATCAGACGTCAGCGTCTTCGTCCTTATCTCGTATCAGGAATGTGGAACATTTCCTTCCATGAATCAGTCGTGTTGCTGTGTGAGAATCGTTTGTGGTGACTGATCTTTATCCGGCTTCATTTTCCTTCACTGGCAGCCGTCTCAACCTGTCAGCATGTTTGCACAGAGGTGATTGGAGCAAAGACTCGCAGCTCAACTCATCATTGTTCCTTTAACCGTCTGTTAAATGTTTCTAGTTTTCTCAGGTCAAACTCTCAACTCTCAAACTAAGCGACCTTCCCCGACACGCCCCGCCAGTTCCCGGTCTTTTTTTTTTTTTTTTACCCTCCGCTGTTGCCAAGGTGGGCAGCTGGACACAGTGTCAGCTTGTTGTTTTACTGCCCACTTTCACATGCCTTCTGTGTGACTGGCCGGCAGGCAGGCCGAGGTTGGCTCAGGACGAGCTGCCAGTGACATTTTTGTCAGGACAAACGGACCCAACAATGCATCCTGTCGTCGTCGTCATGGTCGTCGTCGTAGCGCTCAGATGTGGCTGCGTGATTAGCTGCCAGCACCGAGACTCACTTCCTGTTCCAAAACAAGCTTTTAAAAGAATAAAGAGCTGACTAACTGGCCTGCTCGCTATCACCAAACAACAATAGACAATGATCTGTTTGTAGAGGCTACAAGGAGCAGACACTTTGTGTGTGTGTGTGTGTGTGTGTGTGTGTGTGTGTGTGTGTCATTCAGAGCTGATATCTGTGAGTTCTGATTGAACATATCGTTAAGTCTGCTTCATGTGAACATGCTGAAACAACAATAGGTCAGTTTAATCCTCATCACACACACACACACTGATATGTGTGTTACTGTGCTGCAGCTTAATCTGCTTGACGAGGATCAGCTGTGACAGTTTGTACTAGATATGAACTCCGGGCTCAGACACCTTTTATTTGAAACATTGTCGAGAGTAAAGTTCCCTTTTTTTTAAGATGAAGCTCAGTTAAACCACAGTCTGACAGTCGTAGTTGTCGTAGGGCTTTCTGGGATGTGAGATGATGGAGGTGTAGCCCTCCATCGTTCCCTCCATGCCAGCTGACTCCGGCTCAGCTGTGGGAAAGCCCTCATGCCTCAGCTGACCGCGATCCAGAATCAGCTTGCGGACCTAAACAACAAATCAGTCAATCCAGCAGACGGGCTGCGAGAGGACGGAGCAGAGAGGAGCGCTCCACCCCCTCCCCGTCCTCCCCGTCCTCCTCTCACTTCTGCTGTTGGCACGCAGGGGGAAACATTCCTTTGGTGGCCCATTATAGCCTGTTAGGCCAGTGGGAGGGGGCTTGTTACTAAAGGGGGGGCGGGGTGTCCTGCTTCTTCTTCTTTTTCTTTTTTTTTTGGGCCTGACAGGAAAAAGACTTTGAGGTGAAGGAGGGGAGGTGGTTGGGGGTGGGGGGGTTGCTTGGTTGCAGGATTGCAGATGTGGTTGGTGCAGCAGGCGAGAAGGAGAATCCTCCACAGGAGACTTTCCAGCCGGTTGTGATGTGGCGGAAGTCGCGGCGCCAAATATGTTTGCAGAAACGCTCTCAGACGCCCCCACCCTACGACTCACCGGCTGCTGTTTGTAGAGCAGGAAGTTAAAACACGCCGTCCAATCAGCTGAGAGATAGTAGCGTAGTGTGTAGCCCGGGCTGGCCGGGTGTGTGTGTGTGTGGGTGTGTGTGGAGACTAATGTGATTTCTTTACGGTCTGTTTCTCTGTCCGAATGTTCATAACCTTACTGCTCCTTCAGACTCACGTCTTGGCTATTGTGCTCAGTAGTGAGGATTAGTAAACGGCATTTCCCACTGATGAATTGAAATTGGCAACAATGGAGACTAAGAATTTCCTTTTGGTTGGCTGCCAGCGTGCATGTTGATGGTTTCATGGTTTCAGACCTCCTCCCCTCCGCTACATCGCTCCTTCTCGTTTGTCCTCAACAAAGGAATTTAAAGGAATATATATATTTATATATTTATATTTAACTAAATATTTTTTTGGTAAATAAACGCTACGATGATGAAAACTTGAAGAAAAGTCACCGTCGTAATTAGAAAAATATTCTCTTAATGTTTTCATAAAGTCATCATGAGTTGTTCATCTGGTCATCACGTCCAGCAGACTCACGGTTCACGTGTGTGTGTGTGTGCACATTCCTCTCCGTGTGTGTTTTCTGCTTTAAACCCCCGGTGGGGGTGGGGGTGTTTTGTAGGAAGCAGGAGAAGAAAGAGATGTGTGTTTAGGTGTGTGTGTGTTTAGATGGCTGGGTGTATGCATGTGAAGGGTGGGGGTACCATTATATTGTGGGTGTTGCCTGCAGAGGTTTCCCTCCTTCCTCATAGTTGTGGGTTTGTGTGCCCGAGTCTGCTGGTAAACACGGTGCAGTTAAACACACACACACACATCTCACATGCGTGGCTGTTTGTTAGTGTGTGTGTGTGTGTGTGTGTGTGTGTGTGTGTGAATTTGATTAGCCTTTAAAGCTATTGTGCATCATCTACGGTCCGTTTAACATCCAGGGAAACAAACTGAGGATGAACAATGACTTCTTCTTTCACCAAGTTCCTTGATACACAAACGCCTCGCGGTGTGTTTATCTCCAACTGTCGGTCGCTATATTTAAAGTAACGATAAATGCTGGAATATCTCGGGTGATTTCCAGATATCGGTGCATCCTCACGCTGCCGCCTGGCCTTTTCATCCTCCTCCTCCGTCTCCATGGCTGCAGAGTGCAGGTAGTGTTCATACATGTATCCGTTCTCTACCACGGCGCTCTGCACGCCTCCGTATTTTTGGAAACATCACCTCAGAGCTCCGCTTTCATCCCTCACCTGAGAGACGGAGAGGATCAAATGAACATTTGATCAGAAGAAGGAGGTAGAATAAGAGACTTCAAAAAGTCCTGAGCAGCTACAGAGCGGCGTGTTGGATACGCTGAAGGCTATAAATAGACGTAGATCGCCTTCACAGCTACACGCGTCTGTTTTTAAGGTGTATGTGGTTGTTGGTGAGAATATGTGCCGTTCAGCTGCGTGAGAAAACCTGCAGAACTAAAAGTACTTCTCTGTTTTTATAGAGCACATATTTAATAAACAGACGTTAAACTTCAGGAATCTCTTTAATAAACCACGTGGATGGATAATAGTCTAATAGTCTATTTACACGTGTTCATGAGTCACATTGACTCAGTCTGATGCTTTAATGTGTCATCTGCAGCTCTGGAGGAGTCTAACAAATACATGCTACTAGTTGCATGATGGGAAATGTAGTTTTCAGCTTGACTAAAAGTCGGTTATGAAAGTGTAGTAATAAATCACACATATTTGAACTTAACAGGCAAATAATTATCTTCTCATTTCTAATCAGTTTCATTGCAGCAAATAAATTTCAACCACGTTGTGGTTTTATAATATCACACGTGGTGCCACACCTAGACAGGTTAGGAGAGAGAGAGAGAGAGAGAGAGAGCACAACAAACAAGTCTGGTAACAAACTGTGAGCTGGGATGGTGAGGCCTCGTCCTACACACACACACACACACACACACACACTCTGCAGACATCTGGAGGATCAGGGGTTTCAGCACCGTAGCTGCAGCGTGTTGGACTCTCAGACAAACGTCTGCTTATCGATTCCTGGACGTGACGTACGACTATGTGTGGGTTCAAAAACCTCAATATTTATCTAGTTATTGATCAAAATGATATCTGGTAACCAAACGTCTGATCAGATTAATAATCCTGTTTAGTAATTTATTGATTAAATAATTTCTGGTTTAGATCAGATGTCACAGGTTGATTTAGGATTCGTAGTTTCTTCTGTCGAGACGAATGTTTCCATCGATCACCGCGGCTTCTAAAACGCTGTAACTCAGGTGTGTGTGTGTGTGTGTGTGCGTGTGCGTGTGTGTGTGTTTCTCTGATTTCTTCAGCGGCATCCTGCTGTATTATTCAGCAGCTTTGTAAGTGGGGCACTGTGTGAAGAGGCCTGCTGGGACTAACGATGGATAATGTTCATAATGTTATTTAAACCACACTAGAACTGCTTTTATCCACACAAACCAAACCAGAACCATCCAGCCGGATGGAAGAAGATCCACCTGTGTGATCATAGTTGGGTTTAATGTGGGAGCCGTTCTCTGCCGGTGTCGGTGGAGCCTGTGTTGGTTTCAGGACACGTAACGGCAGCATTAAATATTTACCGGTTCTTCTGCTCTCGTTTATAGCTCACCAGATCCCACGCAGCACTCGTCCTCTCATCCTCTCATCCTCCACCTTTCATTTCTTCCGTTGCGTTCCTCCGCTAGCCGTCCTGTCTTTGAGTCGTTAAGGCAACGGGCTCAGACAGAAGAGGATAACCGGAGTGTGTGTGTGCTCGTATTTTTAGGACTTGGTGGTTTTGTATCTGTGTGATTTAGCGGTTCAGCTCTGAATTGTGAGATATATATTTCTGCTCAGGCATCTCCAGGAGCAGCCGGGGCCTGTTCATAACTTCAGTCTGTTGGTTTTTTGTGTTTTTGTCTTTTGATAGTTGAGCGGCGGTCCCACAGAGACTGAAGCCTCGAGCGTTTACAGCGAGACACCGGATACGGACGGTCGAGTCTCTGGAATCAGTTTAAATGTATAAAACTGACACGGAGGTGAAAACGTGCACAAACCAACGTCGAGTCTTTCACGCGGTTATCAGGACAGAGAAATTCAATATTCAAAACTCAATTTGCTGTCAAACAAACACGTTGTTATTATTATTATATATATATATATTTGGTTTTTTTAAGCAGAGATCTTGATGCAGACGTCTGATAAACGGTTACTGCGGGTTCACTGCCAGTTTATGCAGCTGAAAAGACGGATGATGCAAACGCACTGCTGCTGTTTGCCTCAGGCTTTGAAACTGAAATGGAAAGCAGGAGCGGTCTCCTCCTCCTCTTCTCTCGTCTTCCCGGTGACGGCGTGCAGGCCTGAACATCTTCTCAGGAGTTGAAAAGGTCGCGTGGAGACAGAACGAGTTTTCCTGTGACTTCATCCTTCACTGTTTTCATTGGTTGCTTCACTGCGACGGTGTCGATCAGTTTCAGGAGGAAATTAATCTGAGTTCAGAGAAAATAAACGGTTGAGCGGCGGAGAATACGAGGAGGAAAGAAGATGCTCACCGCTGTGGGAACAAAGTAACGGAAGAAAGAGGAAGGAAGGCTCTGAGGTTTCTGCGGTTTCTGCCCCTTCCTCGTTTCCAATATAAAGTCACCACATGCAAACACTCAGCGTTTGAGTGTGTGTCACTGTTCACAGACTGGATGTCTGCAGAGCAGCACACAGGGAATATGTGCATCTCTAAAGTTGTCACATTAAGAAAAATGTGTTGTCTTTAGTTATATGAAGACCTCAGAGGGAATAAAATGCTGCTGCATGTTACCGTTTACAGCAGCTGCTGCAAGAAAACATTAAAGAGTGAAAAGAGATGCACAGATTTACACGTTCGCTGCGTTGAGAAACTGTTTCTGATATATAAACCATCTACTGGATGGATCCTGTTGAGGGTTTCAGGCCCAGCGGTTGCTGCAGCTCTCCGCCCGGTCCGGCCTGGATGTGGATCAGGGAAGTCCTCGGCGCTCTCCGCCGTCGGCCACGAGCCGACTATCCTGCCTGATCCAATCAAAACTGGCCTGCAGGGGATTATTTAGCTACCGTTCCCCCGTTAACAAAGACTCCTCTGTTGGGCCTCCTCTGACTCGCAGCACACGTGGAGCTAACACACACACACACACACACACACACACACACCCTGGTCCCCCGCAGTAGCTTCAGAGCAACACACCTTTGTGTTTCATGTGTGTGTGTGAGCTTCTTCTGAGATCTGCTCTATCACATCAGGATGGGGAGGGGTTATAGTACACATGTGTGTTAAGAAAAACAACAACAGGTGCAGAGATGCATTTTAAACCTTCTAAAAATAAGATGCTGTAACCGTAGGTTGCTTAGCGACGGCCCTGAAGCAGGGATGTTGTACTAATACGGCTGCTGTGATATCCTACGATGACTAAACCCAAATAATGAGACTGATGAGCAGCTGCAACAGGAGACATTACAGCATCACTTCATCTAAAAGCCTTTTACATACATTACTGTACTCACAGTAGATCTGGGCAGTGATTCAGAGCAGTATGGATTATTATTATTAATATTGACTGTCGTAATACGTAGACATGATGTTTATGTCTTCTGGGTCAGACTCATGCTGGTTGTTTGTATACAGACGGACAGACAGAAAGTGTTTGTGGCTGATTCACCGTCTACACACGCCGGGGGGGTTGGGAGGGGGGGAGTGATATTAAAGTAATTTTAAAAGGATTATATCGATCTGTGACCCCCCCACCCCCCCATGACTGAGCCCTGCTGCACCCTGAGGGGCTCAGAGGGGTGTGTGTGTGTGTGTATCTGGGGCATGAGGATCACTGCATTAAATCAACTGCAGGTTTTAGGTTGGTGTGGGAGGAGTGTGTTCGTTTTGTCTTTTCTGGTTTTGTAACTTGTTCGTCTGTGCGGACAATATGGATAAAGACGTAAATCCTATAATAATAATAATAATAATAATAATAATAAAGCTGCACCTCAAACTGAATCAATCAAGTTATTGACGCAGATCTCTCGCCAACCTAAAGCTGCTCATCACCGTTTGTTGGTCAGAAACGAGCAGAAAAAACTGCAATAAAACAATAAATCTGAAAATGATGAACACACCTGTTAACGTCACTTTTAATTGTCCTCTCTGCAGTTTGCATGCCAGTTTTGCCTTGGCATCCATTTCTCTCTGCGTGTGTGTGTGTGTGTGTGTGTGTGTGTGTGTGTGTGTGTGTGTCTGTGTCTGTGTCTCTGTGTGTGTGTCAGACAGGCGTAAGGCCAGTGAATCATGAAGCCATAAAGGGCAGATTGAGCTCTGGAATGTGTGACAGGACTGAACCGAGGGGGTGGTTTTGGTTAGACCTCTCTGTGTGTGTGTGTGTGTGTGTGTGTGTGTGTGTGTGTGTGTTTTGTACGGGTCATCAACAAGCGGAAACTCAGAGGAACAAACAACGCGTCGCTCCTGTTAACGGGTCTCGACCTTTTACGAGGTCTCCCTCCTCCACGAACGACTCGCAGCAGAAGGAAAAGTCTGCTGTCGTCTTTGACTCCCTGAAAGCTTCAGAAACACAATGACACAAACACATTGTGTTTAAATCCACCGAACAGGAGCGGAGGCACACACACACACACACACACTCCGTTACACACACACAGTCACTTTAGTCACTTTCTTTATCTTTTCAGCTCCTCAGTTAATCACTTATCTGTACATTCACCTTTCTGCTCGTCTACTGTTTTACTACCGTTTGTTTCAAAGGAAGTAGAGGGGGGAGAAAAGAAGGTGTGTGTGTGGGTGGGGGTGTGTGGTTTCACATACACACATGCACACAGAGAACTGACATAGACGTAGTCAGGTAACTTTAAAGGATCTGCAGTGTCACCCTGAAAGTGTGTGTTTCATTTAAAACGGTCCATGCATGTCAGCTCTGTGTGTAAGTGTGTGTGTGTGAGTGTGTATCTGTGTGTGTGTGTGTGTGTGTGTGTCAGCGGGGGTGCACCTTGCTGCCCTCTTACATCACCATTGTCGCCGCGACAGCCAGTGAAGTGCGTTGCCTTATAAGGTAAAAGCGCGCAAGGAGGGTGGAGAGGAGGAGGAGGAGGAAGAGGGGGGAGGAGGAGGAGGAGGGGCAGGAAGAGCCTGTTACCGTGACAATGCTGTGTGCTGCCGGGCAACTGGGCCGGCCTGATAGTCCTGTTTGGCCACATTTACACACACACACACACACACACTTCACCACACCACAAAAACTTTAATATGAAGCTGTTGTTATTGGAAATATTTGTGTCTGTTTGGTTGTCTGAGCTCTAAGGTGTGTGTGTGTGTGTGTGTGTGTGTGGTCATCGGTCATGTGATAAAGCTCCTGGTTCAGTGGGACCTGAGATGTTGTTTCTCTACACACAGATTACACTCGCAGTTCTGAAAACAAGCAGATGATTCGTTCACACAGTTTGTTCTTGTTCTTCTTTCTCAGTTTGTTCCTCTTCTGCTTTCAACATGCATCACACGGTCGACCTGCTGCAACCTTTATTTATTTATTTATTTATTTATTTATTGACGTGAGTGTCATCTGTCTGACTTCAGCTGACGGATGTAGATAATGATGCCGCCAGCTCAGCAGCTTTCTGACTTTTTTCCCACCAGAATGATTCAAACTGATTCTGTCTGCAGTTCCTGTAAAGACACTGAAACGAAGCAGAGAAGAAGAATCATCTGATGATGATGATGATGATGATGATGAGGAGGAGCATTAAAATGTCTTCAGGTTATATTTGTATAACAGTTTAAATCCTCCCACGCGTTTTCATGAATAGATATTATTACTTCTCTTTTTCTAAATAATAACTTCCTCTATTGGACTTTAATTGGTTTCTATCGGATACGTGAGAAAAACTGTATTCTCTTTTTTATCATCATCATCATCATCAGAGTTAATTCAATCAAATATTAATAAATAAAATAATAATAATAATTCAATAAAAATATAAAGCCATAAACCATTTAAAAAAAGGCACATTAAACATTAAATATGATTTTGTCCAATAATCAATGTTATTTATAAGAATACAGGCGCCAGATAAACATATTTACCAGCAGTTATTTTCCATCTTAAACATATAATAATCATAAAATAAACATGCATATATGCTTGTGATGTTTGTGTAGCATCAGTCTGGTTCATTGATATAATCTGTATTTAGAAAAATATTAAAGTTAATACAGATTCATCAGCTGATCACAGATATATCAATATTGATGTATGTGTGTCCAACATGCACCAATATTTATTTATTATTTATTTTAAAAGTTATATAGACAGCATTGTGTGTTTGATGTCCACATTTTTAGGGCTCATTGCACAAAAATAAAAAATAAAATCGACCTATTATATATATTTAACTCTGTTATCGGCCTCGGTATCGGTGGAACAGCAGCGTTGACATCAGCGGTCGTTTGGCATCGAGACAGCCGCGTGTTTTCTAACAAAACAAGAACCGGTACTGTGGTTCTGTTTCCTGCCGCCTCGACTGATCAACAACAGATCAACAACAGAACCGCCGCGGCGCTCTGGAAACACTCAGCCGCTGGTTTTAATAAAAGGTCGACACAAACAGCTGATGCTCTGCAGAAACAGAAACACACACACACACACACACACACACACACGCAGATCGCAAACAGAAGCGGGTGTGTAGAAATAAAAATAATGATGATGATGACCTCAGCTCATTCAGTGATTCAGACAGTTCTGGTTCTGTGATTTGGGAGGATGAAAGATTAAAGGAAACACGTCTCCGTCATAACAGTCGACATGACGACAGTCGAGGTAAAAGTCGAAACCGTCAAGGTGGAAGGAGACGTTTGTGTTAAAGCGTCACCGCTCTGACCGCTGCGGTCCTTCTCTCTGTTGACTGCTGATAATTTAACTTTGATTCGCCGCTCGAGTCGACCTCTGCAGCGGCCGCACGTCTCTGTAACGAATAAACTGTTCGATGGGGGTCGATGTGAAAACTTTAACTTCAGTCCTGCGTTTCTTTAACTTGGACATAAACGTTTTTGGTTTTTCTATCTGCCTGGACACAAGGTCCTGTTCCATTGTGTAGGATTGTATAGCAGTTTCCAGGTGTTATCCATGACCCTGGCTTGGCCTCCAGGCGATAGTCTGGTCTGATCAGACGCCTGAATGGAGTCCTTATCTGGAGAACAAACTGTGTGCTGCCATTCAGAGAGTCAGTATAAGAAACACACCTTGTTAATGTGTGTGTGGGCGTGGCACCTACTAGACTGAAGATCTGACTTTGTCAAGGTCTCTAGTGTGTGTGTGTGTGTGTGTGTGTGTGTGTGATTAGGATAAAAATAATGGAGGTATGTTGGGTATTTAGTTTCAAGGAATTTGAAGCAGGTATCACATTTCTGCAGCGGTGATACGTCTGGAGCAGGTCGAGCGTGGCGTTGCGTTTCAGTATTTACTCAACAGAAGAAGAAGAAGAAGAAGAAGAAGAAGTTTAAATGTTGGTTGTGAAATAAAAGGTCTGCTTGAGTCATTCGGTTGCACCTTGTGGGCGGCGTCTAAAACGGTGTCAATCATTGCGCCACTTATCTTGAACACGTCTTTTTGTGTACCTGAGGCGTGGCTTCTAGTGAACACTGTTCACGTGTGATGCATGCTATGCTTATTTTAACATTTCGTTTATAGACTGATTACTGAACAACAGCATCATGAGCCCCTGAGAAGTGATCTGTGACTGAGCCCACGTGTGAGTCTCGGGGTTGTTGTAAGCACAGTTGTGACTTTCCGTGTGAGCGGCGTCGCCCGTTTGACTCATCGAGGCCTTTCCAAACATCCTGTGGTGTGTCAGCGGGCAGCGGCAGCGTTACAAGCGCTTGCTCACAGGTTAATATTTGACATCTCGTCCACGTTGGATTCATTCACTGCATTCCTGGAGAATGAACATGGACATCCTCCACCCCCACTGCTTCCTGCGCTGCGCCTCTAAAGACAGGAAGTGGATTAGTTCACTGCTGATTGGCTGGGGACAGAAAGAATTGATGGTGTGATATGAGAGAAACAGACACACACACGAACTGAAGGAAACACTAATGCCAAGTAATGCTTCACCTCCCCCACCTCCCCCCCCACCCGGTTCCCTTTTAGCTGCAGTAAAAGCGTGTTTGGAGGAAGAGATGATGTCTCCATAAAGGCCAAGAAAAGTAAATAATACTCGACTGCTTCTGGCTGCGGAAAGTGATCAAGATCAAAGTTTTTTTTGACTCGTCTTCGCAGCAGATTGACGTGACGTTAGGAAGATTATGGTGTTTCCATCCGCCTGTTTTCAATGTGTGAGGAAAGAGTGTGAAGATGGAGATTTAACGATGAGGGATAAAAGTCAGGTGATGTCAGTTTCTGGGATCCACGCGGGCCGAGAGACAAAGGAGAGAGTGAAGATGTTGTAGAAAGGGAGGCAGAGGAAGAGCATAGCTGGCATTCCTGACGTCTCTGTCATGTTCAGCAGGGACGACACTCACTCACCCCGACTCCTCTTTCTACTTCTTCTTTCTTCTTCTTCTTCTTCTTCTGCTCCTCCTTTTCGCTCCTCACTCTGCTCCTTTTTCTTTCTGTCTTTTGCTTCTTCTCTTACTCTCTCTGCTACGCAAAAAAAGAGAAATCCAAATTGGAAAATGAATGTTTGTGGTTTGTTTTTGCCAACTGAAGTGGGCGGAGTCTGCCACATAGGACAACACAGCGAGCGCCAGACAACAGAAAAACAATCAGACTGGTCTGCAGCAGCAGTAGATAAAAGATCCAGATGTCTAGAAAGTTGATAATCTGACATAAATGTCTTGTTTCACTGTGTCCGGACGACTTTACTTCATAAAAGCTCTTCTGAACATCCTTTGTTTGCTTTCTCTCCTTTATCTCCCTCCCTCCGCTCCCCCCTCCGCTCCCCCCTGAACCTCCTATTGTTGAGGAGACCCTGTTCTGGATACGAGATCAAAGACTTTCTACACATCTCAGTCTCCCCCGTTTCTCCCCCCTTCATTTAATCTCAGGAAGGAGCCCCAGTGTCTCATTAACCCCCACCGACCACCTCCTCACCCCCTCATGTCCTCACCCCCTCATGTCCTCACCTCCTCACCCCCTCATGTCCTCACCCCCTCATGTCCTCACCTCCTCATCCCCTCATGTCCTCACCTCCTCACCCCCTCATGTCCTCACCTCCTCACCCCCTCATGTCCTCACCTCCTCACCCCCTCACCTCCTCCTGCACTGAGCTGAAAGTGAAACCAGTGACATGTAAAACAAACCTGTTAATCAGAACAAACATCCTATTAATTGTCTTCAGTTAATTATTAATATTATAAGCATTGTTCAGAATCACGTCTGCAGTCAGCAGCAGATCTCTAAAGTCTCGGCACGTCATAGAAACTGTCTTCTAACCGAGACGCCAAATATTTGATATTAATTGTTGATTTGAGTTGAAATGCTGCAGGTTAAGAAATGAAGCGAATGTCAACATGTTGTTGAGCAACGTTGGAAACGTCTGACGAGTGAAGCAACATGACCCGAAGTCACCAAAGTCTTTATTGACACACAGCCGGACGACATGACGACATGTAGAGGCCGTGAAAAAAAGGCTCGACAGAAACGGCTCTTATGATATATGATGTATGATGTATGATGTACGATAGATAGTTCACAGCACATAAAAGCTCCGGATGGTTTGATTTTTCTCAGTTTCTTCCATCAAACAAGTCAAGACACGAATAAAACGACTGAAACAGGTTAGAAACGCTCTGAGCTGCTGTCCTGATACGAGCATGCAGGTAAAAGTGCAGAATTGCCCTTTAAGTTACTTAACGTGACGTATTTTATAATTTCAATTGTTTTTATGTTGAGTGAAACCATGAGGTCACACACTCACAGAGCCATGCGATGATTTATTCTTTTATTATGTCACGCCAAGTATAAAAATACTGCTCACACACACACACACACACACACACACACACACACACACAGTGGCAGTGCAATCCGACCCTGGGCTTGACAAAGACAGGAAGAGGCATAAATAAATGAACAAATAACTGCATCGGTTGACACTTTACCCCCCACCCCGCCCCTCCTGCACCTCCCGCCCCTCCCTGCACCTCCTCCCTCTCTTATTTCCTTTCTTCTCTCTCTTTCACTCCACCTTTTACGTTTCCTCTCATAAATCACACTGCTGCTGATCAGCAGGTAAGATGAGTAAATGAGGAAACTCCACAGCAACACGTTGTATTTATTTTATTTTATTTTACTCGGTTAGAAACGTCCCTCTTCTTCCACTTCCCTCTTTTCTTTTCTTTTTTTTCTGTAATCCCATATTTTACCCTCCTCCGGTTGTCCTGGAGATGACTTAAACTTATGAGGTAAAGGTAAACTTTAAAGGTAAATTTAAAAAAAAAGTTTAGTCACATTAAACCACATTCGTCACTTTTCCACTCTTCCCTCCTCCTGATCATGACTTCCTCTCCTCCCTCTCACCCCTCTGCATTTCCTCCCCTCCCTTCTCCTCCCCTCCTGTCCTCCTCTCCTTAATCCTCCCTTTCCTTTGTTTCTCTTCGCTGCTATATTAAGGCTCCTCCAGAGACTTGTGTGTCTGACTGGACACAGTCGATGAAGCTTGTTGAAAACAGTCGGCGTTAAGCTGTTGACTCACATAATGGCATATCTGAAGGACGTAAGGCCAGCCAAGAAGTACACAGCAATTACATGTTTGTCAGCCCCCTCTGGGAGGTGTGTGTGTGTGTGTGTGTGTGTGTGTGTGTGTGTGCATTGGTGAAAGATTGTTCCTACATTACAGCTCTGCTTTACTGACTACCTGTCAGCACATGAAGCAAGAGGGAGGCTCCTTCACTCTGTGTGTGTGTGTGTGTTTGTGTGTGTGTGTGTGAGCCTGTGTGTGTGTGTGTGTACATGTTAATAATCACCTGTCCAGACTTGAGAGGATAATGAGACCAGAGCAACCTCTGCAGCGCGGCCGTGCTCCGTGGCTCTCCTCCTCTCTCATATCTCTCTTCCTCTCTCATATCTCTCCTCCTCCTCCATCCTCGCTCCTCTTCCTCCTCCTCCTCCTCCTCCTCTCTCATATCGCTCCTCTTCCTCCTCCATCCTCGCTCCTCTTTGCCGACTTTGCGTGTGTTTAGCGCCGCTCTGGTTGCTGCTAACATTTTAAACGTGATCATATCGGCCGGCTGTTGTTCTTTCTGTGGCTTGGACATGAAATTTCTGTTGATCTTTATCATCCATCATTGTGTGTGTGTGTGTGTTTTTAGAGATCGACTCTCTCCTGGTTCTTTCTTCTCGTCTCTTCGGGTATCAAACTTACGCCCTCCTCAGGTGCCGCTGTGGCCCCCGGGTGACGGTGTCGTATTCCCGCCCTGCGACTCTAGACGGGTGCAGCAGTGGCTCTACGGTAGCAGGCTGCGTATCCAGTTACATCACCGCCGTGTGTGATGCTTCTTTTCTATGAATATTTTTTATTTTGTGTTTTTATCATTTTTATCTGCACAACATTTGTGTCACTGTGTTAACGTCAGTCCTACAGTTACTACAGTTACTAGGGTTACTTTAAGTACATCAGTAAACCTCATGACTCGCTCGGCTGCTTATTGTGTGTGTTGCTGCAGATACAGTAAAGACGTCTGTGTGTCCGTGTGTGTAGAAATAGAGCTCGTATGCTGCTGCGTATATATTTTCCAACACAAAGACAGACCTGTCTTCTGAAGCGTAGAAAGCAAGCGAGTGTGTGACAATAGCCAGCAGTACTAGCCACAGCCCTTTTTTAATTGGCATGTATCTAAGAATAGGAGGCCCTGTGTCAAGCCAGACCAGACGAGGGCCAGGCCCGCTTGGTTTTGGCCCAGCTCAGCCTGCTACAGCAGGTCCAGTCTGCTGTTTGTTCCTTGAGGGTTGTACCTTGTTCCAGCCGAGAAATATGTTATCTTTTTAATTTTCTGTTGCATAAAACAGGCCGTATTTACACTTCGTCTTTTTTAATATTTAGATATTTTGACTGCAGGTTTTCTTTCTCAAGTCTCTCGATGTAGAAGTGAAATATCAAACGGGTTATTATACGTGTTTGTCTTCTTCAGAAGACCACCAGCAACTGTTTGTTTCTTTCTGTTTCTCTTCTCGGAGCAGAGCTGCGTGACTTCTGGACGACTGGCAGCCTATTTATAGGTTGTGGGTCAAACGTGTGAATCAGGGTGAGAATATATGAAGACTTTAAGGTGTCATTTTTGACTTTCCGTGAAACGGTGTTTATAGTCGGCTCATGGTTTGTGCAAAACTATAAATGATGTTATTGATCGTAGTGTGATTATTATAGACGGCCTGTGTTAGCACAGAAACAGTCAGTATGTTGCAGACTGTTTCTGTTATTTCTACATTAATGATAATTATTAGTCGATATTGTCATGATATCAGTATCCAGGTATTTGATCAAAAATATTGAATTTATATTTTTGATCAATATAAAAATATAATATATATATAATATAAAATATTATATTTGATTTATGTCCACATCTCCCGCCCTCAGGGAGGGAGGGAGGGAGAGAGAGAGGGAGGGAAGGAGAGAGAGGGAAAGAGAGAGGGAGGGAGGGAGAGAAAAAAAAAGGTGTGTGATCTTGAAAAAGCAAACACCCCCCCCCCACACACACACACACACCCTGCTAACGTCATGCACAGAATATACTGTAAGCTGCTTGAGCAATAACGTGTTCAACCTAGCTCACTTTTTCCAGGTGTAGCGAGACACACCCTTATCTACCTCTGTGTGTGTGTGTGTATACTTGAAATAGTTTAAGTGAGGTATACGTGTGTTTGTGATTCTTGTGTTTTTCAAGCACATTCCTGTTTAAGGAGTGGTGTGTGTGTGTGTGTGGCTGTGTGTCTTTGTGTGTGTGTGTGTGTGTGTGAGTGTCATGTCACACGTTTGTTCAGGTGTGTAATGATGTCTTTGTTACTGCTTGCATGTGTGCATGTTAGATTTTGAGGCCTCTTTTTAAATGAATAATATCTATCTGAACCTTGACCTTTGACCTCATAGGCCTCGCTGGAGATCCGAGTTGAAAGCCTGTCGGGGGTCGACGTGTTTTTAGAAAGGAGAGATCAAACGGCTGACCCCTCCAGACCCCCATTAGGCTCCCTGTCGTTTCCACGTTGCTTGAGCGGTAAAGCAGCGAGCAGACGGTTGTATATCTGCCATAGAAGAAGAAACGCCGGACATCTTGAACACTTCCAGACGCTCAAAGATGTCTGCGTCCTGAAAACCTGAACCGTCACACACCTTCTGATCTCCTGTCGGAAGTGATTCGTTGGCACCGACGGCCGGTTTTAAAATGAGAGATGAGGAACATAAACTATGAGAACGATGAGAACCGACGGTGTTGATCTGCAGCGATAATGTGACGTAACGCACTGAAAAAATAACTGTTACAAATTGAGACGAGCAGTGAGTCGGTTTCAACAAAACCACAACAGACATCTGAATACTTTCCACGAACTGATGCTGCAACAGAGAAATCTCATCACTCTAAGGTTGTTGGTTCAAACAAAACACGTGTTGCACAAGAAATAAAAAAAAAAAAAACCCTCCTCCGTGCCTTCTGATTGGCTCCTGATTGGCTCCTGACTGGCTCCTGATTGGCTCTGACTTCCTTCATATGATCATGAAACATCATGAACCGGCTCCAGTTTGCAGTGTGATCACATTAAGGGATTTCCTGGTATTAAAATGTATTAGTTTTTTTTATATATATTTACACTCATTGAGCCAAAAGCAGTTTTAATCCACACCAGCATTATATCTGAGAATTAAACGGTTCCTCTCTGTGGTTGCTACGGTTACGTAATAAAACCAGAGGAAACGTAAAACCTGCTTAACACTCAGAACCGGCTTTGTTTTCCACGCGGCCATCAGCTCGTTATACGCGTCCTCAGCTCAGAAATCCTCCCGTGTGAACCGTCTGATCTGATCTGATCTGATCTGATCTGATCTGGTCTGGTCTGGTCTGGTCTGGTCTGGTCTGATCTGATCTGATCTGGTCTGGTCTGGTCTGATCTGATCTGGTCTGGTCTGATCTGGTCTGATCTGATCTGGTCTGATCTGTGCGGCCGGTGCAGACGTTTAACCGCCTTCTCTCCAGGAACTGAGCTCAGTTTGCTTTTAACTCACTCTGTTCTGCAGTCACTTCCTGCAGTCGAAGGTAGTTTGATGATAAATTACACGCATTAGGCTTATCATACAATAATGTACTTATCAACATTATCGTGTCCATATCTAGTTATTATAGCTGCCACATTACTGCAGGCCGGTCTGTGTTTACATGTGATGTCGGAGCGTTTCTCACATTTCAACCACCAACGTCTTTATATTCCTTTTATATTTATTATTATACCAGTGGCATAAAATGATAATATAATATTATATAACAATAATATTTCTTATCATAATCATTTATCAAGGACAATGTATCATGCAATTACAGCGGTTATCATGACAGGTGTAGTTTAAAAATGCAAATCACCAACATAAACATTTAAGTTGTGTTTTTCTTCTTTTAGGGAGATTTAATGTCTAAGATGTTTAATTTTAACGTCCGGTATCACTCAAAGATGAGCTCACAGGTTCGTTTTGTACATTGACAGGAAATGTTGTATGATGAGGAAGTGTGTGTGAGAGAAACCTTCCCGCTTTCAGTCTTCATGTATGGTGTGTGTGTGTGTGTGCACGGAGCACCACGCCTCGCTGTCCCTGAATGACTTAAAGAACGTCAGAAACACACAAAGTTCACGCTTCAAACACCAAACCGAAAGGAGCAGAAGTGTTTTTCTCTTATCGTCAGTTTGAGGGTCTGTAAAAGCTGCAGCGTGACGTGTTGCTCAGAGCACGAGGTGCTTCAGGTCTCTGCAGGCCTCAACCTGTTTGTACAGAGTGTGTGTGTGTGTGTGTGTTTGTCACCACTCCTGTTCCTGTTGGAACACGGCCGACTCGCTGCAGTACCAGAAAAGCTGCAAACACACACTCGTCTCAAGAGAAATGTGGATTAATAATAATTCATCAGATATTCATCATGTTGATCAATAAGAACATAAACTGCCAAACAAAAAACATCCTGAATCTCAACATATATGATGTTGAAATATTAGTTTAGTTTATTTCAGACAAACAAAAGCTTTAAATTATTTGTTGTTATGATCAGAAAGTCGACGTCCTGGTTCCTGACGGTGATGGATGTCGCTCTAAGCTGGAACTTCCTGTCATTGCGGTGCCACTTCCTGTCACACGTGTGTGTGTGTGTGTGTGTGTGTGTGTGTGTGTATGTGGGGCAGAGGGGGCATTGTCTTTCGCTCCACTCTGCTTCCCCCACCTTTGTCTGTCTGTTTGTTTGTGTGTGTGTTGGGGGAGAGGAGTTTGGTATCGGGAGCTCTGGGGGAGGGTCTCACACACACACACACACACACACACAGCGAGCAGGCCGAGTCCGGGGGGCTGAAGGCTGCTATTATCCACACGGCTCAATGGCCGCTTTGTGCCGGTGGCCACAGTGGGCCGGTGGGAGAGGGGCGGGGCGAGGCGGCGAGCAGCGTCCCGTCATCATGTTGTGAACTCGGTGGAGGAGACGGAGACTCTTTCACATCAGTCACTGTCAACAGGCTTCAGATTCGTCTCCGTTTATTGGTTTTATCGTAGTTTAGACTAACAAACAACAATCTGAAGCTGTAAATAAACTCACAAACATGTAAACAACTGAGAAAATCAGCTGCAAACTGTAAATGTTCATTAATATTCACCTTCTGCTCGTCTACACATAATTAAAACTCTACCGGCTCCTCAGCTGCGATGCTCGTATGTTGCTGAAGAGTCGCTGAAATCGATGTTTCATCAGAAATATCACAGATGTTGTTTGGTTGGATTTCCAGATGTTTACTCGAAGTTCAACCTCATAAAATGCAGGATTCATCATTTAACTCCAACCGCACGTTCTCATCGTAGCGACTGATGGTTTAAAGTGTTCTTTGATACTCGTAGTACTTCTCATATTTTAGGTATTGTGTTATAAAGTGTCTCCTCCCCCTTTCTTTTCCTCTCCTCCCGTCGTATCAAAGCGACCGCCGACCTCGCTTCCTGTCTATTGAATTCATGTCCTTTTATTTTTAATTCAAAGTGGTTCATTGTGATAAAAGCTGGATAAACATTACGGGCCGTGCTCTCTGAGTTGATCGCCGTTTGTGTCCCGTTTGTGTGCTCTCGTGCAGACGTTCACGGCGTGGTGTAACTCCCACCTGCGGAAGGCCGGCACGCAGATTGAAAACATCGAGGAGGACTTCAGGGATGGTCTGAAACTCATGCTGCTGCTGGAGGTCATCTCAGGTAAACAGAAACGGCACAAAGTTCCTCGTTAAAGTGATTAAAGTGAGACGGCTGTAACGACGTCTGATTTTAATAACACACACACACACTCATGTCTCCAACTAGCGGCCTGATTTTTGGTTAATTGAGTTATCAATCAGAGTGAAAGATGTTTTTCGGTGGTAAAGATCCTCGACATCTCTGTTGGTTTCAGGGTTTGGTCGCTCGCTCACAGTTTCCAACCTCAGTATGGATCACAGACACGGTGGCAACACCCTGCTGCAGATCTGTGATCGTTTATGACGGCTTTCCCCTCGAGGTTTCTCATGTTTAATAGCAGGAAAACTTCTGTTGGCACAGTAGATGATGATCTTTCTGAAGTGCTGTCATCCTATGATGAAACTTTGGACTTGCATGCAGCTTCATTTTTTATTTTTTTTTACATTCACTTCACTTTTTGCTGCTGTGAGCGACGCCAACATGGCTGCTGTAACTTTAACGGCCCCGGCTGACTGTCGTTCCGCTGAGCCTGTGGAAACATGTTCTCCTCCTGTCACCGCAGGAGCTTATTCGCTCACTTGTGTTTGTTCCCCTGTATGTGTGTGTGTGTGTGTGTGTGTGTCCCTGCAGGAGATAGGTTACCCAAGCCTGAGCGAGGAAAAATGAGGGTCCACAAGATCAACAACGTGAATAAAGCTCTGGATTTCATCGCCAGCAAAGGAGTCAAACTTGTCTCTATTGGAGCAGAAGGTAAAACACGCATAAAACATAAAACACAAATTCAAGCCATCTTAATCCTTCTACTAACGTATCCATAGCAACAGGAAATTACCTTTTTAGAGCCGTTGAGTTACCTGAGTCCAAGCGTCGAGATGGAAAGCTCAGCAAAATAGTCGCAGCAGCAGAAGGCTCGAAAGCAGTTTATTTAACAGAGAGGACAAAGGTCGAGGGCTGGGCCACTATATCGCACTGTGAAACGGCTCTCTGCGTGTGTGTGTGTGTGTGTGTGTGCGTGTGCGTGTGCGTGTGTGTTGGTGGACAGTGACCTTTCTCCTACATGCAGCAAACTGCTTTCACACACTGAAAACGCCATTAACACCCAAAAAAAAAGCTTAAAATTCTGCACATACTCTGCATGTTCCACATACTCACACACACACACACACACACACGCTCTCCCTCTCTTTGTGGTCATCTATAAAAACAGTTCACTAAAAGTAAATAAAAAAAGAAAGAAACTGGAGAGAAAAATGCCAACAGCAGCTAGAAAAGGGATGAAGGAGACCAGATTGGAGGACGTCCTGAACTCTTTCCTGTCACAGATTGTTAAACTGACACGTTCTGGTTCCCAAAACCTCCAGTTGATCTTCAGAGGTAGCGTTGACGGAGACAGAAACAATAATCACACAGCAACTTCAGCACAAGTAGATATAAATAACATGAGATAATTAACATGTGAGTGAAAGTGATGCAGGATAAGTTCACAGGTGGGAACTGACGGCGAGATTAATAAGCTACGAGCCGAAGCGGGTGAAAGTACGAAAGACAAACAGAGTTAGTATGTGTTTGAACTATGAGTGGAATCTGACCCAAACTACATGCCTCCTCACTAACATGTCATTGACTCGTACATCACGTGACTTACTGCCCTCTGCTGCGTGTTTGTGGATCAATGTTTTCACTGAACTGATGGAGTTAGTCACCGTCTCAGTGTCATTAGCTGCTGTAAAGCTCCGTTACTGAGAGTCAAAGGTGTTCAACAAAACACTACATGATGTTATCAGCGTGTACGCCTGCACAAAGTCGCTCAGCACAATATAGAAACGTGTTAAATAGAAACACATATGTGTCCCTTTTTTCCCCTAACGCATAAATAACAATATGTGTCGTATGTAGTCGTTGTGTGGGCTCGTGTGATTTAAGTGACGTCTGTGTGTTGTGCAGAAATCGTGGACGGAAACGCCAAGATGACCCTGGGAATGATCTGGACCATCATCCTCCGCTTCGCCATCCAGGACATCTCCGTAGAAGGTCTGACGTTCAGTTTGCACCAACACGTTCACGACTGTGAGCTCGACTCCCAGACGGCTCCTCAGGAGTCGTTAGACAACTTAGATCTGCAGGAACATGCAGCGTTTTACACACATGTGCAGGTTGAGGATGCATTATGGGAAAAAGAGCGGCAGTAACACACACACAGAGTAAACAAAAACATCCACTCACTATGAGTACTGGAGTTTATATTTAGCGCACTAGTAAACAATATTTATCTGCAACACAATGATTCAGTCTGACGTGATGAAGAGACGTTTCACACATCTTCTTCTTCTTCTCCTCCTCACAGAGACCTCCGCTAAGGAGGGTCTTCTTCTGTGGTGCCAGAGGAAGACGGCTCCCTACAAGAATGTCAATGTGCAGAACTTCCACATCAGGTAACACACACACACACACATGTATAGGTATAGATATATAGATATAGATATAGATATACTGTTGGATGCTGAATGAAATCTCAGTCCAGGAATATAAAATAATCTGTCAGCCTGTAGAAATGTCGCCACCTGGTGGGGAAACCTGAATATGTTTATGTATATATTGAACTATTCTGTTAAATAAATCAATAAGAGAAATAAATATTTTAAGATTCTGAGCAATATTTAGATTATGTAAATTAAAAGTATAAAAAAGATCAAAATGTAAATGTCCAAACTTCAGTCTAGTCGAGGCAGAAAGTGGAGAAAGACGACCTTGAATATTCAGGTGAAACTTTTTATTCAGAGGTTTTTGTAAAGTGGATCGAGGCGTTCAGGTGTGTGTGTGTGTGTCTGCTGCCTTCGTGTTTTGTGAATGATGTTATGATAGTAGATAAACTTACAGTCACAGACATGATTGTGAGTGTGTAACTACTGACCCACACGGCCTCATATGCTTTATGTTTCTCTCCGTCCGCCAGCTGGAAGGATGGTCTCGCCTTCAACGCTCTGATCCACAGACACAGACCTGAACTCATCGATTACGACAAGCTTAGAAAGGTAAACACACACACACACACTCACACCTACAGTTTTAAAGCCAACGTTTGTTTGTTGTCTGTCTGACGCTGTGATTGGTCGCGTAGGATGACGCAGTGACCAATCTGAACAATGCCTTCGAGGTGGCCGAGAAATACCTGGACATCCCCAAGATGTTGGATGCAGAAGGTAAACCCCAAACTTCCTCGTTCATTATCTGAAAGCCAGAATTGTGCGCGTTTGTTGTTGTTGTTGTTAAAATGTTGATGTGCATATAAATGTGACAGCTGATCTGTTATTGATCACACTATATATATATTTAAATACTGGTGATAACAACAGATTTTCTGCAGCTTTGTTTGAAGGAGGAATCGCCACCATGTTTCCACTCAGTGAACACTGAGTCTCTTGTTCGTGCACTAATGTCAGTTCTTTGTCCTCCTTCCTGTGCATCGTGTTTTATATCATCCTGTTTGGCAGCTTGTTGAATGTGTGTCTATAATATCTGAGTGTGTTCCCACATGTGTGTCCTGTTGTGTACCTGCCGTGTATAATCACGTGTCCTCTGTCACGCCTGTATATGTGAGTCTTCATAACCACGGTCTCCCCCCTCCCCTCCCCTCCCCTTCGTAGACATTGTGAACACTGCTCGTCCAGATGAGAAAGCCATAATGACTTATGTGTCCAGTTTCTACCATGCCTTCTCTGGAGCACAGAAGGTACCATCTGACCTCCCGACCTGTGACCTTTAACCTCCTGTTACTAACAAGTGCTCCTTCCTGTCCAGCATGGCCTCACTCTCGCTGCTAAACACTGGATCACAGCAACGTTGGATTCGTTGGGACACAAACACACAAACTGACAGCGTTTAAGTGACGATGCTGGTGAAAGCAGCGTCGTCATTGGTTACCGGAGAAAATTACAGTATGTAACCACGAGCAACCGATGATCTTTAGGTGTTTGTGAGGTTTCTTTCTCCGCCCGTTTTATCTGAAGAGGTCAAATTATTCACTAATTCACAATAAATAAAGCAAAGATGTGACATAGAGGGCCAGAAATCTGCAGGAATGAAGGAAGTTTGTTCAGAAAACCAAATGAAACGTCAAGACTCTCAGATCCGTCTTAAAACTTTGCTGCACTGGAGATATTAAAGCAGTAAATGAGAATGATAAACTTAAATTTATTCCTTAAATCATATTGACCCATTTAATCAGACACAATATTTGTTTTAGCTGCGTCTTGTACAGTGTAGAGAAAACAAAGCCAGGCTGTGATTCTCCTTCTCATCTCCTCCTATTTCTTTATGCTCCTTTTTTTATCTCTCCTTCACCTCCTCTTCTCTTATTTTTCATCCTCCTCATCATCTTCTCCTCATCCTCCTCTCCTCATCCTCCTCTCCTCATCCTCCTCTCCTCATCCTCATCATCCTCTCATCTTCTCCTCATCCTCCTCTCCTTATCCTCCTCATCATCCTCTCCTCTCATCCTCTCCTCATCCTCCTCTCCTCATCATCCTCCTCATCCTCTCCTCATCATCTTCTCCTCCTCCTCCTCCTCCTCCTCCTCCTCCTCCTCCTCATCATCCTCTCCTCATCATCCTCTCCTCCTCATCCTCTCCTCCTCATCCTCTTTTCCTCATCCTCCTCTCCTCATCATCCTCTCCTCCTCATCCTCCTCTCTTCATCCTCTCCTCCTCATCCTCTCATCCTCCTCTCCTCATCCTCCTCATCCTCTCCTCATCCTCCTCATCCTCTCCTCATCCTCTCTGCTCCCTGTAGGCCTCTGTCAGGAAGCCAGTTGATGCGTCTCTTGTTTTGCTCTTCCTCTAATTAATTTTCTGGCTCGTTCTGAACTTGTTTGTGTGCTGCTGCAGTCTCAGGAGGTGTGTGTGTGTGTGTGTGTGTGTGTGTTCCATGTACTGCTTGTTCTCGTTCTAGTTCATAAATTATTTACATAAAATCAAATCAAACGTTTTTTATTTGTTACCAATTATTAGGAACAAAATCCTCAACTCTCCAGCATCGCTGCTTCCTCCAGCAGCGTACTTCACTCATCGCCATGACGCTCTGTTTATTTAATCCTGTTTACTTAAAGCGAGTTTATTTATTCAGCATCTGGTTTTTTTGGCTTTTTATTTGGTTCACTGGATCATGTGAGATTCGTTACCATTAAATCAAATAACCGAGTCTAAAAATGTTGTGTGAATTATGTTAGGAGGAAAAAATCAAATTCAAGTTCAAACTAAACTCGTCGCCACTTCCTGCTTTATTTTGTATTTTTATTTAACATAAAAAAGTAGCAAAATATCACAACAGAGAAGCTGAAATCTGACAAAATAACTGATAACTGATAAAAATCTGTTGATCGATCTTCTGAGAATCGACCGATCAGCTTAATGGATTAGTTTAATGGCATCATTCTCACCTGCTGAATAAACCAGAGTTTGAATCAAGTGCTTCAGGTGAGTCTGACTCTATCAAGTCGATCCGTGTGTTTGTGTCCCAACATTCAACTTGTGGCTCCAGTGTTCCTCATCTCTCTTCAACAAGACACGCGTCTCTCCTCGCATCCCGCCCCCCCACATACTGACGCCGGGGGGCGGGTGGTAAGTGGTGGTGGTGGTGGTATTAGGTGGAGCTTGAAGCTGTGGACGTCCACTCAACTCTTCCAACCCCGCCTTGCTCTCTCCTCCTGCTGGGAGCGAGGACCTCGTAGCTTTCGGGTCGCTCTGGCTTCACTCTTTCTCTCTATTTCTTCCCTGGTCTGTCCTGCGGGGTGATGCGTAGACATCGTGGGTACGCTGAGGCCGGATGAGAAGGCTATAATGACCTATGTATCCTGCTTCTATCACGCCTTCTCTGGTGCTCAGAAGGTGAGCTCATGCTTCAGACTCTCAACACGCCTCTGCAGCAACAAACAAACAAACAAACAAACAAAACACCACCGGGGTTCCCATCAGTCGTGAACATATAAGAGCTCTTTATTCCAGGCAGTGAAAGAAAAGCTATTTTAATAAATATCCCTTTTTTTTATTTCTCCTCATTTTGAGAGGAAATCATTGTTTAAATTATAATTCCTCAACATTTACAGTTCTGTGGTCAAAGTGAAGTTTTAAACAACTTTCCAGTTTCAGTCAGAGAGTCTGATCAGAACCACGATGGGAACCCTGAAAATCAACACACTGCCGTTTCTGACATCGACGGGCGTTTCCCACGTTAGTCACGTTAGCTCTTCTACTGAATAAACGCCACGCGGTGCCTTCAGGGACTCCACGGTGGGAGCACCTCCGGCTTTACTGACAACTGAAGGCACAGTGTGTGTGTTTCTCTCTAGTGGAAAACAATAAAACATGAACCAGTTTTGGTTTATTACTGTGGGAAACGCTGCCTGATGTCGCTCCAGTTTCTCTTCAGCTACACTATTAACACTTTCCAACTCTAAATGTGTTTCAATGATGTTTTATTTTTGTTTTTATTCTGTTATATAATCCAGATTTTTGATATAATGGAAAGCATTAGTTAGATGACAGATGTTTGTGAGAAACGGGCCTTAAATCCACTTGTCACAGTGTGTCTACTGTTGTGTTTTATTCCAGCGGTGTTACAGTAGTGTAATATCCTAGGCAGACCCACTGAGGTGGACTACAGCGCTACATCAACCTGTAACTTGATGTATGGACTGACTCCTGAAATGTGACAGGAGACGCATGGAGCTTTAAAAAAACGTGTTTCTAGCACGAAGAACTAACCGCCAACAGCTGGAAGCATGTTTGTTATTAGTCAAAACGAGGCTGCTGGATTTTGTTTTTGTTTTTTTAAAAATCTTATTTGCACTTTTTTCAGTAATGTGTGCCTTTTTATTATTTTTTTAATAATATACGCTTGGCCTTGTGTTTAGATTTATATTCCAGTTCACTGCTTGTGTGTGGAGTGTGTTCGCACAAGTTTGAAGAGTGAAATCTTTTAATTCTGTATGAAATAAAAAGCCCATGTCGACGTACTAATAAGAAGCGATACACACATATTTGAGGTTTTATTTATTTTCTTTTGTGTGATTTGCTGTATTCTGTGACTGGACTCTTTTATCCAATCACTGTGAGCACTACTCACCACCCTGTTTCCTGATAGGCTGAGACAGCCGCCAATCGTATCTGCAAAGTGCTGGCTGTCAACCAGGAGAACGAGCACCTGATGGAGGACTATGAGAAACTGGCCAGTGATGTGAGCACAAAACAGATTAACACACAAACACAATATTCATTCAAGCGACTGTCACATGATAGAAAGCGTCAGAGCCTCCGTCTGTTTCCTGACTGCGTGCTCCTCGTCTTCCTCTCCGCCTCCAGCTGCTGGAGTGGATCCGTCGGACAATCCCCTGGCTGGAGAACCGAACCCCGGAGAAAACCATGGCTGAGATGCAGCAGAAGCTGGAGGACTTCAGAGACTACCGCCGCGTCCACAAACCACCAAAGGTTCAGAATAACTTTACAGCAACGTTTGGCTTTTGTTGTGTGGTTAGCCCGGAGCTGTTTTTAGGATTTCTTTCCTGATATAACATCTGTCTGCAGGTCCAGGAGAAATGTCAGCTGGAGATCAACTTCAACACTCTGCAGACTAAACTGAGACTCAGCAACAGACCTGCCTTCATGCCATCAGAGGGACGCATGGTGTCTGTACGTATGCAGACATCGTTTATGAAGAAACTATTGATTACAGATGGACAATTAATGGTTTAAAATAAGACATTAAACTTCTGTATCAACCTCATGTTTATGGTTTCTGCCAGATTAGACATCAAACAAAACTAAAACTGTTGAATATAAAAGATTTCTTTCTTTATTTTTCTCTCTTTCATATCTCTTGGTATAAAAAAACTGATCTCAGACCTTTTAACATTTTGAAGTCTAAAGATTCAAAGAAGTTGAAATAAAATATCCTGGAGCAGCTTTTAAGTTAAATTATTCCTGAACTTTAAATAAACTGGTATCATCGTGCAGCCTGCAGTGAAGGTTTGGTATCAGCGGTTTGTGTCGGTTGCTCTCAGGACATCAACGGAGCGTGGCACACTCTGGAGGGAGCAGAAAAAGGCTACGAGGAGTGGCTCCTCAACGAGATCAGACGTCTGGAGAGACTCGATCACCTGGCTGAGAAGTTCCGCCAGAAGGCTGCCATCCACGAATCCTGGACCGACGGTATATAACATATATGACATATATAACATGTATATGTTTACAACCGCGCTTTGCTGCTAATGTGAAGTCAGTAAATGAATCCCACTGCGAAGTTGAATGTGATTACTTACTTGGTAAATGTGTGCAGGTAAGGAAGCTATGTTGACCCAGAAAGACTACGAGACTGCCTCCCTGTCAGAAGTCAAGGCGTTGCTACGGAAACACGAGGCCTTCGAGAGCGACCTGGCGGCTCATCAGGACAGAGTGGAGCAGATCGCCGCCATTGCACAAGAACTGAAGTAAGGAGGAAAACAGAAAGCTGCACTCCAGCAACTCTTGTTGTTAAATCACCTCTGTTATTCACTGGTCTGTGTTTTTCCAGCGAGCTGGACTACTACGACTCTCCCAGCGTCAACGCTCGCTGTCAGAAGATCTGCGATCAGTGGGACAGCCTGGGAGCTCTCACCCAGAGCCGCAGGGAGTCGCTGGAGGTACGACGCATGAATGGTGTGATGGGGAAGCAAGATGGCGTATTTGAAGCGCACGTTTCTCACTGATAACCCTCGTATGTCTGCCTTCTCGCCAACAGAGGACAGAGAAGCAGCTGGAGTCGATAGATGAGCTCTACCTGGAGTACGCCAAGAGGGCGGCGCCCTTCAACAACTGGATGGAGGGAGCTATGGAGGACCTGCAGGACATGTTCATTGTCCACAACATCGAGGAGATCCAGGTAACTGTGGGAGTGCAGTACGGCTAAGATACAGCAGAGATCCAGAAAAATGCCAAAGAATTGCAAAATAAATTAGAAGTTTTACAGCAGTGGAGAGCAAATCAGCCATTTCTACTGCATGTAAACAAAGTAAATAGTAAACAAAGTGGTGCTTGTCCTTCCTCCCTCAGGGTCTAATCACAGCTCACGAGCAGTTCAAGTCGACCCTGCCAGAAGCCAACAAGGAGCGTCAGGCCATCCAGGCCATCCAGGCCGAGGTGCAGAAGATCGCCCAGTACAACGGCATCAAGCTGAGTGGAACCAACCCCTACACCACCATCACACCTGAGAGCATCGACAGCAAATGGGAACAGGTGCGCTCGAGTTTCCTGCTTATTGCCTCCTTGAGTTTGTCTTTGCTCATCAGAAATCACAAGTGTGGGAAATGTCGCTCGCTGATTCTGGTCTGGAGTGGTGAATTTCCAGCTGGTGTTTTTTGTCGGAGCATCTACGGGTGCTTTCTCTCATAGTCGAGTGTTTCTATTGACTTTGTGTGTGTGTGTTTGCAGGCGCAGCAGCTGGTGCCGCAGCGTGACCAGGCCCTGCAGGAGGAGCTTTCCAAGCAGCAGTCCAACGACCATCTGAGACGCAAGTTCGCCACTCAAGCCAACATCGTCGGCCCCTGGATACAGACCAAGATGGAGGTAATTGATTAGCCGTCACTCCCAGCGCTCACCAGCGCGTTCATCTTCGCTCAGCTGTTTGTAGTTTGTTACAGTTTTCAGGCCAACATTGTGAAACAGTGAGCTCACTCACCAGGCCGAGAGTCGGCAGGAGTTTTGTTTTCTTATTAACCATGTTTCCAGTTTCTACGGGAACGAGTGAGGTGAACCCATTTGACAGTTCAGTGAATCCTGTTTTTGTTTTTGCGTTGGCAGGAAATCGGCAGGATATCCATCGAGATGAACGGCACTCTGGAGGATCAGCTGACCAACCTGAGGGAGTACGAGCAGAGCATCATCGAGTACAAACCCAACATCGACCAGCTGGAGGGAGACCACCAGCTCATCCAGGAGGCCCTCATCTTCGACAACAAATACACCGCCTACACAATGGAGGTAACACACACACACACACACACACATGTATAACTGACAATTATGACACAGATTTAGTCAACACAAATGTCTCTTCTGGAAGACGCTGGTAACACGTTTCCTCCCTCCTCTCGCCTCCTGCAGCACCTCCGTGTGGGCTGGGAGCAGCTGCTGACCACCATCGCCAGAACCATCAACGAGATCGAGAACCAGATCCTGACGCGTGACGCCAAGGGCATCAGCCAGGAGCAGCTCCACGAGTACCGCGCCTCCTTCAACCACTTCGACAAGGTCAGGGACCCACATCACAATAAATCCATTCCCTCGTTTACTCCAATAATAATCTTACGGATATGATTATACATTTATATTACAACATAAACCACACAGAGGAGTAAATAGATGCAGTATTTATATATATGTACTGTTCATGATACATCACTGTACTTGCAATAAGACCAAATACTCTGTTAATGATATTTGTCTACATTGTTTTCTAGATATTAATGTGCAACATGAATGTTTAGATCATATGGGGGGGGTGAGAGAGGAGCCAAACGTGTTGGTTGTGTTGCGTGTTTATGCTGACAGAAGAACACGGACTTCACGTGTCGACGTGAATGATTCCAGACACAGAAAGAGTTGAGCGCGAACACAAGTTTATCAGCAGAAACAAACAAACACTACAGTAGTCTGTTGTTGGAGGAGGTTAACGTCATCTTTATGTTAGTGCACGTCAGGAAAGTCAATATGTCACCACGCATGTGTTTGTTGGTGGTTGTTGTCATACCTCACCACTGTGTGCGTGTGTGTGTGCGTGTGTGTCACACGTCCGTCTTTCTTATCACAATCACATCATTTTCACATGTTGAGTTAATTTCCAGTCACGCTGTGTTGAAAACGTGACGGTCGGTTTGAGCGTCTTCACATGTTGAGTTTGTGTGTGTGTGTGTTGACATTGTCTAAACATCCGTGTCTGTCTGTCCACCATCTGTCTGTCCCTCCACTGTCTTCCTCCTCGCATGCCGTGGGTCACATGGTCACCATCCACCTCCATCTCTATCGGTTCATCTTCGTGACGCGGCGCTCTGTCATTGGGTGTTTGGCCCGTCTCAGGACCACAGCGGGGCCCTGATGGCCGAGGAGTTCAAGGCCTGTTTGATCAGTCTGGGCTACGATGTGGAGAACGACAAGCAGGTAGGAGCTCCAGGACAGGCCGGAGGGAAAGGTTCAGGTGTGTGAGGCCTCTGAGCAGGAGAGCGCAAATCGCTGCCAGTCATCAAGTTTATCTTCTTATTGCTCATTTTCAACTTTTAAAAGATAAAGCCAGTGTCTTTTTTGACACTGTGGGTCAAATATTTCAAATAGTAGCTTCAGATTTATTTATTTTTGTTTTGTAAAAATATGAATTAATCATTTTTATCACTGATCGAGGTGAAAATGTAGGTTTTGGCGGAAAATAAGTGTAAAACTTCATTATAACTTTAATTTAATCTAATTTATACACCTGTATGTCTCTAACTGGGGTCATAAAGATCCTGATCCACGTTTAAAAACACTCAACAGAACAGAAATTTGATTTGAGTTTCTTTTATCATTACCGAGCGTGACGTCAGGATCCTGCGTTATTTGGATATTTTATATATTTTATATCTTTATGGCGGTTCCTGCAGTAGTTTGAGCTGGTCAGTGATGACTCGGCTCTCCTGCTCCGAGGCTCTTCATCAGGGTTCAGGCCGTCAGCTCGGAGGGCAGAGATGTTGCGTCCCTGTTTGTCCACCGGAGGTCTCTGTTGCTTTGTGCTCCCTCTCACTCCTCTGAACACTGTCAGGTTTTACTTTGCTCCAAGACTCTCTGTTAACTGTTTGTGCTCTTTATCTGTTGTTTTCTTTCACCTCCCCAAACGTTACTCGTCTTCTCTACACCTTTTTGACATCTCCGCTCCTTTCTTTTCCATTTCGTATCTTTTTTCATCCCCCCTCATTCGCTTGTCCTCGTTCTCCTCGCCGACCACTCGTATCTCTCTGACTCCATCGTTGTCATATCACCTCCTCCTGCCCGCTCCTCCCTGCTCCTCCCGCTCCTCCCTCCCCTCTGGCTTTGCTGTGCTGTGGTGGCCCACAGAAGCGATCAGGACAGATGGTTGCAGATGATTTCCGGGCTCTGCTCATTTCTACAGGATACAGTCTGGTACTGCTGCTGGCATGATGTTCACAGGGTGTCTGCAGGTCAAAGAGCATTTCACTTTCATTTAGTTTGCTGAATTCAGCCCTGAAAACACTCAAATAAGGCATCAGGCAAGTTTTGACATGATATTTTGAATACAGTTGGGATGCTAGATGTTTTTCCATCACATCTAGTGTCACCCTGTCAAGCCTCGAACGTTTAAAACTGTGTGGTCAGATTTTTAGACCATACTTAGAACATACTTTATTCTTTTTTTATTATTAATAAAAACATCCTCCCTGTTTAAATGTTTAAGCATATTTCTGTTATAAAGCCTTAAATCGGACCTGCAGACACTCTCCTTGTTTCTAATGCTGCTCGTCTGCTTTACTGTGTGATAGACCAGAAAATGAAAGAAAATGTGATTTATCATCTATTTCATGCAGTTTATACATATGTGTCTGTTAACTCTGTGTATGCATGTACAGTAGTGTGAGACATGTGTGTGAGACATTATTGGGTTTGGACCCGATGACCTGTTTCACACACTCGTAGTATGTCAGGTTCTGTCTTTGTCCTCCTCCTGACTGTGTGTGTGTGTGTGTGTGTCTGTGTACAAAGTACTGTCTCTCCTGGGTTAACCTGTTGTTTGTCGGTTGCCAGGGTGACGCAGAGTTTGCTCGTATCATGGGCATTGTGGACCCCAACAACAGCGGTGCCGTCACCTTCCAGGCCTTCATCGACTTCATGTCCAGGGAAACGACTGACACGGACACCGCAGACCAGGTCATCGCCTCCTTCAAGATCCTGGCCGGGGATAAGGTGTGTGTGTGTGTGTGTGTGTGTGTGTGTGTGTGTGTGTGTAATCCCGTACGAATGAAACCTGTCAGGTGTAGCTTTTGTTTACCAGGTGAACCAGGAAGTAAAGCACCACCCTCTCTGTTTCAGAACTTCATCACCGCTGATGAGCTGAGGAGAGAACTGCCCCCCGACCAGGCCGAGTACTGCATCGCACGGATGGCGCCGTACACGGGGCCTGACGGCACCCCCGGAGCCCTCGACTACATGTCCTTCTCCACCGCCCTGTACGGAGAGAGCGACCTGTAGAGGAGCTGAGAGGAAGAGGAGGGACAGAGTGAGGAAGTGAGGGAGAGGAGGAAGAGGGGAGGGAGGTAGAGAGGTCTTCTGCGCGTGGAGAATGCGCCAGGAATCGAGCATTTGGAAGAATTTGAGTGATCGTGAGGTGCCCCTGCGTGTGCCGGTGTAGAAATCAGTTGATTGAACTGTAGTTAGATTCGGCCTTTGCTTTTCCAGCCTCTTTGTCACGTAAAGGTAAAGGTGTATAAGAACGGGCATATCCAGGGGCAGCTGTAAGGCAGGGAACAGTTGCTCTGTAGTGCGGGTCTTTAACTTCACCCTCTCTGCCTTTTGGGGGGGGTCAAACAAGGGAGGGAGGGGGGGCACAAGCTAATCTGATACTTATGCTAATTTTTGTTTATTTTATTATAATTTTTTTCTTCTTGCCAGGGAGGTTCAGGGCGTTGAGCGCGCAGCGGAGGGGGCGGGGCTTGATGTGCCGACTGGCGATGTTTGTGTATTAGATCCTAGAGAGATATATGCGGGGTCGGGGGTTGGGAGGAGGGGGTGTTGACCAACCAGAGATAAAATGACATATTTACCCATAATTCAAATGTTGCTGGATAAGGTGACGTGTCTAACCTCAGCTCTTTTCCTCTTCCTGTCTTTATTTCTTTTTTCTTTTATTTTCTGGAGCAGGTTGGGTGGTCGGGTCAGGTGGGGAGGGGTGGGGTCGGGGGTGGAAGGGCGGGGCTCAGCGCTGTACATACTTATGACACACAGAGTCCCAGTCGTTGAGAATCATCAGTAGGGCAAAATATAGTGACGTTTATTAATAAAAAAAAATTAAAAAAATGAAAACACGCCAGTGATAGAAAGCGCAGTTTCACCAGCGGAAAGGTTTGACCCGCCAGAAGTCTTTGACCTGACTTCTGTTAGTTTTTAGTTTTTAGCGATGGGAAATATTCATGGAGCGCTTCGGTAGCCGTTATGTTGAGGCTAGTGTACCTAAAGGCCTTCTCCTGTATAAATCCCATGACGGGCCACACCATTATTATCCATAAATATCTGCTTCTGTAAAACTATTATCCTTCTGGGGGCGGCCATCAGGTGCTTATTTAAATACAAAAAAATATACATTTATATGATAGAGCTCAGACTGCAGTAGTTAGTTGATTTTTTATATTCCTGAAAACGTACACACACACACACGACATACACGCGTCACCTCATGGATGCATTTGATTGGCTGAATGAAGGTTCTCGCACTTCCTGGTTTGCAGGGTTACCATAGTAACAGCAATTCATAGTGCTCCCTATGTGATTTTTTTTTTTTGCAAAGATGGTGGAAGTGATAAAAATGAATGTGCCTGTTGGTGGCTACAGCCCTGTCCTGCTCTCTCTCTCTACTCTCTCCCTACCTCTCTCTCCCACTTCTTCTCCTCCATTTGTCTCTCGAGTTAAGAGAAGGGAAAGAAAACGTACGTAAAGGAGGGAGGGAGGGGACGAGTCGGGAGAGATCTTTATGTAAACATTCCATTATGTGCAAATAAAAAAAAAAAAAAAAAGGAAATTGTTATGTAAAAAGAAATCTATGCAATCATAATGTTCAATACCTGCAGAAAGGTGTGGGCATCGATTTGAGTCTTCATGATGAGAAACGGATAGATACGAGATTTCTCCAGTTGGTCGTTGTGGGGGGAGAGAAAGGGGGAGACGGACAGAGGGGGGGACAGACGGGGGAGGAACTGAGGAGAAGAGACTTGGACCAAAAGCTTGCTTTTTTTTTTTTTTTCTTTCTCTTTTTTTCCCTTTGAGGTTGGAGAGAAATGAACTCTGGAATTGTGATTTTCCTTTTTTTGTACTCTTTAATATCAAACCTTATCTGCTGTACTGGAAACTGCGACGCCTTCTGTCTCTAATGATAAGTGAGTTTCACAAAGCACACATAAAAGTTTCCTTACAAAATACCTCCGCTTGTCCTCGTGTCTTTTTTTATACTGTGTGTGTGTGTGTGTGTGTGTGTGTGTGTGTGTGTGTGTGTGTGTGTGTGTGTGTGTGTTACACTAAAGGTAGAACAGTAGAAACAAATATAGGATGTGAAACAGTAACCTACTTTTAATGATTATTAGTATTTTGTTTGAATTGCTAAAATATTAAATGTAACTAATAACTAACTGATCATAAAAACACTAAGTCTGTACTATATATATATATATATATATATATATATGTACACACACACTATATAAAAACACTTCAGTCAGCACATACATGAATATTATTAACATGGTCACTTTCCAACATGCTTTAAACCAGGCAGGAGACATAATTTAAAATAATCAGATTTATGCTCAGTTTGACTTTATTACAGTTTTCCTGCAGTGGAAGAATTTAATGTTGAACTTTATGTTTTAATGACTGCAGGTTGTATTTCATACAGCAGTCTTATTATTGTCCTCCTCTATGTACATATTTCATATTTTTTTTGAGTTTGACTGAAACAAACATCCTGAAGCCACGCGTGACGTGTGTGAACATTTCTGTGGAGTTTGTAAAGCGTTGCTGTGGAAACGTGGGACGGAAACGTGGGCAGTACGTTTCAGAGGAGGAGACCTGCGCGTGCGGCAGTTCCACCGCCTCAGACCTGCTTCTCACGCGCGGCTGCAGCATCACCAGCGAACAACAAACAACAACAACAAACAATAACAACAACATGAGCAGCTCGGTGACTTCAGGAGACGTGACTCTGTCTACGTGAAAACTTTTTTTTTTTTAACCGTCGTTATCAACCGCGCGCCGGCTGTGGCCCATCCACGCGCACAAAGCTCGGACCATCAGGCAGCCACAGGCGCGCGACCGCACCTTCTCTGCTCCGCTGTGGCAGGAACGATGCTCGCGCTCACCTTCACCTGCCGCGCGCTGCTCGTCTTCCTGCTGTCTGAGTGCGTGGAGGCCGACCGGACCCCGGTAGGATGTTAACGGTCATTTAACGGTGTCCTGCTTCATTTATCATCTATAACTATGTACATTGATACTTTATATAATACTATACAGTAGTAAATGTATGTATACATGGAGGCTGTTGAGGTACATGTACTTGAGATATTACATTTTATGCCTCTTTATACTTCACCTCTACTACATTTAGGTCATATGACCGTTGCAGTTACCTTCATATTTCACCTATGAACCACGTGATCAGTAAATATGATGCATTGATATATATTAAAGTTGTCAACCATGAACAGCAACATTAAAAAGGTTAAAGTGCTGCTCACATGTTTATGCATCAGTTATAATAATCTTGCTGATGCATTTTACTGCAGATGCTTGTACTTGTAGTACTTGTAGTACTTGCAGTATTTGTATCATTGTTGTATTGGTAGTTTTATCTATATTAGGTTAAAATATATGAATATTTTCCACCACTGCTGATATTCTTTACATTAACACAGTACAAAACCATGCAGAATAAACCCCACCTTGATCGCCATGGGCGTGTATTAAAACATTAACAGCCTTTATAAAAGCATGGAGCTAAACTAATTAAGCTTTTTAACAGCAACATCCTACACGGCTCAACTTTAACTCTTTCTGTCCTGAAAACAGAAAATAATCCTTCAGACTATAAACAGTAAAAAAAAGCTGCTCAGGGACGAAGGACACAACAGAGTCTCTGAGCGACCAGGCTTCATCATCCACGGCTTGATGGATTCAGACTCAACCTCTCTGCTACTGTTTCTGGTTATTAGAAAGACAATATTAATTTTCTGGATGAAGAGATTCATATTAATGTTTGATTTAGATGTTTGTCCCTGGTGTGTGTGTGAGCTCCCTGAGGAGATAACACCAGCCTGCAAACCATGAACACACACACACACACACACACACACTGGTGCCAGGCAAATATTTAACGTGCTACTCAAGGGAAACAGATAGGTGTGTGTGTGTGTGTGTGTGTGTGTGAAAGTAAAAACTTATGAAATTCCTATAATATATTTTGATATTTGAAGTATATTATCAGCTGTAATCCGTCACAGTAAACCTTACGCCACCTTGATGTGCTGCTTTTTAAATCTGCAGCAACCTTTGCAGTAAAGTGAAGAAAAGTTTAGTTCCACAACTCAGGCCGTTTGTAAGCACGTCTCAGATGAGCCATTAGAGGTTTTACTGATCTATCGCCCCCTATCGGCAGGTGAACATATGTAAAAAATAAAAATAAAAATACTGCCTGCAAGTCAAAAGTCAGGGCTTAACCTGCTCCGAGTACTTGCAAAGTTACCTTTACTACTACTACCTCTGTAGCTTTTGTTGCTAATGTTTTAGCTAATGTTTTCCATCTGTTGTTTATGTCGCTCACTATCAGGATTTGATGCATTTGGTCTGAAAGTGTAGAACGACTGAATAGTTTTATCACTATTCAAGTTAGCCAGAGGGCTAAACCAGGGATTAGCAGACGTGTTTCAGAAGTTTCCATTTGTAAATAACAAGAATAAGAAGTGAAATCCTAAAACTATCGCTTCTTTACGAAGGCTATGCAGCTTCCTGAAGCCGACCAATCAGAACAGAGCGGACTTATCGTCAAGGAGGCCTTAAAGAGACAGGAGCCAAAAACGGTCTGTTTCAGACAGACGCTGCATGAAGCTGTAAACTATAAACCGTGCAAAGATATTCTAGTAAAGTCCCAGAAAAAAAACATAGAAACATGTGCACGGACAAAAAAACTGGAACATATTTGAGTTTTTCAGAAACAATATAAAGAGAAAGTTTCTATGAAAAAAACTTGAAGGTACAAAGTGCAATATGCTTTGGTCAGTAGTTCATGTAGAGTGTAGGTGATTTGTGATGAATTAATTTTCATCAGGAAAGTAACTGTGTGTTTCTTAACTCCCTGAATCCCCTGAGACGTTAAACATGTTATAACCATCACTGTGTGTGTGTGTGTGTGTGTGTGTGATGTGTTAATGACCCGTTTCAACAGATGCCTTACAGGTTAATGGAAGCTGCGTTTACAAGTAAGCTATTCACTCCTCAGCGACCTCCCATACGACGACACAGACGCTGAATCCTGCCGCTGAGTGTCAACGAGCCTTTCAGCAGCATCAGCGACTCTTTTGACACACATTACTTACTAAAGCTCTGGAGATGAGTTTTTATGTTCTCCTAAAATCTGGAAGGTGCGAGGCACGAGGAGACAGTGGTGGCTTGTTCTCACTTTCTCTGCTGCTCGCTTGTTTCCTGTCTCCTCTCTCTCTCTCTCTCTCTCTCACACACACTCACACACACACACACACTCATGTCTCAAGGTTTATAGGCCTAAAAACACTGGTGGTAATTGTTTCAACACTGAGGATATTGTAGCTGCTGTAGTTCTACCTGACAGACAGGAAATCCAGTCTGCCCACTGGTTTGCACCTGGGCTGCAGCCCTCCACTACTCCTCCCTTCTCTCCTCCGTTCATCCCTTCATTCATCTCTTCATTCATCCCTTCATTCCTCTATTCACTCTTCCCTCCTTCTAGTCTTCCTTTCACTTCTTCCTCCATCACTCCAACTCTTTCTTCCTCCATTCCTTTTCCTCAACATTGACATCTCTGTTGTAATTCCTCCACCTTCATTCTTCCTCCACCTTCATTCTTCCTCCACCTTCATTTCTTCCTCTTCTCCGTATTCATTTCCAAACTCTTTCCTTCCTCTATTCATCCCTGGCTTCATTTGTTTGGTTTAAAAGCAGTAAAATGTCCAGTTAGTGGTCTCGAACTGCTCTCCACCCCCACCCCCACCCCCACCCCCCATGCCCCACCCACCTCCTCCTGATAGGAAAGTGACCATATATTGATGTCATCTGAACCACATCACTTTCTCGGGTCATAATTAGCCTGCTGGATGTACCAGGCTGTAAACATGTTTATTTTGGTTGTAAATTTGGGCATTTTAATATGAGAGTCTGTCGGGTTTCACTCACTTTTAGAGCCTCAAGTGGCCATTCAAGGAACTGCACTTCTTTGGCTTAATTTTTCAGTCCTGGTTGCCAGGTGATTGATTGAGAAAATATTTTATATGTCAGCTGTTTGTTGAGTTTAGGGTGAAGCCATCTGGTTTGGGTTTGGGTTGGGGTTAAATTATTTGGGGCTTTGCTTGGACTGGCTACAGGTTTCAGACTTCACTCTTCATGCTCTGTTCCAGTTTCCCTCCTCTAATCCTCCTCCTATTCTCCAGGCTCACTTTGACATATACACTTTAAACTTTTTTTTTAGCAGAAAAGTGTGTGAAAACCGACCACAGTAACACCAAATATTAAACATTTAAATGTACAACAGGCATCAGCTTCTTACTGCCTGTTCCTTTAAACACATACAGTATATGAGAATACTATTTATAGATATTTACTTAATAAATCAACGACTCAATTATCATAATTGTGATTACTTTATTTCCTGTAGCTTGTCTAATAGTTTAGCATTTACTTAAAGTCCCGTTCCACTCAAAAATGTGTTTTTCTTCTCGTTCCTCCAGTTGGATGTTTGAGCTTCACGGTGCAGAATGATGTATGTGCAGAGTTTCACACTCGAAGGCTGTTTTCACATTCATCTGCTGAAAGTGGAAAGTTTCTCTGTGCTCATTATTGTTCCAAGCAGAGTATTTTTATATGTCTTAATGCATGTCTGGAGGGGTTTCATTAAACCGGGTTATATTTTAGCAGAACAAAAGAGCTTTTTGCTCATGAGAAACAGACGATATCTAAAGACGTGAGACAGCGGCCTCTTTTAATTCACACACGCTGATGTCTGCAGTCAATACGTAAATGAATGCCTTGACATTAAGGCACAGAGGTCTCATTCACCACTGAATTATGTCAACGCTGGTAGACACAGCATGGCAAATGCACCTCAGAGCTCAGTGTGTGTGAGAGAGAGAGGGGAGGGAGATGGACAAATAGGTACTGATGAAGAGTGAGAAGGTGGTCAGCAGCCAACTTTCTACATGTAATGTTTGTGCTGCGTGTGCACATGCGTGTGCACATGCGTGTGGACATGCGTGTGCTGCGTGTGCACATGCGTGTGCTGCCGCGCTTGTTTCAGGTGTTTTCATTGAGTCTGTTTGGCAGACGAATCAAATGTATATTTTGGAGATGTGTCCTGAACTGAGGAGCACATGGGAGTAATTTAGATCATGGTGCTCGCCAAACTCTCCTCTCCTCTCCTCTCCTCTCCTCTCCTCTCCTCTCCTCTCCTCTCCTCTCCTCTCCTCTCCTCTCCTCTCCTCTCCTCTCCTCTCCTCTCCTCTCCTCTCCTCTCCTCTCCCTCTCCTCTCCTCTCCTCTCCTCTCCTCTCCTCTCCTCTCCTCTCCTCTCCTCTCCTCTCCTCTCCTCTTGCATGTGTGCATGTGTGAAGGAGGGAGGAGGAGTTGTTTCTATACAGTACCCCCGTAGAAGAAGCTGACTGTAGCACACAGTAAAGGTAGAAACTAACTGTATATCTGTGTGTTTTGTAGTCTTTCCTGATCACGGAGAACATGTGGCCTCGCGGTTGTGTCTTGGACTGCCAGAGGGGGCGCCACAGAGCTGTGTGTGGCAGCAACGGCAGGTTGTATAAATCGCTGTGTGCCTTCCAGAGGGCGCAGTGCATCAACACACAGCTCCGCCCCGCTCCACGGGCACACTGCTCAGGTACGCACCTGCACAGACTGTGGCTGTTTATGTTTCCTCCTCTGAAAGCTGCATTACTTAAGTTCTGCTTTATTTTTTCTTCTTTGGCTTGAAGCAATATACTGAAGTCTACTTGAATCAGTCTAAAGAGCCGAGAAAGAACAACAGCGTATTGTGGAGCAGAGCGACTCTATGGGAGTCTGTGTTCACACTGATTAACACTCACACTTTCCACTCTCTCTATCAATGGGAACACTTTTCCTGTTCATTCTAGATCCGAGCCAGTCTAAATGTCATCTGGCCCGCTCTCAGGCCCTGGAGGCCGGCAGCCACGGCGGTGGCAGCCACGTTGGCCCTGCAGCTGCAGCCTTCGTGCCAGAGTGCAGCCCGGACGGTCACTTCCTGCCAGTTCAGTGCCACAACCAGACCGGATACTGCTGGTGCTCCACCGCTGACGGCAAACCTGTCAGCGGGACCTCAGTCCTTCATCTGACCCCCAACTGCACTGGTCAGATAAATATGTGTAGCATTTAATAACTTTGCCTAAGAATTGATGAGTTTATGGTTTATTGATATTAAAATGCAACTCTTAGCACCTCTAACCTTTATTTATCCAGATAAATGCTACTTCCACCTCCTGCTGTATATATATGAGTATATGTTTCATTATATTGTCCCAAACAGATCATGTCACCATGTCGGCTCAGACCAATGATGCAGATTCAGCTCCAATCAAAGGTGTGATGTTGTGTACATAAAGCACATACAGTTCTTCTCTGTATGCTTTATCCTGGCATGTTGCTGCTTATTTTCCACATGCTAAATGTCTGTTCTCCTCCCATTCTTCCCACACTTTCCTCCTTCTACTTCCACTCTTCTTCTTCTTCTTCTTCTTGTCACTTCATTGTGTGATAAAATCCCAGTAAGTGTATTTACTGTTCCAGATGAAGCTGATGAACCTGAGCCTACGTTGGACAGCAGAAAACATGCAGGTGAGAAACAGGTGCTGATATACAGTAACAGTAACTGTTCCAGCAACGAATATAACAAAACGTTTCTTTTCCATAGAGATATTTCATCCGAGCTATTCCAACCCCCGATACCATTCATCATGAAGGGATTTATTAGAAGAAGGAACTGTAGGTGATGGTTTGGGACAGTGGGAATCAGCCCGTAGTGTGTTATACTTTATAGTCGTCATGCTCTGATAAAATAAGAGGCTTCAGGGATCCTGGTGTCCCAGCAGGGTTGACACACTTCATGCTGCACGAGTTTAACAGAATATGTCTGTCTTGTCAGTTAAAATCACAAAGCAAAGCAGTGAGACAGAAGAACTTTCTCCTTCTCTCTGTTTCTCTCCTCTTTGCTTTGTTAAAGTATAAAACATCACCGACCTGGAGCTGCTATGTGCAGCTTATTTCTCTCTTCTGTATCTCCACAAGCAGAAATACATGAAAACACAGAAATATATTATCATATATTCTCTTGTGCAGAACTGACCGCTCCTCCGTTCTGGGTCACCATCCTGATGAACTCTGACCCCAAAAGAAACCGCTCAGTCACACAACCCACCGGTAAGAGTCAGTGTGTGTGTGTGTGTGTGTGTGTGTGTGCTGCTTGCGGTTGGACCGATGTGATGTTTACATACTGTACACGTGTGTAGAAACACGGTGAATTAGTTATGAGCTGCAGATATAATGAACATGCCAGCTTTTCATTACTGGAAAAATATGCAATTAGATTTTTATAGGGTTTGTTGTCTGTTCTAATAAAATCTGTGTGTGTGTGTGTGTGTGTGTGTGTGTGTGTGTGTGTACAGTCAATCCTCAGACGTGTGAGCGTGAGCGAGCGTCGCTGCTCTCTCAGATGCGTTCAGCCAGACAGGAAGAGCGTTTTATCCCAGAATGCACTGCAGACGGCCTCTACAGTTCGGTGCAGTGTCACGTTGCTACGGGTTACTGCTGGTGTGTCAGGGTGGATAGCGGCAGGCCGCTCCCAGGCACCTCTACAAGGTGATCAGTTCAGATTATTTTTTCTTCTTCTTCTTCCTCTCTTTGTTCTTTCTCTCTTTCTTTTCTTCGTCTTTCCTTCTTTTCCTCCCCTCCCCCTCTCATCTGGTTTATGGTGCATACATATCTACACACTCGCATAGAAACATTTCATCTTAATCATCCAATTTTACACCGATTACTGGCGCTTTTCCCTGCGTTGGTTAAAGTAGCAGAACGAGTCAGAATAAATTAAATCTGTTCTCGGGGGGGTTTTTTTATCCGTGTTGTTGCTGAGCTGCTGCATGTTTTCATGTGTCGGTTTTATTTGGTTCACTGGTGTGGTGGAAAAACCCCCCCCGAGAGAGTTTTTATTTTCCCTCTTATGAAGCAGTGCATCTATAGTTGGATATAAAAAGCTTTGAATTCCACCGTGCTGTGATCATAATTATAGATTTATTGATTATAAAGGGATGCTTTAGATATTTTGAAGTGGTTTGAGAAGTCATATTCGTTTATTACCTGCAGTAGGTAGAGTTAGCAGTTAGCAACAGTTAGCATCACCCTGGTTTCCCTCAACAACCAGCCAATAGGATCTTTTCATTGGATTTTGATTATTGCAGAAAATAAGTTCTGTTTACGTTTATGATACTTACACGTTTTATTCAGCAGGATAATCTTCACAAATTAACACCAGTTTTATGATTTGTGAAGTGTAAATGCAATCGGTGTAAGTAAAAAGCTAACGTTAGGCTATAAACAAATGACACCACCGTCACATGACTTCAACGTCACCACCGTCTGGACAGATTGAGAAGACGAGTTTCTGGGACATTTAATGTCCCCGACGGCCTCCGTAGTCTCATTCACTACTTACTACTTTCTGTATTACAGTATAAAACACACACACACACACACACACACACATGTTCAGGGTTCAATCCCACAAGCATGCATACTTTTACCCTTTATTTATATATATATATATAATATAAAAAACATTAAATGGATGACTGAGACAGGATGGGTACTGAGGAGCAGCAGGATGACACTGAAGTGGTTGTTTGTGTGTGTTTGTAGAAATCGTATCCCAGCATGCACCGGTGCAGAGGAGGCTCGGTACCAGGAGAAACCTCTGCCTGGTAAATATCACCGTTTCTATTACAGACTCAGAGTGTGAAATGACGAGCGGTTTGGAGGAATGTAAACATCTCCTCCTGTTTACTTCATTCATAATTTAACACAACATTTTAATGACACACACACGGGTTTTCTACTGCACAATGTTGATGTGTTTAAATGTTACGATACCCTGCTGCATTTTACTCCACAACATTTATTCAACACGTTGTACATGTGTGTTCATGTAAATATGTTGCATTGTTATAATCATCTGTTATCTACTCTTCCAGGGTGTCCAGGAGCTCATAAGAAGCAGTTCCTGCAGAGTCTGGTCAGAGCACTGCAACTGGAAGCAGAGCATGCTGGGAGTCTGAGTCCCTATCAGTACGTTTACGTCACTAAATAAGTAAATAAAGTCATATATATCGGACCCGTGTCACCAACCAGCCACTTGTTGGTCTTATATATCACAGCGCTGAGATGCCAAATGAAAACACCTTTCAGATCACGACAGAGTCCTGATCAAGCAGCCGATTCTCTTCTGGAAAGACTAACTCCATCTGTTCTGCGTCTCTTTGCTAATGCAGAGCTTTACTTACCTCCATCTGTTCCTCTCTTGGTTCATGTACAAACATCACTCACCTTTTCATCATCATAAGTTTCCGTTTTTTTTCTTCTCATTTCCATCTGTGTCTCATCCTTCACCTTCGTCTCTGTTTCATTTGTTCTTTTTCTCAGCCAGTATCCATGTTCACTGTTTATTGGTCTGATGCAGGAACACTGAAGATGTGGTTTTTGCTCAGTGTTTAACTGATAAGGAAACTCAGGAGCCATCTGCTCATTTAGTTTCTCGTGAAGCTGCCGTGTCCTTGTGAAATTCGATATTTATCCAGTTCTGCATATTTGGTGGAGGTGTGAATACTCAGGAACACGCTCGACCTGCAGATGTGTGAACAGTAGCAGCAAATAAACTGCTGACTTTGGATTTGTTCCTGATAGTTTCTTCTCTTTCTACCAGAGCCTCTCCAGCCTCTGCTGCTCCTTCCTCATCTTCCTCCTCGTCTTCCTCCTCTTGGCCTCTGGACTTTGCACCTCTTGCGGCTCCTGAGAGAGCGGACTCCTCTGGGCCGGAGGCGGCGCTGCGGTGGCACTTCACTCGGCTGGATGTTGACTCCAGCGGGAAGCTGAGCGAACGCGAGGCTCGCCCCCTCCGTCAGTTCCTGCGTCGGAGGCTGAAGCCGCGACGGTGCGCCAAGAAGTTCGCTCAGTACTGTGACAGTGATGGAGACCGGGGCCTGACGCTGGAGGAGCTGAGGGTCTGCCTGGGCCTCTGAGGTGGGCTACAGCTGGGCAGAAGAAGTCTTATTAGATGCCTGAGTAACATTAGTCATCTCCAAACATGCAGATATATAAATATATAAATATTTTTTATATGCATCATGGGTTAAATATTCCCAGTGTGACAATGATTGAGGGAAAAATATAAACTGTCTTGAATGTAACTTAATCTAAAGTGAAAGTCTCTTTTTTTCCAAGCGAGTAGCTTCCAGTCTTTTTCCCCTCTGTATGCAATATGAGTACCTATAATAAAATATATTAATAGTCTGAAAAACAGGGATATGGTGAATTTTGGCTGAAGATAATCACCTTTAAACGAGTTGACAAGAATCAGGCAGGATTGCAGTGAAAATCATATGTAGCTTTTAATAATGATCAAAATAGCAACCTTACCTCAACAGACTAGTCATAACTTCTGCTCTATAACCAATGTTTTAACCGCCAACACTTATAAATAAGTTTGAACCTGAAAAAAAAAGGTGTCAGGTTGGCCACCTTTAGCCAGTCGTCTGTGTTGATCCCAGCGGTGCAGTCTAGAAGAAAGTAGTGAAGCTGTGAATTACCATGAATGAGCCTTCTGTGTGGAGCCAATCAAGCAGTTAACCTGATTCAGAGCAGGTGCACCAGCTGGCTTAATGACAGGAAGCTACGATCCCACTCTGCCTCCAGCTGCTGCTCACAGCCAAGCAGCTGCTTTCACCGCTGGAAGCTCAGAAATAAAACACATCGATAAACTGTTTCCTGCCAGCTGAAACTGATCACATGTCCCGTTTTAGACATTTTACATTATAATTAAGGTGATAAACGTATTTCCTTTCTTTTTATTTTGTGACATTTTCCACGTTAAACTATTTGAAAATGAAATATTGAAGATCAGATTTTTTTAAGTTGTGTTAATTTTGTCCGTAGAGGTTACAAACATCAGCTGATCATTAAACCCAAAAAAAGCCATTTAATTTTAGGGCAGCTAATTATGTCGCTACTGTTCTGTGAAAACAAGTAAGCATCTGTTTCACACACACACACACACACACACACACACACTTCTCTGGTCTGTGATAAAAGCGTCTCTTTCTGCTCTCCTGTTGATTCCAGCCTGACAAATTACACCCACCGCTGTCAGAGTGTTTATATTCCTTTATGAAATCTAAACAGATGTGGGCAGCAGTAAAATGGCCTGCTTGTCAGTGAGCCATCAGTCACAGCCCGGCCGCAGACGCCTGTGACAGCCAGAGGAGTGTGTGTGTGTGTGTGTGTGTGTGTGGGTAAAATGGGAGTCGGGTTGTTATTATGAGTGTGTGAGAGTCACTATTCAGCCTGCATCGACTCTTTTTCTATATGAATATTTTATGGTGTTTCTGTCGACATACACAAAACAAAATATGTGTTAAAGTGCCTACAGATAGTATGTGTTACCGTGGAGACGTAGGATGAGAAGGAACAGCAGCATTTTATATTTATATTTCGAGTTCCTTTCATTTAAGCCATGCAGTATTTAAAGATATGTTTTTATAATCTACTTATTAGTTTTATCACGATACAATATTATATTGATTATTTGGATAACTGCTGCGATACAGTTTTTAATTTGCTTCATCTACGATCACATGGCCATTGAACACAATCATTTATACATTTTATTGCTGAGCTCTTCCACACATAAAAATGATAAACATGACATATATATATATGTAGCCCTGTGGCTATTATTTATATTATTTTCATTCAGTTATATACAGATGTTAAAATGTTTGTGTTGGTAATAAATAATAGTTCATGTGTGTAAATATGTTTAAAAAAGTACTTTCATATACAGTTAAAAGTCAGAGATAAAAGGGTGATGTTCAAGAGTTATAAAATCCATATTTTATTGTTATTGATTGTCAGCATAAAAGCTAGGAGACCACATTTGTTTGTGGGGTAGTGAAGCATCTCTCTAATCTCTCATCTTTGATTAATGTAGCCGTAGCCAATCCTGTCCTCACCTTGTTTAGGTAGGAGGGCCTTAGCATTACCGACGTGCCGCAGCACATTAGCGACAGTATAGGTTGCCTTATCGGCGTCCGAGCTGGATAGCCATAAACTGAAAAATACTCCTAACTCCCTAGACTGACGGAGAGTTGTCCCATGGTTTATGTAGCAGAACTCTGAGAAGCTGCCAGAGGTAAATTCATGTGTTTAAATGTACTCGGTACTGTTGTATAATGGTAATGTGTTAAAACGAGCTAAATTGCTAATCGCTGCTAGCCTTTAGCTTGGCCTGCTCATAGGCTATCACATTGTTTAATTCTGCATTGCAGTTAGCAACTGCTAATTTGTTTAAGACTTACTGTTGGATTTTCGCCATGAATAAGGCTGTAACTAAGTTACTAAGAGGAAATATGTGATTCAGGACCGGACATTTACCCTAAGAGGGAGAGAGCGAGGACCGGGAGAGCCCTGGGCCTTTGGAGGGAGACTAGCTGCTGTACTTGGGTGTGGCTCAACGCGCCGTGTTGCTGCACGCTGACACTGCACCTTGCCTTTTGACTGTTTTCCATCCTAATCTCTGACTGTTGCTGGACTCGTGAGTACAATATTAACCTTTGCACGTGCTTTTGTTTATGCTGGTTAAGACCCAGTGAAACGGCCATTCGTTTTCGGCCTCCACGCACACAAGCTTCGACCAGGCCTGCAACGTGTATCGTTAATAGCCCTGCGTGAATGTGTGTGTGAGTGTGGGCATTTAAGTTACTTGTTTATGTGAATGCATATTTAAAGGTCAACAGTGAACTATTTGACTCATTTAATCATCCCGTTCCTAAATTTGTAATAAATAATTATTGTTGTTTAAACTAAATCCTGTGTTTTACTTTAAAGGGGAAGTACCACTTTTGTGTTACTTCTTAATGTTATTGGAGGCACCGCCAGATTATTTCATACCCCATTATTCACAGGTAGCGCCATCTCCAGACGAACTCAGGCCCCGTCCCACTGTACTACAACACCCCAATTAGTTATCAGTTAATATTTCCTAGCTACATGGGACTGGGGTTACATAAATGGAGGCACCGCTGGGATTAGTTCACCGTATGACCGATTAAATTTAAGTAATTGAGATCAAAACTCGCATACAATGATGGCTCACTCATCCAACCCCCAGTTACTAGCAGAGCTAAGGACATGGTGTGAAGATGTAAAAGTAGATCCAGCCAATGCTTTGATATTGAGTAATGTACCAACAGATGTAGTTGTAGCTGATATAACAGAGTCACTGGAGGCTGTAAAAGTACTTGGCCGAGTTCGCTATAAATCTAAACAACTAGTCTCACAGCTACAGCAAGACATGATACTCTGTGAGTGCCAAAACCCAATTGACCCCAAAATAGTTCCCCCTGAGATCTACCCCCTTCATGGTGGAACCCCATGGAAAGTGACCATTCTCACACATGCCACCTCGTCGCCTGATGACTTCACCTTGAAGGTGCTGAACTTACTGCAAAGTGAAGGTAGATCACTGAATGATCTCCAACCATTACTGGAACAAAGCACACCCACACAGTCAGACCCAACTGCCATCATTCGTGCTGTGGGAGAGTTGCTGGAAAAAACAATGCGACCCCCACAAGAAAACAATGCTTTCCGCAGGTTACGTGTTTTTTCAGGAGTGAGGCCCACACCTGCAGGGGAGGAGACCCTTGAAAACTGGCTAGAGCAGGCACAGTTAATGCTGGACGAGTGTGACGGTTCTGGAAAAGAGAAAAAGAAAAGGATTGTTGAAAGTGTAAAGGGCCCCGCTTTTGAGATTATCCAAGCTGTGCGATACAATGATGCAGATGCACGTCCAGAAGATTATTTAGCAGCCCTGGAGAATGCATTTGGGATCAACAAGTCTGGTGAAGATTTTTATTTCGCATTCCGATCCATGCAACAGAAGTCTGGTGAAAGGCTATCAGATTACCTGAGGAGATTAGAAAAGGCGTTGTCAAAAGCAGTCCAGAAAGGAGGACTTCCCCCTACGTCCAGAGATCGAGCACGGGTGGAGCAACTATTAAGAGGTGCCGCATCAGAATCTGACATCCTGCTACTCCAGTTGCGCTTAAAAGAGAGGGTAAGGAACCCCCCCTCTTTTATGGAGTTACTGAGTGAGATTAGAGTAGAGGAAGATCAGAAGGTTACTAGACGAAATCTCAGTACAAGTGCGCACACAGTGCATGCAGCAGAAGAGAGTACAGCCCACTCTGCTGAGGTAGATGTTCTTAAGGCTCAAGTTAAAGCTTTAGAAGCTAAAGTACAGCAGCTATCAGTCAAAGAGAGACCCTCAGTGTTGCACATTGATCCTGAAGTGCAGTCACTGAAGGAACAAGTGGCTAGTTTGCAACTGTTAAATCAGCTCAGAGAGCAAGCAGCCATGCATGAGACCCCAATAACACCCGAAAGGGACCACCAAAGGTTTAGAGCAAAGCAGCCCTTTAAACCCAGAAAAAGCAATAACACGTTAGATGGACAGAGTGTATTTTGCTACCGATGTGGTGAGGATGGCCACATCACCAAAAACTGCAGTGGAACTGACAACCCCTCCAAAGTAATAAGCAAGCTAATCAGACACAACCAAAAGCTCAAACAAACCCAGAAGAGTACCCCAACAAATTCCCCTAGACCAACAGGACATGTAGGCCAACTCAAAAGTAGTTCCCTAGAGTTAAGCGTGCCAATGGACATCCCTGAAGGCTTAGTGGGTGAATCTAGCATTGGGAAAGTCCTAATTGAAGGACACACATGTGACGCTTTAATGGATGGTGGCTCTAATGTCTCAATTGTTTTTGAGGACTACTATAACAGGCACTTGTCCCACCTACCACTTTACTCCATTTCAAGCCTGGAGCTATGGGGCCTAAGTCAGGTTAGTTACCCCTATAAAGGCTACATTGCAGCTGAGATACAGTTTCTCGAAGATGGAGATCAGACTGAGCCTAAGGTGGTGCTTGTTTTAGTCTGCCCAGAAGGTAATAGCCCTGAAAAGCTGCCACTCATTATTGGCACCAATGCCCGAGCATTCAGTCATGCCCCACAGTCGGGTGGAGTTCAAGGTGACCCCAAGTTAGCTCGAACAATGCGGGTAAGTACACATTTACCTACCAAGTCTAAGTCACTACTCCCTCATAGTGTTCCCCTGGCTGTAGTTAAGTGGAGTGGACCTGGACCTCTTACTGTACCTCCTGGTAGTGAGCGTTCAGCTATTTGTAAAGTGTTGTGTAATGAGAAACTTGAAGATAGCATCCTTGTGGTAGAGACTCCTTCCAACGGAGCTCTTCCAGCTGGAGTGTTAATGCCCTCCTGCGTCCTACTCTCCACAGAGATGGATTGCAACAGATTTTCTGTATTGTTGAAAAATGAGTCTGCCAAACCGAAAGCCATCCCCAAAGGCACACTGATCGCCTATGTGCACAGAGCAGAAGTGGTCACCCAGCTGCAGCAGGCAGAGACCCCATCTAGCACACTTGACCCTGCTATATTTAATTTTGGTGACTCTCCTCTTCCGGAGACTTGGAAAACCCGACTGGCCCAAAAGTTGGCTGATCGGCCTCAGGTTTTCTCCTTATCCGAGTGGGATGTAGGTTTGGCGAAAGGGGTGGAGCACTGTATTAGGCTGAAAGACCCTAGCCCTTTCCGAGAGAGAGTCAGGCGTCTTGCTCCAGCAGAAATTGATGATGTCCGTAAACATCTACAGGAGCTCCTTGCTGCAGGGATTATCAAGGAATCCCGTAGCCCATACGCCTCTCCCATCGTGATAGCTAGGAAGAAGAATGGTAAGATAAGGATGTGCATTGATTATCGTACTCTTAATCTGAATACCATACCTGACCAATACACCCTTCCTCGGATTGATGATGCTTTGGCCAGCCTTACAGGAAGCCGTTGGTTTTCTGTGCTTGATCTTCGCTCTGGCTACTATCAAATCGCAATGTCTGAGGAGGACAAGGAAAAAACAGCGTTCATCTGCCCGCTTGGGTTTTATCAGTTCGAGCGGATGCCCCAAGGCATCACCGGAGCCCCTGCCACGTTCCAGCGATTGATGGAAAAGGCAGTGGGAGATATGAACCTCCTTCAGTGTCTAGTTTACCTTGACGACCTCATTGTGTTTGGTCGCACTCTGGAAGAACATGAAGAGCGTCTCCTGCGTGTACTTGACCGACTGGCAGAGGTCGGCTTGAAACTTTCGCTGGATAAGTGTCAGTTTTGCCAGCCGGAGGTAAAGTACGTGGGACATATTGTGTCCGCCGCCGGTATTGCGACCGACCCCGACAAAATCAAGGCTGTAGCCCAGTGGCAACCACCCACTCACTTGAAGTCGCTGCAGTCCTTTCTAGGGTTCTGTGGCTATTATCGTAAGTTCATCAAGAACTACTCAGCCATAGTTCGCCCTCTCACTGATTTAACGAAGGGATACCCTCCTGTGAGGAAAGGGACGAAACCCGCCAAATCCCATGTTAATGACTATTTTCGACCATCTGAGCCCTTTGGTGAGCGCTGGACCCCAGCCTGTGCTGATGCTTTTCGCCAAATCATCCAGTGTCTTACCAGTGCTCCTGTGTTAGCTTTTGCCGATGCAACCAAGCCTTACATCCTACATGTGGATGCCAGCATGGACGGGCTTGGAGCGGTCCTCAATCAAGAATACCCTGAAGGGTTGCGACCTGTGGCATTTGCTAGCCGTAAGTTATGCCAATCAGAGAAGAACTACCCAGTCCACCAACTTGAGTTTCTGGCCTTGAAGTGGGCCGTAGTGGATAAGTTCCACGATTATCTCTATGGTGCCAGATTCACAGTGAGAACCGACAACAATCCGCTCACCTATGTTCTCACCACAGCCAAGTTGAGCGCTACAGGCCATAGATGGTTAGCTAGCTTAACTACCTACGACTTTGACATTAAGTACAAGCCTGGCAGAGAAAATGTGGATGCCGACTGGTTGTCTAGGAACGCTGTGGAAGAGGATGACGGATGGAGACACATCCCTCAATCAGGTGTCAAAGCTCTGTGTCGCCCATTTAGTGTCATGCAATCATCTGAGCTACCCAACCGTCTCATAGACCAGCTGGGAGTTCCCCCCACTGTCATCCCCCCTGCTTATGCTTTATCTGTGTCGCTCGGGGTGAGTCCTTTGGAACAGCTAAGTAACGAGGAGCTACGCAAAGCGCAAGACAGGGACCCCGACATCAGTGTCGCCAAACAAGCTGTACAAAGTGGAGTCTGGCCTCCGACCTCCCAAAGCCACTCTCCAGATGTTGCTTTGCTGCAACGAGAAAGCAGCAGGTTTCTGATAAAGTCAGGCCTGTTATACAGGAAAACCACCAGACCAGTGGGTGGCCAGACGTTCCAACTAGTCCTGCCCGGTGAACATCGTATTAAAGTGCTTAAGTCTGTTCACGATGATTCCGGCCACCTGGGAGTTGACCGCATCACTGACCTGGTAAAAGACCGATTTTATTGGCCAAAAATGGCCTCTGACATTTCCCAGTACATCAAGAACTGTGGTCGATGTGTTGCTCGTAAAACGCTTCCTCACAGGGCCGCACTTTTGAAACAGATAACCAGCAGTGGACCCCTCGACTTGGTGTGTATAGACTTTCTGTCTATAGAGCCAGATTCAAAGGGTATGACCAACGTTCTTGTGGTAACAGACCACTTTACCCGATATGCACAGGCTTATGTGACCAAAGATCAAAAAGCAACAACCGTCGCCAAGGTGCTGGTTGAGAAATTTTTTGTGCATTATGGTCTGCCATCCAGAATTCATTCTGACCAAGGGCGTGACTTCGAGAGTCGTCTCATCAAAGAGCTCTTGGGAATGTTAGGCATCAAAAAATCCCGAACGAGTCCATATCACCCCCAAGGTGACCCGCAGCCAGAGCGTTTTAACCGAACGCTCTTGTCTATGCTCGGTACTCTTCAACCAAGTCAGAAACAGAAATGGAGCCAATATGTCAGTTCGCTCGTCCACGCCTACAACTGTACCCGTAACGATGCGACAGGCTACTCTCCATATTACTTAATGTTTGGACGTGAAGCTCGTCTGCCCATTGATCTGTGTTTTGGAACTTCTCCAGATGGTGACAACTGTAGTGACTACTTACAGTACGTTGACAAACTGAAAAGTGACCTAAAAAAGGCATACGAGTTAGCAGTGACTGTTGCTAATAAGTCACATGACAAAAACAAGAGGTACTATGACAACAGGGTGAGAGACCAAGTGTTGGAGAAAGGAGATCGTGTGCTCGTACGAGCTCTGGGTTTGCCTGGAAAGCACAAGCTTGGCGACAAATGGCACTCTGACCCTTATGTTGTTGTCGAAAAATTGCCAGACTTACCGGTGTACAGAGTTAAACCTGAAAAGGGAAGAGGCATGGTCAAGACTCTGCATCGGGACCACCTTTTACCCATAGGGTATCTGGTCCGGTTTCCCTCAGAGTTGGAGGTGAAGCGGCTACCACAGAGGCCTATGACACGATTACATCAAAAGGAAAAGTCAATTGCAAATCCCAACCAGGAAGAACACTCGGAAGACGAGGAGGAAAACTGGAACCTTCCTGCTGACCGGAGGGAGGACATCTTACTGGCCCTGGATCTGCTGGCGGATCACTTCAGTAGAGATGTTCCCCTGGAAAATGCACTAACTCAGCATAACATTGTTGAAGAGGACATTGATGTGGATACTGAGGAGGGTGTGGGTGCAATCCCAGAAGGACAAGACACAGAACAAATTCAGCAATTGCCAAAGGACACTGTGGTGTACACAGGTCTAGAAGAGGGAGAGCTCCCCTCTACTAGTCAGTCCCAAAGTAGTGCAGAACCTGTTTGTAACCGTCCCGCCCGAAGACAAGTAAAGCCAGTCGTGCGGTTAAGCTATGATAGACCTGGCCATTCCATCAATAAACCTATGGTAGTTGTACATAGAGGATTGAAAATCATCATCAAAAGAGACCCCCCATTGCTTTGTCAAAGTTGGGATAATGTATGATGACACAAACGCATATATATGACCCTAGTCTGTAGCATACATGCCAGACCTTGATATTGACATATACCAGATGTGACAGATGTAAACTTGTGTGATGAGGACATCAACACCTTTTAGAAAGGGGAGATTGTAGCCCTGTGGCTATTATTTATATTATTTTCATTCAGTTATATACAGATGTTAAAATGTTTGTGTTGGTAATAAATAATAGTTCATGTGTGTAAATATGTTTAAAAAAGTACTTTCATATACAGTTAAAAGTCAGAGATAAAAGGGTGATGTTCAAGAGTTATAAAATCCATATTTTATTGTTATTGATTGTCAGCATAAAAGCTAGGAGACCACATTTGTTTGTGGGGTAGTGAAGCATCTCTCTAATCTCTCATCTTTGATTAATGTAGCCGTAGCCAATCCTGTCCTCACCTTGTTTAGGTAGGAGGGCCTTAGCATTACCGACGTGCCGCAGCACATTAGCGACAGTATAGGTTGCCTTATCGGCGTCCGAGCTGGATAGCCATAAACTGAAAAATACTCCTAACTCCCTAGACTGACGGAGAGTTGTCCCATGGTTTATGTAGCAGAACTCTGAGAAGCTGCCAGAGGTAAATTCATGTGTTTAAATGTACTCGGTACTGTTGTATAATGGTAATGTGTTAAAACGAGCTAAATTGCTAATCGCTGCTAGCCTTTAGCTTGGCCTGCTCATAGGCTATCACATTGTTTAATTCTGCATTGCAGTTAGCAACTGCTAATTTGTTTAAGACTTACTGTTGGATTTTCGCCATGAATAAGGCTGTAACTAAGTTACTAAGAGGAAATATGTGATTCAGGACCGGACATTTACCCTAAGAGGGAGAGAGCGAGGACCGGGAGAGCCCTGGGCCTTTGGAGGGAGACTAGCTGCTGTACTTGGGTGTGGCTCAACGCGCCGTGTTGCTGCACGCTGACACTGCACCTTGCCTTTTGACTGTTTTCCATCCTAATCTCTGACTGTTGCTGGACTCGTGAGTACAATATTAACCTTTGCACGTGCTTTTGTTTATGCTGGTTAAGACCCAGTGAAACGGCCATTCGTTTTCGGCCTCCACGCACACAAGCTTCGACCAGGCCTGCAACGTGTATCGTTAATAGCCCTGCGTGAATGTGTGTGTGAGTGTGGGCATTTAAGTTACTTGTTTATGTGAATGCATATTTAAAGGTCAACAGTGAACTATTTGACTCATTTAATCATCCCGTTCCTAAATTTGTAATAAATAATTATTGTTGTTTAAACTAAATCCTGTGTTTTACTTTAAAGGGGAAGTACCACTTTTGTGTTACTTCTTAATGTTATTGGAGGCACCGCCAGATTATTTCATACCCCATTATTCACAGGTAGCGCCATCTCCAGACGAACTCAGGCCCCGTCCCACTGTACTACAACACCCCAATTAGTTATCAGTTAATATTTCCTAGCTACATGGGACTGGGGTTACATATATATATATATATATATATATATGCATTGTTACCTACTATGAAGAAAGTCACACGTGTCTGGTGGAGATATGAGTGACCTCCGGTGGTGACGCAGGACGCTGCCGCAGGACGCTGCCGACACCCACAGAGACGCTTGAGGCCGCGACGCGCTGGCTCTCGTTCACTTTTCCTCTCCTGTATTTATTTTTTACAGTTTTTTTTCTTTCTCTTTCAGAGACGAATCACCTCCTTCCATCTTTCACGGCTCCAGGTTCGAGGTCTCATTATTTATCCTCCTCTGATCAACATGCAGCAGTTCAATAAAACAGTTTTAATATTAATGTTTTAGTTGTTTTTACCGTCAGGTGAGATAATCCATACGTGAATCTTGTTTCTACCTTCTTCCTTTGCTTCCTCATATTTATATGTTGCCAATATATTGATGTAACATATTTTGATTGTGTTTAATTCATAATTAGTTTTATATCTTTTATATTTATATCTTTAGACAACATATCATAAATATTGTGACTTTTCCATGAAGCTCAAGTGTAACGAGCGTCCAGTAATTTCCTGTTTTTGTTGTGATACTCTGATGTTTGTTTGTCAATAAAACGATGTCATCTCCTTTTCATTAACCTCAGCAGTGATATTGTGAACATTGTTTATCTGTGTTTGTTTGTTTCTGTGCCACTTATGGACACGGATGAAGTCACTCCATCGTTTGTTTGGTCACGTAGGAAGGCAGCTGGTTGCCACAGTAACAGCTGCTCTAATCACCATCTTACAATAAACAAATCAGCAGATAAACAGGAAACAACAGAGGAAACGCAGGTCTCATAACAGCCGAGTAAACAAGATTTCCCAGAGTGCATTTGCTCCTGTCTAAGGTCATCACTGTGGCTCAGCGTGATTGGACGGGACGTTAACAAGGCGCCGTGGCTTCCTAACAGCTGCAGGAATGAGACGCCCCTCTGGTGTGATTCTTCTTCTTCTGTGGTGTGTACAGGGTGGACGTGGCTTCAGGGGAGTTACGTGTTTACTATCAGAGGACTGTAACGATGTTGTCTTCTGTCACAAAGCCTCAATGACACCCTGAGGATGCAGGAAGTGTCAAAATAACGACCATCTGCTTATCTGTCCCTTAAGACCAGTCTGCAGAGGTCAAAGGTCAGCATTGGAAAAATTACACTGCAATGTTGATCAACTTATTGATTTGTGAACTAATTGTTTAAAATTTGCACTGGACTGGAGTCATATGAATAACTGGAGATATTATTTTTAATTTAATCTTATCTTTTAAACCAATTTTGAACTTTACTCACCTGTTGCTGAACATACTAAACATACAACATACGTCACAGAAACATATATATATCATGAAAACCATCTTGTGACCCTTCAGGCCGACCTTATGACCCTCATTGATCGTTAATGTCTAACTATTCCTTATCATTCAGCTGATCAGCTGATCACACCCTGTTCCCACAGCCTCTTCACTGCTCACAGCTCCACCAGGATGGTGGCGACCAACAGATGGCGCTCTGACTCTAAGGCAGCAGAGAGAGCAACACCACCAGCAGGCGAGGAGACCTCCAGCATGAGTCCCGAGACACACCCAATAATATTAATAATAATAATAATAATAATAATACCAGCACAGCAGAACAGACTGTACACACGTATATATTTTATATCGAATACAAACTGTCACGAGATGGAGGTGATAGAGCAGAGTTAGAGCCCGAGGCGTGATATTGATATGAATTATGGATGAGTTGGATCATTTAAATAATAGTTTTAGTAGTAATTGTTGTGTGTGTGTGTGTGTGTGTGTCCTACACTGAGAGTAAAGTGCTCCACTGAGTCCATGATTTCATAACAAAGAAATGGCCTGAAGGTCACGCATGAGCATCAATCTGCCAAGAATTTCAGAACAGGAGGACACACACACACACACACACACACACACACACATTTATACCCCAGGACATTTGCATGCTAGGATTAATCTATAATTCATCCAGTTAAATCCATACCTGCCACTTTCCCGCTGCTGTATCTTCTGTTCACTGTAAGTCCATAGAGTCACACAGACAACACAGAATCCTTGTGATAAATAAACATGATGGCTGAGTCAGCACACACACACACACACACACACACACACACAGTGAGGTGCAGACCAGTATGTGCGTCAATACAAATTCACGACTCTCCTCTATGAAGCACAGAGGAGTCCAGGACGTCTCCTCCTCCTTCACATTACTGTAAAGCTCATACTGGACAGGCTGTATACACAGAAATATTCAAAGTACGGTAGCCAGGATGGGCCAATAAAGCTGGACAGCAGTGTGTGTTTCCATTTAGCATCACAAAATCATGACAATGAGTCACAAATGCAAAATCTTTAACTATGTGATACAGAGAGAAATTTAATTATGTCTTTGTCATTATACACCTGACCCAAGTAGTCATTTTATTATTTTTATTATTTTTATTGTCACTACACTGCAACACGGCTGTAAATACGTTTGTAGTTAAACACTCTGCAGCTGCAGTAATGTATTGGCAATCTCTCAATGCTGAAAATGCAGAGGTAATGTCACCATCAGCAGGAACGGCTATTCAGCAATTATAATAAAGTCTACGTGGACAGAGAGCCGAGAGCCATAAAGTTCAGGAGAATCTGAAAGGAAATATGTGGTCATACTGTGCTGAAATAATTGGCTGTACCTCCGACTTCACTACTTCAACCACGATACCGTGACCTCTGACCTTGGAAAAGGTTCCCTTGGGAGGAATCATGGCGTCGATGTGCAGTAGAGCCTCGTTACAAGTCAACAGTCATGTTTTAATACATGATATGTCATGGTTTGATAAGAAGGACGTGTGCGTTTCCTTCTATGAACTGGAAGCTGTGTATATATATATATATATATATATATTATATACTAGCACTGGAGTTTAAATGAAGCAGAGCTCTAAACTCTGCAGGGACTCAGCACAGATGGTTCGGAGCCAGAGGCAGGATTTGTATCTTCGTCTGTCATTGACGAGCAAAGCTTAATTAATCCAGCAGTGTAATGATGTAACTAAACATTGAGGCCATTACAGTGTCTGGCTAACTAAATGGATTTAATACAGTATTTTGAGCCACTTAGTGGGTGCTGAGTGTTTGCTCAGGATTTGGTGAAGTTGCTTCTCAAAGAAAGTAGATCAGTAATAAAAGTGAAACAGGCCGTTGAAGAGCGGATCTAAAGGTGTTGAAGAGCGGATCTAAAGGTGGTGAAGAGCAGATCTAAAGGTGGTGAAGAGCAGATCTAAAAGTGTTGAAGAGCAGATCTAAAGGTGGAGAAGAGCGGATCTAAAGGTGGTGAAGAGCAGATCTAAAGGTGGTGAAGGTGGTGAAGAGCAGATCTAAAGATGGTGAAGGTGGTGAAGAGCAGATCTAAAGGTGGTGAAGAGCAGATCTAAAGGTGTTGAAGAGCAGATCTAAAGGTGGCGAAGAGCAGATCTAAAGGTGGTGAAGAGCAGATCTAAAGGTGTTGAAGAGCAGATCTAAAGGTGGTGAAGAGCAGATCTAAAGGTGTTGAAGAGCAGATCTAAAGGTGGTAAAGAGCAGATCTAAAGGTGGTAAAGAGCAGATCTAAAGGTGGTGAAGAGCAGATCTAAAGGTGTTGAAGAGCAGATCTAAAGGTGGTAAAGAGCAGATCTAAAGGTGGTGAAGAGCAGATCTAAAGGTGTTGAAGAGCAGATCTAAAGGTGGTGAAGAGCAGATCTAAAGGTGTTGAAGAGCAGATCTAAAGGTGGCGAAGAGCAGATCTAAAGGTGGTGAAGAGCAGATCTAAAGGTGTTGAAGAGCAGATCTAAAGGTGGTGAAGAGCAGATCTAAAGGTGTTGAAGAGCAGATCTAAAGGTGTTAAAGAGCAGATCTAAAGGTGTTGAAGAGCAGATCTAAAGGTGGTGAAGAGCAGATCTAAAGGTGTTGAAGAGCAGATCTAAAGGTGGCGAAGAGCAGATCTAAAGGTGTTGAAGAGCAGATCTAAAGGTGGTGAAGAGCAGATCTAAAGGTGGTGAAGAGCAGATCTAAAGGTGTTGAAGAGCAGATCTAAAGGTGGTGAAGAGCAGATCTAAAGGTGTTGAAGAGCAGATCTAAAGGTGGTGAAGAGCAGATCTAAAGGTGGTAAAGAGCAGATCTAAAGGTGGTGAAGGTGGTGAAGAGCAGATCTAAAGGTGGTGAAGAGCAGAGCAGATCTAAAGGTGTTGAAGAGCAGATCTAAAGGTGGTGAAGAGCAGATCTAAAGGTGGTGAAGAGCAGATCTAAAGGTGTTAAAGAGCAGATCTAAAGGTGGCGAAGAGCAGATCTAAAGGTGTTGAAGAGCAGATCTAAAGGTGTTGAAGAGCAGATCTAAAGGTGATTAAGAGCAGATCTAAAGGTGGTGAAGAGCTGATCTAAAGGTGGTGAAGAGCGGATCTAAAGGTGTTAAAGAGCAGATCTAAAGGTGGTGAAGAGCAGATGGTGAAGAGCAGATCTAAAGGTGGAGAAGAGCTGATCTAAAGGTGGTGAAGAGCTGATCTAAAGGTGTTGAAGAGCAGATCTAAAGGTGGTGAAGAGCAGATCTAAAGGTGGTGAAGAGCAGATCTAAAGGTGTTGAAGAGCAGATCTTAAGGTGTTGAAGAGCAGATCTAAAGATGGCGAAGAGCAGATCTAAAGGTGGTGAAGAGCAGATCTAAAGGTGGAGTGGAGTGGACTCACATCGGCCCGAGTCTGAACTTGTTTCTGTGAAAACAGCGTTGAGATCAGTAAACTAGTGTCGTGATCCACCAGAGCGACGTTGATCCGACTCAGATGTGTCGAACTTACTGAACACAGCAGTGAAAACGTGTCATCACACTCATCAGGTGACGGATGTAAGAGGATTAATGAGCTTGTTGTGTGTAATTAAATTCTCTCTGATTGTGAATAATGACATGCTAATAGGAACTGGAACGCTCGCATCCTTCTCATCAAAGCATTCATCAAAGACCAACCTGTCTACTGAAAACCAAGCTCACAGCTCAAATCTGTGTTACCTTTACTTCACTTAGAAACAGGAAGAGTCGGAACAGGAACAAACAAACTGGCAAGAAATCTGCTGAAACACTCGTGGCTGAGATACAAAAGACAATTTGGCAAAAATGAGCCAGAGTCAGAGAACGATCTGAAGCGTCAGGAGAGTTTATTCGTGGAAAGAGACGAGGCAGACGTGGATGACAAAGAGCAAACTGTGAAGTCTGCGATGGCATTTAAAGGAATTGACTCTGATGTGAGGTCTGCATGGAGGTCTTTCTTTTGGCTGGATTCACTGTGACTTCATCTCATACCTTCTGCTGCATGAAGCGTCGTGCAGTTAGTTTGCTGATCACATCCTCTGTCTTATTTCAGGATCTGGTGGTGACAGCAAACACACAAACATCTTTTAAAAGCTTGAAATGTACTTCAGGGACTCATCACACGTCTGCCTGCGTCTCTCCTCCTCCTGCTCTGAGTTTCATCTCAGCTCTGTTCTTTATGCTGTATTATATTCCATTTTTAGCAAGCTGGTTTGCAGCTTATTTTCCAGGTTAATGTGACAAATTCATGAAACACACACACACACACACACACACACACACACACAGACAGCAGTCTGTGTTGTCTCTCAGCGTGACAGAAAGGTGCCAACGCAGGTTTAAATATTGATTGATAATTCCTTCACACACACACATAAACACACTCGTTCAGGGCAGAGCTCTACTCCTCATGCGCTCCTCCTCTCCCTCCTCGTCTTATTTCCGTCTCTTCCCGGTTCCTCTTCACGCTTTCATTCACTCCAGACTCATATTTTCTTCTCTCCAAACACGGTTATTATAATTTTCTCAGCCTCTGCAGTTTCTTTAAATCCATTTTCTTCTCTCTTAGGGACATTTCACCAATATCTTCCTCTCTCTCGCCTCATCTTCAGCTTTCCATCATTGTTCTCCGTCTCTTCCTGTCTACTTCCCATCTACTTCCCGTCTACTTCCTGTCTACTTCTGTCTACTTCCCGTCTACTTCCCATCTACTTTCCGTCTACTTTCTGTCTACTTCCCGTCTACTTCCTGTCTACTTCTGTCTACTTTCTGTCTACTTCCCGTCTACTTCCTGTCTACTTCTGTCTACTTTCTGTCTACTTCCCGTCTACTTCCCATCTACTTTCCGTCTACTTCCCGTCTACTTCCCGTCTACTTCCCGTCTACTTTCCGTCTACTTTCTGTCTACTTCCCGTCTACTTTCCGCCTAAATCCCGTCTACTTCCCGTCTACTTCCTGTCTACTTCCTGTCTACTTCCCATCTACTTCCCATCTACTTCCTGTCTACTTCCCATCTACTTCCCATCTACTTCCCGTCTACTTCTGTCTACTTCCCATCTACTTCCCAACTACTTCCCATCTACTTCCCGTCTACTTCCTGTCTACTTCCCATCTACTTCCCGTCTACTTACTGTCTACTTTCCGCCTACATCCCGTCTACTTTCCGTCTACTTCCCGTCTACTTCCTGTCTACTTCCCGTCTACTTCCTGCCTACTTCCCGTCTACTTCCCGTCTACTTCCTGTCTACTTCCCGTCTACTCCCTGTCTACCTCCTGCCTACTTCCCGTCTACTTCCTGTCTACTTCCCGTCTACTCCCTGTCTACCTCCTGTCTACTTTCCGTCTACTTTCCGTCTACTTCTGTCTACTTCCCGTCTACTTCCTGTTTACTTCCTGTCTACTTCCAGTCTACTTCCAGTCTACTTCCCGTCTACTTCCTGTCTACTTCCTGTCTACAGGGTCATACTGGAGCTTTTTGGAAACCCAAACACGACTAAAGGTCAAAATCAATAAACCTTTTTAGATGTGTTTTTCTTTTTTATATTTGCTCTCTGCAGTGAAACACATATTGTACCAAATGATAAATATATTATTAATTGTATTGATGATAATAATGATTATTATGTGTTGTAGCTGGAACATAATTTAATTTCCTCTGCACATGACAAACATACTGATTTCATCTTTTAATATTTAATGTAACTGCGCCTCAATAATTACCAAAAGCAAACAAGTCCATGTTTATCTTTTAGCTTCCCTTCAAATTAAAAGCACACGGTCCATAATCTCTTCTGTTTCCTGTCTCCAAACACATTAATAAATAAAAGTTTTCACACCATTTGGGGAAAACTCGACTTGTTTTGTGTCATAAATCAATCGGAAGCAGATATAATGTTGAAACCTTTGATGCAGCACGTTGAGACTCAGCTGGACTGAATGCTGATGAAGCAGCGAAGGGTGAAGCTAGTTTTATCTGTCCGCTCTCCTCCACCCAACCAAAGCAGGAGCCTCAATCAAACGATTTCCAATAGTAGTTAGCAATGATTTCTGTCTCTTTCACTTCCATGTAAACCTTTTCCTCTTCACTCCCTTTCTGAATCTATTTCTTGGCCTTATTTTTCTTTAGTATCGGTCCATCTCACCTTCTCTGTCCTTCTCCCAGTTGTGTGGTTTTTTTTATCTTCAGCCGGTCTTATCCAGCCCACCCAACCCAATACACTCGTTGGCAAAACCACTTATCACACTTCAATTTGTTTTCCCAGAGTGGTGTGTGTGTGTGTGTGTGTGTGTGTGTGTGTGTGTGTGTTGTTGTGAGGCAGAGAAACACAGAGAACCGAAGGAGCCGACACACTGAGACGGAGAAGCAAACGGCCTCACCGCATCTCTGAAACACAAACACACGACTGTAACTGAATTAATGACCTTCATGACACGTATTTGATGTTTTTATTCGTTAGGTTTTTATCACATGTGTCTCTGGTTTTCATTTTTGACGCTATTTGAATAAAAGAAATCACACTTTAAACGAGATGAAACAGGAGGAAGTCTGTTAGGAGTACGTTAAGTTGAGGCACAACAGTCACATTTCAGATTAACCGACTACACGGCTGCAGATTCATTAGCTGCTGACACAACCCGTTGTAAAGAAAGCAAGCGATAGTTTGGTATTGATGCTGTTGCTTCTCTTCTTCTCTCATTTGTTTCGTTTCCAGCTGAGCGGACGCAGTAAACCCATCATGGTGGCGTCAGGATGTTGATGTGCCGTCACGCTCCAGCTCAGGTACGATCACACCGAACCGGCGTGTTTGTGTGTGTCACGTGTTCTCAGCGTGGGCTGACGTGTGGGATTTTTAGTTGTGAGTGTGTCTGCTTGTGTCCAACTCTACTTTGAGTTATCCTGATACAATCATGGTGAAACGACTTAAACGTCTGCGCAGACCCGTCCGCAGTGCAACATACAGGAACTAGGTGGCGCCGTGCGTGTTGATCTGCAGAGACTCCGCCCTCTGCTGGTATTTTCTTATTATTTTACTGGACCCGGGCGCCTCTAGACTGCAACCTCAGGGCAATGTGTGTGTAGCCCCCAGCCACACAGGTCGAGAGGTCAGGACCGGTATCATAGCAACCAGGTTACATCACTGTGTTTGAAAAATGTATGAATGGATCCAATTTTTTTTCTATATTTGAAAAATGGGTAAATGGAGAATAAATATAGAGGCTAAATTATACCACACCCACACCGTCATACTCATAAATAGACAAGCCTGTCATCGGATGCTTAAATAAACATTCAACATACGTGACGTCTCTCTGCACCGCTCCTCCTGCCTCCATATGGTTTAATAATAAACATGTTATATATATTCAAAAATCTGCCTTCGCTCATTTACATAATCGCCAAAACAGCTCGATGGCCTGACGTTCACGCCGGGACTCATGATATATCACATCACTTTATCTGCATGGAAGCTGGAGAGTCACTGCTGTGGGCAAACCCTGCTCTGACTCTGTGTATATGTATAATTTAGTCACCATGGTGTGTGTGTGTGTGTGTGTGTGTGTTTGTTTGTGTGTGTGTGTGTGTGTGTGTGTGTGTCTGCATCCGCTCTGTGTGTAGTAGATCCTGTTTGGAGATTAATTACCTGACCCGACAGCCAAAGGTCAGCGAAGTATAAAGACCTGCGTGCTTGTGTATGAGTATATGTATGAGTGTGTGTATGTTTATGTGTATGTGTAAAGCTCCTCTTTGCCAGTACGATTTATAGCCTATAGAGTACTACAGAGGTCATTCTGGGGCCATCTAGCCAATCGCTTCTCTTCTTCTGTTCAATGGTTGTTACTAAAAGCTGCAAGGAGCCTTTTTACGGTCGTAGATTTTCTTCTCTAATAATTCATGTGGCTGAAAGAGACTCTGTGTTATTCTCCGTATGTGCATCCAGATACATGTGATATATATATATATATATATATATATATATATATATATACATACTATATACTATATACATATCGACAGCCACGTTAGCTGCTTAGTGAGGCTGTTGTTCAGCATGCTAGCACCCAGCAGAAATAAAATAATAATAATACTAAATAGCCAAAAAGCTAATATTGTTGTTAAAGAGTGTGGTGGATGAGGTGAGAGGAGAGGAGGAGGAGAGGAGGAGAGGAGGATGGACTCCACTGGATGGACTCTGGCAGGTAGATTGAACTCGGCGTGTCTCTACGGAGACGGACTGGCTGCCTGTACTTGCTGCCTGCTTGGTCAGCAGGCCTCAGCAGTCGGAGCTGAGCCTAAAAACGTTGCAAACAGACTGTAAGTAATTGGCTCTGCTCAATACTTTGATAAATGCCTCCTTCTCTGCGCTCCCCTCCAGACCTCCTTTCTCCTCTATGCCTCCACTTCAGTTATTAGTTTAACTGAGGAAACGGTGGAGTCTGCTAATTTAGATATTAGAGCATCGCGTATTATTATAAAGTATAATGTGATGTCTAATATTAGAAAACACAGAGATGATTGTTGATGATGTGAACCATGCAGGCTGCACAACATCCTGTTACAGTCGCTGTTGTTCTCAATCTGCTCTCCTCTGCACTTGTCTCCTCCTCTTTCTTTTCTTTTCTTTTCTTTTCTTTTTTTCCTTTTTCCTTGTTTCATCTCCAATTTCTCCTTCCTCTCTCCTTTAAATTAATCTCTCCTCTTTCATTCCCTTGTGGTCTCCCCTATTTTTCCACTCTTTTTTTAATCTCCTCTCTTCATTGTCTCTCCTTTACTGTCACCCCTCATCTCTTCTACCCCTCTCCTCCCCTCCTTCCATCCCATCCCTATCTTCTCCTCCTTCTTTCCTTTCCTTTCCTTTCCTTTCCTTTCCTTTCCTTTCCTCTCCTCTCCTCTTCTCCTCCCTCTTTCCTTTCCTTTTCTTTCCTTTCCTTTCCTTTTCTTTCCTTTCCTTTCCTCTCCTCTCCTCTCCTCTTCTCCTCCCTCTTTCCTTTCCTTTCCTTTCCTTTCCTCTCCTCTCCTCTCCTCTCCTCTTCTCCTCCCTCTTTCCTTTCCTTTCCTTTCCTTTCCTCTCCTTTCCTCTCCTCTCCTCTCCTCTCCTCTCCTCTCCTCTCCTCTCCTCTCCTCTCCTCTCCTCATCCATCCGCGTCCCCGAGGGCAAACCACGCTTCTCTACACCCCGCCCGGCCGCGCGCTGAGTGATGCATGTGTGTGTGTGTGATGAGGACCCGCGGGGAGGGGGAGTGTGTGTGTGTGTGTGTGTATGTGTGCAGTTTGTTGAGTGTGTCGGGGCGAGAGAAAGACAGACAGAGAGAGAAACGGAGAGTGGAGCAGCAGCAGAACAGTTTCTCTCCTCTGCTTCACTCTGACATCAGATAATATGCGTTTCGCTTCCAGTGCGGACTGGCACTAGAAGAAAAGGTAAGAAAGCTTCCTGCTACACTTCTGCTCTGTTTGTGGACAGATGTGTGTGTGTGTGTGTGTGTGTGTGTGTGTGGTGTGTTTGCATAGCTCCATGCGGGCATCACGGGCTGCTCATCGTGGCTGTTAACGACCATGTGGAGCAGCTCTGTGGTGCCAAAACGTCCTGAAGCTGCTTTAAATCCTGTCTATAGATACATTATACATCATATTCAAAGCAGGCTGTATTCAACCATGAATCTACATCTACTCTGACAGCCAGTTATCATAATCTATTAAATGAATCTGACATATCTGCAGGCTCGACACAGCCAGCATCATGTTTCCTCTCTGTCCTATATTCACCTGAAGTTTTTTTTTTTGTAGGAGCGTGAGTGAAATGTTAAAGATGTTGCGGGTTTTTATTTTATTTTTATTTTTGTTTATTGTTTTTTTACATTAAGCCCTCCTGACCAACGCTTTCACGCAAAGTTCTTCCCAGTTGAAGGAGCGTCACCGCCCTGCGCCCCCGGGGGACAGCGCGCAGCCTGGGGGCGCAGGGAGTGTGAGGCTCCGGTAGGATTAACAACTCTGACACTTAATGCAGAGAGAAAGTTAATGAAACAAATCTGCTGCCGTCTGGTGTTAATACGACCTGGATTTCACGCGTGACTTCAACCGATGAGTGTCGTAAATGTGAATCTGTACCTTTTGTGTCCTGTTGTTTCAGCGATGAGACAGCCTGAGGTTGGAGTGAATATTGCTCAGATGATGTTGAGCTTTTTTTTTTTGGCTGTCAAGTTAACAGAGAGAGAAAAAACACACGACTTCCGGTTAAACTTTAGAAATAAAGCCACACAGCTCAGATTAGAAACTGTGTGTCAGTGTGTGTCTCTTTACTAAAAAACAAATGCACAATTTAGAGTTACATTTTGATAATGTTTCAATGTTTGAATCTACCCATACAGCACAATTTAGTTTTTACCCCATCCTCTCGAAACATTAGTTTTATTTTGAAGGCCGTTTCGCTCATTTACAGACTTCCTGTTCCTCTCGTCTTTTTCTGTCAAACTTGACGTGTGCGGGGCTTTTTGAGTGAACTAGATCAACGTCGTTAACCAGACTCAATATTATATTTTATTGTTTTAAAACGCAGCCACAGTTCATTAATTAATGTTGCGTAACACTGTGTTGGATAATAAAAATATATTATTATTATTATTATTATTATGGGGAATATGTGTAAAGTAAATAAAGAATAGGGTCAGTTTCAGGTTTAAATATGACATAGATTTACTTTATTAATCTTCTTCATCTTATTCAGCAAACATTGATATTGATTTCTGTATTAAAAAGGTCTGTTCAGCAGTGCAGAAGCAGCCTGGATCGTAGTTTATATCACATTGTGCAGATGTTTATGTGTATTTATATCCATATTCATGTGATTTCAGCTGTGAGGCAGATCTGCACTGTCTTATGAGCATGAATTAGTTTTCTAAGTGTGACAGCAGCAGCAGCAGGCTGGATGTGGGGATCCTCCTTCCTTTGCAGCAGGGCTTCCCTGGGCTTTTCCTCTGCTTCTCTCTGTCTCTGCAGCTTTTCTGGGGCTTCCCTTGTTTTCCCTGCACCAGCCTTAAGCCCAGCCCTTCCTCCATCTATCTCTCTGTCTCTGAGGCCATACAACTCCCCTCCCTCCATCCTTGAGGAAAAAGGCTGTAGGATGCTATAGCGATGCAGCATGTTTCCAGTAATGCTGCATCAGACACATGATTGTCCGTGTTTTAGGGGCAACTGGAGCCGTGTTTGAACACAGTAATGATCAGGCTTTTGCTTTTCTATCCTTTGATGTTAGATATTTGCTTGTCTTACAACACCACCAACATGTTTGAGCTGCTTTACCTTTTAAATTGGCTGATGGATTATTCATTAACGCTGCTCCCTCCTCTCTCTATCGCCTTCTCTCTGTCTCCCCTCATCCTCTGCTCCATTACCTCCCTCTCTTTGGCTCTTGCTTCCTCCCATCTTCTCCGTCCTCGCCCCTCCCTTCCCATCCTGTTCTCTTCTTCCTGCTCCTTCGGCATCTCCTCCCGTTCTTAGATCCTCTACATATTTTTGTTCGTGTTACATTTCACATCTAAGACAGATTCTCTCATCCCGGGCCACTCACACACACGGAGGCATATGTTCCTCTGTGTTCTGCATCTTTTAACCTTTATTTACCCTGGAGGTTACGTGTGGTGTTTTCATCACCGCCCCACCTCACACTCATACATTTACAAATTGCACTTGGGAACAACTCCAGTACGAGCCGCAGCTTTGCACTGTTGGTTTATGAGCTGCTGTCCAGCTCGGCTGTTAAAGTGGAAATCTGCAACGTTATGCTAGAATAAGAATATGCAGCTCCAAAGATGGGAACAAATAAAACTTTAAAACCTGCAAAATCTAAATGTATTTTTGTAGTTACAGCAAATGTTCAGTATTTAAAATTTTAATTTAAAATATGCAAGATACATGTGACGTAATACTGCTGCAAACCTGACGGTTATAACATAAATAATATCCTATTTGTGATTGTACATCACACCAAGAGCAACATACCGAAGAAGAAAATAAACATTTATCTTCTTTATCAAAGTAACCATCGTTCACTATTTTTTTAGTCTCAACATCTCATTATCTCCTCCCTCCTTCCTCCCTCCTCTCTCCCTCCTTCCTCCCTCCTTCCTCCCTCCTCCATCTCCTCCGTCTCCTCCATCTCCTCCGTCTGATTGCTCTCTTGGGATACATACAGGGCTGTTTCCATACTTCCAGCCTCTCATTCATAGCCTATTTTCACAGTTTTTAATTACACAAATGATCTTACTGATTGGTGCAGGGTACGACTGTGCACGTCTGACTGCAGGGTGTTACATATATAAACAGAGACAAGGGGATTGATTATTCCAGACTGACGCACTGATTGGTTGACATTTACTAACATTTGGAGAGAAGAAGTTTGAAGTGGCGTCATTTTGTAGGTTTAAGTGTTGCTTCTTATCAGATCCGTGTTATGTGAAATACTACATACATGAGCGAACAGACTTATGTTCTTCTATCCCTGTAACTCCAGCTTCATCATGGATGAGATAAAAACAGACAGACGGAGACTCCTGATGTCCAATAAATCCAATAAATAAAAAATAATCCAGGATATAGACTTTAAGACTGGAAGACAAGCAGAAAACAAACAGAGAAGATTTACAATAAGACAATAATAATAATAATATATTCAGATCATCTTTAACACGGCACTCCCAGCAGCACGGAGAGACGTGTGTGTGTCCAGAGCAGGATAACACATAGCAGGAAGGCTTGACAACAGAATAACTGCTGCTGAGAGGCATCTGATCAGTTCCTCTGCACTGAAATCATGCTGTTTTATTAACTTTGACACACACACATGCAGTCATGTGATTTTATATGTTATATTCTTGGAAACGTTTACAGCAGTAAAGTGCAGCTGACCTGGCCGGGTGTGTTATGAACCAGAGTAACTCCTCTCTAATGGTCGTGGTGTATTTGTTTACATTGACATTTGCTTCCTCTCATTCTTCCTTTCCTTCTCTCACCTTTACACCTCACCTCCGCCTCCATCTCCCTGCGGCTCTCCCCCTTTTGTTGCTTTCTAATTTCTTTAATTTACATTGAATTAACTTGTTACCCTTTCCTAACCCTTCCCTCCACATTACTTATATATGTAACCTCACTCATTCACATCTTCTCTCTTGCTCTAACCCGAGCCTCATTAATATGAATGAGGATTATAGCGTCATATGTAAGGCCTGTTTTATTCTCTCCTATGAGCCTGATGCATCCATGTGCTTTTAAAAGTTTATTTTAGGTTTTACTACATTTGTTTGATCACCAGGATGCACACAGTGAGTTTTAGTGAGTAACAGTTAATATGAAACATTAACATAACCAATTTACCCCAGTGGTCAAACACGGTACTGCATCCTGCCATTATTAAACTGCACATAAAGGTCAATTCTTACTTTTTTTTTTATAGGTCGAATTTTATCCATTAAGATTTAATATTTGTTGAGTTAAAACTGGGCTTTAAAAAAATGGAAATAAATCTGCACAGAGCTTCTCTGATTGGCTGTAAGCAAATCTATTGCAGCTATTAGATTCAAATGCATATGTCTGCTTGTGCTTCCTCTACCCTTGACTGAGTGTTTGTGCATCAGGCTGCCTGTTTTTCTCTGTGCTTGAGGGATCGTTCATTAGCATGCATGTGTGTGTGTGTGCGTGTGTGTGTGTGCAGCATGCTCCTTCTCCTCTCAGTGATTGCCTATTAAAAGCTCAGAGTCCTGCCCCGGCATCAGGACTCCTGGGTGAGTGAACCTGCTCAGGGGAAGTTTACAGCTGAACACCAGGAGCAGCTGCAGGACATTTTATGAAGGCTCCTTCTGTTTGTTGTATTAATCCATCCTTCTCTGATATATTACTATGAAATATATATTTTTTAATCTCTAGCTATTGTTCATCTTTTACTCTCACACTTAAAATGTCATTTTCTCCTCCTTCTCTTTGATCAACTCATTTGTCTTCCTATGCTCCTGTCCTCCTTCACTTTTCTCCTTCTCTCCCCTCTTACTTCACCATTCATCATCTTATTTCTCTCCTCCTCTAATTATTATTTCCGCCAGTCATAAGCCTGTGGGGGAGCAAGTGTTTGGTCGTGTGTGTGTGTGTGTGTGTGTGTGTGTGTCTCAAGGACTTCTGATGGGTGATTCACATTCCTTATGAGCCTTTGTCTTTTTTCTTGCATACATCTATATAAGAAGACTTATACTATATATAAATACATCTACGCTGGTTGCATCTAATGGTAATATAAACGGCTATAATATAAACATTTTTGAATGGTGAATTATGCAAAAATATTCCAGTAAAGACACCAGAATATAAATATATAGACCTGGACAGTCTCTCTTTCCATCGTCTGCCTTCATTTCTCCTTTCATGTCTCTTTAGCTGCACTTTTGTCTTGGTTCCCTTCATATTATCTCCTTTTCCCACACTCAACTCGTCCTGCTGTCAGAGCTGCAGCATGTGTTGTCATCTGAGGGCGTAATCATGAGTATCGGTGGAGGACTCTGCAGGCTGCTGCAGGTCGGATCAGTGCTGAGTGGACTGTAGGATTGAAGGACTCAGTGGTATTTACAGTGTTACTGTAATGATACACTGGAGATGAACAGAGCCCACTGAAAAAAAAAACTAATCTTCTCCTCTGAGACAAAGACATTTCTTCAAGTCTCAATTCTTATCTCATTAAAGCACATTTCTGCTTTTCATAGAAAAAGATTTTCACCACAGTCTCTGTAAAAGACAGAAACATCCAAAATTAAATATTAATACGATTTAATATCCTCCCTCCTGTGATCCAAGATCTCACTCATTGTGGCAAATATGATGCGGTTAAGACTTAGTTAATGATTGATTGATTAATTGATTGATTGAGAATGTGTAAATGTTGTCTGTCAGATGTCTTGAATTGTTTTATTTTGCAATATAACCCGCAGGCAGACAGGAAGTGGATTACGCTGCAGTTATTTCCTTGATAACCTTTTTATCTGCGGTGAAATCTCGACACTGTTGGAGTTGACTCTGACCGCAGCCTCTGGTGGGAGCAAACTATTAACTTCATGGAGGCTGAAGGGAGAGTTGAAGTTTTCATAGAGAATTGATTTTGGGCAGAATATCACTTTATACACACATTGAAGTGTACAAAAACACCAATGTACTTCATCCATCATCCGTTTCATTTAGAAACACACTCGTTCACGTTCAACAGATTGCTGTGCACCCGCTGAGACACACACACACACACACACACACACACACACATATGCACACACACCCCACCAGTCCACCCACATACAGTCATTGGTCGGAGTCCAGGAACTGTGCCACCAGCTGTCCCCCTATTGGCTGTTTTCCTGATGTAGGAAGCGCGTGTGTGTGTGTGTGATGGTAGGGAGACCTCTCTCTCTCTCTCACTTTGATTTAATCTCTCTCCGTCAGTCTCACATGCTAAAACTCAGACTTCAGACTAAAAAAAACCTCAACAGCAGATTAAACTAATTTCATCAGCAGCGTTACATAAATCACATTAAGATGAAAACATAAACAAAACAAGTAGAAAACAGGACAACGGAAAAAAAAATGGAAGCACGTTCAATAAAGATTAAAGTGATTGGTGATCTTTCCAATATTATCATTATTATTATGTGATTGGTTGACATTTTTCTATGAATTCAGGGAGGGGCTCATCTCATCAATACTCGATTATTCTCTGTCTCTCCTCTTCAGTGTCAGTCAGTAGAATAAGATCGAGGTCATAGTCGGCCACACACACACACACACACACACACACACACACGCTGTGATTGCTTATTGCATTTTAAAGCCATCAGCCGTCACCAGTAACGCTCTGAATGTGTGTGAATCCTGCGTATTTGTGGTCGGGTGTGTAGTAACTTGATATTCCACATTTGGTTTTAATTAATTGATAAATTACAGTATTGATGCTGCAGATTCTCCAACGAGCGAGAAGCTGGAATAAATAAAACTGAAGAAAAGCCTTTTTCTTTCCATCAGAGCCGGAAGTGATGCAACATCATGGTGTCATGACGACTGATAGTTATGTTTGAGTGACAGACGTCATCTAGTGGGCGTAATAATTATGACCCGGGGTTCAGATGACGTCCATATAAGGTGACTTCCTCATCATAGTTAGTTAGACGTTCAAGACTAACTGGACATCTTATCCATCTGAAAGAGTCACGTTGTCACGTTGGGATATTTTACTTTATGTTACAGGTTTAAGGTATTTTATTAGGTAAGTTTTTCCTCACCTGAATCGAGGGTCAAAGGTCACTCCCTGTACAGATTGTAAAGCCTTTTTTGGGGGTTTGTTAAGAAAGATACGATGATGACGATGATGATGATGATGATGATGATGAAGATGATGATGATGAAGACATTTTGACACGTTTTGTCAGTGGATTCGTTTTAAATGTTGCAGGGAGGACTAGAAGAAGTGTGTTTTCATTTTTCCTTGTTGTCTAAGTGGTTTCATGTAAGAAGCTTACAGACTTAAACACTCGGCTGGATGTGAGGAGTTACTGTTAAACACCCTTAAAGCTTTTGTGTGTGTTTATATGAAAGCAGGAGAGGGTTTTTTGTTTGCCTCATGCTGCTGTTTCATGTCATTAAATGTGTGTGTGTGTGTGTGTGTGACCTCTGAGCGTTTATTACAGAAACATGTCATCTCCTCAGGCTCTGTAGCTTGTTACATCTGATCTATACTGTCATATTTATCCAGTTTAAAGATGTGAGTGAATTACTAAAGCTATAACATTTAATACCTATCATATAACAAATAAATATCAAACACGCCGTAGTTTACCACTGAGCTGCTCCACAACCGTGTGATGAAACTCTTCATGCAGGATGTGGATGCATCTTGCAGAAGCTCTTGGCTCTCATTATGCATCTCTGATGGTGCTGCGGCTGGTAGGATGCAGCTGCAGTTTAGACACTCAGCGATTTATATTCTTCAAACAAAGATCAATGCAAACATTCAGATTTTCTGTGAGAACCAAATCTTGAAAGGATGGATTTGTAATGCACGTTTCATGGATTCAGTGGCAATGAAATATTTAACAACTAGACTAAAAGATGTGCTGTGGAGATTTGACCAGTAGTGGGCTCCTTCTGTATCATGTGATCTACCAATATAAAGGTGGAGGTTTCACTAGCAAGGACCACACCCTCAACAAGATACGTTTAAATGATTAAATGAAGAGGAAGAGTCGGGATTAGTAACTGCTGGAGATGAAGGAGGGGGCTGAGCTCTGACTCAAAGAGAGCGCATGCGCATTGGGAAATACCTGGCGCTGCACCTCAGTGACGTCACGCGTAACGGCTCTGGCGGTGGTTGGCTCAGGTGAGGAAGCCGGGAGCGCGGGAGACTCGTAGATTGTTGTTGTTGAGTAGAGATGAAGGTCCAACGTCACCGGCGCTGCTGGTGAAGGGAACCGTTGCAGCGGGCGACGGTTCAGTCCCGGATGTCGGACTCCGTTTGTGGATGTGAAGTCAGCGGGATTGAAGAGGAGTGCACCGGAGGAGCCGCTTGCTCCGGCGGGTATGCCTGGAGCGTCTACGGTTGTCGGCCCGGGAACCGCCGGGAGTCGGAGGGATCTTGTTAGCGGAGTCTGAGCGGAGGTGTCCTCATGGAGGTGTCCGTGAGGCCGGTATGTTGCACCGCTGCGGTCTGCCTGGTCGGTCGTGGCTGCAGGAGACCAGCAGACTGGATCACGGGTTGACCTGCAGCTCCTGGTCTGAGGTGAGTTGATGCTTTTTGATGTTTTAATAATGCAATCATGCAATCTGACAGAAACCTGCTGATATCTGGAGGCAGCTCTGTTAATGGACTGACTGGGATAAAGATAACCTGAGACTGTGTGCAGGTCAGGAAGAGGAGGAGAGCCGGGTTATTCATATTAATGCAAGAGGTGTGGGTTAGGGCGTGGTTCAGGTGTAGTTGAGGCCTGCTTCAGGCGTGCTTCAGGTGTGGTTGAGGCGTGCTTCAGGTGTGGTTGAGGTGTGCTTCAGGCGTGCTTCAGATGTGCTTCAGGTGTGGTTGAGGCGTGCTTCAGATGTGCTTCAGATGTGCTTCAGGTGTGGTTGAGGCGTGCTTCAGGTGTGGTTGAGGCGTGGTTCAGGTGTAGTTGAGGCCTGCTTCAGGTGTGGTTAGGGCGTGGTTCAGGTGTGTTTGAGGCGTGCTTCAGGTGTGGTCCTCCTAACTTGCTAGTCTGAAGCTTACTTCAGTATGTAAAACACTTCTTCTTCTTCTATTTTTGCACCATGTAATCATAACTAAACATGTAAACACTACAGATGAGATCAATGACATCACAGTAAACAAACTAGGGAACACGTGATCAATGAATCAGGAACAACCTGCTAATCAATGAATCAATAAAGCACTTTAACGACAATACAGTAGATAATAATAATGAGAGAATAAACAGGAGATATGATATTAATGAATGAATCATTAGGTAATGATTAATGAGTCGTGCCTGAAGTAAACTGCATCATTCTGAGTATTAACTGGCCTTCTCGCGCCCTCTCAAGCATGTAGTCCTCCATTATGAGTTATTACAGAAGTGCTAATTAATGATTCATCAATTATCAAGTCTTCACTGCTCCCTCAGTAACTCTTGGGTTAATTTAACTTATATATAACATCTGGTGCCTCATTACAATGTGACTCAAATCCCCCAAAAAATGTCCTTAAAAATAAATGCTTAAATGTGTCCTGAAGGGAAAAAAAAGAATAATTCAATATTCATACGGTGAGTGGATATTCTTGCTTTCTACGCTGTAAATAATTTAGATTATCCCCTAAACGAGCTCGGACGTTTGCACCGTGAGAGAACGAGCCAGCTGTTTATTCGTCTCTTCTTCTGTGTTTCCCTGCAGCGAGGTGTTGTAGTTTTTAGACAGCGGCTGGGTCAGAGCGGGGGTCAGTCGTTGCTCATTGTTCCTGGACACACGGCTACAGCTGCTGCTGCTATTCAACACACACACACACACACACACACTCACACACACATCCATGTTCACACACACACAACAAATTCACTGAAACACACTCCAAATTAGAGGTCAGTGTATAAACAGTTTTTTTTTAATTGCAACCTCAATCTTTCAAACATGAAACTGATTTTTTCCTCCCACACACGCGCGTCAGAGGCCTCGCCGACGCCGACAGACACGCAGCTTCCTCTGTGTGTCAGCGCGTGTTTTGTTCTGCTCGTGTGTATTGTGTGCAGGGTTTTCTCTCTTATCTGGCTGCCTGCCTGCACCAAACGTCTGGCTGCTCTTCCTGATAACACTTTGTTGTTCAGCCCTCTTGTAGCCACACATTCGTTTTTCTGCAGTAGACTCAACTTTCATTGAACTCTATTGTCACTGTGTTGGCGCACAGATCAGGACCGGAGAGACGCGGTGATGTCATGCAGTCATTTAACGAGCGGCAACGCTAAAATGAATGTGAAGATTTTGATAAATCTTTGCAGCTGCTTTTCAGCCATTTTGGCGTTCTCTTTCTTCTTCTGGTGACCTGTTTTTTTTATCAGATAAGAGCGCCCCCTATAGCAGTGAAAATCCTGTTAATGGCAGGGAAAATATTACATTTACTGGGAACTATTTTAAGCAGCGGATTCATACATCACATCTTTCAGGCTTTTCAGAAATGTAATCTGTAACAGTTTTATTGTGTTTTCCTGCTGCAGGTGAGATGCAGTGTTTCAGTCATTCACAGCCTGTCGTGTGTTCGATGTAATAATTTCATACAGACTGAAAACAATAACTGTGTTAGAGGTGAAAGGAAACACTGAAGGGTCTCACAGGAGTTAATGTGTGATGTATAAAACACGGCAAACTCTCTCTCGGTATGAATAAAGCTTTAGATTAAATAAATATGATCAGCAGCAGCTCACATACACTCAGGATCAATTATCCTTTAAAAATGATATCATTACAAAACCAATAATATTCAGTGGGGTCCAAAAAGTCTGAAAAAGTTAATATTTAAACCTGGAAATAAGGATTCAGAAATATTTAAAAACGCTCATTCAAGTAATCCAGTGTTTTAAATATAATGATATAACACATGATAAAAACACATCACCACGATGGAAAACGAAACAGCTTCTATTCATTCTACATCTACATCCAAACATCTTGAAAGGTGCAGAAACACCGAAACAGCAAAATCAATTCTCCAGAAGCACCTGAAGCTGAAACCATCAGGAGCAGTAAATGAACAGAGCATCACCTGCCATCTAAAGGTCACTAGCAGGCCTTCAAACATGTGGTTGATGTGGTGGAGAAACAAAGATCCTGGATTTAAATCATGTACGTGTGCACATAAAAGCATCGCTGTGAAACAAGCTGTATAAAATCTATAGATAGAGTACATAAAGAGCTACCTGTAGCTGCAGGTGAGAGCTATGATGTATTATTTTAAACTCCAGTCCTACCAGGAACGTGTGCCTGCTCATGTTTGATTGGTGTTGGATGTAACGGTCACAGCAGTGGAGCCACATTCAGCCGTCCTGCATCACGACTGCTTTTCTCTTCTGCTTCTTTGTCTGCTTTCTGCTTTTTGTTTCCGTCACAGTTTTTCTCTCTGAAATCTCTCCAGATGCTCCTCTGATTTACTGGCTCACAACCCGAAAGCCAAACAGGCCTGTTAGCCTGTTAGCCTGTGTGTGTGTGCGTGTGTGTGTGTGTGTGTGCGTGTGTGTGTTTGTTGGCTCCGTGTCCCCCTCTTGTTACGCTGCCTCTCTGTCTGTTCCCTCTGAGCGACTCACTCGTTCATCCCATCATCCCTCGCTTCCTTTCAGCCTGTCACGCACAACGCTGAAGGCTTTGTTTCAGAGCCTGACACTGAATGGCACTCATAGTGTCTCTCTCACACACACACACACACACATACATACACACACACACACACATACATACACACACACACACACACACACACACGCACAATTCAAACGTTTTATCATTAATTAAATTAATCATACAAAACGTTAAACTGATAAAAAGAAGCTGAATTTGGTTTGAGGACATTTGAAGATCAGTTTGTGTGTGTGCGTGTGTGTGCGTGTGTGTGTGTTAAGCTACAAAAGTTGCAGAGGAAGTGAGAGAGCTCCTCTACCAGCTGTGGATGAGGTGAGTTAGTCCCTCAGCTCCAGTTTGCCAGCAGCTCTGACAGTTCGTGGAGACTCAGCCAGAAGTTATTTTTAACTTTCTTCAGGTTTTGATGCGTTTGGGGACGCGGGGAAATACAACAGCCGACATTGTCAGCCCCGTGCCGCCTGGTAGAACCAGAGGCTTTTTAAGGCTTCTTTTTATTATCATCATGTTCTAGATGATGAATGTATCCTGTGAGGAGTCTGTTGCCTCTGTGCAGCATCCAGACTGCAGCCAGCGTTTGGTGCCCTCGGCGAGCTTCATCTCAGTCCTCCTCTGCTTTTTCTCATTTTCTGACCTGCATCCCTGATGGCTTTTGTCTTTTCATCTTTAAAATTGTTCCTCAGGCTCTTCTGGCCCACACACACACACACACACACACGCGCGCTCCACCTGCTCAGCCCTGAGCCTTCGTTGGACCTGAGGAGTTACAAACAAGGCTTCCCTGACATGATGTAATTAATCTTGTACATTGTGTAAACAACATGTTTATGTGGTACAAGCTGTAAACACTTTTACATTATAAATGGGAAATATTACCCGTTTATGTATTTTAGGTCATTTTAGTTCTGCTTGAATTTCTTCCTTGTTGACTGACTGGATTCATCGCTGATCTGCAGCGTTTTACTCAGCGCTGCCTCTAGTGGCCAGACGCTGCACTACAACAGTCTCCACTTCTACCTCCGTACTGTTAAATATGCAATAACTTCCTGTGCTGTCATTAATTTTAAATGTATCTATCTATCTTATCTATTTTATCTATCTATAATGTAGGATCAGGGATAAGATGATAGGAAGATACATTTAATCATGAGTTGCATCTAAAAAAATAAAAACTTCAATCATGCCAATATTTTACTTTAAATTTATGGCTAAAGTTCACTTTAACATTTGGGGCGACGACAGGCTGAAAATGAGGTCAAGTATGATCAAACAAAATATATCACTCACACACACACACACACACACACACACACGTCTACCCTCATTAATCCATGTAAGATAGAAACTTGATCAACCCACAGACAGTTTTCTACTTAACTTCCATTAACTTCTGTTGTGGTTTGCATGTACGTGTTTCTATGAAGCACAGATGATCACATCACATTTATCCCGATTCAACACACTTTAAAACAAACGGATCATAATAAAACTCACATTCAGTGGTTTCATATTTATTATTATTATTATGCAAAAACTTGAATAAAATCCACATTTAAGATTAAAGCTTAAAAAACTGTTTGATAGTTTAGGTTTGATAAATACACACACACACAGGCTTGTTATCATGTTGTTCCATATTGCAGCTATAGTTCATATTACACTTTTGATTAATATTCTGACCTTTTTCAGCAAATAAATAAAATAAATAAATTTCCAACATGGCCGTCAGATGGTTTGTTTCTTCATAATAATAATTCCCTTAATTTAAAACCGATGATTTGTCTTTTTCTTGTTCCCTGGAGCCTCAAACACAGATTCTTGTGTGTTTGTGAGTCTGCAGTAAAGGTCGAGCAGCATTTAACACCGTCCGCCTCCTCACGCTGCTGTCATAACTTCTAATCTGATCTCTTTGAGGCTGAAAGTGCTCATCTTCATCTTGTAGACTCTTGCCATCTGCTGGCTCTTATGTGTGCTGGTATATATTTTACTTTTCTTTACAGTAAACGTGCTCGTAGATCTTTTATTTTGGAGGCTTGTACGACATTCAGTTATTCTTGAGTCAAATATTCTTAAAACACAGGTCATTAAAGCGTTTATCCTCCATGCTGCTCTCCATGTTGTTGTTGTTGTTGACTTTTCTCTTCCTAATAGCACTAACTGTTGTTTTGCTGTTAAGGCCAAGAACACCTGTACTAACAGGAGCTCGGTGATATTAAATCTGTCTGATGATGGTTTTATGTTGTTTATGCATCAGAATCAGTGCTTGTAGACATGATCTTGAGTTTGAAGTTGTTCTCATTTTACGGCGAAGGCCTCGAGGTGCAAACAGACGTAATTTGTTAAATGTTTACATGACGTTCATGTTTTTGTTGTCGGCGTCGGTTGATCTCGTATTCTGGATAAAAACAACAATAAACAACTGTTGCAGGACTGAAGCTGCTGTTGGGGACAAATCAATAACTGTTAATTCTGCCTTAGTTTGAAAAATGCTCTTAATAAAAACCCGCCGTCCAGCTCAGGTTAATCTGTTCTTCTTCTGTCTGTTAGTCACATTCATTCCTGTGCCATCCTCATCCATTCATCACTTAATTCTCACTCTGCCATCTGTCTGCACTCCCTTAAATCGCCCATTATTCTGTTTAAGTGCAGGTTTGGACCTCGTTTTCTGAACAGAAAAACCTGCCGTTTCTTTTCTGTCTGCATCACAGTCAGGCGGCTGCTGTTGAGCAGGAGGAGGATTCATGGCTTCATTTTAATGTGGGCTAAGCGCCAATGAGATAAAAGCATTTTATTTCAGTGTGATGGAATACATTGAAAATGAGATCAATTAAACTGAGAGATTAAATTGCTGCAGATGTGATGGAGGGAGAAGTAAAGAAACGACAGTTTGAGCCACAACCTGACGTTATGTGAAATCTGCTTATTCTGTAATTAAACTTCTGGCCGACCACCAATTCATTCATCCACAAATGCATCCAGCTCTTATTCACTCTGCAATAATAAGCTGGCTGGTAATTTTATCACTTCCTTTATTCTTGTTTTTTTTGTGCTGACTGCGGTCAGGTTGGTTGGCTCATACAGGTCTGCTTCATCAGCAGAGGGAAGGAGAGGAGGGGGGAGGAGAGGAGAGGAGAGGAGAGGAGAGGAGAGGAGAGGAGGGGAGGGGAGGGGAGGGGAGAGGAGAGGAGAGGAGAGGAGAGGAGAGGAGAGGAGAGGAGGGGAGGGGAGGGGAGGGGAGAGGAGAGGAGAGGAGAGGAGAGGAGAGGAGAGGAGAGGAGAGGAGAGGAGAGGAGAGGAGAGGGTGTATCACTTGTAACACTTGTTTAGTTATGTACACATAAAATGCTGCATGAATGTGTGTGTAGGAACATATATCTGTGTGTGTGCGTGTGTGTGTGTGTGTCTGATTGGTCCCATGCTGTGAACTCCTGCAACTGTTGCAGGGAGTGTCTCATTACCTGCTGGGTAGCTGTTGGAAAAGACCACGATGACCAGCTGGTAACCTGAATCACAACAAGGAAAACACACACACACACACACACACACACATACACACACACACACACACACACACAGATAAATGCATGTTCCTTTTCATCTTTGCATTTTTGTACAATACAAGCACGTATGTGTATGAACTCAGTGAACATGCTACATGCTACATGCTTCATGTGCTCGACACGTCTCGTCTTTGAGTCATTAAAAACTCTTTTTATGGTTTTTATTTCAGTGAACTAAGTCACTGCTCTCTCCGGCTCTTTGATGAAGCCTGGTGGTGCGGAGCTCGTTGTCTCTAATTAACGTTTCAACCACAAAATCAAGAGACTTTTCAAACACTGCATGTGGTAGAATAGACAGATTAAACTCTGTGAAGTACATGAACATGATAGCATGAAGGTAGTTTACTTCCTGAATGACATCCTCATCCACACCGTCTGACTCATCCTGATGCTCTGAACTTTGTTAGCAGGAAGAGAGTGAAACCTGTTACAGTCTGTGATTCATAATCTGTATGAACCTTATTTCACACCTGGAGGCGAGTAGACACACACACACACACACACACACACACACACACACACACATCTGATCCCTGATCTTTTATCGTTTATAGTAAATATGTCAACATTGTTCCTGACTGAGCATTTCTCTTCACAGACTCATCTCTCTTCCCAACAAGCAGCTTTATGATCTGTGTATTTATTCCACACACACACACACACACACACACACACACACACACACACTAGTCAGCAGCATCTTTCTCTAGTTAACACAAGGAACATGTATTGCATCATTGCCACATCCTCCCTAGTGCTGTTGCCGCGGTGATATGCAGACGTGTGTCACTAATGTCACTCAGGCCGAGGCGGTAACGCACCGCTGAGACTGTTGTCTAAATAAATAATAGATGCAGTTTTTAAATGGTTCATTATGTCCAAAATCAATTTATTCAAGTTTGAGTTGTTTGGACCCGGTTTGCTCTGCTAACACACCTCGGTCCTCGGTCACATTCCCCCAAAATACTCCCCCCCTCCCCTACAAAATCATTGCAAATGAAATAGAAGTAAAACAATGTAAAAAAAAACATTTTAATTTATAGATATGAATAAATCTACTTCAGTGCTGCTTATCTTTCTTTTCATTATTAAATATTAAACCAGATTTAATCAGAAACATCTGCTGATATCTCAGTGATATTGAAATCCTCTTTAATTATTAACGCGTCTGCATCATTGCAACAATCTCGTACTACATCTAAACCTCCCCAGATGCTGGACAGATGCAGCCATGTATGTTTTTCCATTTTCCATTCATCTAATTAACCCCCCTCCCCCCTCCTCCCCCCCTCCCCCCTCCCAGGACAGCTACTGTAAAACCGTAGTGTAGCTACTTCATCCATTATGTTTTGTAGCTCAGGGGCACTTCAGCAGTGTGGACTGCAATGGCAGAGGATTGATATATGATCCTACACACACACACACAATGTATAGCAATGGTCCAGTGGGGCTCCAGACTGCATATGGCTCCTATGGAAACTGCAGCTTACATCCCTCCACTGCACACACATGGAAAACAAACAAGGAGGGAAGTAAATAGATTATTCATGCATTAATTCCCATATTTTTCCAAACATATCCAAACGTATTAACCAACGATAAACGTGAAACGTGTTTAGAAATGTAAAAACGCAGAAGAGCGAGTTGTTGCAGGTGATGGAAATATGTAGGAAAACTTTTCAGACGTAGTAATTATATACAGAAGGTTTGAGGCGGAAACGCTGATTAAATGAGGAAAGTTTAAATCCACCAGAGATCTGCTGAGGAAGGACTTCCTGACAGAGATGTGTGGGCGTGTTTGTGTGCTCTGACCTGTGAGTGTGAGGGTGAACGGTGCGGTGGGGTACAACATCCTGATGAACAGGGCGCCCACTGAGAGACCAGCTGGACGATACAAACCTACCTGACCTAACACACACACACACACACACACACACACACACACACACACTGGAAGTAGTACGTAATAGACACAAACTTGAAAACAGTGTTTAGTTGTAGTAAATCAGTGTACACAGTTGTTGTCTATAATTACGATTGATAAAAAGGTAAACATTAATGCAGAAGTTAGTCACATGACCATCCATCACCTGATTCTTTGTCCTTTAACACATAAAATGTACCGAGGACACAGTTTTACCAGTTTTCAAGCTAAAGTTATCAGTAGTAGGAGTACATGTTGGTTGTAGTACCAGTAACTACAGGCTAGTTTCAGCAGCAGTATTAGTACCTGTTAGTGGTGGTATTAACCGTAACCGTAGCAGCAGTAGCAGCAGATGTAATGACAGCGAACATTATTGTTTTATGAAGGATTATTTTTAGTCTCTCTCTAAATGAATCTCTCGTTCTCCTCCTTTTCTCCTCCTTCATCTCTCTTCCTCCTCTTCTCTTCTTCGTAATCCTTCTTGCCTTGAACCTTCTAATATAACATGAAATTTCACCTGAGCTTCTGTGTTTTGTGTGTCAGTTACGATCTGAAAGATTTATTACCACTCTCCTTTCCTTTTGCTGCTCCCCATCTCTCCGTCTATCTCTCCGTCTATCTCTCTGTCCATCACTGAGTCTCACACAAGCTTTTAAAAGTATTTATCCAGCCGTCTTCTCGTCTGTTTTCTCTCACTCGTATGTTTCGCTCCTGCAGTATTACATCTGTCGGCTGTGATGCTTGACGACGCCGGCATTCATTTTTCTTTCATTCGGTCTTGACGAGAGTGTTGATAACATATAAACTGATCTGTTTTGCATCCTCTGCCTGGTGACAGGTGAAACCCCTCAGAGGGCCAGAAATGACTGGAGATATTATAGATCCATTCATGAATAATTCAGGAGGTAAAATATACAAATGTAGGGGCAATCCAGACCTCGCTTTATCATTCATGTTAAAGATTTAAACTTCACCTACCTTATTGTTTTCTAAATGAGTTACTGTGGAGGCTTTTCATCCTGTCAGAACATGACTCCAAATATTTTTGACTCTTTTTTTTGCAATCTTTTCCATCCTGAGATCAATTCTCTGCTGAATCAGCTCCAACTCTCTGATTGATGAACACTGTTGAATCAACCTTAAATCAACCCCACCCAGGTATTTTTAATCAGGAGGGTTGCTGTCAGCGCTGTGCACGCCCAGCGGCCCGTCAAGGTCCAGGCTTTCACCACATTTCACATGTTTGCTCTTTAAGGAAGGTGTGAAATACGTGTTGGCTCTGAATGGATGCACACATTGATAAATACACGTTTTCTTTTTAGATTTATAGACTCCACGTGACTGTTTTTACAGAGCTGTTCGCCGTCAGACGTGTAAGACGTTATTTTATAATGATGTGTCAGCGATGGGAAATAAGATGAGATGTGATACTGAAACACATGATTGATTTCAGGCTGCGTCAGCTGTGCAGAAGACCGCTAGTCAGGTCGTCATGATATCATCATCTTTATGTAAATATCTCACTTTGATTTTAAATTTACTTTTAAATAATTAAATTGGATTTTGAACATACAGTGGCTATATATATATATTTATATTTAAAGCATTAAGTAAATCAATATTAACCCAACCTATGCTAATTAAAATACACGGTACCACTAACAGGCATCCACACCGTCCTCTGATCTCATTGTATCATAAAATCAATGCTAATTTACAGTGAAAGTCGATATCTGACCTGCATGTTTCTACTGCAAATCCTCAATTATTAAACAAGCGTCTTTCTGAAATGCAAACCGGTATCAAACCCTTATTTAACAGTTCACACCGACAGCAGAGTCAACATGATCCTGTTAATGAGAGCAGATGAACTGGTTCATGTCGTCACTGTTGCAGTCAGTAAGCATCTCCAGCTGTTTTCAGCAGATCGTTTGGAAAGTGAAACGTACTTGATGTGACAATATTTGCATGAATGTCCTGCTAAACGAAGGCTGCTTCAACTTCAGCAATCAATACTCTTATTATCACTGCGCTAAAACCGCCGAAAATGAATTTACAAAACCAGCGGAGACAAACGGGGAAGAAATAAACAGAAGAGAGAAAGACACAAATTAGTGATGAAGGAGCGTATTGTGAAGCTTCAGCGTTGGGTCAGGTGTGTTGAATGTACTTTGGGTTTTATGATGAAGTACCTTGCAGTCGACCTCTAATATGACACTGACAATCAGTCACTGGGCGGTTAATTTAGAGAATATGAAGCAGATGAAGTAAATTATTAACGGCAATAATTTCAGACTCAGTTCAGTAGAAACGTTATGGATCGTTGTGACTTCCAATCACAGATCACTATTGTTCTGTTTATGCACTACGGATGGGATTATTAATCTCGAAAGCTAACGAATCTTTTTATTTTTTGCTTTAGAAAACGTCTTATTTTTTAGCCGACGTCTAAAACGACGCAGCAGCAGATTAAATCATCTGGAGCTAATTCAGTTTGTGAAAACGAGACGTTCGCTTTCACAGTTCGTGAAGAGAAACATCACGACCGTCGTGTTTTCAGGATCGATGGAGATCGATCCAACCGAACATCCCACTTAACCTTTGATTTATATCATATCCACATTATAAACTGACTCTCGTGTGTTTCTGAGAACATCAGAGAGAATCTGTAACAGCAGCGTCAGAGTTCATTGAGTTTAAGAGCAGAAAGTGTAACCCGATTAGTGCCCTGTCTGAGTGTGTGGACTGGTTCTCAGCTAACAGGAAGCTGATGGTCGTACTGAATGTCTCTCTGTTGTTCTTCCTCACCGTAACTTTGGGCGTTTTCTGCAAATATTAATATAAATATAAAATATAGCAGGACAAAAATAACACATTTATTTGCAGTAACTCAGTTCCTTGATGTAAATCATTGGGATAAAACCAAAAACACAAACTGGGCAACAACAAAACAACAATCATTCAGGAAAACATAAAACCGGAAACATAGTTTGATGTTTCTGATAAAAACCAGCCGATGGGAAACTTATTTAAATCTGTTCTTTGTGTTTTTTCGGTTGTGTCCTGTTTGTTTGACCTTATTGTGAGAGAATAATCAGAATGTATTGATACTAGTCAGAATTAACTCACAGAAATGTGTGTGATGCAATAAGATCCTCTGTAGATTAACACTGAGCAGGCTCATATAGCTCACGGCTGGATCTCGGCGCTGCTCGTGGTCGCGGTTGTGGGAATTGAAACGCTTCGGTGGTCTGAGCTCATGATGGATGTGCAACTGTTTTCTTTTTAAATGGACACGCAACCATTAAAACAAGAGAATAAAAGCATTTTTGCTTCAACTGGGGGGTAAATTGAGCTTGTTACACTCTGCGGTGGTCACGTACCGACAACATACCGACGCTAAAGCAGAGAAGAGTCGTATCATCCATCTTTCTGTAATTGTGGACCTCACTGTATGGGTGCCGTCGCTAATGTACCGAAAATAAAAAATATAGTCTGACTGAATTGATCTCTAATGCAGTAGGCGGCTGTCCAAAGGGAGTGGAGCGGTCAATTATCCAACTGTTGTGTGTCCATTTAGTAAATCTATCTCTTCCATTCTTCCATCTCTAAATGAGCTCTGCTGCGTGCTCGCAGTAATGTACTGCAGCAAGAAGGCGCGGTCTGTTGAGGTCTGTTGAGGTCTGAGGTCTGAGGTCTGGCCCTTAACTCGATGGGTCATGGGAGGCTGTTCATACAGAGATAGCAGCTATTGGAGCAGTCATAGGTTGAGACTGGTAGGTTGTTCTTCACACACTGAGTAATGAAGCTCAGGCTGAGACTCATGCAGTGGTTTAATTACTGCAAATACCCAGATTAAGATAATAGATTAAAGTATTATGAAGCTGACACCCAAATTAATGCTCATAAGGACGTCTAATATGCCTCGAGTGATCATCTTATTAATATAGGTAGTGAATATGGTTAAATATTACCGTCTAATATAATCAAACTACTGCTTTGTCTCAGTTATAATCGAATTATTAAACACACTAACGTGGAAACCCTGAATCTCCTCCATCCGTCAGCCGTTATATATCTCTCCATGTTGGCTGTCTGGCGCCTGCTGTGTCCTGTGAGCCCCTCCGCAGCCCCCACTGAACAACACATGCTGTTAAAGGGATTAGTTGTCACTTTCAATTTGGCTCCTTTCTCTTCATCTTTAGACCCCCGGTGCATCAGGAGCAGAATTTATACACACAAATTGTCTCCTGATGTGGAATTTCTGGAGCCTTAATGCCTCGAATCACCTGCGAAGAAAAGTGGAGATTTTGATGTCACACGCTGAACAGTTTATTGATGATTGATCATCCATCCATCCATCCATGCTTCCATCCATCCATCCATGCATCCATTCATCCATCCATCCATCCGTCTATCCGTCCATCCATCCATCCACCCACCCATCCATCCATCCATGCATCCATCCACCCACCCATCCATCCATCCATGCATCCATGCATCCATGCATCCATGCATCCATGCATCCATCCATCCATCCATCCATTCATCCATCCACCCACCCACCCACAGCATCCATCCATCCATCCATCCATCCATGCATCCATGCATCCATGCATCCATCCATCCATCCATCCATCCATCCATCCACCCACCCACAGCATCCACCCAACCACAGCATCCATCCATCCATCCATCCATCCATCCATCCATCCATCCATCCATCCACCCACCCACCCATCCATCCATCCATCCATCCATCCATCCACCCATGTTTGCAGTCTTAAAACTATCGACGTCTAGACTCTGAGTTCATAAATCTAAACAGATCCTCACACTGAGTTGTTTTCTCTCACCGTTGCTCCTTCAAACACTGAGAATTACAAACCAGTGTTACAGTTGGACGTCTAACGGGGAGGTTTGTTTGACACATTCGTCCCCAGAGGTTTCAGCCAGGACGTTGTCCCCAAGACACTGAAATTTACGGCCCTGCTGACTGGATCTTAGTAAACAAGGCAGTTCAGTCTTACGCAACCACCTGCTGTGTTGTCTAGAGAGTCAAATAGTTCTCAGCAACACGTCTCAATGTCTTTCTGAACATCTTCTGCTATAACAGGGACAGTCTCTTCTCGGTTGGTATTTAATGCAACCTTCACCCGGACCCCAAAACTCAAAGGACGAAGGAAAATTCCCTAACACCTCCCATGCAAGCGACCCTGATGAATAAATGAAGAAGACTTGTCCTCTAAGGGTCTGATGGAGAGAACAGAGTCTCGGCTGTTATTCCCTCCTGTCATGTCTCACTCCAGGTGTCCATCTAGCCAGTCAACTGTCTCTGTGTCCTCATTACTGTTTCTTTAACAGCGTTGTGAGTCTGGACCTTCAGGCTTAGTGCTAATGGTTGCCTGAATAAAAAGAGCAGCTCTCTGTTTTAATGAGCCTGACTCCCAGAGTGAGTGTATACTCATTATACTTCTGGACTGAACTTTTCATCCTTTACCTGTTACCTGTCTGCTTTATACACACACACACACACACACACACACACATACAGGTGGTTAAACCCACATCCAGACACCCACATGTTTGATTTTTGTGAGTAAGATACACACATTTCTGTTTGTAGGATAAATTATGTTATAGCAACTAAATTTGCATAATAAATCTTCATTAATGTTGGAAACAGAAAGATTTTAGGTGATTAGACTCCATCGATGCATCTCCATAAAGCGTAGTCATATATTTCAGATATACTGTAAATATAACTATAAATCATAACCAGCCTCTGATTGGCTGGCTGGTGTCACTTATAGTTCAGTTTAAGTCTCATCATGGCCATAAACAGTTAAACATGCTGCACACAAACCTAAAAATGTTTGTATTGTATTTATTTTATATTTATTTCCATATCAGCAGCTCTACATTTAGTTATCAGTGTAACCAGATGGTTCGCAGCTGGTCAACAGTGAGTGAGTGAATGATTTATTTCTTCTTCTCTGTCCTCTCGCTGCGGCTTACACGCCCTCCTGACCGCCGGACATGTCATTAACGCTACCGACAGAGACCGAGCTGACTTCAGCAGCAGTCAGGCAGCTCTTACTGACTCTTTACATCCGTTTAAATGCAGGTGATAATGTTCCTCTTTCCCCTCGTGGTGCATCAAGCAAGAAAAGAAAGAAAGAGAAAGAAAGAAATGTTCAAATCTGACGGTGGACTCGAATGCATCTTTAAGAGCTTGAAATATACAGAAACACTCATCTCTCCTTTTCTCATGAAGCTTTCTTTCATCTGTTGGTCCGGTGGAGTGTTTTCTGCTCAGTCTGACCTCTTATCATTTTTTTTTCTTTTCTCTTTCTTTTGTGCACTTCGATCAATAATCTAATCTATATACAGCCTCGTCTCAGACTTGTCTGGGACACTCAGGAAGATGGAGAGACAGGCACACATCAACCCCCACAGCTCACGAGACATTCAAATCCCCACGTACAAAGCCTCACTGTCTTCACGTTTAATTTACCCCGACAGGTTTGTCTTAAAACTATATTTTATTTACGTGATGAACACAAATATAAATATTAAAAAAATATGGCCCCAAGAATAAATCAAGTCCTGAAGTTTTAAAGGATTTTAAAGGATTGAAGCAGCTACTGGACTTCTGAGCAAAGCATTGAATTTTCATTTATCTAATTCATAGTGAGCTGTAGTGCACAAAACACACACACACACACACACACACAACACATGACAAATAGCGAAGTAAAAACCTCTCATGTGCTCAATAGAAAATACTGACGACTGATTCTTTTAATCATTTATTATATTTGCAGAATAAATAATCAGTTTCAGCCACGGTAGAAATAAAGGGCTGCTTATTGATCAGTGATATTTTTGATTTTGGCTGGTTTGATATTTGAAGGTCACTGCGTTGTGGAGGAAGTGTGTGTGTGTGTGTGTGTGTGTGTGTTTGCAGGGTCACAGTGTGTGAATGCACATGTATGTGTCGTACCTGTACTGATTAAACTTTTGTGTATCCACTAATTTCATTTCTTCTACTGTTTCAGGGCAGCTGACACCCCCACAACCCCATGAGTTTGGTTTAGGTACGTAAAATGCCTTTGTGCATGTGTGTGGGATTATATTCTGTATGGTGCAATGACACACACACACACACACACACACAAACACACACATGAGTGTCAGAGTGGGGGAGTCTTGAAGAGGCTGCTTTGTTACTGGAGCCAGCTGGTTTCCCCTCTCTGGTCTCCTTCCTTCACTCTGAATACTAAACATCTCACTGCTGTTATCCAGGAATCCAACGACTGCTCCGTGTGTGTGTGTGTGTGTGTGTGTGTGCGTGTGTGCGTGATTGAAACAATAATTCACTATAAACTAACTACTCTTGAATATATAAGTGCTTTTATAAACGACAGCGTATGTGTCTGACTGCAGCTCCATGTGTGCTGCGTTTGTGAATGTGTGTGTGTGCATGATGTGAATACAAATGTGTTTTCTGTCAAAGTGTGTGTCTTACCTCTGGGCTCCGTGTGTTTGTATCAGCATGTAATGAAAGAGCAGGGACTTGTTTCCAAAGACAGATATCGTAGGACGTATTACCGGTCAGACACACACATGGTCACATGACCGGCACATTTTCACACGTTTGGCTTCATCTCCTGAAACTGAGTAGTGACGGTGATCGGACGCCATCACACTTATGTTTAGATTTAAAATTTCCAATAACACTTCTGTCAGTCTTCTGTCAGAAAGTGAAATTCATGCTTTTATCATCATTATCACAGAAAGCATCATGCATGTTTTTATTTCCTCATGTTTACATTATTTGCATGTGTTTGTTTACCGTTTTGTTCATGTGAAGCACTTTTGATAAGTGCTAAATAAACCTTATTATTATTATTATTATATTATTATTTCTGATTGGAGGACGGACGTGTAGCTGTCCAACGGGATGACACAAGGGGATTTGAACTCATAACCTCCAGGGATGATGATGCCGTTTCTCAACCTGATTTTTATCCCAGACTGATTCACACCAGTAGTTTTGGGTTACTAGATGAAAATGATGGATGATCGATCAATATTTTCCATCAGAAAGCTCCAACATGACTAACTATGTGTGAAAAAGGCACATAATCAATCAGTCTTGCTTGGATCTGTCCGTCACAGTTCTTAATATTTCATTTCTTTGTTTGTGAAGTTCTGCACACTCGGTTCAGACATCTGAAGACTGAAATCATATCAGAAAAAAACACGATATGTCCCTTTAAACAGATCAATAAATCACATTCATTCATACAGATTTGAGATTTTTAAAGGCGTCACTTTTAATTCAGCAACGAGTCTCTTCACCTACTTCCTGTCTTATTACATGCTGTGTGTGTGTGTGTGTCTGTGTGTGTGTGTGTGTGTGTGTGTGTGTGTGTGTGTGTCATGCTGAGCACGAAGTGACTCGACTTCTGTGTGTGTGTGTGTGTGTGTGTGTGCAACGTCTCGAATAGCTTCTGCCTGGATACAGTGGTGGATGGAGGAGGAGGAGTGTGTGTGTGGGTGGAGGGTAGTAATTGGCTTTCTTAGAGGAAACCGAAGGGGAGTTGAAGATGTCTGTGCCTGTGTGTGTGTGTGTGTGTGTGTGCGCGCGCCTCTCTGTGTGTGTGTGTGTGTGTGTGTGTGTGTGCGGAAACACAGTGATCCATAACGAGGTTATAATTGCCGATGTCTCGACTCAAGCGTCTGGCTCCTGTACGAGTGTGTGTTTGTTTAAGAAGACACATTTTCCATCACCTCTCCATCTCCAGGCTTTCCTCTGCTTTCACTCTCTGTCAGGCCTAACACACACACACGCACACACACACACACACACACACGCACGCACACACACACACTGAAATATGTGTGTGTTTGCAGCTTCCTCTCAGTTAACACATCCTAATAAGGTCAGAAAGAGCAGAGATGGAACTATATGTTTGTCTTTATTACCACTTAACCTCATAACCTCTCAGCACACACACACACACACACACACACACACACACACACACACACACACACGCTCATACATCATGTACAGCTGCATCTTTCTCTTCCTCTCACCTGTGTCTCACTGTGGAAACTTTTCTCTTGGTTCCAGTTTCAGTCTCCTGCTCAGAGTAACTTGTGTTTTAATGAGCTGCAGACTCTTCAGGTATAAATATCACTGACAGGAATGTAAACTGTTCGATTCTTATATACACACCGTCATTTTTCTGCCTCTTGTGATTGAAAAACATCAGTTATATATATATATATTTATATAAACTGCTTCTCCAGTATTACGAACATTTTTGTCAGACTTTGAATCTAAAACTTATTATTTTTCATAACTTCCTACTTGGTAAAATCTTACATATTTTATTGTTATCTGGAAGGTGCAGATCACATCATTACACGTGGCTCCTCTCCGTCCGTGTTTCTCTTATTTGGGTGATTGTTGATCTTTCCTCTCCTCCTCTGCTGGCTTCTTCCACTCTTCCTGCCGTCCGTCTCTCTTTCTAAACAGTCTCTCTTGTTTTTTTGGCTCTTTTTTATTCCCTTTCACTTCCCACAGTCCTGCGGTCCAGTTCCCCTCCTCTTCCCCCTCTTTCTTTTTTTAAAAATGTTCTCTTTCCTCCCTTTTCTTCCTCCACCTGCTCTCTCACACTCTCCAGCTCTCTTCATCTTCGTCTTCTTCACTCCCATCCAGATAATCTCACCTGTCTGTCTCCCCCTAATTGCATGTTCTCACTCCCCCGGAGTTTGACATCTTTTTCCTTTCCTGCCTCTTCAGTGTTGTGCTGTTTTGTGTCCCCTGCAGCTATTTCTCTCTTCAGCTGCAGATTTAATCTTTTTTTTCATCCCTTCATTATTCTGACCTGGTTGTGGTGGATGAATCAATAACTCTAAAGCTGCGTAAAGTGCAAAATTTAATAAAAGTAAATACAAATAGTCTTTCTTCTTCTTTGTGTGCAGCTTTTTTATTTGTTTTGCTGTTGTTCATGTTTGCAGCAGCATGAACGCTGTAAAGCCGCAGGACTTCTGACATGAAACACAATATAAAGTTATTTTCTCACCTGATTGGAGATGAATTTTTATAAAGTGCTGCAGTGTGTTTTTGGTGCTGGAGTTTGTTACACAGCCAACGTTACCGGGTGCAAAACATTCACAGAATAGCTCTGATATATGAAGGCATTAATAAATTATTACATCCATTATTGCACCCTTTGAAAATGAACATATAGGAGCTTTTCCCTTCGATTATTAACCAACATTATTACAAACATCGATTTTTGGCCAGAATCGTAGAAGACGAACATCATCGTTTTGTGAAATTTGAACTCTGTAGATTATTAATTATTTGGTTAGCGTTCAACGCATGCAGCTCCTGTGAGACTCGGACCGGTGGCTCGTCTTAGTCAACAGCAACATCCCCCGTGAGTCTTAGTTACAGAAGCTGTGAGCACAAAGCCTCATGGGAGCTGTAGTTGTTGAACGCTATCTAAAAAAATAATTGTTTTATGTTGAGGTCAAAGTTTACTACAGAGTACTGAAGGTACTATATATATGTAGTATATGAAGCCTCCTCTCTGTTATTATACATGGAAGGACATAGCTGCAGAAATCAGGTTTTATTGAACTTCATGATATTTAATTGCTGCTATACATGGACGTCAGTGATTTATGATAAATTAGTTAGTTAGTTACTTTTACTGATGTCACCTGTTTACATGAAAACATGGCTGCACCTTTAGTGGATTTGTCCTCCACGACGTCCCTGGTTCATGTAAACACACACACACACACACACACAATGACTTCTGCCAAACAAATAATGTATTAGGGTGTCTGGCATGATAGAGAGAGTGTGTGTGTGTGTGTGTGTGTGTGTGTGTGAGCCCCAAGCCTCTTGTTTCAGCTCAGTAAAGGTGACATCTGATGTAGAGCGTGATTACCATGGAGCGGAGGTGGTGTTGTTTGGGTATTTGATAGCACACACACACACACACACACACACACACACACACACACACACACACTGCAATGTGCACAGTAATGAGGAGACTATGGTGCGGAGGGAAGGCAGACCTATTGTAATTATAGAAGGCGGCTGCAGGTGGGAGATGGATGATTCTTAGTGACACACAGACACACACACACACACTGCTCGCTCTGTTTCTCTCTTCATGTACTTCAGTACATCCAGGTGTAGGTTTCCATTTTTTTCTCTCAGTATCATCTTTTTTAATCCAACCTTCTGTTACACATCATGTTTCTGTTTTTATATCATCTTTAACTTTTTGCAGTTGTGTAAACGTCGACGTTTCAAACTTTAACCAGGTTATTTTTCTTATAGCGACAGATTAACGTACAGATTCATGTGCTGGATGAGTCATCATTTGATCAACGTTGCTGTTGGATCGATAAGGACACTGTGGCAAACGTCAAGGCATGCGGCTGAAGTAAAAACACCTGATCGTTTTATGAAACCGCCTTATTAATATCAACATTATGCATCTGCTTTAAGCACTTGACTCGTAGTATTATTCGTAATATTTGAGGAGTTGTCAACATGTGCGTCTTTGGATTTAAATGTGTTGGAAGAATCAAGCGTGTAAATGACAAAGATGTCACACATGCTAAAGATGAAAAATGAATATGAGCATCAATCGACATACATATTACTGAGCAGACAGACGGAGAGATCACACATTTTAGATGATGTAGAGATGGATTATAGGATGTTTATGATTCATATTAAACCCAGTCATGCTTTAATCTCTAAAACAGAAGGAGGGTGTGGTCGAGCTGTGACAGCATCAGGTTCAAATGTCTGTGCTGTAGTACACCTGTATACACCTGCATGAACGTGACTGGATGCTTCCAGCCAATCAGCCATATAATAATATCTCTGCAGAAACTCCAGGGGAGTATTCGTAATACTGTGTGAGCATATGTAGAAAGATCTGAGCGTGCAGCGTTAATCCTCCGGGTTTAAAACACAGTGATCCAGCTGCGACTGAAATGTTGAGCTTCCCTCTCATGCTGGTCATCAGTTGACTCGCACCTGTACACGATGTGCATATGAAAAGGAAACGATTAAAGCAAACACATGTCACAAACACACAGGAGGCTCCCGAGCCTGCTGAAGCAGTCACAAGTCATTTCAGATTACTCACTCATTAAGTTTTTTTATTATATATTTACATCTGAGCATCATATTTTTGGGATTTCAGTGGATTATTGTGAGATTTTTCCTGTGTAGAAACAGTTTTATTTTCCTCAGTTGCATTTAAAGATCCAAGGTTGACCCAAAACAACACTGATGACAGATCACTGTTAGTACGAGTCGTGCTCGACCGTGTCCTTGTAAAATCTGACAGGAAATTAGTGAGAGTTAACTGTGAAAGCAAAGCGTGTGTTTAAACTGCACAGCTGGAGCATCAAAAGGTGCAAAAGCTCCTCTAATATTATTGGTCCAAAAATGATTGTGGCCTGTGTGTGTGTGTGTGTGTGTGTGTGTGTTGATTACCTCACAGTGTGAGTCTGTCAGGTCTCTAATAAGTAATGACGTGTGTTTGTGTCCTATAAACAGTGCAAGTTTATTTTGTACTTTTGTGCATAATTTGTCCTGAGTTGACATTTTCTGGTGCAGTTTCAGGGCAGTCGATGCTATTAGTGAGCAGAGGGAGAGGAGATGATGCATCAGCAGCAGCTGCAAGAGGAAAGAGGCAGATCTTTAGTATTTAAATAGCATTTAAATAGCACGCTTAGCTGCAGTATTAACCTACATATTGACTTATGAACGTGTAACTTGTGTGTATTTTGTGTATTTGCTGTGTTGGATTAAAAAAAAAGACACTTTGGTGTTGGTGTTCAACCTCCACTCTACTGTGATTCATCACTTCCCGGCAGTCACATGGTTTGTTTGCCTTCAGGTGTCTGCAAACATGCAGCATATTAATAAGAAACATTAAAAAACAAGCGTGTCTTTCTACAGACGCTATTTTGCTTCAACGCTCAACTTTAATACAAGAAAAAACTGATGATAGCTCTTCATCACAGATATACAGTAGCTTCTGAAATGTGCTGCCTGATTGATGATATGTAATAGTGTGTAGGAATATATATAATAGGTAGTGGAACCATTAACTGTTCTAGTGGAGCTTCTTGTTCTCCAATAAGTTAAACATAAATCCTGAAGGCATTTCTACACTCACATACTGTGTCGGGTCAATATATTATAAAGATGTACAGTGACGTACTGTTAACCCTCAACAGTAGCTCAATAACATGGAAGTCAGTGTATAATCAGTGTAGGAGCACAAACATATGAACAAATATATATAAATATCTGCAGAGAGCGATCAGAAAACGAGGAGGGCATCAATTAGATCAAATTGGTAAAAGTAAAGTAGATGCATGTTTCCTGTCAACTTCCTGTGTGTGTGTGAAGGTCACTTAAATCACCATAGAGAGATAACTTTAATATTCTCACCTCTTTCCCATCTTCCCAGAATGCATTTTGAATATCTTTTTTGGGTTTGTTGTGTTTCATTTTCATCTCGGCCTTCGGGATGCAGTTCAGCAGCTTGTTGTTGCACCGCAGGCTGTAAAGCTTTTCTAATCTCATCTAATGCAACGTGTTTTATATGAAATGGATGATCCGTAGCTCAACCCGGTGCTTTCACAGACCAGTATGTTGTCGGGAACAAATAGTTTTGAGCCTGTCATCACTCCAGTATGGTTGGATGAGCTCATGTCTCATTCTCCAAGTTAATGGTTTCCACTGAGCCGTGTCATCATAATCCATGTTTGAGTATATAAGAAGACAGTTATGTAAAGCCGGCCAATCACACACTGACTTCACTGCACAATTTAAAACACATTCATTGTTTTTTATAAGCTTCAGTACAATACCAGAGACATACGACTGCAGGCTGGCATATATAAATCACATGCCTTATGTAGTGTGCATGTACAATAAGTCACATATACCTTCAAGTCAATTAGTATTGATCATGTAGCTTTGGGTGAGCTGAGACATGATTTAATAGCTCATATGTCTTGTAGATGGATGAAATATGTAAAAAAAAAAAGTAAACATTCACTGGAAATCTGTAACTACGATCATGACTACTTTATATAAAGTCTTCACAACAGCATGAATATGACCCAGGATGTAACTGCAGTTATAATAGAAAAGGCTTGTTGTGTTGGCGTCTTCCTGGTGTGTCTCCTGAGGAGCTCTGTGGGAGGTGTAATGTATAATTTCATTTGAATGCATCTTCCAGGTCAGCTGTTAGATCTCAGCAGGAGGCGCTGCTGTCGTCTCATCACTACTCACAACCGTGTATACACAAAATCACATTTCACATGCATGTTAGGATTATATCAGCTAGTGTATAAATGCACACACATACTCACCATAATGCTCAATGCTGTTTCATAATTCCCCTAAATACCACCCACAATGCACTCTGTTTATATCTGCAGATTGTTGTTGTTTCATAACCCAAACTGCATGTAGTTCAGTCTCATCGATTTGAATAAGTTGAATAGGGAGCTAAATATTGAAAAGATGATGGTGTATTTTAGTCCATCTTCCTCCTGCTTCTCATCTTCTGCATTTCCACCATCTCACCTGTTCACGTGGTCTCAGTATAGGCGGCTTCTCGTCTACAAAGTGCTGATGTAACCAATCTGTCACTGGAGCCAGCGCTCGATGAATCCTGCTTCTCTCTCTCTCCTCGACACCTTTCCTCCACATTTCCTCAGCCGTCGCTTCCTTTCATCTCCTCCATCTGATTATAAATCAGGTCATGATGGTCTCTCCCAGGAACCTCAATGCTTTGCAAAAGAAAAAAAAAGAAAGAAAAAGAAAGAGTTGGGAGACGATAAATAAAAAAATAAAAAAAACCTTATTGTAAATGTAAAATGCAAAGATAATGTTGAGTACTTAAATCCCTCTGCATATCCTAAAGATCAATGAATTATGGGAGACTCATCAACATAAATAATCAAAAACAGTGCTTAAAGTCATCAGCATGTCAAACTGTGAGCAGTTCTGGGAAGCTGCTGCTCTTCCAACACCTCCTCCAGGAGGCAGGAGGAGGCTCCGCTCCAACTGTTAGAGGAGCAGTGAGCCTTCACAGCTTCCTGCCGGCTGCACAGAAAAACATTCACTTCTCACTTCAGCAACAAGACATGACATTATGCTGCTCAGCTGAGCTTCCTGTCTTCCTGTCAACTCTAAATTATCAATTTTGAATGCTTGCTCCATGCAGGGCTCAGAGCTGAACCTTTCACACACCTAAAAAGATTTTGTTTTTCATGATCTGTCATGTCAGCCAGAAGCTACGGCGGGTCAAACCATCGTTCCAACCAGCGAGTCAGTCAGACAAAAAGGTGTCTCCTCAGGAGCAGACGCTGAGCCTTCAGCCTGCGTGTTAGAAATGTCAGTCGAGTCCTTGATGTGAAACATCTCAGCCTGGGAGTCATGACCACAAGCAGAGACGGGAAACTTTAAAGGATCACACACACTTCTTAATCTGAGTATTTCACTCCCAAAGTTTACATCGTAAACACTGAACACTGAGCCTCAGCCCAAACTGTCCAATCACAGCCACCGTAGTCGTCACATGATGCTGAACCTCTGCAGCCGCATGCCTGAGGAGGTGCAGGTCTGGCTTAGCTTCACAACATTCATCAATGTATATTTGCCATAACATAAAGTATAAAGGAAAAATACATTTCATATCACAAGTCATTTCAGCTTCAGAGATAAAGGATTGTAAACATATCTAATAACATATAACATAGATAAACATAAAAATGTCTAAACTATACATGTTCTCCTCATAAAGCTCCACCTCCTGTTTCTGTCTGAGACTCTGTGAATATTGAACGTACTAAATTATTCATGTAGCTTTGAGTTCCCAGAAGAACCCGGGTCTCAGAGGCGCATACATACAGCGCTGCACCCTCACACAACCTCACACAGCCTCACACACCCTCACACACCCTACACACCCTCACACACACTACACACCCTCACACACCCTCGCACAGCCTCACACAGCCTCGCACACCCTCACACAGCCTCACACACCCTCACACATCCTCGCACAGCCTCACACATCCTCACACATCCTCACACAGCCTCACACAGCCTCGCACACCCTCGCACAGCCTCACACAGCCTCACACACCCTCACACAGCCTCACACAGCCTCACACAGCCTCACACACCCTCGCACACCCTCACACAGCCTCACACATCCTCACACAGCCTCAGACACCCTCGCACACCCTCACACAGTCTCACACATCCTCACACATCCTCACACAACCTCACACACCCTCGCACACCCTCACACAGCCTCGCACAGCCTCACACACCCTCGCACACCCTCACACAGCCTCACACATCCTCACACAGCCTCAGACACCCTCGCACACCCTCACACAGCCTCACACAGCCTCACACACCCTCACACAGCCTCAGACACCCTCGCACACCCTCACACACCCTCACACACCCTCGCACAGCCTCACATACCCTCGCACAGCCTCACACAGCCTCACACACCCTTACACACCCTCGCACACCCTCGCACAGCCTCGCACAGCCTCACACAGACTCGCACAGCCTCTCAGGCGTTTCATAAGCCAGGAGGAAACGTGCAGCCTTCATATTTAATGCATCACTGTCGTTTGTATCTTATCAAACTAACATCATATTTGTTCGTATTGCAGTCAGTAATTAAATGCGGTTTAATATCAGGGATATATTTAACGGATACAGGTGGAATCAGTCGATATCTATGCTGATAACAGGGCTCGTTTTAATATCTTCAGACGTGGCCGTCCTTAATGTGTGCAGTGTGTGTTACGCACAGATGGACAATTTTTGCACTTTCATTGAGAGAAAAATGATCCCGTCCAGCAGGATGTGATGTGTTTTAGCAGCCAGCAGTTCTGAGGCCGTTTGTCACATCGTTCAGTCCTGAGGCTTAAAACACTGCTGTGTGTGTGTGTGTGTGTGTGTGTGTGTGTGTGTCTAATCCGCTCCAAGAGGCTGCTTAAAACCCCCAAAAACAACAAGCAGTATATGCCCACACACTCACACAGCATGTAAACACAAACCACAGAGAAGTAGAGGAGGTGACAGATTAGTGTGGGAGAGGAAGTGGTGGGTGTAAATTATTCAGGAGGAGTGTGTGTGTGTGTGTGTGTGTGTGTGTGTGTGTGTGTTTGGGAGAGAGGAGCTGTTGGGTTGATACACTTTTAATTTATTTCCTTCAGTAAGACGGGTGAAGTAACAGCGGAGTACGACGTGCTGGGAATAATCACAGATTGTCTCTTCTCCATCTGTCTATCGATGTCTTATTCATCCGTCCATCTGTCTATCGATGTGTTCATCTATCCATCATCCAGACAGTTGTCTTTTCTTTCACTGTCCTATTTAACAAAAAAAAGACAGTTTGTCTCATCAGATTTCTCTATACTCTGGACATCGTCTCTCATGTCCCTCTGATGTGTCTCTCATGTCCCTCTCATGTCCCTCTGATGTCCCTCTCATGTCCCTCTCATGTCCCTCTCATGTCCCTCTCATGTCCCTCTCATGTTCCTCCCTCGTTTCTCCCTTTCAGAGACTCGTGCTGTTTCTTTCTTTTCTTTCTTTCTGACAGAGAAGTTGAGCTGCTTGTAGGGAGTAGAGGAGGCATGTATCCGCCCTGCTTCCTCCTCCTCCGCCTCTTCCTCCTCCTCCGCCTCCTCCTCCCTCCTGCTGTCTCTACCTGCTGCTTCAGTGATCTGTCTCACCTGTTACATTACTTTTTAATGTGCAGAAACAAGAAAGAAAATGCAGAGGAAAAGGGGCGGAAAGTTTACATCGGATATCTGTCATTAGGTTTCATCTCATACTGTGAAAAAAAAACATCAGATAAATCTCACGAATGAACAAATACATAAAGTGAAGCTGCGTTACGAAACTCTTTGATCCATGTTCACACCTGAAACAACGATCGATAGTTAGAAGGAAGCTCAACAAACCTCTAAAAGGTTCGACTGTCAGTTTGAATCAATGCTAAAAAACTGCAGAAGTTTTAAAATGTCTAAAGAAATATGAAAAAATATATAAGAAGGCTTTCTGTTAAAGTCAAAATATCTGCTGTGAAAAGGCTCAAAACTGTCTGTTAACTTCCTGCTGACCAGCTGGTTCATTGATGGACTAATATCAGAAGTGAAGGGGATGTTTAGAGCAACAAAATCCACCTCATAAACAATTACAAACACATTCATGTGGATATGATGAGATTAGATCATGACTGGAGATCCGGTCCGGTTGGAAGATACGGAGGTTGGAAGATACGGAGGTTGGAAGATACGGAGGTTGGAATAGATTGACAGGAAAATAAATGGGAAAAGACAAGAGGCCAAATAATCTGCTGCAATGATAAATATACAGAGCCGAGGTGGAGGAAGAGGAAGAAAGAGGTCAGAACAACAACGAACAGAGTAATTAGAGAAGAGAGAAAGAGGTCAAGTGAAAACACACAAGAGATGGAGCGTGATTAGACGAGAGAGGAAAGGACCACAAAGACATAAAACAGAAAGAATACAGAAACACACAATTAGGAGAGAAATGAAATGAAAGAGGCTGATTGAAGTTGAGCACAAGTAGGAAGACATGAGAGAGAGAGAGAGAGAGAGAGGGACGGAGAGAGAGAGAGATGAAGTTTACACAATGATCCCACACAGTAGATGCATCGTAGCGTGATGTTGGCCTCCTCACAGTCAGGACCGATAACTGGTGATTTATTTCCTGGAAACACGGATGGAAGGATAAAGTAGATGTGAGTAGATGTGAGTAGATGTGAGTAGATGTGAGTAGATGTGAGTAGATGTGAATAGATGTGAGTAGATGTGAGTAGATGTGAATAGATGTGAGTAGATGTGAGTAGATGTGAATAGATGTGAGTAGATGTGAGTAGATGTGAATAGATGTGAGTAGATGTGAATAGATGTGAGTAGATGTGAGTAGATGTGAATAGATGTGAGTAGATGTGAGTAGATGTAAGTAGATGTGAGTAGATGTGAGTAGATGTGAGTAGATGTGAGTAGATGTGAGTAGATGGACGATACTCTGACTGTACAGTTCAATATCTGTTTAACGACAGATGAGTTACAGTAAAAGAAGATAAACTGTAACATATAAGCAAATAAAACACACCCAGAATAACGGAGAAGACGCAGTGATGACCTGTGATCAGTAACACCGAGGGAACCAGGGGCTCAATAAGGCAATCAATAAAGAATTAGACCAATAAGCAGAATCAATAATGGTAATGATATTGGTATCAATACATTCTTATCTCGCCCTGATGACCCGTATGGAAGCGTTTATGCTTCTCCTCCGTGTTTTTCTTCTGTATCAACAAAACGGTTTTATTTTGTTTCTAGAGAGTCACAGATCTAGAAAACGTCTTCCTGGTCGACGGGGAAAAAACGTGATTTATGTCGATGAGATGATTGTTTGTAGTCTCACAGAAGGACGCCGGCGGGGAAATAAACACAACGTTGGTTAATGTATTTGAAGTCAAGTGATTTGGTAAAAACATTTGACGACGTTAAAGGTTTTCACATCAGGAAAATATCAGTTTAAGCTTTTTCATACAGTCCTGTTTGCTGATATGAAGCTACTATCTGCACATCTTACCACAAATTGGTTGGTTCGAGGTATTTTCAAAAGTGTTTTGCTCCTTTCAGACGTTTCGACCAAAACTTCTGACTATATTTGATATAATTGATCTGACAGCTCACTGGATAAAACCTTTGTATTGCAAAAAGCAATGCTGCAGGTTTATTTTGTCAGATCACATTCGGGGGAATCTGAAGGAAAAATGGAGGAAAATATACAGTATGCATCATATTTTTATAGCAAATTGCATGAATGTCAAGCTACAAAAGCATATTCAGTCTTCTCTCTGTGGAGGTTTGTTAAAGTGTGTAAAATCTCTCGCAGGTTTAATGTAGATTTGTTGAAATCTGGAAGAACAAGCTTCGTTGTTTTCTTTGACTTCTCTGCAGAAACGAGACCGAACGTCGACTCAGAGCAGAAACACACATGCAGCATGGACATAGACTCACAACATTTGCATACACACAAACATGCACGGCTCATTAAAACATCATCAGCCCGTGTGCTTGTGTGCTAATGAGAAGCGGTCTAATAATGTAATGCGGGTGGTGGGAAAGATGAAGTTTAACTTCGACTCTTCTGGTTTTGTTTTGGGCTGAAAGCGTCTAAAACGAGGACCTTTAAAGGGTTTTAAATGGGTCTCAGCAACGGGAGCTGCGGTTTATTTTCAGACACGCTCGCTGTGCTGCTCCGGGGAAGGTTAGTTCAGGTCAGTCAGTCGACCTGTTTGATCCAGACTGAAATATCTCCGAGGACCGAATGAATTGCTGTGATATTTTGTACAGACACTCACAGACCCTCAGAGGATGAAGCCTGCGATCCTCTGAAACCCGTAAAATATCCCAACAACTACTGGATGGATATTTACATGAATAGATGATGGTAACGTTTAGTGCGGACGAGATTCAACAGACCGTTTCGCATCATTGGCAGCCATCTTGGTTTGTTTACAGAAATGCCCCAGTGTCTCTAGATAAACGCTGTGATTGGCCGACCTGGGCCAGGTTGGCTGGAAATCTGTCTGAACAGGAGGGGAGCAAATAAAACATGAGCTCAGAGATTCACCCGGTTCCCAGGCTGGACTCTGGTCTGCATGTGTATATAATATATAAAGTTATCTCTATGTCAACCGAAGTCAGAGCTGTTGGCGTTTACCTTCGGGTCAGTGCAGGGTCACTGCGACTGTGCTGCATGAGCAAGCTCATGAAGAGACTCCAGCCAATAGACTGTCAGGAAAATATAAAGCCTGACAGTCCCAGCTTCACCTCCTCCGTGTGTCTGATATGAATCTATGACTGAGCGAGCTTTCGTTTTCTCTGCGGAACGAACCGCGTGCGTCCCGTCACCCTGCAGCCTGAGGTTTTTCTAATGAATGGAGTCGAGAGCTCTCAGTGTTTTCAAATTACCACATTGGCCCATCACAGCTGCATTATTACCATACTTGACGCATGTATGAAGCCATCTACTTGCCTGCCTATCTGACTACATGGTGCAATCATCTGCAGTGCAAATATTAGCATTTAAATTACACCAGTCATTCAGATTCAACTGCACCTTCCATCTCAGTGAAGAGCGAAGACATTACGAATCATTTCTGTCTGTTTTTTGATTCGCTGTGTTATGAAACCTTCATGTTTACGTTTTTTTGAAGAATTTAATATGTTGCAGTTCCTCATTGTGACCACTGGAGGGCAGTTAGCTTGTTAGATGTTACATGTTGTGATGCTTTATGTAGTAAAGAGCCTGGATGTTCTGCACCGTCATCATAGCTCGTAACGGTGGAGCTGCAGCTATTATTGACACTAGTGTTAATGTTTTTTTTTACCTGTCAAAGGATGTGACAGGAAAAAAAACGTATGAATATTAAAGTTATTAAATATTAGTTGTTTTCAAAAGGAAAACAAACTTCTTTACTTGATACCTTGTTGCAACAATGATCAATATTCAGACTGAACGGGAGATGAGTTTTGATAGATTTGTCCTTGAATAATATTATATTTGTCTTATCAATAACATAAATTGAGTAAATTAAGTTGTTTTTTTTAATGCAGCGGATTTGTTTTCTCAATATGTTGTTTGAACTGATCTTTAAGACGTATTGATCGATCAGTCAGAGCGAGACACTGAGACAAAGAGACAAAGAGACGATATAACAGGAACTTTATGGAAACGAGACCGAGCTCAGATTATTTGGTGGTGAACTTTAGCGTCTTCAGTCTTGATTAGCGCTTCAGTAATTGAACGTCTGACAGAGTTGGCGCCAACCTTTAGCCGAGACCTTTAGGAACGAGGAGGAGATGAGTGGAAGAAAAAAAACAATCAACCCCTGATGTTTATTAGAGCGCCACAGACGAGGTCACCGCTCTTCAATTACACATTTACACACAGCGGAGGATCAGGGACGACTTAACTGTCCTCGGTGGTGTCTCAGAGCAGCTGTTTTAAAGCAACATGCTGTCTGATCAGTCCGTGTGTGTGTGTGTGTGTGTGTGTCCGTGTGTGTGTGTGTGTGTTTCAGGAAGTCGTTTGAACTCTCCTCCGATGAAGCATTGAGGGAGTGGTGTGTATGTAAATAGTGTGTGTGTACTGTATGTGTGACTGTGCATGTGTCAGTATGACCTGTCATGTCCTTTCTCCTCGATCCACTGGGTCGTATCAGACTAGTTAACCCTGCAGAGCAGCAGGTCGTCTCTCCGTCTGTACTGATGGAGTCAAGAGGCTCCGTCAATCTGTTAATAAAGGTCAAGACAGTTTCCTTCTTTATGTCTCCAGTTGCATCCTACATATAGATTAAACTCTGTATAAAAATATGTGTCCATGTTTTTCATTTGCAACAGTCTCTCTACGGATCAGCTGACATGAAAAATATGAACTAAAAAACGTCATAAAAACTAATCAGTTTCTGAGCACATATCATAAATTACCTTTTATTTTCATCAAACACTGACATGTGCATCATTCATCTCGAGATCTGACAGTTTTTACTCTACAAAAACTCTCCAGCCGACCGTCAGGAGCATCACCAGCATCATTACGGGACTCTAAAACTTTAATAAAAGTCCCTCCGGTTTACTCGTCTCCAGAAAGACTTTTTATGTGGCCGTTGTCAGAGAGTAATCTCTGTTATAATCTGCAGCGGATGACTCAGACTCACCAGCACTCGATATTTAATAAAAGTCTGAGATCGATACGGTACATCAGCAGGCTGATCCATCCGTCTCACCTTGCGCCTCTTCGTCTCTCACCATCTGTTGTTGTGTGACCTGCGGGTGGAGAAACCCGCGCATACACACTGATTATCATCAGCCATCTCTGGGGAAGACTGCTCACCTAATTAACTGACATCTAAACAAATCAGACCTGATCACTGACCCATATCCATCCTTCTCTTCTCTCTCTCTCTCTTTGACACTCTTCCTTCCTCCCTTTATATTCCCACCATCTGTTTGTCTTTTGTTCATCTCTCTCGCTGTGTTTCTTCTTCTCTCTTTGAGCTCATGAGGCTTTGCGATGCTCCATATTCATGTTCGCTTTGTTATTATTTTCCTGTGTGGCCGGTGGGAATCTGCAGACTTCTGAAGGTGCTTTTGGCCGTTATTTCCTCCGTCTTAGCTGTGAATTGTTTAAAACAACATCAAAAGTGAAAGTCGTCTCTTCTTCTTCTTTTCTCTCTGCAGACCGGCAGTGAGCAGGAGCTCTATGTGGATCAAGAGTTGAAGAAGCAGCACCTGAGACTAGTGGTGAGTTTGCTCTTCTTCCTGCTTCACATCTCATGTATTTCTGCTCTTGGGATTTGCAGTAACTGGGCCACAGTTTGGTAGAGACGGAGAAGGAGCGTGTGATGAACTGTGTGGGATCAGATCCATCTCACATCCTGCAACATGTCACACCGTAGCAGAGCTTTCAGGTTGTGAAACGTACCTTATAAAGGTTGTAGAGGTCCTAGAGCTGGTTGTGTTTATATATTGTTGAGGTTAGAGGTTATTTTGAATATATTCATATACATAGATCGGTACCATCAACCATCACCAATCCAGGAAATGTCACTCTGGACTGTGTGTGTGTTTTTACATACTTAAACTTGACAGACATACAGTAGTTTTATTAATCTGTGTGCTGCACATGAAGGTTGTGACATTTAAGTTTTTCACATATATTTTGCATAAATCCTGCAGAACACACACACACACACACACACACACACACACATGCAGTGTAACACGTGTATGTCCAACAATGACCAAGAGGTTGAAAGCTTGAAGAGCTAAAGCAATGCATTCTGGGTAATAGTAATGGATCATTAGTTGTATCCCACGGCAACCCAGCCAAGTGGTGATGAATGGGAACTATTGGGGTTCATTACTGTGTGTGTGTGTGTGTGTGAGATGAAGATAATTCATGTAGGTTCTGTGTGTAACTTAATCTCTACTTTTTATTATATATTTATGTGGTTGTGTGTGTTCATGTATAACTGCCTGCCTGCCTGTGTGGTGTGTGTGTGTGTGTGTGTGTGTGTGTGTGTTAATCCATCTGATGGAGCTCAGAGCTCATGTCAAGTTGTCAGGAATCTGGAGGGAAACTACGTCAGGAATCAAATATTGTCTCCTTCTGAACGACCACCCGACTCACACTCACACACACACACACACACACACACACACACACACACAGACACACACACACACACACACACAGTGATGAGGTCTAGGTCTAGTTGGTTAATTCAGGGCTACTGGCCACTGGCTACTGTGTGTGTGTGTGTGTGTGTGTGTGTGTGTGTGTGTGTGTGTGTGTGTGTGTGTGTGTGTGTGTGTGTGTGTGTGTGTGTGTCAGCTGAATGCTTCTCATGTGACAGTGATGGATGTATTTATGGATGCAGCTCGGCATCATCTCGCTGGATGAACTAACAAGGTTGAGGAGTCTTCGAGGTGTTTCCAGTAATAGAGAGCACATAAAAAGGACATATTAACATATTTTTGAAGGTGATATAATGAAGGAGGTTAAAAATGGAAAACCTCTGTGGAGAGGAGAGGAGAGGAGAGGAGAGGAGAGGAGAGGAGAGGAGAGGAGAGCTGCGGACTGATCTGAAAATACAATGCCGGAGATCCAAGAAAAGAAAACTGTTTTTTTCCATCTTTCAGTAGGAACGTTGAAGCGATCCAGCAGACTGTAAAACAGAAGAAAGAGGACAGATGTGTATTTGGACCTGCGGTATACGAGCACATTTAAATTCTGGTACCATCGTTGTTTCCTCTCGTCACTGAGATCTGTTTTTATCCGGAAATTGAATCTGGAGTTGAACTTTGTGGTAAATTATTCATGTAACTTTTATCTTTCTGTGTGTGTGTTTGCACAGGTGTTTAAACTCTAAGTGTCTGTGTGAGCCGTGCTGAATACCTTATGAGATTTAACAGACTCAATCCAAGCAGGTAACACACCAGGCTGATTATTAAAAGAAGGTAATGTGTTGGACATCAGCAGCATACGAGGTGTAAAACAGAGAAAAAGTTCAGAGCAGCAAACATCCCACCTGATGACTTTACAGCAGCGTTAGCAGCAACAATGCATGCATGTTTCATAATTACCACTGCTGTTTGAATTATGCAGTTATGGTATTGAAACTCGGCCCCTCCCTCACGGATCCGTCGAGATCAAAACAATAGTTGAACAGAGACGAGCGAACATCTCTGAAACAAACCTGGAAGGAGCTCGTCTCTGTTCGTTTCAGACGGAGGATGAATTAAACATTTGGTTGGTGATTTTTCTTCATGTGTAAATCTCCCAGTCGAAGCTACGGGATTAAAAACCGTCTAGAGCAGAGAGATAATAACAGAAAGGCTCGTTGCTCTACTTAACGCAGCCTCTTTCTACTAAAGTTCATTTATAATGTAGAACGAAGACATGCACCGTCACTCCTGCAAAAGAAATATGACGTTTCTTTAGCTGTAAATGCAACTTAAAGAAGGAAAAAGGTTAAACGTGAAATATTGTAGATATTTAAGATATTCGGCTTCACTGTACGTTTGATTCTTGGAGCTCTTGGAGCTCTTATATTTATATTTATATATTTCCAGTGTAAATAGTGTAATTTTACTTGGTTATTCAGTTATAATATCTGGAGACATTAACTGGTCCGACTGAGGAGCTGTTTGACTAAAACTGTCTTTAAACAACGGAGAATAACTGAGTTTTCTTACTTCGTCTCCTTTTCCTCGACAGTTTCCTTTCGTGCACCATTTAACCTCAATTTAAACACTGACTTCACATCGTCTTTTCCACCGGAGTCATTCAGCCGATGCTCCAGAGTGACTTATTGTAGTATTAGCTCCTGGCCCCAGATGATGGGTACAATAAGAAGAAGCTTATAGCTCGATGACAACGTTACTGAAGAGTCCCAGAGAGAAGATTTAAAAAGCAAGCAAAACAGTGAAAAGCTTGTTGAGTTCAGCTCTGAAGGTCATTCAATCAGATCAATGTTGGAAAAGAGGAGCGAACGAGATATGAGACGAGACGGGTACGATACAGCAACGATGATACGAGATCATAATAAATATCAGTATCGTTTATTTATTGTGATTTTCAGTCACTTACTCACACGCTCTCCTCCCGTCCACATCCTGCAGCAGTTACAGGTTCTTCTGTTTTAAACTGTTTGTGAACGAGGCTCAGCAGAGAGACCAGTGTGTTTGTGTGTGTGTGTGTGTGTGTGTGTGTTTTCTGCTCCATCATGTGAGTCTCAGTGGATCCTCGGAGCTCTTCGGGCTGATTTTATGAAGTCATTACGACCTTTTTCCATCTCTGATAATTTCATGTCGGTTATTCAAACAGTCAGATTCAAACTGTTATTAGACAAAAATATTAGAAATGAAAAACAATCAGTTACAATTTTAAACAAACTCCAGTCGACTGAAAGTTTTTGTCTCTTTTCCTTAAAAAATCACCAAGAGAAGTAACTTTAAATCTATCTGTGTGAAAGGCCACAACCCAGAGAATAAAACTACATTTCTGGTTATATTTTATACTAATTAGATGTAAAGATTGAGTCTTAAATTTACTTGAGGCTGCAGCAGCAGTGGGAGGATGATAAGATGATGGCCATACAAACTCTTGTCAGTGTCACATATATCATCCTTCTGCCAGTTATGCTCATCCGCCACCGAAAATAGTCCCATTAAATGCAGCAAACGAATCCTCCAAACAGCCGCTCGACCTGCGTCTGATGTGGGTCAAGAGAAAGTATTTCTCCCCAATGTGCAGAATCATCCATCCATGGAGTCAGAGATTAGTGTGAAATGTCATTCATGCAGGTAGAAGCAGCATCCTGGAATAAATGGCTTCTGATCTCTGTGGACAAAATGCTGAAATGAACCTTTAAATGAAGACAAATATTAAATGCAAATGCAGTGATTGTTGCATGCATCATCCTGCTAGCGTAACCACATGCACGTCGCATTTATCAGCTGTAAATGAGGAGCACGAGACAAACAAGAAAAAAACAAAAACATATGACAGCAGACAATTTCAGGCGTCTGGATGTGAATTACAAAAAAAAAAAGAGAGAGACGTATATATTGCTTTTCAATTTTAAACAAACGACCTCATTGTTATAAATCAATGCAGCCGTTATCATTAGTGTGAATGTGGCTCCTCTCTGGATGCAATTAACAATCAATGTGGTGAAACGGCGAATCCCATCGAAACCAACGTCTCACACACAGCAGCAGGTTGATGAACGAGACCGAGAAATGAAGAAAAATGAAGAAAAATGAAGTTGTTGTGGCGAGAAATATTTCAGCATCTTCATCTCCGAGTATCACTGGGAGACTCATACGGCATCGTATTGATTTTATATTGATTCACTCGTACATTATATCAGCCACGATGGGACTTTAACATTTATATGTTAACGTCTGTCTCAACCTGCTGCTGTTCATATACAACAACCAGCGTCATCATACAGAAACATGACTTTACGTTCCCGGCAGCTCCAGCTGTGTCTCAGCAGGAATATAAACAAGCAGTCATCTGTTGAACTGCAGAAATGATGATACATTTACCTAAAACTTTATGAACTATGTTTGCAAAATGAGTCTAAATAATTTGATAAGAGATAGCCGCACACAGGAAAGCTAAATAAGTTGATGTTCTTAAAGGGATAATATGTAAGTTTTCCACATAATAATGTCTAAAAGCGACGGTATGCTTTATATTTTTCTTAATTCCAAATGTTGAAAACGTCCTGAGGAGACCTCTGAGGATACTTCAGCAAAAAAAAACAAAAAAACACAAAAATAAAAGTGTGTTAAGGCGAAAGTGAAGTTGTGTGAATGTATTTTTTTTCTGATGACAGATTAATTAGCTAAAATAACTTTCACAGAGCCAAATAAACCAGTATTTATATTCACTGTGTTACCTGACTATGAATAATTCATTTCTGTTCTTTTATATTCAGTAGAGGCTCTGCTGGTGTTATTTAATCCTCTCCTCTTCTTCATTGACTGGCTCAAACCGTCCATGATGTCTACTTCAGTATATCGCTGCACTGAGTGCTTTGAAATGAAACTAATAAAAGTGACTTCATGTGTTTCAGCTGAAAGTCTAAAGTTCTCTTCATCAGTTTAAAGACTGAAACTTTATTTAGTTTCTCATCCTCTGCTTGGTCTCCGTGACGACGGGAGTCACGTAAAGCGGTTTTTGGGGGACACACTGACCTTGTATTGATGCAGCGTGTGTGTGTGTGTGTGTGTGTGTGTGTGTGTGTGTGTGTGTGTTTGTATGCATGCGTGTGTAGCTACTGAGTGTTGCCAAGCAGCAACTTGTTGTTGTCACAGTGCTGTTTGTTCTTATGCTCTTGGAGAATTCCCACAAGAGAAAAAAGAGATTGAGATACAAGCGAGATTAGGAGAGAGAAACTTAGACACACACACGCACACACACACACACACACAGACACACACACACACACAGTAACAAAGATGAATAAAATCTTAGTTCACCTCTGAGCATCTTGGTCTTAAGATGTTTAAGGTCAGATTCACTGTTCATAGAGACACTTGAATAATTATGAACATCCTTTAAAGTTGAACTTTCAGCTCTGTGTGAAATCTCTGCAGCTCACAAGGTGCAAAGTTTTTCTTCAACTGTTTCCAGTTTACACTCATCAGGTGATCAGCAGCAGGCTGTTCTTCCAGCAATCCCATGATCCTCTGGGTGTTTCTGTCTTGAGGGAGAGAGAGGAGAGAAATGCTGCTACCTGTGTGTGTGTGTGTGTGTGTGTGTGTGTGTGTGTGTGTGTACATGTACCAGTAGTGCTCATTAATCACAGTAAAAGGTTAAATACACTATTCATGAAGGTATATAGCAGTGCATGACACAAAATGGATCTGGAAACACAAATAATGCAAATGTGTATTCATAAGTGGCTCATGATGAATGTGAGTCATGTGATGCTAACAGTGTGTAGCTGCGTATCGATGGGCCACATATATGAAGTGTTGAATGATTTGTTGGGATATATATTGATATATATATAATATTTTATAACAGCACATACTGTAAATTACAGATAATAAACTGGATAATAAATATCTGAAGATAGCAGCAGTCACAGTGTTAGAGAAGGAAAACACAACGAACCAACAACAACAACAACCGAGACAGAACATGAGAACCTCAGAGAACGTCTGCAGGCTGCGATCAAAGAACCTCCAGGTGTTTCCTGCTGGAGCTTGTCGTATTATTACAGGATCCAGTGGTGGATCAAAGAAAGCAGCCTCCTGCAGGGACTGGATGGACCTGCTGGCCATCGGTATGGTTTTAATGATATTCACATCAGCAGCTGCAGGTGGAGGTAATGCAGCGCTGCAAACCTCCACCTGCAGGTCACTGTGTTTAGTTTCGTAGGTTTTGTAGGTTTTAATGCAGATAAAACTGTATTTTGTCAGAAGCAGTTCTTGTTAAAAAAGAGTTATAATATTATATGTTCCTTAATACAAAGAAATCTTTATGTTCATTTTATAATGTTTAAAGACGAAAAGACGAAGTAACTGAATCTGGAAAACTAAAACTACATTTTAGAGGATTAAAACCCAAAAAACCTGGTTAGTTAGTTTAGTTTTGGAAGAGAGTGTGTGTGTGTGTGTGTGTGTGTGTGTGTGTGTGAGGTCCTGCTGGTTACACAGATGTCTCCATCTGTGTATTTGCCGCTCACTGATGACACCGCCCCCGGAAAGGGCACCACACCCACCTACACACTCACACACACACCCACCTACACACACTCACACACACATCGTCTAATACCAACGTTTCTACAACGATGGCAGGAAGTAGCGAAAGCAGCAGAGATCGCTGTTCGACACACACACACACACACACACACACACACACACCCACTTACACACACACACACACACACACACACCCACTTACACACCCACACACACTCACACACACACAGGGCATATATGGAGGACTTGTTGGTTGTCTGTTATATTGAAATACATGAGAGATCTTCTCAATACTCCTCTGATGTTTCCTTCTTGGCTCGTCCACAGCAGATGTAGGTGTTATCATCACACACACACACACACACACACAGGTGCACGCTGGGTTGCTGTTGTTTTCTTCTCTCGGTACATAAAGACTGAATCATTCATTAACATCCCTGACAGCTGGGCTTCATTGCTGATGTCCTCCTGAGAAGCACTTTATAATCACGTCTTCCTAGAAATTAGTGTCGTAAAAATTTACAGCGGTACGAGCTTTGACGGTGAAACTCGTCCAGCTGGCGTCCTCCGATATTACACGAGCGTCTGATTGAAGCCAATCTCTCATCAAACCTCCTTTAACTCAGTAAATGGGATTAAAAAGTGGGCACCGAAGCAGGCTGCAGCGTGTGAGAGAGAAAGATATATCTGACTCGGTGCATAATATTATGAAAGTTACTGAAAATCCCACCAAAGTCACGTCTCTGGTCTTGATCCCGTCAGACAGAGTGGTCTACTGCCTCTGATCTGCATTAAAGCCCTAAAGCCTCACACACTCTTAATCTACACCGTCTGATGTTTGGTGGCTCAGAGATCGAACAAATAATCCTTCACGGAACAGGACAGAGAGGAAAAAAAGGGGACGGCGGGACGGCATCAGCTGTGTTGTCTATTTCCTGGAGTGTTTCCCGTTGTGTTGTTGTTTTCTTGATGATTGTAAAATGAGAGAGTGACAGACAGAGAGGGTGAAAGAGGTCAGAAATGGGCTGAGGGAAGCAGGGACAGACGAGCCTTTTAAAAGACCAGAGACGTGTCTTTTAGCCTGCTGAAAGGCGTCCTTGAGTCACTGCTGTTTGAGACTCTGCCAAATGGGAAATGGACTGCACTTATACGGCACCTCTGTGGTCGATCGACCACTCAGAGCGCTTCACAACAGAGCAATCTGGGGTTCAGCATCTTGGCCAAGGACACTTTGACATGCAGCGCAGATTAGTGGACGAGCCGCTCCACCTCCTGAGCCCCGAACGCATCATGACGCTCAGCTTTTGATCCTGTTATTTATTTTATTGTTGCACGCTGGATTGTGATGTTTCAGGCGTGAATGTCTCTGGGACTTTTTATGCTCTATTTATTCGTTTCCAGCTGACGAATCAACTCAGCGTTCATCAGAGTTCAAAGCTTCATGACAGCAAACATCCACCACGTTGAAATAGACTCTAAATCCTCTGATATGAGTTAAAGTAACTGAAACAAAGACAATCTAAATGTTGTTTTTGGAAAATGCATTTTTAGTTTCCCCGAGATTCTTTATGAACGAAGATAATCTCACAAAGTTTTCTGTAATAGAAATAAAACACGACGTACAGGATAAAAACAGGGTAGAAGACACTGACTTTAGGACAGTTTTTATTTGTGCTCTCAGAGAGATATTAATGTCCGTCAGTGTTTCATCTGCTTAGAAAGCAATAAGGTCTCAATATGTGATGAAATCTAAGTCGTGTGTTTCTTGCTGTGGCCAGTAATGAAGCACAAATTACTTATTGGTATTAAAATCGATTTGTAACCGAGCAGCCTTTAAACAATGAAACAGAGACTGAAATAATGAATGTGAATTAGAAGCAGCAAACCTCTCCTGTGTCGAGTGGTACGGGCTGATTAATGGTTCAATGAGTCGATGGGTTTGGGGACGTAGCATGTTGCTAATCAGTTCTCATGGAAAACACATCAATCACAGATTCCTGCTTGTTTTACACGACACAACTCAGGCTGCACGGTTTTCGGGCTGCACGGTTTTTGGGCTGCGCGGTTTTCAAGCTGCACGGTTTACGGGCTGCACTTTTCTTCAGCACCAAAAAGACGCTTTTCCTCAACCTGAAGCACATAAAAAGACGCCTCCATGTGTGTTCAGAGGTCCCCGTGGTGCTGTTGAACACACACGATGCAGCCTTAAATTCACTATTCTTCGTGCTCACCGCTAAAAGGAATTAATAGGACCAGACCTTCACCAGCAAGTGTTGTTTAAACGGCTGTTTGATGAGGGGAGGGTTGAAGTCAACGGCTGACGAAGGCAGAGACTGAGATAAGAGAGGGAGGAGGAAGCTGGACTGAAACAGCATGTGTGTGTGTGTGTGTGTGTGTGTGTGTAATCACTATAATCACTTGTTCTGATACTAATGATAAAAGCAGTGTGGATAACATTAGTGGAATCAAATCATGCACAAATCTTTGGTTTTATTTGAGATTTGAGACGTCTCGACCGCAAAAAGACAAATTAAATTTCATTGATTGTTCACACCGTTGAAAAATGTGATTTATTTTGGTTTGAGCTTTATTTGATAAATATGTTCGAGTGTCTTATTTGTCTTCCGTTATAAGGAACATCGGTGCACTTCCTGTTAATTAATTCCAATTAAGTCTCACAGTCAGTCCACAACAGGTCAGATGAACATGCAAAAATGGGAAATAGTTAAATATCTGCTCATATAAGTAACAGTTAATGTGAGGTTTCCTTGAAAATGAAAACGTCTCCACGAACATGAGAAGAAATGATTTTAATGATATATATTTATAGAAAACTGGCATCCCAGCACAATAAGTCATAATGTCAGAGTGAAACTGAACCGAGCTGTTTCTGGATTAAACTCGAGTTACGCACGAACCCTCTCACCGATATTGCTTCGCTTGCTTGATTAAATCGACCTGATTGAAAACTGAATTGAGTTTTGGTCTATTTGTTTTTTGCAGCGTCGGGGGTTTTTTTTTTGGTGATACATATTTCCTTGCTAGTTGCTGCGAGTGTCGACCGTCCCCAAACCTTAACCCTGTGGTTATTATTGTAGCCGTGTGTGTGTGTGTGTGTGTGTGTGCGTGTGTGTGTGTGTGTGTGTGTGTGTGTGTGTGTGTGTGTGTGTGTGTGTGTGTGTGTGTGTCATCAGTAGGGAGAGATCAGTGCGTTTGTCCCTCAGCTCCTGATGATGAATGAAGGCTTTGTCTTTTTTTATCCTCTCCGTCTCCACCTCTCTCTGCCCCTTGTCCACCCCAGCACACCCCTGGTGATTGATCACCCTACCAAACCTTCCCCCTGCCCTGTCGTCATGGCAACACGCTGCACCTTTCCTCTGACTGATGACTGTAAACCTGTTTAGGATCTCGGCCCACATCTTTCCTGCATCTCTCAGTCTTTTCCTCCCTTCTTCGCTCCCATCACCCCTATTTTTCTATTACATTACCCTTTGTATCAGTTTTGTAAGTGTCCTGCTGGTGGCGCTAGAGGAAAAGTCAGATCATCAATGTCAGTATGTCTGTACGGATAAAAGAAGATAACAGACATAATCAACTGTCTGAAAACTCATAAAACCAATATATCAATACATGTCCTGACGTTATTAGATGGCTCATCTTTGCTTTACAGTACGTCTTAAATTGACTCAGCTGTTTTAAATTCATTGTACTCCTCTGCTAACACATTAAATTTAAAGAGATTAATAATCTCTTTAAATTATCATTTCAGGGAGTAAATGTCAGGGTGAGTTAATCAAAAGAAACCGAAAGTAATCCGATTCTACAGCTGAATATGAGAATCACAGCGAGTCTTTTAGTCTTTAGTCTAATTACAACTCTTTCAATTTAGAGGAGCTCAGATGAGTTTCTCTGTAGCAGCGGGAGAAAATGGGTTTAATGTAACACACATGAAAAGATGAAAACATGACTACACAGCAGCCTCATCATCACCACAAACACACTCAGAGTACAGCATGTGTATCCTGGAGGCTCCAAGTTGAACCCTGGACCAGGATTGGCTCCAAACTAGTCCAAAGCTTAACTCTGCACCCTCCATCCATCATCCAGGATGTTAAGAAAAACATTATTACTGTATAAACCTCATGAAAAGACAAAAATATCTAACAAGTATTTATATATCATATTCCTCTGTTTCTATTAAAAACTATTAAAAACTCATCAGTGAGTCACAGCGCTGCGACGTGAGGCCCACACACACACACACACACACACACACACACACACACACACCGTCCTGCTGCCAGAAATATTCACCAGAGCGCCGGATGTGGATTAATCCACCGCTGAAAATAGTCCCTGACAGATGCTCTACTTCCTCCTGTTGGAGATACGTTTAGTAAAAACAGCAGCGCCCGGCTGTTTTAGGAGATTTACCTTTTTATAACAACATATATACAGTATATGAGTCATTTTTAAGATTTTTACACCTTCAGGCATCTGCAGGGCGTATGGTGATGAGGAGGAGCAATCAGAGTATAGAGCGTCTGTGTGTGTGTGTGTGTGTGTGTGTGTGTGTGTGTGTGTGTTTGTGTGTGTGTGTGTGTGTATATGTATATGTATATTATATGTAGGCATATATTTTTATTACAACCAATTAACATCAGTTTTATTTGAGCATCTTAGTTGATGATTGGATTGTAACGCGCGACAGTCCAATAGGACAACAGGAGCTACTCATGTTTGTTTGTTTGTTTGTTTGTTTGTCTTTCTGGACAAACACAGACAACAAGGAGACATCTAACATTTAAAAAGACTGACCTCGGTTTGTTGTGTAAATGTGAAAGTACAACGTAACTCTCAGTGGAGACTTCGTCTCGATCACCAGGTGGTGAGAAATAACCTGAGTTCACAGATAAATGTTCGTATTTCCTCTTTAATGGAGGTATTAAGATGAAAAACTAAAGGCTGAGCGACATGGGTTAGACTCACCTGACTTATTATGGGATGTGACTCCTGTGAGAATATGGAGGATTTGTGATTAAGCTGCCGGGTTTAAACACCAACAGAGTTTCTTCTCGTCCTCCGTTTGAGGCATTTACAGCGTTAAAAAGGAAACTGAGTTGTGTTTCTGTGTTTTTGTGTTTCTGGATCTGTGCATTAACATGAACAGAACAAATAAGTTAATTATGAATCTGAAATATTGATTTAAAACAGGAATGTATGTACGCCTGTCTAAGATTAATGCACACAAACAAACGCAGAAGAAATCAGACAAAAGCCAAAATTGAGCTTTTATTTTGTTGAACATTTATATAAGAAAGATAATAAACATGAAACGTGTTATTAACCATGTTCACAGATATAATGCGGTGCAGATGTTGTCCTTTGAAATTAGAAGATACAGAATATTTCATATCTTTTATTGTTTTTTTCTTATGAACCGGACCAATGTTGTGTTTATTTAGATTTGTGTTTAGTTTCCATTGTTGAATATCTCCTGGGACATTATGTGTTGGATGTATATTATTATATATATATAATATCATATATCCTTTATTCTGTTATTATTGAGAGATGAGACAAGAAAATAAAACTATTCATTCATTTTCAGAGTAAAGTTGATCTCTTAAACTGATTACTGATGTCATAATATGAGAGATTAAAAATGAAATGAAGATCAAAGAGCGAAAACAGAAAGTAAGAAAGAAATATTTCTGTTTGATGATGAACTGAAACCAACTGAGGTGTCATTTTAAGACAGACGGTGTTTAGCAGGTGACTTCCTTCTCATAAACAGACGGACGGAGACGAAGCCTGACGGATGATTACAGGCCTGATGCAGGTGCTGTAGGAAGCGGTCCATCTGTCCATCCTCTGCCGTCACGCTGAGCTTTAAATCTCACCAGTTGGCAGACGCGGTCTCACATACTGACACAGTGTGTCATAAAGAGACACAATGCAGAGACAACTTGATCAAAACAAGCAAACACAAACGGGATGATGTCAGCCTCTTTTTCTGGATTTCATCATCAAACTGAAACTCAACTAAAATGAACCAATTATCCGTGTTTTCTTCTAACTTTTTATCTTTCTTGTTGTTTCTTTGTCTCTCGATTCGCTTTTCCACGTCTCTTCTCTGTCTTCATGTTTGTCTCTGATCTTTTCTTTTTCCTCTTCATCTCTTGTAACCTCCTGTTCTCCATTTTTCGAGCCCTAATTGTTTCACTCAGTGCTTCATAGTTTCTGTGTCTCAGGGTCTTGGACGAATTCACGTCATCTGCTACGAATTTTTACAGGAATTTCTTTGTTTATGTTAATGAAAGTCTGAATGCACCCACGTCGTATTTAATACTCAAGGACGAGAGATTCTCTGTACAGGAAGTGAAAACTTCATATGAATGGAGGCAGATAGAAAATGACAAGACTGTTTTTTTCCGTTGTTAAAAAAAGGTTGAATGTGTTTGGTCATACAGTAGCTCTCACATGGTTTTTATCATTTTTCTGAAGAGAGAATCATAGCCTGGATTTTATATATATTGATTTACTGTCAGGAGTAAGCAGACTATATTCTTCAGGACACTAAATTCTCCAAACTCCTATAAAAATAATAAATTATATCTACATTCAGTTACTTACAGCGTTACAGCATCAATTGCATTTTCTTTCTCATCTGTTGAGGATGTTTCTGCAGCTGCTCTCACTAGCTTCAATATGTGACATATATATATATATATATATATATATATATATATATAAATGCAGTAATAGTAATAATACAGCTTGTCTGTTTTCTGTCTCTTTCCTGTAGGTGATCTAGTCGAACCACCCTCAGCTCTACCCAGAGCTCCATCCCCCTCCCACCTCCCTCTTCCTCCACCTAATCCCGCCATCCTCTGCTTCTCGTGAGAAACACACGCCGCCATGTCTCTTTTCCCCTTCTTCCTCCTCCTCCTCCTCTTCCTCATCCCGCTGCCTCCCTGCCAGCCGGAGTCTCAGCGCAGTGACCCCAGCAGCAACCCTGACCGAGTGGTCTCCCCCTCCATGTTCCCCTCCTTCCCGCCCTCCATGTCTTATGGCAACAACACTTTTACCACCAAAAAGGAGAAGTGTGAGGAGGTGGCGGTGTGCAGGCCCGGCATCCTGCTGCCCGTCTGGGAGCCCAACCGGCCCGGCATCGGTGACCAGGTGGCCAGAGCTGTGGTCTACTTTGTGTCACTCATGTACATGTTCCTGGGAGTGTCCATCATCGCAGACCGCTTCATGGCGTCCATAGAGGTCATCACGTCACAGGTGAGAACCGATGGATGGATGGATGGATGGATGCATGGATGGATGCATGGATGGATGGATGGATGGATGGATGCATGGATGGATGGATGGATGGATGCATGGATGGATGCATGGATGCATGGATGGATGGATGGATGGATGGATGGATGGATGGATGGATGGATGGATGAATGGATGGATGGCCTTACAGTCAATCAGTTGTTGCACAGATACAATTTCACACGCATCACAACCTCTAAAAATCACACAGTCGCTTACTTTGCGTGGACTTTAGGAGGCAGGAAGGACAGAGGGATGATTTGCATTATTTTGAAGGGTATCATTGTTTTCACCATAGACTCTATATAAAGATGGATGGAGCTGGTTTGAAGTCCATCTTTTCCATCCAGAGCCAGAACCTTCCTAATCAGGTGTTGCTACCTCGGACCCAGGCTAACGCTAACTTACTGCGAACACCGACAAGTGCACACTCAGGCTAACATTAGCTACTTTAAGAAGTTTTTGAATGGAGCTCAATTGGAGCATCTAGTGGTCGTTGGTGGTATTACAGTTTAACATACGTCCACATCGGCTTAGTTGATGCTTTGTTTTTTACACGATGATGTGTTGGTTTGTTGGTAGTTATGTACAGATACTGTATGTATTACTGTATAACTCAGTTTCAACCTCAAGCACAGTCTCTATTCAACTCATTACAATACGTTTGCATACATACGTATCACCTTTAATGTCTCTTCTGCATTTACCTTTAAAGTAGCTCCATATCTACAGAAAACACTGTTGTCTTCATGTCAGGTAACATTAAGGATGTAATAAAAACAGCAGAAGGTAAAGAAGTAAAGGTGAATGAAAGGGTTAACGGAGCAAAGAAGAGATTCATCCATTCATCCTTTTCAAGGTCAATGTGAATGAACGTCCGCTCGTGTTTCCCACAATCCATCAGTGTGACAGCTACAAGAAGCTCAACCAAACAAGGACCAGTATGTGTACATATGTGTTCTCATGTTATGAGGATTTATGAGTCTAGAGGAGACACACAGTAAATACAGTGAAGAAAACATCTGTGAATAAACTGCTTGTAGTGATGAATACAACAGAGACGGAGGGATAAATATGTATTCATGTGGACACTTTTACTATATATAGAAATAAACCCTTCATCCTCTAATTCCCTACAAAATAAAGTGATTTGTTTTGTATTTTTTAATTTATTCAGAGTAGTAGATAATCTTTAAGACTCTTATAATCTTTACGGCTCAGTGCTCTCCAGTGATCGTCAACTGTCAATCAAACTGTGGAGGTGGGACTTTGGTTTGCTGTTAACGTTGGAGTTTAGAGAGATGGACATGGCACATCTTATCTTAAAAACGATATTCTACCATTTACAGTTTAATGTGCAGATATCACTGCTCTCAAACAGCTGAATCTGCTTTATATTCTGCAGCACTTTGGTTTTTAATAAGCTCATAAAACAACAATTACCAGAAATCGTAAAAAAGCCTGTGAGCGTGTTAAGAGTTGTATTCATTTCTGTTTGCTATTTTCACTTTCACAAAGTTTGTTCTGCGGTGTGTTCAAGTTGTTCATAACACGATTTTATTCCAGAAAGTCTTCAAAGATGCCAACACACTAACCTCATGAGTGCATTAACACCTTGTGTGTGTGTGTGTGTGTGTGTGTGTGTGTGTGTGTGTGTGTGTGTAACAGGAGAAGGAGGTGACCATCACGATGCCTAACGGGGAAACATCAGTGGCAACGGTTCGAATCTGGAACGAAACTGTGTCCAATCTGACACTCATGGCTCTGGGCTCCAGCGCTCCAGAGATACTGCTGTCTGTTATAGAGGTACACACACACACACACACACACACACACACACACACACACACACCCCAAGAGTCTGTTGTTTGTTTAAATGCTAGTGATAAATATAAGAAACACACACACACACGCTGTATCTCTCCAGGTATGTGGTCATGAATTCAAGGCTGGTGAGTTGGGCCCGGGAACCATCGTCGGCAGCGCTGCCTTCAACATGTTTGTGATCATCGGGATCTGTGTGTGGACGATCCCCACCGGTGAGTCACGCAAGATCAAACACCTCCGCGTGTTCTTCATCACCGCCTTCTGGAGCATCTTCGCCTACATCTGGCTCTACCTCATCCTGTCTGTCATGTCGCCAGGCGTGGTGGAGGTAAGACGTGTTTTCTACGCAGTCTCCCCTGACAGCTCATCTACGGTGCTGTATATTAATATTTGTGTATTTAATAACATTAATAAATCTGGATTCTTCTTCATATTAAACTGCCTGTTGTGTTTAAAGGGGATGAGAGAAGCTACACCTGCGCATAGTTACAGGAAGTTTGTGCCTGACGGGAGGAAGTGATGTTTTTAATTATGATATTTAATCATTAAGATAACTTGTGTCTCAGGTGTGGGAGGCCTTGGTGACGCTGCTGTACTTCCCGGTGTGTGTCATCCTGGCTTGGATTGCCGACCGTCGCCTGCTTTTCTACAAGTACATGGGCAAGCGTTACCGTGCTGACAAACGCCACGGCATCGTCGTGGAGACCGAGGGAGACTTGACACCCAACAAGGGCGGCATGGAGATGATCATAGACGGCAAGTTCCCGCCACGAGGGGGCGCCGTGGTCCCTGCGGAGAATTGCGGCGGCGGAACTCAGGACGGGACAGCAGCCGCAGCCAATAACATCGTAGGGGCGGCGGCCACGGCCAACCTGCCCAACTCCAACAGCACAACGGTCAATGTGGAGAGCAGCAAGGAGCTGGACGAGAGCCGCAAGGAGGTGAGGAGAGGAGAGGAGAGGAGAGGAGAGGAGAGGAGAGGAGAGGAGATGGGAGGAGAGGAGAGGAGAGGAGAGGAGAGGAGAGGAGAGGAGAGGAGAGGAGAGGAGAGGAGAGGAGAGGAGAGGAGAGGAGAGGAGAGGAGAGGAGAGGAGTCAGTGTTGGTAGCAGCCGTGCTGTCAGTGTGAGCTGTGTAGATATTTCAGTCATGAGTTTGTGTCCTGTCGTCTCTCCTCCAGGTGATTCGCATCCTGAAGGAGCTGAAGCAGAAATATCCTGACAAGGAGCTTGACCAGCTGGTGGAGTTGGCCAACTACTACGCCCTGCTGCACCAACAGAAGAGCAGAGCCTTCTACCGCATACAGGTAACACACACACACATCTCACATCTCCACACACACACACACACATCACACATCTCCCTGAGGTGATCAAACAGAGGACAGAAAGTAGTTCAAGGACTTCATGTACTGGTTTTCTCTGCTTTTCTATTTCTGTAACCGCAAGGATGGTTCGTTTGCAAAGTCACCTCTACGTCCACATCGTCATGACGTCAGTTTGTCCGAGCATGTCCACAAATGGACGTCTGTCACGTAGTTTTTGTTGCTAAGGGTGTTTAATAAATTGTTAGATTTGGGCTCCAATATGTATGGATGTATTTGAGAAGTTTCCATTTCAAGTAAAGAAGAAGTGCTTACGTAGCTTCCTGAAGCTGACCAATCAGAGCAGAGCAGGCTGATCAGGAGGCGGGCCTTAAAGAGACAGGAGCCTGTTTCAGAAACTGAGGGGCTGCATAAAGAGCCACCTGGAAGCATGCACAACATGTCCCCTTTAAAAAAAAAAAAAGTAAACATGAGTTGTTTCAACGTCTCCTCTTCCTCTCTCTTCCTCAAGGCGACTCGTATGATGATCGGTGCCGGTAATGTCCTGAAGAAGCATGCAGCCGACAACGCCCGCCGCACAGCCGTCGCCGACGAGGAGGCGCCAGAGGAAGAAGACGCGGGGATTTGCAGCCGCATCTCGTTTGAAAGCGCTCACAGTCAGTGCATGGAGAACTGCGGCGTTCTCACATTGGCTGTAGTCTGCAACGGTAAAATAAATAAATTATAAGATAATATTGAGCCCACATAAATCATTCAAAAGGAGCTGATGTGGTAATAAAGTTTGAAGTACGTCTTTTCTTCAGACGAGTGATCACATTTGAACTTTTTATCTATGATCTGTTCACGTTTTAGCTCCATCATCATTTTTTCTGCAGTCTGAACTTGTAACAAGAAGCCATAACTGCTGTTTAATCACTGGATTAAAGACATATAAAGTTATTACATTACACTACTATTGTTTCTACTGTTCAAAACAACTTCCTGTATATGTTTTTATGTCTGACGAAACGTGATCATGTTTTCTGTTTTCTGTTAAGGCGGTCTGGGAGAAAACACCTTCTATGTGGACTACAGGACAGAGGACGGTTCAGCCAACGCTGGGTCAGATTACGAATACAGTGAAGGAACGCTGGTTTTCAAACCTGGAGAGACTCGGAAAGAGATCAAGGTGAGACGTAGACACAGAGGAAGGTGGTGTATCAGATTAATTAGATTACCTACATACTTTCCTAATCTGTCCATACGTCTGTGTCTCTTTTCCACCGTTAAAGTATTTGGAGACTCTCTGTTGTCCCTCATAATGTGAGGTTTGAGTTTGACAGCGAGGTCGCACCATTAAAAGATTTATTCAGCTTTTTTTTTTGGATGAAACTTTAATAATCCCTGTGAGGAAACTGTAAGAAGAATCATATATATTATGAAGCAGGAGCTCAAAGTTGGCTTGTTTAAAGATTAGAGATAAAATCATACCGTCCGCTGACATTGAATTTAAACACAGAAACTTGCTTCAGCCAGATTTACATGCAAAAGTTAGCAAATGTGGTTACACGAGCAGGACGGTTTTATATGGAGCTGCATAAACACGCTGCAGGCTTCAGTGTGCCTGTAAAGTCTGGAAAGATATTCAAGAAGATCAAAGCGAGGAGAAAGAGGAGGGAGAGAGATGATGGGATAAATAATGAGAGTCCCAGCAGGAGAGACAGAGGACGGCTGAGGACAAACTACTGCTGCTACATTAGTGACTACTGTACTGGATGAACCAGAAACGCCCCTCAGCTCCTTAAAAGACCTTTCAGTTGTTCTGAAGTGGCAGAAACGTAAACCTGAAACTTACCAGATATAAGAATATTAACTTAAATCTACTTAAATCTGTATAAATATAGAAATTTAGATGATAAGAGTGTAACTGAAGCCTCTGTTTCCATATTCAGTTAAGGTGCAGTTCGTATAATACTTGTTTCTGATTGGCTCGCGGGTATCTCAGGTGTATTAAACAGTCTCGTGTCTCTTTCCATCCGTCTCCAGGTCGGCATTATCGACGACGACATATTCGAAGAGGACGAGCACTTCTTCGTGCGTTTGCTGAATCTGCGCGTTGGCGACGCAGATGGCATGTTTGAGAGCGACGAGGTCGGTGCTGCCCCCAAAGGTCGCCTGGTTGAGCCACTGGTTGCCACGGTGACCATCTTGGATGACGACCACGCTGGCATCTTCACTTTCAGCGAGCGCATGGTGCGGGTGAGTGAGAGCGTGGGCACCATGGAGGTGACGGTGGTGCGCAACTCGGGCGCCCGCGGCACTGTCATCCTGCCGTACCACACGGAGCCCGGCACCGCCAAGGCCGGAGAAGACTACGAGGACGCCCGTGGAGAGCTGGAGTTCACCAACGACCAGACCACGTGAGTCACAACAAACACGTCCTTCATACAAAACTATGAGAATGATGAAGAGGCGTTTATGTTCCTCATCCTCACCTTGTCACCCCCTCTTCACTCTTCAGTCCGTCCTTTTTTCTCACGCCTCTTCTTCTTCACCTACCTGACAACAGTCTGATCCATTATTCATCAAGGCTCTGCCTGCAGGCTCAGCACACGCGTGTTGAATCCTCTCTTCAGTGTGTGTGTGAAGAGTATCATTATGTGTGGTGTGTTTAGGCGTTTAAATAATAGCGTGTTTTGAGGTAATTGCTAGTTTATTGTCGTGTGAAGGTAATGTGCTTATTCAGCTGTAAATGACCTTCTGTTGTAACGTATTGTTAAATCTGGAGTGGACTACATTTATAATGTTTGCAACATGTGATACATTTTTTAATTATAAAATACGTTTATTTGTTATAACATGTATTTTTTTAAACATACATTAAGCTGATTTTATTTGTCTTATGATACCGGATGATAAGATATCATAACATAATATGACATAATATGAGATTAGGTTTGCACATTTAATTGTGCAGGAAAACAGGATAAAGCATGAAATACAAAAGAAGACATTGCACACTAATGTTAGCTACTTTAGCTTCATTGTACTAAAAGGTATCATAATCAAGTAACATCACATTAAGGAAAATGTTGCATGAGTGTAACTACAACACGTCTGGAGAAAGCTCGTTTAATTTAAAGATTGAACCCGAATGACTCAACGAAAACCTGCACTGACATCATCTAATCATCTCCCGCCTTCATTTCTGTCATTTTCACGCCTCATTGCTCTGCAGTCGGGGTGACTGGCCTTTGATTGCATCTGCTTTCCATCTTTCATCAGTTCTTTACTTCACTGCTTCTTCTTCTCCTCTGCTGTCATGTCTTCCTCTCATCATGTATTCACCTTTTTTTATACCTTCATGAATTCTTCCCTTGTTCAGTAAATCAACAGCTTGTTCCTTCCATCCTGTTTTCTTTTTTCCTCAGTCGTTCTCTGCATCTTCTCTTTTATTTTCTCGGTCCTCAGAGGCAATAACAGCTCTTGTCATCCTCACTTCATTCACTCTGATACTCAGCTTTCATTCTTCATACCTTGTAAATGTCTGTCATTTTCACTTTTTCTTCTATTTTTCTGTCATCAATCCATCCTACCTGGTTTTTTCTAACCTTTATTTATCCAGTGGAGATTTTTTTTTCTTCTTCAAAATAAAAGCTCACTGTTTACTGTTTACTTATTCAACTGGAGGGAGACCATGTGGGCAGCTCTATGCTTTATGCATGTGTGTGTGTGTCTGTGTGTGTGTGTGTGTGTGTATGCTTGTGTTCATGCTTTCACCAGCACATCAATAACAAGAACGACGTGGTGAAGCCACATATTGATGAAATGCTTTAGTTCATTTGTGTGTCTGCTTGCACACTTTTATGTGTTGCTTACAGATACAATTCTTCTGTGTGTGTGTGTGTGTGTGTGTGTCTGTGTGTGTGCGTGTGTGTGTGTGTGTGTGTGTGTGTGTGTGTGTGTGCAGTCAGACTCTGCAGGTGAGGATAATTGATGATGAAGAATATGAAAAACATGAAAGCTTCTTCGTCGTCTTGGAGGAGCCACGCTGGCTAAAGAGAGGAATCTCAGGTGTGTGTACACATGTCACCACATTAATTATGATGTTTAACACGTTCACAGCAGCTTTTTAAATGTTTAACTGTGAAATATTTCACTGCTTCTTAGCTCATACATAAAAAAATAAATAAGTAATCAATAAAAACTCAAACTACTGCTTGTTTTCTACTCGTTTTCTGTGTTTATAGTTTTTATTTTCCGTACTACAGTCTTTTGTTTGTCTTTTGTTTAGTTTTTTTTACCCACACAGATCAATTTTAATCAAGTTTCATTTTATCTCAGACACACACACACACACACACACGACACAAACCCATTTTCTCAGTGAAAAGACAGAAAGACTTTCTTAGAAGTCAGACAACACACACTCAGCCTGTTTCTGCTAATGGTTAAAAACTAAAACAGGGAGAGAAGAAGAGAAAGTTTGATTTCGTTTGGTTCGACTGTTGCTGTCTGGCTGAACGTCTGCTGTTACTGACTGCTCGTTTTTCTTCTTCACAGCTCTGCTGCTCAACCAAGGTAAGACCGTGATGACTCCTCCTGCTTTTAACCGCAGCTCCAAGCTTGATATGATTGGTCAGGAAATCCTGCTTGTCTACACATGATCTGTAGATGATGATAAATTTAAAGTAGTTTTAGCAGCGACAAACGTAGAAAGAGATTCAGCATATTCTGCTTTTATGTTGGTTTGTGCTGTTTTGCCAGAAAACTAAAAATCAATCATGAAATGCCCCACGCTACAGCCTGCCCCTGAACATGCACGACACACTGAAAACACGTTTTCACTGCGTTTATATGGCGACGTCTTGCTCTTCCACGTTCACATTATTATTTAATAATGCCGATACTCATCACTAACAGACACTGACGAGTATCTCACCGGTTCAACGTGAAGCTACTGATAATGACAGCAGAAGATGCATTCAAAGACCAGAGATAAACACAGTTTCATTCAGTTGCAGCTGTTTGCTGCAGTTTTTTGGGTTTTTTTGGTCTTCCCAGCCAGGACATTGCTTACTCTGTCTCTCATCATAATGGCCCGGCTCACATTTGAGAGATGAGTCATTGTTTGTTTGCATCTGGATCAGTTGAACTGGCTTTTGTGAATCTCAGCGCCGTACAATAGAGCAGTTAGGATATAAATGTTTACAAATGAGAGGACTGTGTGTCATCACTGTGTACTGATGCAGATATATCGCCTGCCACGGTCCTGCTTTATCACAGACATCATATTATACTTAAATATTATATTGCTTTTTATGACTTGGTGAGTAGGAGACAACCGAGAGAGTAAATGTGATGACTGGAAAACTGGATTTATTTGTTTATATGGAAATCACTTTTGCATTTAATGATGCAGAAGTAAACATTGAGTCTGTCTGTGTTCGTTACGTTGTGTAGAAACTGAAAAGGTCACACAGGGAAATAATTAAATGCAAATATAAATGTCAAATCAAAATATAATCGTCCCGCAAATGAGAGGAACGCCTCATAAATGACAACACATTGATTTCAGTAGCAGCAAGTCGTCTCAGCTCAAAAGTGACAAATGAAATATGGAAATGAAATACAAAACGTCCTCCAAACTGCAGCAGCGGAGCACTGTGGAGATTTTACAGCAATTAGAAGAAGTTTAATTAAACTGTGCAGTGTGCACGCGTCTGTGACATCACATTACAACCTTTGTTTGTGTAATAAAGTCAAACTTTTGCCATATGATGCTTTTACTGCTCTTATTGTCTTAATTAGACAAGGCTATAATATCTGCTCTACACACACACACACACACACACACACACGTCCTGGTCTCTCTGTGACTCCTGAGCAGAAGAGACAGATGAAAACACCACACAGAGAGCCTGGTGAGGAGACTGTTTGACTGTAACACGGTCCCTGATTGGCTGAGTTCCTCAGTTGATCCGCTCTGGTTGGTGTAGTTGCTGTTGCTACTCTGCTGGCAGTGGATCAATAACAAACTGGGCCACATGTCAGCAGTAATACTGTCTTCTCGCTCTCTCTAAAAAGATGAATGTAAGCGAATGAAAAAAGAGGAGCCTCAATGTCCAACTCAGCAAAATGTTTAAGTCGCTGTTGGATTAAGAAGAAGAAGAAGAAGAAGAAGAAGAAGCAGAAGAAGTAGAAGAAGAAGAAGAAGCAGCAGTGCTACTAGCATGGATGAAAATAATGCAGCTTTGGATGAGTTTTGGTGAAAAAGATGTAAACAGAAGCAAGTTTATGGACCATAAAACTCCACGGCACACATGGAAATAATTAGTTAAATTAAAAAAAACCTGTTCAGGTACTCAAGCAGATGTTGTTTTTTTGTAAATAGTCTAAACATGTACAGGAGTAGAAGATTTATTTTTATTAGTATTTATTTTTTTGAAGAAACTTCCATTTTTCTGTTATTCACACACACACATGTTCCTCTTTGCCACACTGTGAGACACACACACACACACACACACACACACCTGTAAACTCAAACTAATCCTGTCTCACAATCAATTATTAATGGAGGCAGAACCTGGAAATATCTGTGACATGATGCATTTTCCACACCAAGTGTTTCCTTCTCCTCACAGAGGGGACGGAGGGCCAGATGAGCGCTGAGGAGGAGGAGGCCCGGAGGATAGCTGAGATGGGGAAGCCCATCCTGGGGGAGCACAGTCGCCTGGAGGTGGTCATTGAAGAGTCCTATGAGTTCAAGGTGCGCCATTTAGTTATTTATTTATTCCAGTCCAGGTCGATGTGGCTGCCAGTCTAAATCTGCTGCACATAAAACATATAAAAGATCAATAGAAAGATATCATTTAAAACCTGAAACTGTTTGCTCTTCCTGTAGACGATCCACCTTCACACTGCAGGGTCCGAACCTGCAAGTCTGATATGAGTTTGAATTATTAAAAATCGGGATGTCATGCTCAGAGCTTCGTTTGTGTGCATGAGGAGCAGAACTAGAGGAAGCAACCCGTAAGGAATCCACCTGGGTTCAGGTGAAAGCAGTAAAATTAGTTTATTGACATCGCAATAATTCTCAATTCACAAAAGGTCCAGCACACAGAAGGATGCTAATCCATCACTTTTATTTGCTCTTAAGAAAATTAAAACGATGGGTTTTTAATTAAAGAAATGTTCCAGCTCCCTCGTGTGCCTTCGACTTTTTGTGAATTAAATACTGTTTCACCAGAAGCACTAAAGGAAGGAGACACAGAATAAAAGACTTCAGTATCACGCAAGCAAACAAGCAGCAATTAATTTTGTCATCATGTTGTTAATTAAAGCAGCGGATAGATGATTCAGACAAACGTACAGTAAAACATAAAAGTCAACATTTCATCCAATTAAAAACCAACAGAAGCATGAAGTGTTTGAGAATTAATTACAGAGGAGGAGAGAGGAATAAACAACACTAAACAAACAACATCAACAAAACAACAGCCTGTCGCTCCATCATCACAACAAACGCAGAAATTCAATGTTCTCATCCTCCGTTTGACCCCTGGTGGGAATATAGTTGGTCCTGTCTCTTATGATTTGATTATAGCAATAATATCAATAATAATGCAATTCATTGATCGGTGTTTGATTCTCATGTATCCACAGTTTGAATATGAATGTTACACCTAAAAATTTAAACTTTATGTGTGCAAAAAAAACAGAATATAAACAGAAGTATGAATGTATATAGATGTTTTATTATTCATGTATAGATGTTTTTTTTTTTACCATGAAGGAATTTAAAGGGTTAAATTGGCCAATTTACAAAAAACACTGCAGAAAAAAAAAAAATTTAAAAACTAGATGTACCTGATTCCTCCGAGCACGTTTCAGGTATGATGCGTGTTCGACGGATGCACACAGCCCCCTCTCCCACCCGGCAGCCCCACACGGCACAGCTAACGAGCTCCGACTCACCTGTGTCACCTCTTCTCAGCTGTAATTGGTTGCTACGTGTGTTGTGCTTTTGATTGACAGAGCACCGTTGACAAGCTCATTAAGAAGACCAACCTGGCGATGGTTATCGGGACCCATTCCTGGAGGGAGCAGTTTGTGGAGGCGGTCACTGTCAGCGCAGGTGAGCTGTGTGTGTGTGTGTGTGTGTGTGTGTGTGTTTGTGCTTTAAATATCCCAGACATGTTTTAAGATCTCAGTGTTTGTAGCCTGGAGGCTTCATGTTTCCACATCACACGCGTGTAAATTGGCCCCGAACACGCTGTGATGTCACTAAATTAAACGCATCATTGAAACATCCCAGGTACATTAAACGCAACATGTTTCTGAGTTGAAGGGGACATTTGTTTTAGCCTCATGACCAAAAGTCACACCTGTTTGTTTGTTTGTTTGTTTATTTGTAATTCAAGGCCACCATCTTGTGGAAGTAACAGTTCACTGCAGCCACTCTGGTTTCTTCAGATGGTGTTTGGACGTAGAAGTCTGTTTGTAAAGTATGGTCATGTATTGTATTTCCCCCTTTTTTAGGTGACGGCGATGAAGATGAGGAAGGCCGCGAGGAGCACCTTCCGTCTTGTTACGACTACGTCATGCACTTCCTCACCGTCTTCTGGAAGGTGCTGTTCGCCTGCGTCCCGCCCACAGAGTACTGGAACGGCTGGGCCTGCTTCATTGTCTCCATCAGCGTCATCGGCCTCCTCACCGCCGTCATTGGAGATCTGGCGTCACACTTTGGCTGCACCGTGGGGCTCCGGGACACTGTGACCGCTGTGGTGTTTGTGGCGTTGGGAACGTCTATTCCAGGTGAGGAAAATATCCTCTCTCACTGTACGAGTTATTTATAAAAGTTAAAAGCCCAGGAACTGTGTTTTTCCTTTTCTTGCAGGTGCATGCTTTACTCTCTCCATCTTTTTCTCTCATTACAGACACGTTTGCTAGCAAAGTGTCGGCCATGCAGGACCAGCACGCCGACGCGTCGGTTGGAAATGTCACCGGTAGCAACGCTGTCAACGTGTTCCTGGGGATTGGCGTGGCGTGGTCGGTGGCTGCCGTTTACTGGAGAATCAAAGGAAAAGAGTTCAAGGTGGATCCGGGCTCGCTGGCTTTCTCCGTCACGCTCTTCACCATCTTCGCTTTCATCGCCATGGGTGTGCTCCTGTTCCGACGCCGGCCCTCCATCGGCGGAGAGCTCGGCGGGCCGAAGTTGTCCCGCCTCCTGACCACCCTGCTGTTCCTGGGTCTGTGGTTCCTCTACATCCTCTTCTCCAGCCTGGAGGCCTACTGCCACATCAACGGCTTTTAAAAAGGAGACGGAGAAAGTTTTGGAAGAACACGTCACAGCAACACACACACATATACTTTAAACACTCAGTCACACAGTCCACAGTTTGACATGATACATGTGTAAGATCATCTGTTTAATAAGACTCGAGGGGTCCTGGACGTTGATGCAGGGATGCTAAAATACACACACAAACACACACACTATATGTACGCATGTATAAACTGATCATACCAAACACACACACAGTTCCAGGCATGATGAAGGGCAAAAGGAAGTGTTTGAGGGGCGAGAAGTGTGAATATAAACGGTTACTGATAGCAAGAGAGGCGGTGGAGAGAAGACGAGAGATGTGAAGTTGATATTTCAGAGGTTCAGAGAGGGTTCGGTCTTTTTTCTGTGTCATGGCAGGTTTTTATAATCCAGATGGAGACGCTGTCCTGTAGGATCAGACCGCTGATAGACGAAAACGAGCCTGTCATGTGATTAGAAACTGGTGCACAGCGGACTAACGTCATCACTCTGAGTCCCGTCCACCAGATTTACTGCTACGACCTCGCGTGTGTTTACTGAGGAGGTGCAGCGCTGCAGGGGAGCGAACAGGAGTGCAATGTTTACAGTAACAATAACATTAGGGTTGTTTACTACACGGATGCTGTAAATAGGACATATCAGTGTACATAAAGAGTCGAGTGTTTGGAGGGTGGAGAAATTATCCACCTGTACAGAAACTCAAATTACAGCGAAAACAACAGGAAGCAGTTTGGTTTCTACTTCCTGTTTATTGATCGCTTGAGCCGATGGGAACAAACGGTGATTCGACAAAATCTGACCAAACGGATAAATGATCAGCTGATGAAATGAAGGTGTGTGTGTGTGCGTGCGTGCGTGCGTGCGTGCGCGTGTGTGTGTGTGTGTGTGTGTGTGTTTGGTCCAGTAGATGATCTGAGAGGAACCTAAAGGGACATTTTCCTCATAGGAAGGACCAGACTGTGTGGAGTGTAATGAAAACACACTGAATCCCAGCTGGCTGCCAGTCAGTCAGTCATCACTGTGTCACTGTGTGTAGTGACAGACTAATCCATTACTGTGGCATGTATCGTGACGGACTAATCCTTTATTTATAGTGGCAGCAGCATGGTTGAGTCAGACAAACATGCATGGGTGGTCAAACAAGACTTAACAGTGTTAGTTCACTTTCTAAAGCCAAGCAAATTTTCATTTAGTCTTTAAATCCCAACAAAAGAGGTTCCCGTCATCAACACTGAGTCTGCAGCATCTTGTTGAAGGTCCTAAACTGGATCCTCGTCTACACCACACTGATGCTTCAAGCGTCCATACGTTGCCTTAAGAAAAACTCTCCAGTTAAAAAGAAAATCTAGTATTCAAGCTTTTAGCTGTACAAACTCGTTGTGTTTTTCTCCATTCTGACGTCTGAATAAGCGATTGTAACGTAACACTGGATCCAGGTGAAAAACGCCACGTTTGTCCGTGCCCATAGTAGAAGTAGAAACATCACTTTCCCTTTTTAATGGAAAGTCTGTACACTCTTTAAAGGGATTAAGGTCTATCATCTGACGTTGTTTACAGTCTGTAGGTCAATAGCAGACAGCGCTTAGCTTCGCAGACGCCTAATAAGAGCACAATGTCTAATCTGGGCTTTTTTGTACAGTCGCAGCAGCGTCGTTTTCACATCATAGGTTCAGGATCACAGATGGTTTCTATAGTTGTAGTATTAACAGATCATAGGCTGTTTTCAGTGGGAAACACAGCCTGTTCGAGGCATGTATGTGTTGCTCAGTATTGTGTTGGAACATAAAGCAGAACTAGAGAGGTGCAGGAAATACTGACGTATGTGCAGAAATCCTCTGATTTGATGTGACATTTTTTTGATTTATAACTTTCAACGTTGAGATGTATGAAGCTGAAAAGTCAGCGCGTGAAAATATGGATGATAAATAAAAAAAAATAAAACATAGAACTGGAAGCATCTCCAGTAGATGGGGAAGAGTTGATTCACCATCTACAGGATGCTGAACATTGTGCTGCATGTTCATTACAAACATTTTCTCTTTAAAATGCCTCCAAATCTTCACCCATAGATGATAAGTGGAATTGATCATAGTGTTATTAAACACTGTGATAGCAGAAAGACTCGATTCGTTTACCCGTAACTAAATATACTTTATAAAACTTTCTAAAAACAAAAAACAAAAAAACAACTATTTTGTATGTTTTCCTTGCAGATATAGCCAAAGTAGATTTTTTTGTACTTCTAAACAACATTTAGATCAGTGTGGATATATACAGCTGGTAGTTTACTGCAGATTACATCATTTTAAATTTAGTGGATTAGATTTTGATATATTTTCCACAGCGAGGAAACATAATCTCATCGTCTGCTGACTCGTTTTGCCTCTACGTTACTCATGTATATTTCTTCTCACAAGATAATTTATTTAGATATTTATTTATTTATTTACAAGAAGATTATTTATCTATGGATAAGCTGTGCCGCAGGTCCTTGAAGCAAACAGTTTTGGCGTGTAGTTCAAGGCGTGTGTTTTAATGTGCAATACAGGACGAAATCTGAACACATACTTGGTTGGTAGCTCAGTGCACATGTTTTTTCTGCTCCAGTGTTTGTTGTAAGCCTCCGCCAACGTACATTTCTTCATCCAGTTCTCTTAAAGGAGATTTTGAGTGTAAGTAGCATGTTTACATGAAGAAACAGTGTGGAACATTGCCAGTATAATTGTCAGTCTCGGGTTGTCATGAGCTAAAGAGGGAGATTTAGATATCAGGTCAGTGGTGTAATACAACATGTAAGATTACACATCTCTCACACACACACAGACACACACAGACACACACAGATCTATGACTGGATGATGTTATCCATCAGATGTGACCCGGGTTCGGCTCAGCGCCCACAACAGAACTGCCTACAATGTCCGGACAATGTTCCATGTTTCCATGAACTTCTGTACTATCTGTCAGGCTTCGGCCTTTGCTGTTCTGTAGCTACCGCCCCGACCCCGCCCCCTCCCTCCACCTGTGTGCGTCAGTGTTTGCTTTCCTTCCGTGTTCCTCTGCAGATGCATGATGAATCCCCCCGTGTACGTGTGTTAGCAGCATGGTCTACCGTGATGGACGCCTATAGGCATATTTTATCGGGTTGATTTCTCCACAGTTAAAACAGAAATGAGCAAGTGGCACACACACACACACACACACACACACACACGACGAGTGCTTACAGTAATAAACGCAGACATGCAGGATTTATGGATTCAGTGTCACCTGCTTATTTATTTCACTACCTGTAGAAGCTGTGAAAATAAACACCTGCCCTGTTGTGTCCACAACAAACAACATCCCAGGTCATCATTTGTTTGTTGGTGTACGATATTTCTGTCTGTGTTAGTGTACCCCCCCCTCTTCTTCTTCTTCTTCTTCTTCTTCTTCTTCTTCTCCTCTTCTTCTTCTCCTCTTCTCCTCCTCTTCTTCTCCTCCTCCTCCTCTTCTTCCATTCGCTCCCCAGGTCTTGCTCTTCAATGTGTCTCTGTGAAGTTTTTCCTGTGATGCTGAAAATGTCTCTCTCTCTGCCTGAACCTTTGTAGGGAAATAATGACTGAGTTAATACAATATCATGTGATTAGACATATACAATTATTCAATACCGTAATAAATTATTAACTGTAAATTAAAAACTATTTAAGTTTTTTTTTTTTTTTTTTTTTTTTATGAAATGTGAGGAGGGGAAAAAAAAATCTTAGTAAAACATGACAACTTGTTTTTGAGAACATGGCATGAGGTGTAACGTGTTACTGGAAGAAAACAAAGGTCTTTAATTAAATGAAGTTGACCTTGTTTGAATATAGTTTATTTATTTTCAAGGCTGAACGTGTCTGAGTCGTTATTTTTGCACAAAATGAACATACATCAATCAAACTCAAATTAATCTGTGGCACAAAAAATAATAATTTAGAATAATTTAGTAATTAATCAAGTAAAAATATCAAATATTCACATGTCAAATGTGAAGATTTGCAGCTTTTTTCTATATCTTTAAGTTTTAATACAGAATAATACAGATATTCATGCTAATTATCTGTATAAAACGTAGCACTGACTGCACCAATAATTAAAATGAGCAGCAATGTATTGATAATCATGAGCTGCATACATCATATCACACTATTAGATTACAGCGTTTATTGAAAGTGTGTTTAGTTGTTGTGCAGGAGAATAACCAGAAAAATGGATTTTACAGTGAAGAAGAGACGTCTTCATCCAGCAGGAACAAACAAACAAAACAAATATTTGCACAGAATCTGTAACTTTTAATGAGGTGGAAGGAGATGATACCATTTAATAGTTTTAAAGTGATAATTATTGTCCCAAGAAAATTATTTTGTCTTAATGCGTGTGTGGAGATGATCTTTAATAATTTCATGACAGTTTCTTTCACCTTCTCTGTGGTTGTTTTTGATTAATTGAATATGTTGCAGTTCCTCATGTGAACACTGGAGGGCGGTATACATACATATATATACATATACATTTATGTCAGTATACATATATAAATACAGTATTACATACTTTGTGCAGGGATTTAAGTTAATAATAAAGTATGAATCTTTGCATTATTCCCACTGATGGATGCATGGATGTAGTTTATAACTGTGACTACCAGAAAAATACATTTACTCAAGTACTGTACTGAAGTACAATTTACATTTACTGCTACTTTATACTTCCTCTCTACTACATGTCAGAGGTAAATCTAGTACTTTCTACATTTATCTGACAGCTTTAGTTACTGTTCAGATGCAGATTTGACTCAATGGATAATATAAGAAGCTTTTAAAATCCAACACATTGTTAAAGATGAAACCAGTGGTTTCAACCTTTTAGTCTGTTGACGTCTTACTAAAAGCAGTGTGTAGTCGGGTCACATTTCAGATGTCTATGAGTTGTTAACAGCTCCACCAAATAGTGATTTTTACCTCTAAACTTCTCACATGGTTTCATTTCAATAAATGTTCAAATGATCCAATATTTCAGCAAAAATCAAAGATTAGAGAAAAAGTCCAAAAAGCTGAAAACAGATTTGTGTATCAGAACTTTGTTTCTTCTTCTTTCCTCTCCCATTAATCATCTCACGACCCCTCAGATTTATCTGGTGACCCTTTGGAGGGCCCCGACCCCTAGGTTGGGAACCACTGGACTAAACTATCTAACTGTATATAAAGTAGTTGAAACTAGCTCCACCTGCAGCAGCTACAACAGTAACATGCTGCTCTAACACTGATGCTTCAGTATTAATAATCTAATGATGTCATATATAATAATAATAATATATCAGTCACTACTGTTACTGCAGTACTTTAACTACATCAAGCTGATAATACTTATGTATTTTTATTTTAGTAGGACTTTCATGCAGATATTACAATAACAGTTTCTGTTAATTAATTTAAATCGTATTAGTTTAGCAGTTTAAGAGTTCGCCGGAAGCTGTTTGAGTCACAGTGCGCAGATGCGGATGTCACGCGCTCGGGTCGCTGGGGTCGCTTCTCGAGACATTGCTAGTTGGCTAATCTGTGAGCTAATCAAGCAGTGCGAGCGACATGTGGAAGAGCCGTTAATGGTCGTATGAGTGGCTGCTTGGCTCATTCACCGTTGAGAAACAAACTGATTTGGTGGTAAAAACCCGCCCAGGCTGCCGGAGGTTCTTCTCGGCTCGGAGGTTCGTCTTTAATCATCGGAACAGCGGAACAAGGTAACACTGGCTAACGCGTGTGGTCGCCATTGTTTATGGGCAGTGAGAGCAGGGCCTCCGACTGGTTCTGGCTATTATATATATACATGTATAAATACTCACATTTATATATTACTTACATATGTATATTACAGAAAAAAACGTATATTGTGTGTTTAATTTTACTGAATCAGTCGTCGTTAACTAAGCTGTTCGTCCTTTAAAACGGTTCCGGCTAAGTTAGCAACGGATCTGTTTCCTCCAGTTACAAAACAAAACCAAAACTTGTATTATACAAATGAAATAAATGAGTCGTGTCCACGATTGAAGTTCACTCAGGCTGATTTATACCTCCATAATAACTGAGTTTATATGATGTAGAGATGAAGGCGGAGGCGGAGGCCTACTGAAGCCGCGTTTGGCGCGCTTACAGGCGGCGCTGCTGCACCTGCTGATCCGGACCTGCGGCTGGTGTCTCTGCACTGATACTGTTATGTTACAGATTGGGACGTTTGAACTGAGATAAAATAACATAAAATATTTATTAGGTGAAATGTAGGTCTGCAAACTAACTGTTGTTTATAATGCTGATTATTTTCTGGTGAAATGCCATAAAGGTTGACTAATACTGAACACCTTATTACAGGTTTTCACCTTTTCATGTGTATTTAGTATTAGTTTTGTTTTTTGTTGCTGTTCTTAACTGTGAAGTGTTAAGATTTGTTGTTTTTATTTATGTTTAACTGTTCAAAGACTTTCAGTTTTGTTTGTAAAATGACTGCAACCATGTTGATTTTGTTTTTCTCTTGATTTGTTTATTAATTTTCATTTAATTACCTTTGTTTCAGCTCTACTATGCCCACTTCTCCCAACAGACAGGACGACATGTCGTACTACTCATCCTCCCGTAGTTCATCTCGGGCCACTGATTGTAAAGTGTACGTGGGTGACCTGGGCAATGGTGCTGCCAAGGGGGAGCTGGAGCGGGCGTTCAGTTACTACGGCCCACTGAGAAGCGTCTGGGTGGCCAGAAACCCACCCGGGTTCGCCTTTGTGGAGTTTGAGGATCCCAGAGATGCAGAAGATGCTGTGAAAGGCATGGATGGAAAGTGAGTAGTAACATAAGTGTTATCTAATCTAGAGGGGTTTTTTTTATCCTTACAGCCTGCAGGATATTAAACCGTTTCTTACTATGTTCCTTCTTCACAGGGTCCTGTGTGGTTCCCGTGTTCGTGTGGAGATGTCAACAGGCATGTCCAGGAAGGGCCGTGGGCGCCCAAGCCGACGCCAGTTCGACCCCAATGATCGGTGTTACCAGTGTGGAGACCGCGGCCACTACGCCTATGACTGCTACCGCTTCAGCAAGAGAGGCCGCCGCGGCAGCAGGTAAAGGAACACGCGTGTGGTTATGACTGATATAATGCCTTTTTTTCAGTGTACATTAATTTTTTTACATCCATTCAGGTCACTATTTGTTGCACTGAAGCAAACATATTTTTTCATCTTGACATCAAAAAGGACTGACGCGAATAAATCTTGATTGTCTTCTCATTACAGGTCTCGCTCTCATTCTCGATCTCGCTCCAGGTCCAGATCCCGTGGACGCCGCTACCGCTCTCGCTCCCGCAGCCGTAGCCACAGCAGGTGAAGACAACACGTAAAGATAGACAAGCATGAAAAACAGGAAATGCTTGTTCTGTTTGGGGTTTTTTTGGGTGGTGTGAGGATAGCACAGAGTCTGTAGTCTTGATTATATAGGAGAGCACAGTACCAAAATAACTGCCTTTAGTTTTCAGTCTGACATATGCTTTAAATGTATTTTTTAATGATCATTTTAACTTATGTAAAGTGTCTTTGAGCACTGTGAATCACTCTAACAATTAAAGGTATTATTCAGCCAAAAACACACGAGAGGATTTATTTTTCCTCTTTTCCTTAGTGCAGTTTATCCATCCACAGTTTTGGTGTTGTGTTCAGGGTTTAGAGATAACAGTTGTAACGTATATCATATATACAGCGAGCCTTGACTTCATCCTGATGCCTTTTTGTGACTTTTTTTCCCCCCTCAGGAGCCGTCGTCGATCTCCGTCCTATTCCAGGCGCAGGAGCAGGTAGGAAAACCGTTTATTACGGTTGAACGTTCATTCTTGTGCTTTTTTTGTATTGTCAGCGAGATATAGCAGCTCCTCGTTAGGGTTGTGTTTTGCAGCAGAAACTGAAGGGAGGACATGAAGGTTATTACCTCCCTCAGGGACCAATTGAGTCTATATGCTGTGTGTTTAATTTGCTCTGAAGTTGACAACTCAGGTCTTTTTAGCGTTTCCACCAGAGCTGTAATTAAACCCGCTTTACTTGCTGTAACAACAGGTCTGGCACCCCAGCCCGTTCCAAGTCCAGGACTCCGGTGAGAAGGTATGTTCTCAGATCAAAATTACACAGCTTGTAACTGAAATCAACTGTTGACATTTATAACTTATCAGTCCCTGTGACAGGTATATACTTATAGTTATTATAATTAATTTTTTTAATTATTGCTGCTGTGTGCTTGTTAATCACTCTGCTTTTGTCACCTCGATTATTTTGTAAAATGGAGTTTCATATCGCATGTAAATGTTTGTCTTTGTTTTCTTTAGCCGCTCCAGATCTCGGTCTCGGTCCAGAACTGCGCCCAGGGGACGCTCTCCCTCCCGATCCCGCTCACGATCTCCGTCAGCCAATCACAAGAGGAACAGGTAAGCCCTCAGTAACAGATGTCTCTTATTCCCTGAAATAGGATGTAGGCTGTTTTTTTTTATCTAGTCTATAATATTTAGTCCTGCCCAGTCATAGTCAAGTATGTAGCACCTCAGTAGGAAGGTCTAGATCATCCATTATAGATGTCAGATATCAGAGTTCAAAGCTCAACTGTGTTACGTTCCAAGAGAGGATCAGTTTAGTCAGCGCTAGGTTCTTCATCATGCAGGGAATGTTTAAATAGATTTTCCTCCGACCGGGAGCGACATGCTGCCCCCAAACGACCATCTTGAGATGAACGACCACAGAGGACGCTCCACTTCCTCGACAGAGATCTGAGTCTTCCGCCAAGTCTCCTGCTTCTGCTGTTGGCCAGTATTGGAGTGGGAGGGGTATAGATGACAGTGACTTGGGGCCCTCTGCCTGGTGTAGGGAAGTATAAAAGGTTGAATGATTTGACCTCTCTCGTGTGCTCTCTTTTTCAAACTCTTGAGAGCTCTGCAGTGTCACTGTTTAACCTCAGCTTAGCTCCTAAACCAGTCCCACTTGATCCTGAAAAGAGGGCACATGACAGACGGTCTCTGCTCAGCGTAGATGTAGCCCTATGCTAAAAATAATTTTAAAAAGTTTAGGCTGACAGAGCAAGAGAGAAAATTGTATTGTATATTGTTAAAGATCATTAAAGGTAGGATTATAAATGTTATTTTTTCTTAAATTGTAATTCGCCAGCCTGAATGTGGCTAGATCAAGAAAACTCTCCTGCAAATTATTAGCTGAGCTCATACAAAACCACACCATTGGTGTAACTTAAGTTAAGCATCTTTGCAGCACAGTTTTGTTTATTTTTCATATTTTCTTTAAAGCGTGTGGTGGGAGCTGAGCACTGCACTGACACTGCAGCTGATCCCAGGCCCAGGGTCTGCCAGCTGGCGGTGTGTACGTCCTGCGGGAGGGTGACTAAGCGCTGACCTGAGATCAGCCTTCGCCTGCAGCTGGTGTTAGACAGCGAGAAAGAGGTCGACCTACCGACCGAATCCTCCCCACAGTGAATGAATGGGTGACCATCTGGCCAACCGACGCACACGCTCAGATGAGATCAGCCCGCGCACACATACAGTTGTTCTACTAGAGTCACCCAGCCAGCCAGCCAGCCTTCAGATCTACCAGAGGGCTGACCCACACAGTTCAGAGTTCGACCACTACCTTTTTAAATCCATTACCTACCTACCAGACCCCCCTACCTACCTACCTACCAGAGTTCTTCGGCCTCTGTCTTAGCTTCTGAAAGTGAGAGAAAGAGAGAGCTGACGAGAGATCAGTCTTCAAGAGCCTCCCAGCGCAGTGTCTCTCCGAGTTGTAGTCATCCGTCCTTCAGTCCTTTCATCCTTCGCTTCTCTGTACTTGTTGTTTCTGCCACTGTCGCCAAAGGTAACCAAAAATCAAACCCCCTGACAAGCTCATGTTGATGGTGAAAGAAAATGCACAGGCTTTATGTACTCTGGAAAACTGGTGTTTTTTGTTTTTTTTATAGAGCTAAAGTTGAGCCGTAATGAGCATGCTCAGAGTGTGGCTGCATGAGAGAGTGAGTGGATGACTGAGTGAGTGCAGTAGAGGCAACATGAATTTTAATGGGCTCTGAGGAGGCTTCGTCGCACGTTTTTCATCTTGTGTCATACATGTTGCAACATGACTAGCATTATAAGCTTCTTTACTCATATAATATCTATACAATAGTAATGGTGGTTTTTAAATGTGCATTTCCCTGTCTGCTAACGGTATAGCACAGTTTACACAGGTTTCTGTTGCCCCCCCCTCCCTTTTTAGGTATGTTTAGATGGTGAAAGATTAAACCCTGAATGTGTAGAAGAGCAGAAACTATGCCAACTATCTGTTCTAGCAGTAAGCGGTTAGATGACGTCAGTGACTTTGTCTTTTGGTTGAATAGGCTCATGTTTGCTCTTGAGGATTAAATTTTTTCTGACAGTTGTTTAGATGAAGATAACATAGTCTGACAAGTTAGAGATTCAGACAGTTAATAAATAATTGCGATCATCCAGTAATGAACCTGTTTTTAAAATCACATCGTTCTTCCATCCTCCCCTGTGGCAAACTAACTCCTCTCTGTTTCTGTTTCAGTCGTTCCCGTTCAGCAAGTCCAAACCGAAGCGCTACGCCAGCAGACGACTGAGTGAAGAAGACTTGTAGTACCACCCCACCCCTCTCTTTAACAAACCCTCAACCCCTGCACCCTGTCGGCTTTTAAAACCCATACAGCTGGTTTTTTGTTTTTAAGTTTAAATCCCCCCTCAGGGCTTAAGTCCTTGTGCAACCTCAGATTGTGGCAGGTTTAATTTCTATTTGATAAGGATATTTTTAAAATCCTGCTGCGTATGTTTTTTTTGTTTTGTTTTTTCTTCTCAGATGTCTAGAGGCGAGTACAAGAAGCGACGCCTACAGTTTGTGAATGTAATACTGTATGTTGCAGTTGACTTTTAACAGTGATTCGGGCACATTTATACAGCAAATTGCAGTGGAAGGAAACCCAATTGATTGAACTGATTTGATGCCCTCAGTTGAAATTTCTCATTAAAGTTTGTTTTAAAAACAGAACTATTTTTGTGCTTTTTTTTTTTTTTTTTCTCACTCATAATAGCAGAAGCAGATAACGTCCTTGCCTGCATGCCTTCCTGTATGTCACATTCCCACTGTGTGTTGTTTCTGTGCTACACTGCTCTTTTTACAAACCTCATCAGCTTCACCATGTGCTCCAAAACGTTTCCCCCATGTGTTCGGATTTTGTTTCCTGTGACTTTATGATTTTTAAAATGTGCTTAAGTTTAATTTTGTGAAGGGCTGCTTTAACAGTTTTGTTCTGTTCCTGGCTTATATTGTAAGACAGTGGCAGTTTTATTTTTGAATAAATCTCATCAACATACCTTGTCTTGTTTTTATTATTCTTGCATGTCAAATATCAGTCAATATAATTTGTATGTTGTCCTAATGGCAGTTTTTATCTATAATATAAAATATTTATGTTAAAGTAGCTTTTCTGTACTTTTGTGCTTATATTAAAAGGAAGAATAGTTATAGTTTTAAAAACAGTTTTAACACTGGTCTTTTATAAAGCATGAAGTCACTGTAATCAACACATCAAGTCGTGTATACATATATATACATACACATACACACATTCAGTCATTTATCAGAATATGGGAAATGTGCCTTTAGATGCTTTGTATAAATTATTGGCTAACTTTTAATACAAGTAAACCGTTGTTCACGCTTCTTGTCTTCCTATTGGCTGTTACTCAAATCAAAGCTAGACTGACAGCTGTCTGAGCCTATCACAGAACGCGGCGCTGTTGAAGTGGGCGTGGAAACGAGCCTCGTTTTTCTTGACTTTTCCGTCCATTTCAGTTGCTCGTCACTACCACCATCCTTTTTAACCGGGACAACATGGCTACTGCAGCGAGCCGTTACTACAGCGAAGACGGCAGGGCAACGAAAAGACAGAAAACCGACGGAATGGCCACGGTAAGCTGTTAATGTGTTTCCCGGGCTGGCGACGAGTTAGACTTATGTAACAAACACGCTCGGCTCGGTCGCCTCGTTCTCGGTTGAATTTAACGTTAATTCATTCAGATGCTCGTCGCCAAAAAAATGTGTCACGACGCAGGTCAGCAAATTTCACCTGAATGAGCGGTTAACGTTAGCTCTGTCCGTTAAACGGTATGTGTTGTACGTGTGTGGGGCTCGTTTCTGAAATGTACCGTTCATGTGGCTGACTGGTATCGGTGCGGGGCGGTTTTCCCCGCCGGGCCTTGCTCGGGCTCGGCTTTGTTCTAGTACCGGTAACGTTAGCAGTGTGCTACGTCTGTTAGCCGTGTTAGCTAATGAGGCTGCTGTCTTTTATCAGATCACAAGCTAACGGTATCTCGTGACATTTTAGGTTTACTGTACTTACAGTTTTAATTAGATTTATATTTCTACTGTACGAAAAGACACTTTAATAAAAGCGGATTAAACCTAAAACAACACCCACCCTGTAATTAACTCCCCTTCCCCCGCAGCTGCACCATGTAACCTGAGGTTAGCTAGTTTTTAGTTGAAAGCAGGTGAGACATTAATGAAGGACAATAAACACCAGGAGCTACTGGCTGTGTTTATTTAAAATTTTACTTGTAATGTTTACTGTAAATAAGACCGAGTTTGCTAAATAAGGGCTCATTTTCACTTGTGGCCCTTGTCCAGGTATTAAAAAAAGTTGCACATAATACAATAAATTTAATATATGTACACATCCACCTATAAGTTTGACTTATATATGGTAGTTTGCTTAATATGATAGAAAAGGTGGCATAAGATGAAGAAGACTGGAGATTTATTTCAACATGGCTGCTGTCACATTTCATCTCTGAACATCAACACACACAAATATTTCTTTTCTAGATTTTCTTCACATAAATACTTTACCCCAAATTTTACATAATTTGTGTTTTTTCTTTGACGCAGGGATATGAGGATCCCCACAAGACCCTCCCGTCTGTGGTGGTGCATGTCCGGGGACTGGTGGACGGTGTTACGGAGGCCGACCTGGTGGAGGCTCTGCAAGAATTTGGAGCAATCAGGTAAAGAGCGAGGAATGTGGAGTGTGTGTAAACAGAAGGGAAAAAAAGTCCTTTTCATACGGCCCACGGCCAGGTTCACCGGGGGGTTGGTCAGGTGACAACATGTAACCTTTAAGTTTATAAGCTACAGTATTTTCCAAGCAACTAGCTGCAAATACGGTGTAGCTGAGTTGCTACCATCTGCCACTTTATTATTTCATTTAACTCCTTCATTACTTGATTTTTTTTTTTTTTTAGTTATGTGGTGGTGATGCCCAAGAAGCGTCAGGCGCTGGTGGAGTATGAAGACATGAACGGATCATCCACAGCCGTAACATATGCGGCAGACAACCAGGTTTACATCGCCGGCCACCCAGCCTTTATCAACTACTCCACTAGCCAGAAGATCTCCAGGCCAGGAGACTCTGACGACTCGAGGAGCGTCAACAATGTTCTTCTTCTCACAATCATGAATCCCATCTACCCCATCACCACGGTAAATGCAAACGTTATGGTTGCTGTACGTCTTCATACTTTAGCTTAATTTACGTTTACCAATGATATGTTTATTTTGATCGTTGTAATTTGTTCTGCTCCATTTGCCGTCATCTGATCCTTTACTACAGACAGAATAGTGGCGCCAGTGTTTGTTGATAAATTATAGGTTTGTGTAAACTGTCAATGTATGCGCTGCTGATAATAACTCAGTTGGCTAATGTCATTTCTAAATATATTTCTAATTGAAAGACATGGCGTGTTATTGTGATGGAAATGTGCTGTCGATGTAGAAGAGAGATCTCTAGAGCCACTATCAACGCTCGACTTGCTGCACATGTGATATCAATTAATCCATCAGCACGTTTCATGTGTTCATAAACAACAATGAGTCTAGTACACAAAAATGATTTGATCATGAAAATGTTGTTAGTCGGTGCCCTTAACTCATATTTATTTTTCTTAAATATATTGTGGATATTATGTTCTTTGTGAATGTGGTCATACAGTAAGAAAACGTGTAGGTTTGTCACATTTTTTAAAAATTATTTTCATTTTTAAATTTGGTCCGTTTTCACAGGATGTTCTCTACACTATCTGCAACAACTGTGGCCCCGTCCAGAGAATCGTCATCTTCAGGAAGAACGGCGTGCAGGCGATGGTTGAATATCCTTTTGTTTGGCAGCAGAGTGTCTGTTGATTTATTACCAAGCACGTTACTAACGTTAATAGAGCAGTAATTAGCACGTATCTGTGACGGGAACTCGTTATTACAGTTTGTTTTCCTGGAATGAATAAGCCTGTTATGTGACACAAACGCATAGCCTCCTTATAGTCAGATTAACTTGTGATTTGTCTGTTTCGACGATGATTTGTTTTTGTCCTTAATCCTGTGATCACATTTGACTCTGTGCAAAGTGCCCAGCGAGCCAAAGCATCACTCAATGGTGCCGACATCTACTCCGGCTGCTGCACGCTGAAGATAGAATATGCCAAGGTACTAGTGCTATTTACTGTTACATTGGGCTGATGAATTTGTTAATGTAGATGAGAATAGCAGTTTGACTGGCTGGATGTGCTTTTACCTGGACTGTGTGTCCTGAAACACATTTAAATGATGATGCATCTTTTGCCAGCCAGATTGAGAATTGTTTGATGATCTTATGGTATTCATATATGTTGTGTTTCTTCAGCCCACTCGCCTGAATGTGTTCAAGAATGATCAAGACACCTGGGACTACACAAACCCCAATCTGGGAGGCCCAGGTAACACCAAAACACCTGCTTAGTGCCACACGCTTTGTAGTGGAGACACCTGACACTGCTTAGGACCCTTACTGCTTCTGTGGGGAGACTACTGGGAAGATGAAGGCAACATCCTTCACTGATAATGCTACTCAATGCTTTTTAAATTGTCTTTGATATACAAATGTAGTATTTATTTATTATTTTATTGTGGCATTATGACTGAAGTGTTGCTTTGGGTTTTGCTCTACTCACTTTTAAATCACACACTATGAGGAGGGTTCATATGCAGGAGTGTAATGTTTGTGGGTGGAGGGATGATGTGAATAATATCCAGGTTTCAAAGCTCACAACTGTAAAATCATGTCATGATTAGTGGACGTCCACAATTTTGGCTTGATCAGGTGTGAAAAAAAAATAGTGAAACCTAAATAATAATAATAAATAAAATGTTGGGGAAATCTGTGTGGTGGGGATGGCAGGAACATATGTTGGTATGTAAGTAATGCTGTAAAAAAGGTGTGTGTTCCTGTGCATATCTCGAGGCAGCTGCTTGTTCCCACAGTGATCTGTGGCATGTTGCTCCAGTACTTGCCCCAGTTAAATGTTCACATTAATAGTTTAACTTATAGTTGTAGAACCTGAGCTATATCTGTAGAAGTCAGTGTGTGCGTTTTATCCATGTAGAGCTTCGTCATTTTTTTACTACAAAAAATGTTAAATATCCCCAAAATCAGCACAAACTCTGCTCTCCAGTGACGTCGCTACAGTAAGATGTATTGCACTGTAAAAGTCAATAAATAAGGTAAATGTAGATGATCAGAAAACACAGAACAGGCAACCACCCATCTAGCTTTGATTGGCTCATTTACCCTGTCTGTCAGATAATATCCATGTTCTGATTGGCTGGGAAGCTTTGATGTTAACACTCACAAAGGATCTCTATAACAAGTTAATGTAATTTCAACCCGTCCTGTGCAAAGCTTTCTTTTTGCCAGCATTGGCTGTTCCTGCCTTCCTTACCACACGGGTCGGTCTAGTGAAAGATGCACAAGCTTAAAGTCCCAAATGATAAACACTGGAAAACGAAGACTGATCCTGGTCTTTTTCTAGTGTCGCCTGGACACCATGTAACTCCTCATCTCCTCCGTTTTTATAAAGTGATGATTTCAGCAAGTCCAAAAAAACATGCACAGGAATTTGTGCTGTGAGGGAGAGGCAGATACATGCTGACAACACCACCACTCAGCAGCTACCATCTCAAGCTCTTCAGTGAGGACACAACCACTATCACACAGGGGGTCAAAGGTCAAAGGCCTCAGATACAAGGGGATAAACTACAAGACACCAGCATCCATTCCAACATGACGATGTAGGACAGATAATCTCACCACGCATGCCATTCCTCATCTCCACTCCTACACCAGAGCCACGACGACTACGCACATTTCTAGAGGGGCGGGCAGCTTTGGGCACTGAGCTACACTCGGTCCCTCCCCGACCCCCGTCCCCCCCCCCATTCTGAGACAAGCGAATGACACATTGAAGCTTGCACCCCCCCACTGCCGACACCAAGTGGAGACTGATACCAGAGAAGACACAGAAGTAGTGACAGACATCTCTCAGTACAACAGATGAACCACACTGATAAGTCGACCGAGATAACACTTTTTGTTTTAAAGTCCTCGTACTGTGTTGGGGCCACTTTGCTCGTTACGAAAAACACAACATTCGAGAAACACTTGCTGACGCCGTACCGACTGATCCAATAGATGACTCACACTCCTGAATCAAGCTGTAGCCAGTCAACTGATGAAGACAAGACACTGCTGACAACACCATCAAGCACACTCAGAGCCCAGTCAGGCCCATGTTTTTGTTTTTTTATGTTTCCTCCCACATGGAATTCAGCTTTTCTATCTTGCTCTTTCTCCTCATCTCATCTCTTCCTCCCCTTTTGATTTTCTTACCTCATGCATCCCTGTCTAGCTCTCCCCTTTATTTTTTTTTTGAGTGCCGCTTTTTTTTAATATTTAAAATTATCTAGAACCTGTGTAACACCTTCCATGTGATGCAGGTTTGGCAATATGCGGCTAAGAAGAGCCAGCTTCCCAACTGAAATGTGCTCTATGGCAGCGTCAAGGCCTACCGGTGGGTGCTAAGCGGACTATTCCAAAAGTGGAACAAAAAGGATGGAAACGCCAACCGAGCGGCCAGCCGACCCCACCAATGGCGTTTCAACTTGATAAAACCAGGAATCGCTCCTGAGGTGGAGAGTTGTCCCCTCCCCCCCCAAAAAGAGGAAATGGATAGGAGTATGGGATGAAATGAGTTGAGTGGACAGTGGTGGGACTACTGCAGCAAATGTCTTCCTCCCACTGTTTGTAAGCATGCAGTAAGTAAATCGAGACCCTCAGGGAACATCACTGCACAGCACCACATGACCCCAAAGTCCAGCACCCAACATGGCCACACAAGACTGACATGACTTAATTTCTTCCCCCATACAGGCTTAATCTTTCTCTTTCTGCAAGGCGGTGATGGGTGTGGTTCTGTTGCAGCCTGCGTTTCTAACCTCACTGTTTTCACTGTCTTGTAACTCCCTCGTTTGGAAGTTTACAGCCATCGGGAATCGTGTGTGTGTGTGTGTGTCTGGTTCCCTGGACTGTGTCATAGTTTCTTTTGGGTAATTGTAAATCTATTTAAAGGGTGAGAATGAAGGGCCATATTAAATTAATTGTAATAAATAAGGTGGGTTATTGGTCCGTTAATCAAAGCTACGCAGTTGCTGCTAGTGTTAAAAAAATTAAAATTACAAGCTGCCTTTTTTTTTTTTTTTTTTTTTGATATTTTTGGCTGCCAAATTGAAATATTTAAATCTCAAAGCTTGGTCGGTCACCTGCACAGGTACCAACCATCCACATTTCTGTCCAGTTACCCCTGAAATACTTAAATACTTCCACATGAGGTCAGACAGTTTTAACTGAGGTAATTTCACATTTGCTCAGGTAAAAAAAAAGAAAAGATAATGTACCTTTTTATGATTAACTTTGCTTCCGTTCTGATTGTGTATGATTATTGTGTACCTGTACAGATGGTGATGCAGATGGCAATGGAAGCAGTACAGGTGTGTGTGAGCGTACAAACTTTATTTATAAATTTATCCATTTGTAATACCTAGATGAGTGACTTTTGTTTGATATGTTTACCCCTGTTTCACCTTTTTAGATCAGTATCCACCTCATCTTTCATCATGTTCCACTTTATACGCTAAAGCAGTTAACTGTCTTTCATATCAGCTTATAATATCAGTGTTACCATCTGTAATATCCTCATAACCCTCAACACATTTAAAAACACACCAAGGCTAATCACTGACATAACTGTTGTAGCCTGTCTGGAGTGTGTATGTAGGTAGAGGGTTGTATGTGGAGCTAGTATGGCTCCTAAAGGAAAGATGCATGCATCTGTATTAACTGTAAGTCCTTTATAAAGCTGCCCTGACGATTTATTTGTCTACTTTCATGGTGTAAAATCTGAGGCAGATTTTTACCATTATACGTCACTCTACATATATTTAATATTTCAAACTATGTAATTATGATCAGACGGCACCTGTCAGAATCTTAAATTATAAATGTTTAGTCATTTCCTGGTTGTGTAGTAACTGATTTATCTGCCACATTTTCTTTCTCCACCTTTTCTCTTCTACTTTTTGTTGTTCTGTTCTCGTAGAGGATATGAACGCCAACCCCAACAAGCGGCAGAGACAGCCTGCTCTGCTGGGCGACCACCCTCCAGAGTACGGTAAGGATCAGACGTACACGCGTCAGTGTTTGTCGTCTTTTCTACAGTTTTCCACAAACTATTGTCTGGTTTTAAACGGCCAAGCAGTGACTCGCTTTTAAAATGTCTCCAGTGAGCTGCAGTTTATTTTCTGTATTTCTCACTCACTACTTCATTCTTCAGGAGGTGGTTACCATGGCTACGATGAGAGCTACGGATCCCCGCCCTATGAGGGTCGCCGCATGGGTCCACCAATGAGAGGGCGTGGAGGAAGAAGCTACGGGCCAGCCTACGGACCACCTCCCCCTCCTCCCGGCGAGTACGGCGCTCACGCAGACTCTCCGGTGGTCATGGTGTACGGACTGGAACCCGTCAAGATGAACGCAGACCGCGTCTTCAATATCTTCTGTCTCTATGGCAACGTAGAGCGGGTCAGTATCTGAGAATACACGTGTTGCTCCAAGCTATCACTTCAAACCCTACAGGGCGGGTTAGATGATCCTGTCTGTGTTTCCGTAGGTAAAATTCATGAAGAGCAAGCCCGGCGCCGCCATGGTGGAAATGGGCGACTGTTACGCTGTGGACCGCGCCATCACTCACCTCAACAACAACTTCCTCTTTGGACAGAAACTCAATGTGTGGTGAGTTCAGTCACCACAAGCTGCCGTGATGTTCTTATTGTTGCATTTAACTGGTAAATTAAAATCAAAATGTCTCCTCCCCGCAGCGTGTCCAAGCAGCAGGCCATCGTACCGGGTCAGTGCTACGAGCTGGACGACGGCTCGAGCAGCTTCAAGGACTTTCACGGCTCCAGGAACAACCGGTTCACTTCACCGGAACAGGCGGCCAAAAACCGCATTCAGCACCCGAGCAACGTGTTGCACTTCTTCAACGCTCAGCCAGATGTCACGCCAGAGGTTTTCTCCCAGGTCTGTAGGAAGAAAGAAGAAGAAACTTTCACGTTTATATCGAGTGTTACATGGAGTCTTATTTCACAGGAAACCTACAGTCACTTGTATTATTGCTCATTAAGGACAACAGAAAAATAACTTCTGACCTGCTAAATTTATTGTAATGTTTATATCCGTTTCTCCCTCTTGACAACAGAAATGTTTTTTTTAATGCTTCTGCACATAAAATCCCTTTTTTAATGAACGTTGTGCTCTTTACAGATTTGTGATGAGATTGGTGTCAAGTGTCCCATAAACGTCAAAATGTTCACAGGAAAGAGTAAGCTGTTTTTACTTTTACTGAGCATAAATAAACTGTGTGCTGTTACAGCTGGAATCCTAAAATAGAAATAAAACAAGAAGTGATTCACGAGCAGCAGCTAAAGTTGACAAAGACAAACATTCAAACCAGGAATTATGTCAAAGATCCTGAGAGTCACGCGCTGATGTTTCTGTATTTGATGTGTGTTTGACCAGGCGGCGCCGCTCCCAGCGACCGCAGCGCTTCAGGCCTTCTAGAGTGGGAGTCCATCAACGACGCTATGGAGGCTCTGGCCATGATGAACCACTACCAGATGAAGAACGCAAGTAAGTGTTCGACTCACAGGAAGACGTTCAGGCGGCTGCGCTGGTGTGAGAGTAACACACCTGTGACCTTGAATGCTGCTACTCGAAAACATTACAGCAACAATCCTTTAACCATCTAAAAGGCTGTAATGAAATGAGGGGAAACTGGTTCGTCATGTTCGGGGGGTTTTTTGTAGTTACAGATGCAACTTAGTCCAAAGATGTAAACATGATTTATTGAGTCTTCATTGTCTAACCGTGTCCTCCCGTCTCCTCTTCCAGCCGGTCCTTACCCCTACACCCTCAAACTGTGCTTCTCCACCGTTCAGCACGCCAACTGAGCCGTATCCAGGATCCGCCATTCCCATGTTCACATGTACTTAGACCGTGACTGCTTGCGACACAGCTGGGAAAATTGTTTTGGTTTTTTTTTCCCCTTTTTATTTTATTTTTTTGTTTGGTTTTGTTTTTTTTTTCTCCCAACACACTTTGAATACTGTGAAATATAACTTTCACAGTTCTGACAGTGTGACCCTGTTAGATTCAACGTATTAAACAGACTTTAAGGAAAACAAACTCTAACAGGCATTTAACAGTTTTCATATTTGTGCCCCAGCTGTGCTTCATAGAGTATCAGTACCTGTGTGTCTTCAATATTCAGTTGTCCTTTTTACTTTTTGTATTATGCTTATACAGTAGCCTGATGTGAGAAAGTATATCTGGAAGAATTGGTTTTATGCTCAGGTGGATCAGTGGCAGTGGACAACATGGTTTTGTATAAGAGTTGTCTTTTGAATCTTTTATTATAGCTTCCTTTTTTTTTTTTTTTTTTTCTGTTTATTTTAATTGCTGCCTGTTCAGTTCTGAGTCTCCGTGTCTGAGATGCAGATGGAGAGTGTTTTGTTGTAAGAAAATAAAAAAAATCAACAAAAACAATTTAAAGTTGAGTATATTGTGTGATCAAAGGCTCATGTAGGTGTATAAAGGCTGTTTAATAACTACAAGATGAGTTATTGGTTATGAATTTTGTTACTGATGTTTGAAACCTTTTTATTTTGGCTCCATCCAGATCTCAAACTTTAATCTTTTAAGTGTTTGTGGCACCGATTCAACAGGACGTTGATATTCTGGTTCATCCAGACTGAACTACACCACACGGTTTCTGCAGATCTGTCAGATGTTAATTAGACTCAGATCCGGTTCTTGGAGGCGATTTAAATATTCAATGTACAACCTGCTTTACTTTACAAATATTTAGATTTACTTGAGAAGTAATGATGGGCGTTCCCATGATGCAATGCTGTATATAAATAAATAAAATGATAAAATCAGCCACTGTATCAATGTTGCCTCCAACTAATAATAACAACCCAACAGCAGGTAAAACTAAATCATACTGCAACCCAACAGCAGTAGTTTGAACCACATGTAAAACTTTCTTCGTTTACTGGGCAAACAGACATCCTGCTGCTGCCCCCTGCTGGTCTGGAGGATGAACAACACGGTTTAAATAATATTGACTCACAGACACAGTATATATGTGCTGTAGGTTTGTTTGTGTATATAAATAACAGCAAGAATAGATAATTGACAACAGGAAATGAAGTAGTCACATGTATTCAGTGTTTCTAGCTCTCTTGTGATATATCAGGGAGCAGCAGGATGTGAAAGCAGCAGAAATGCAGCAGTGAGGATTTATACCTTTATAGTAATGAGCCAAACAATGAGACTGAACTGTCATCTAGTTTAAAAACTACAGTACAGTGAAGCCAAACTAACAGATGCTGCTGAAATAATGACTATAGTAAAGCATGAAGTGATCCAGCTCACTGGTTGTAAGTTGTTGTCTCACCAACATGTGATGGTTTATTTATTGTTGACAAACAGAGGGGGGTGCACCGGTCCTGGAGATACTGCAATACCAGGTCGATGCGTGGAGTGGACGGAGCAAGCCCCTATTCCATCTCCCTGCTCCAAAAATCAATTTAATATATGGTCCCCGGGTAGGGGATGTATCAGATATTAAACTGATAAGAACAGATACTACACTTGATCTTAGCCAAAAGGCCGAGAAGCGATACTGCACAAGGGTCGGAGGCAGAGGAGTGATCCTCGGTACCGACACTCTCACTCACGGTCTGAACACGTGACGCAGCCTCGTCCAATAAGAATCCAGAAACGACCGATCGATTCTTTTATCGACACAAAGACAGATGTAACTTATTTTATAACTTATATTTGATCCCATCTGAAGTCTAACAGCGGACAGAAACTGTCAGTCACATCAGAGTCTGATGTCTGATGAAGAAAATCATGTTTTTAACGAGATATCAAGTAACGCTGCTGCCTCTAGCGGAGAAACGGAGAACTGCAGCAAAAACAACGATTTAAATAAATAAATAAATCAACGTTTATCAAAACTACACCTGAAAACATTGAAGCCTCATAAAGTCTGGATGAACTTTCCCTTCGTTTACACACGTTTTGTCCTGCATATGATGGAAGGAGGAGTTTTTAATGTCCTCCTCAAGTCCTCCACATCATAGACATATATACATAGACGTGAACGCCGCCGCCATATTGGTTCGGGCCAAGTCAAGCGGTTGGAGAAGATGCCTAATTCTTAACTTCTTAACAAGTTTACTGATGAACGCCGTGTGTTTAACCACTGCTTCTATCATGAACACCACTTTATTTTATTTTAGATTAGATTCAACTTCAAAGTAACACATACATAGACAACAAAATGCAGTTTACCGTCTAACCAGAAGTGCAGATATAAATATGACTATGGGATACATACAGTTGAAACCAAAAGTTTACATACACTGTATAAAAAGACATTTTTTTCTTCACTGTCTGACATGAAATCAGACAATAACTTTTCCTGTTTTAGCTCCGTTACGATTACCAAAATTATTTCTATTCGCTAAATGCCAGAATAATGAGAGAAGTAATAAAAAAATTGTCTAAAAAATCCTTCTCTCATATGTGTGTGTATGTGTGTATACATATATAATATGTGTGTGTATACATATATAATATGTGTGTGTATATAATGTGTGTGTGTATAATATATGTGTGTGTGTGTGTATATAATGTGTGTGTGTGTATAATATATGTGTGTGTGTATGTATGTATGTACAACTGCATTTCGTTGTCTCTGTACTCGTACTCTGCACAATGACAATAAAGTTGAATCTCATCTCATCTCATGTATGTATGTATGTATGTGTGTGTGTGTGTATGTGTGTGTGTGTATGTATGTATGTGTATGTATGTATGTATGTATGTATGTGTGTGTGTGTGTGTGTGTGTGTGTGTTCATCAATGTGAAATAAAACGATTAATCAAAATCAGTTAAATGTAAACGTTAGTGCTCTTTATTCAGAAAACCCTCATGTCACATCTACATTTTAGGATCTGGTTATTATAGACACAGATTAAATGTTAAATATAAATATTTCAATATTTATCGTCACAGTAACAGTGTTACACACATTAGTAGCTGTAAACACTCAGCATTAGAAAAATACATACGTTGGTTTGGTGCTTACATAAGGAGTAAACATTTATAATCATCACTTTAAAAGTTAAACACGTTGTTTTCTGGTGCCTGTTTGTTTCCCAGATATATTAGTGTGTGTGTGAATGGGTGTATAAGAGACATTAACTTAAAGAACTTTGTAGAAAGGCGCTTTATGAAGTTCAGTCTATTTGCTTGTATTAGTTTACGGGCAGATCTGCCCGAACCAATATGGCGGCGCCGTTTACGTGTCGCGACCAACGACCAACCCGCTCAATGAGGCGTCTATGTATATATGTCTATGCTCCACATATCCTCCTCATGTCTTCCTCATGTCCTCCTCATGTCCTCCTTCTATCTTCCTAATGTCCTCCTCATATCCTCCTCATGTCCTCCTTATGTCCTCCTTCTATCTTCCTCATATCCTCCTCATGTCCTCCTTATGTCCTCCTTCTATCTTCCTCATATCCTCCTCATGTCCTCCTTCTATCTTCCTCATATCCTCCTCATATCCTCCTCATGTCCTCCTCATGTCCTCCTCATATCCTCCTCATGTCCTCCTTCTATCTTCCTCATATCCTCCTCATATCCTCCTCATGTCCTCCTCATGTCCTCCTTCTATCTTCCTCATATCCTCCTCATGTCCTCCTCATATCCTCCTCATGTCCTCCTTCTATCTTCCTCATAGATATAACCTTTATTTAACCAGATTACAAAAACCCATTGAGATCAAGACCTCTTTTTCAAGGGTGACCTGGCCAAAAAAAGGCAGCAGCACACGTCATAGTGATAAAAACAGACAAACAACAGTAACAGTTATAGATACATTAACAATTTAAAAGCATAGGCACTGTTCAAATAGTCATCCAGTGTGTGTAGCGTCTCATCTCCAAGGATGGCATGCCAGCTTTTGTACATAGTTCACAGTGATGGGTGAGGCGGCGACAACCAGTGATGAACCGTAGAGCACAGTGATACACAGGAGTCAGGGGAAGAAGGCAGCTGGTTGACGCAGACATATATACAACATCGCCATAATCAATTACAGGTAGGAAAGTGGCTGATATTTTGATATGCAATTTAAATGAGAGCTCCTCATCAATAGTGAAACCCAGGTACTTATAGCTGGTGACTAGCTCTAGAGTTTCACCACAGGCAGTTCTGATTGAAGGGATATTTTCCATGGGGAACACATGAATTTGAGAAAAACATTAATTTAGATTTATCAGCATTTAAAACCAGTTTTAGTTTTTCCAAACGGATCTGCACTGCATCAAAAGCGGACTGTAAAAGTTGAAAAGCCTGAGGAGGAATTGATTGTGAGCAACAATAAATGACAGTATCATCCGCATAATGGTGGTATGAGGCATTTGACATATTTGCACACAAATCATTTATGTAAATTGTGAATAAAATGGGCCCTAATACTGATCCTTGAGGTACGCCTTTTGTGACTTTAAGAAAGGTGGAGCTAACTCCAGCCATCCGAACACATTGTGTCCTATTGGCCAAATAGTCGGCAAACCAAGAGGCAGCTTGTTCGGAGACACCATTCCTGCCAAGATTTTTTATAAGGAGATTGTGATCCACCGTGTCAAATGCTTTAGACAGATCGATAAACAGAGCCACGCAGAACTTTCTCAAGTCCAAAGCCTCAAACACATCATTAAGGACTTTTAGTGTAGCAGTAGTGGTGCTGTGATGTTTTCTAAAACCTGACTGGAGGGGATTTAGAATGTTCCGACATTCCTTCAGTTGATTACATACCAATTTTTCAAACACTTTTGCCAAAATACATAATTTGGAGATAGATCTGTAATTATTGACAACTGAGGGTCTGTCTCCTTTTAGCAGTGGAAGGACAAACGCTGATTTCCAGACTTTAGGAAATGTATTTGTGCTGAGGCTTAGATTAAAAATATTAGTTAAGGGCTCAGCAATTAAGTCAGCAGCCAGTTTAAAAAAATAAAAAATGGATCCAAACTATCTGGACCAGCAGATTTTTTGGAGTTTGGAGAATTTTTTTAACGCACTATGGACCTCAGAAATAGACACAGGCTCAAAATGAAAAGAACAATCAACAGAAGGTTCGTCAGTTCAAACATCACTTTTAAGAACACTGTAGAATCAAATAAGTGATAAAATGTTTATTAAAATAATTTAGCATGGCACATTTATCTGTCAGGTTTATAGAGTCTTTGACCAAGAAGTTTGGTAATTCAGTAGAGGATATAGTTCCTGGGATCATTTAGGTTATTGGTAGGGGTGTGACGAGACACTCAGTTCACGAGACGAGACGAGACACGAGATTTTAAGAAAACTAAATTACAAATATGAATGCCTGGACAACAGACTTTTATTTAACTTTGTTTTTTTGTTTTCCGACGTCATTCGGCTGCTTGTTGGATCACAATTTAAAAGTGGCGGGGCCGTCGCAAATAGTTATGCATGTGTTTTCCGGCTGCTTGTTGGACAACAAATCTCACGAGACCGATTTCCAACCCGACGAGAATTCTCGCGAGATCTCGTCACACCCCTAGTTATTGGTGGTTTCAGATAAATAAAACTCAGACTTAGCTTTTTTAATTAAGGAGGTACATTTATTGCGGAGCTGACTGAAGATGATCCAATCAGCATCAGTTGTTGTTTGTCCTGGATCAGGACAGATCTCTTTCTTTAAGGACGTTTCCAGTTTCCTTTAATCTGCAGCTCATTTCTTCATCATGAATTTAAAGTAAATGTTTGATCTCTTTGTTCAGACGTGTCTTGCTGTTTCTTCGTCTGTATTTGTTAAATAAATGTTTTATATTGAGTTAATAAAAGAAGTTCCATCTGTCTTTGTGTCGATAAAAGAATCGATCGGTCGTTCTGGATTCTTATTGGACGAGGCTGCGTCACGTGTTCAGACCGTGAGTGAGAGTGTCGGTACCGAGGATCACTCCTCTGCCTCCGACCCTTGTGCAGTATCGCTTCTCGGCCTTTTGGCTAAGATCAAGTGTAGTATCTGTTCTTATCAGTTTAATATCTGATACGTCCCCTACCCGGGGACCATATATTAAATTGATTTTTGGAGCAGGGAGATGGAATAGGGGCTTGCTCCGTCCACTCCACGCATCGACCTGGTATTGCAGTATCTCCAGGACCGGTGCACCCCCCTCTGTTTGTCAACAATAAATAAACCATCACGTGTTAGTGAGACAACAACTTACAACCAGTGAGCTGGATCACTTTATATTTATATTGTGTCTCTGAGTCAATGCTCTTAAACCGTGTTGTTCATCCTCCAGACCAGCAGGGGGCAGCAGCAGCATGTCTCTTGTAAACACCTTCATCCTTCCTGATACCTGAAAGCTGCCAGCCTCCAGTCAGTCTCCTTTCTGTCTACAGACACCCACATGTGACAGACTTGGATGGGAACCCTCCAAGTCTTCATCCTTCACTCTGGTAGCCTTTCACAGTGCAGTATCTACCAGCCACAAACAAATGTCATCTGCATTCACAGTTTCATTGAACATTCTGACAATAACTGTTTGTCAACTTCAACTTGGATCAGCTTCTTGGAGAAGTCCAGCCTCGACATCCCCAGGAGCTTTCCATCTTCTACTAGTAATAAAAATCGGACACTGTGGTGCCTCCGCATGCCGGCATGGTGGAGGCACCACACAATCTAAAAGATATAACAAGCTAAAAACCCTTTAAAATGTCTAATAAATACAAGACTAAAAGCTCAATTAAAAGATGTAAAATGCTGAGACGTACAAATAAACAAACTATAGAAAACAGGGCTTACCTGGTCGACTTTGGCCTGGAAAGTTGTTAAATCCAGCAGAGTTCGGATAATTGATCCTCTGGACCAAATGGATTTCTGTTTACTAAAGATTTGCATCTATAAGAAAGTTGAAATACTTTAGACAAGAAATGAGTGGGCTTTCCTCCCTAAACACTGACAGCAACTGGTGCAGCAGGCAGAAACTACCATCGATAACAGGAGGCGATCGCAGTCTGAGCCAAAAGGCCGAGAAGTTAAGACAACCTTACTAAATAAAGTATAACTTTTTCTTCTTCTTACTAACACCATGACGCTCATAGTTCTGACTTTTAACTGGAAATGTGAAGTTGCAGTTGGACCCTGGAAGTGAACATCGGTCTCCTGCAGCTAAGTTCACTTTTTGCCAAATAATATGACTCCAATAACTCAATCGATTAGTTCAATAGTTGACAACTAATTGATGAGTTATAACATGTAGACTCTGTACTGTTCAGTCACACTGAGCTCAATGTGCAGTCTTGTTGTTAAGTGTGTTTGAGGAAGCTTTGGATGTGTTTTTATTAATAACTTGAGGCAGTTATTTGTGGTTAACTGGTCTCTGTTATGAGTCTGGAGACAGAAAGGAGACTGACTGGAGGCTGGCAGCTTTCAGGTATCAGGAAGGACGAAGGTGTTTACAAGAGACATGCTGCTGCTGCCCCCTGCTGGTCTGGAGGAGGAACAACACGGTTTAAGAAACAGCGCATTGACTCAGAGACACAGTATTAATATAAAGTGATGCAGCTCACTGGTTGTAAGTTGTTGTCTCACTAACATGTGATGGTTTATTTATTGTTGACAAACAGAGGGGGGTGCACCGGTCCTGGAGATACTGCAATACCAGGTCGATGCGTGGAGTGGACGGAGCAAGCCCCTATTCCATCTCCCTGCTCCAAAAATCAATTTAATATATGGTCCCCGGGTAGGGGACGTATCAGATATTAAACTGATAAGAACAGATACTACACTTGATCTTAGCCAAAAGGCCGAGAAGCGATACTGCACAAGGGTCGGAGGCAGAGGAGTGATCCTCGGTACCGACACTCTCACTCACGGTCTGAACACGTGACGCAGCCTCGTCCAATAAGAATCCAGGACCGACAGATCGATTCTTTTATCGACACAAAGACAGATGTAACTTATTTTATTCAACTCAATACAAAACATTTATTTAACAAATACAGACGAAGAAACAGCAAGACACGTCTGAACAAAGAGATCAAACATTTACTTCAAATTCATGATGAAGAAATGAGCTGCAGATTAAAGGAAATAAAACTATAATAACTATATTAATGAGCTCATCCACCAGAAAGGAGAAAAACATGGATAGAAGAAGTCAGATGTTTATATAGTAGATGCATGTTTGATAATTATCTGTAATTATCTGTATGTCTCTATTGAATTGTTCATTGTTTGGTTGTTTGTTTGTCTGATCTCTTCTCAGGACAGCTGCTTAACTTCAGATAGTATTTCTTGTCATGTTTAGTGCAGTCATTTTATAAAAAAATCAGTTAGTTTGTTTGTTTGTTTGTTTGTTTGTTTGTTTTGGACCCCAACAGTTGTGTTGAGGTTTGATAAACAGCAGCAGCTCTGTGATGTGATGGAGGTCGTATGTGGACCAGCGTGTTTTATACTCAGGGTTGGAAATCAAATGAAGAGGAAGTAAAGAATATAATATTATAATAATATTTATTACCAGGAGTCATGAGATGAATAAAGCTCATATACATCCAAGATGGAAACTGCTGCATCCTGGATGGAGCTCCAATATGTGACGTGTTGACAGACATTAAATAAAAACTGAAAATAACTTTCATTACGTTCAGATCGTATGTGTGTCATAAGTTGTGTTTTGGGTGAAAAATCTGCAGTTGTTGATGTGACTTCCTCCAGTCTGAACAGGTGACGTCATTTCCTGTTTAAGTGGATCTGAAAGAGGTGAAACTCCCGTAACCTTTATAATGTGATGACAGTGAAAGCACCGCGGCACATTTCCATCAACATCATGTTAACTGACAGTCGGACGAAGCTGCTGTCTGTGATCTGTGTGAACATGCTGAGCGGTAAGAGTTCACCACTGACACCTTCATCACCACCATCATCATCGTTTCATTATTATTCTTTTTTAAAATAATTTCATTTAATTTATATTTTATATAAAAGGGATGTTGAAGAAAATGAGTCTTCTTCCTAAATTAATATATAAAATAATCATATTAAGTTTAATTAATTGATGTGTGTTTTCTCTGATAATAAATACAATTAATAATTAATAAAATAAATGTATTTTATTTATTTACATTTTTTGTGTTGTTTTTATTGCTATGTTGGTTTCTTCTTATTAAATGTTATTTTGTTTATAGATGTAGATGCTCATAATTTATATGATAGCAATAATACTTAATATATATATTTAATTTGCTGCATAGACTGTATTTTATATTAGTTTTATGCGTACTAAAAATATTTAAAAATATACAATGTACAATATTTATAATAATCAAAAGTATAAAGGTAACGTACTTTATGATGTTAGTTAAATGTATTTGCTTTAATCTTATTTTAGTATTTTAAATTTGTGTTTGAAATGTTTTATTTATTTATTTATTTATTTATTATATTTTATTTTTATTCAGTAAGATTTCCAGATAAAGTCGATAAATAAAGATTCAGTGGTTGAACTTATTAGAGCAGGAAGCAGTAGCAGGAATATCAGAGCATCAACATAATCATTTATAATATCAATATTTATTGTAATATATTGGTTTGAGGATCTGATGCTGCGTAATCTGCAACTTCATTTTTCAGTTGTGTGTTGTTTCATGTATTAACATTAACGTTGTTGTTGTTTTTAATTATACTATATTTATATATATATTTAAATATTTAGTGCATTTCTTCTTTTATTTCACCAGTGTTGATCTGTTTTAATCATGTGAAAGATCATTTAGCAGATTTAATGAGATTATTGAGGCAGTGTGAGAGGACGTCTTCAGGTTAAACCTCCTCATATGAACCCTCGGTGTGTCTCTGCAGTCACAGCAGGAGCTCTGCTGCTCCAGTCTCCGCCCTCTGTGTCGGTGACCCCGGGGTCAAAGGTCAACCTCAGCTGCGACATCACTCAGATGGGTGGCCAGTGCTCCCATGTTGTGTGGCTGCATGTTGGACAGATGAGCAATGTCAGTGTGAGCACTCAGTTTGTGTCTAGAGGTCAGAGCGGGATGCTGTGCACCCTGGACATCCCCCACGCCGCCCTGCAGGACGCCGGCAGGTACTACTGCGCCTACATCAACGGCCTTATGCTGCTGACCGGAGGCGGGACAACGCTAACAGTGACAGGTGAGACCACATCCTGACGACTCACATCCTGCCTTTCTAAAGAAAACATCTGATAAATAAATCAAATGTGCTGATCAGAAGTCAGACTGAGGGCAGAAATAACAAACGGGTCACGTAACGGAAGAAACCACACAGGAAACGTCTCAGCCTCCATCTCTGCAGCTCACACTGTCAAATATCAACCACATGAAACACCTGATGCATCTGTTAGAGGAACATTTGATCACCAGCAGCCTGACTGATCGTACCGACTCTACAGATTTTCTTCACATATCAACCACATGAAACAGAATCATCATTTAGATCCGTCACAGTAAAACGCTCCAGTATTTTGTTTGTGAGAGCATGAAGGCTGCTGATGATCAATGAAGATGTTAAATGTTAAATCTGAATGTGTTCAGAGTCACGGCTCCAGCATCCTGAAGTCCACCTGCTGGTTCCTGCAGACCCTCCCCTGGACTCACCTGTGCCGCTGATCTGCCGAGCGTCCGGACTGGAGGATGCAGGTCGGGTCTCGGTGGACTGGGAGGTGGACGAGACGGAGCTGCAGCGGCCCATAATCCTCTCTGGCAGCGAGGCAGGTGTCATCAGCGTACAGGTTTATGTTCCTGCAGCGACCTGGTCTGCAGGTGTTCAGGTGTCCTGTGTTCTGACTGACGGAGAGCTGAGCATTAGAAAGACCGCCAGCATCAAGACAGGTGAGTTCACCTGAGAAGTTGCTCAAAATCAACGTTTATCATATAAAATGTATTTATACACTTTATATAAAGGAAGCATGAGCTGAGCAAAAAAAAAACAATATGAAAAAATAATTATTATTAATTATTATGTTAAAAAATACACATCATAGCTAATAAATAACAATAACAATAACAACAAAATAAGAGTCTTTCTCTGTGTGTGTGTAGGTGTGTCTGGTCACTGTGTATCTCTCACCTCCCTACTGGGCGCCATGTGTGTCGTCATGTTTATTGTTGCCGTGACGCTCAGCATCTTGTTGTCATGCCAACAGAGACGAGTCAGTAAGTACCTGCAGCAGCAGAACATCAGTCCAACGTCTTTTATTCGTCAGATATTTTAAAAAAAATGTCTAAAGTGTTTATTTATTTATTTTAAAACTTTGTTCACAGGAAGAAAATCTGACGCTCAGTCAAACGTCAACGAAGAGGTGATGATGATGATGATGATGATGATGATGATGATGATGATGATGACGATCACGATGATGATGATGATGATGATGATGATGACGATCACGATGATGATGATGATGATGATGATGTCAATTTCTCTGCAGGTTTCAGAAGATCTTCATTATGCTGCTCTGAAGTTTGAAAAACCAGGAAGGCGAAACATCTGACAGACAACTTCTTCTTCTTCTTCTTCTTCTTCTTCTTCTTCTTCAAACTCCAGCTCTGATCACTTTCTCAGTTCATGTTTTTGTACATGAAGAAGAGCTTGTTCGTCAACTCTGATTGGCTAAATCCAAACCTCTGGACTTGTGAGAGGTAATAATGTTGACATCACAGTTACAGTTAAGTTAAGTTAATTACTGGTTAAGTTAAGGCACAGAAACCACTTCAGGTTCAGGGAAATTCATGGATTGTGGTAAAATGATCACCTTGTTACAGGTAGAGAAACATGTTAGGCCACCTTCATCGTCATGGCTACAACAATAACAATCGTAGTCAGGGCTGGAAACAGGAAACGATGTCTCTGCTGAATCTATGAAGAATGATTGATGAAATAAATAAACGTGTGGTGTTCTCACATATGAAACTGTGTTGGAGGTTTTGTTGTGTGTTTCTGTTCTCAGAAAAGAGGACAACAAACCAAACTGAGACAGAAAGCTGCTGACCAGATGACGACCTGCTTTCTTTCCACGCGGCTGTTTTCTGTCCAGCTCAGTGGAAAATGTTTCTTCTGCTGTGACCACAAAAACACTTCTGACACATTTAGGACAGAAGATGTTTTATTAAACTCAAATCTACAAAGAAATCAAATCTACCTTAAAGTGTAAAAAAAGTGATTGAAAATAAATAAATAAGAATCTGGAAACTGGAAATGTTTACATCTCATTATAAATATGCATAAATTAATAAATAAAATGAAAATTATGAATAAAAGTCAAAACAGATGTTGATGAAAAATATCAAATATACCTGAGAGAGAATCAGTGTGCAGCAGGAAGTAAAAAAATAAAAATAAAAAAGAATAAAAAAAAATAAAAATAAAATCTTTCTTCTTCTTCTTCTTATTATTTTATTTTTTTACACATTTTCTTTCCATTTCTTGTTGTGAAGGTGGATCCTCATGTCACAGATGTTCTCAATAAAGTTAAAAAAAAAAAAAAAAAAAAAAAAAAGCTGCGCACTTCCTCATTTTACCGTAATACCCAGAACACCCCGCGCCTGTAAACACGCAGCTGCAGCTCCTGCAGTCATTAAATATTTACCGACATAATTAAATATCTACTTAAAGAGATCTGAACGGGAGGAAAGTACCAGAACCGGAACCCGGAAGTAACGTCCGGTAGCAACAGACCCGGGTCAGACTGAGACTCGAACCCGGTCCGGATCTGCAGCGTCTAAAGGGCGATGCTGTCGGTCATCGTGAGGTCAGCTCTGCATACATGTAAGTAGTGTGTGTGTGTGTGTGTGTGTGTGTGTGTGTGTGTGTGTGTGTGTGTGTGTGTGTGTGTGTGTGTGTGTGTGTAAATAGTCATACATGAGCTACACACACGTTCATCAAACCCAAGACAACAAACATGGAAGGGTGATGTAGGTGAAAGGTCACAGCAGAGCAGCATTAATATCTTATGTGTGTGAATATATATGTGAGCAGCTAACAATGATTAAAATACAAAAAAACACGGTTGTGAAAATACTAGTTTGGTTACTAGGTAGATTAGTTCATGCAGATTTATATATTTATTTAATTTAATATTACAGTCCAGCATAAAATACCCTGAATTATTATAAATAATAATCTGTCAGTTTGATTACTTCATTTATTGTTTATTGTATGAAAAGTCCACAAAACGATGAATAACAGTCATGATTTTAGTATTTTTGTTCTTCACCTGTAAAACTTGTATTTAGTTGTATTTCAGCTCATCGTTTGTGTCGGGGGTGTTTTCTCTCTCAGACAGGGGCTTGTGGCTCCCCGGCCAGGCTGCGGTCAGGGCCATGTCGTCCTCGGGTGGCGCCACCCCGCCTTACACCACCCTGGCTATCAGTCACCCAGCGGAGGCCGTCACCCACGTCGAGCTTCACCGCCCTGAGAAACACAACGCCATGAACAAAGCTTTCTGGAGGCATGTTGGATGTTTTCAGTCCTTCTGTCTGGTTGTTGTAGGCTGTAAATCCAGAGTTTATAACTGTGTTGACTGTATGCTGCACTGAAAGCTAATATCTGGGTAGGTCACGCCCATACTTACCTGAGCAGGTAAAATGTTTTTCATCAATGCTTTAAATCAGATTTTCATCTGTCAAAATACATTTTTAAATGTATTTTCTTACCAGTGCTGATGGGACACGATACAATACAGAGTGGTTTCACACAAGATTGATGTTTCTTTTTTTTTTAAACGAGTATTTACTGTATTGAAATGTTAAAGATGCACATTTCTTTAATATCTAATGTTTTTATTTACTGATGGAAACGTTTGTTTTCTGGCAGTGAGATGGTGGACTGCTTTAATGACATTGCTGTAGACCCAGACTGCAGAGTGGTGGTGGTGTCTGGAGCAGGCCGGACCTTCACAGCTGGTGAGTATCACACATGTTTCATGTTATAAATCAATGTTTCTGAGTCGCTTTCATTCTGCGCTGCGTTGCTGTCCAGGTATCGATCTGATGGATATGGCCGGCGACGTCCTCCAGCCGCAGGGCGACGACACGGCGAGAGTTTCCTGGAACTTGAGAAAAACGATCGTCAAGTATCAAGAGACGTTCTCCGTCATAGAACGGGTCAGAAGGTTTTTAGTCACAGACGTGATGACGTCATGGAAACGGGCTCGTTTCCTGTGAATTTATAGATGTGTTGTTTCCTTCCTGTAGTGTCCGAAGCCTGTTGTGGTGGCCGTACATGGACCCTGTGTAGGAGGAGGTAGGATGATACCATCACGTTGTTACAGTGCAGTCATGGGTTCGTGTTTGTAACTTCATGACGTTGTTGTGCTCTGTGGAAGGTGTTGACCTGATCACCGCCTGTGACATCCGCCTGTGTACCCAGGACGCCTGGTTCCAGGTTAAGGTACGTCAACACCCACCTTCACGTAAGATGGACGATAGTAACTGTGACAGGATGACGTTACCGCCGTCTGTCTTTACAGGAAGTTGATATCGGGCTCGCAGCAGACGTTGGGACTCTCCAGAGGCTTCCTAAAGTCATCGGCAGCCGCAGGTAAAAACAGGCCGCTTCGCTGAAGTTCAGATCTTCTGCTTCCTGTCTACGGTGTCATGTGATTAACGCTCCCATCTCCTCCAGCCTCGTGAACGAGCTGGCTCTGACCGCCAGGAGGATGTACGCAGATGAGGCCAAGAGCAGCGGACTTGTCAGGTCAGTATAACCCTCCGTCTCCTGCAGTGTATTACATGTATTGTTTTCCATGATTAAACATCACTGTTTGTACTGAACCTCAGTTAACTATTACCTGGATTTTATAATGAGCAGTGCTGAATCACTTCTTTCACTTATTTTGAGGCATTAAGTCTTTTATTTTTGAAATCCTTCAGCCGAGTGTTTGCAGATAAAGACGCCCTGATGGCCGCAGCTCTGGAGATGGCTGCAGAGATCGCTGGCCGCAGCCCTGTAGCCGTGCAGGGAACCAAAATCAACCTCATCTATTCCAGAGACCACAGTGTAGCAGAGGGACTGGACTACATGGTAACAGCCTGTCACACCTGAGCATTATTTCTCTTTTTTGTCAACACTAACCTCTATTACTGCCCTTTTTCCAGGCCACGTGGAACATGAGCATGCTTCAGACTCAAGATGTGATGAAATCAGCTCAGGCCTCCATGGAGAAGAAGAGTCCCAAGACGATAACTTTCTCCAAACTCTAAAACCTCACATAACACACGAGCTGCTGTTTAAATCCTCCAACGTGGCCTTTTTGCAGGAAGGAAAACCGCATCATGTGATCAGAGCTTGTAACACCAAAATTTAACAAAATGTGGCTGTTTGAGGCCGATGTGATCAGACCTTTGTGATGAAGGCAGATGATCCAAAGATCTGTGTGGAAATGCCTCAAACATGTTGTGATAACAGGACACTAAAAATCATATTAAGGAAAGTCAACGTGTGGAATCAGGACTAAGTTAAAGTTAACATCATGTGACTGATCGATTACAAACTGTCAGTAGCTGCAGGAAACTAAACTGACCACTTGCTGCATCCATCATTGCTGTCAAAATATAAACTATATCTGTATATTACTTGAATGTTTCTAACTGTGAATGTTGGTGTTCATCGATTTGTAATATCTGTTTATAGTTTGTCAGCTTCTTTCTACCAAATGAATAAAAACTTAAGCCACAGGATGTTCTCAGAGTCAGAAAAACAACATGAAGCTTCAAATAACTTAAATTCTTTATTAATAACTTTACAAATTTAACTTAAATTTACAGAAAGCAAATAAAAAAAAAAAAAAACACGTTCAAAGTTGGGTCTGTTTGGCACGAAGCTTCTGTAAAGTTCTCTGTGGAAAAAAAGAAAAAAGATCTTGTATCAAACTCAGTTCAGGTGCTTCATAGTTCATGCAGCTTTTTAATATTCTCGTGGTTCAGGTGTTTTACCTCGTGGAACTCTTTGGCCTTCAGTCTGTTTTTGGCGCAAGCTTCCTGTCTGCTCCTGACCTCTTTCTGCAGCTTCACCTCCTCCAGCTGCTCATACAGTCTGCACAAAAACACCATTCAACACAAGTTTATTACATCCTTTAGATTCAGTTCAAGTAACAGTTTTTAGGTCTAATCACCCAAAAATGCCAAATAGGTTAAAAACATTTACTCCCGGTGGACGTTAAGTACATTAAAATAATCATCCAGCAGTACCTCTGAGTTCGTCTGTGCATCTCGGACGCATCCCGTCTCTTCTGCTCCGATGTGCAGATCTTCACTTCCTCCACATGTTTCAGCCTAGAATCACTCACTGATAGAAACAGGTTTGCTAGATTAACATTTAAGCATTTAAAGTATCTACAGAAAATCAAGATAAGGCCTTTAACTTCTCAGCCACTGTAGTTTTTAATGACAGTTGTGTTTGTGGTGCTATAAGCAGTTTGGATAAATGGTATAAATCAGATACCTGGAGGCTTTTTCTGCCTGAAGTCAGATTTGTCAGTAGTTTTGTTTCCTGCCTGCTCAGCCTTTCCTCCCTTTGACTTGGTGTTAGTTTTAAGGTTCCTCTTAAGGTCTTGAGGTTCTGACTTCGTCTTGACCTTATGGGTGACGGGTGGAGATTCTTTAGTTTTAGACTGCTCTCCGGTTTTAGGTGGAGCTTGTATCTCACGCTGAGCCTTGACTAGAGCCCCTTTGGCCTTGATTTCCTCCACTCTGCGGGCTGATCTCTGAAGAAAAGCAGCTCTGCGTTTCTGCGCCTCCTGCTGGCCTCTGCTAGGACCCCACTGCAACTCCAGGAGCGTCGCTGCATGCAGGAAAAGGACAAGGAGGCTTTTAAAAAGGATTTGAGATACTGTTTCCCCAGTGAGGAAACTTGTCTCATCAGTTAAATAAACTAGTCTAGTTGTTGTGTTTTACCTGGATGTGTTTGGTGCTCGTCCTCTTTTAAAGCCACCGGCGACGTCTCCGTTAATGTGGATTCTGACTCCTAGAAGACAAGTTTTGTGATCAGAGTGAGAACTCCACATGTACAGTCACTTAAAAACATGAATTATAGATGAGGGACATTTACATAACAGGACAATCACCTCCATCTCTTGGCCTCTCTGTCCCTCCTCACTGAACTCCTCTGGGTGTTTGTCTTCCCACGTTTCCTCTTCCTCAGAGACGGTCATGTCTTTGTCCAGCGTGGTGTCCGTCATGCTCACGAGTGTTATCTCCGACTGCTCCAGGATCCCTTCCTTACCGGCAGCTTCCTGATTAACAGGTAGAAGCAAGTTTTAAAAAAATAAAGGTGGATAAGTTCCACAAGCTTCTGAAACTTGTAAGAAAACATAAGTACCAATATTTTATCTGAGACAGGAACAACATTCAGGTTTGAACTCTGTTCAGACTCAGGTTCTCGTGCATAGAGGTCACCCAGAGGGACCGAATCTTCATCCTTTCTGTCAGCCTCCTCTTCCTCACACACAGTTAAATGTGACAGACTCTGAGCTGTTAGCTCTACATCCTGAGTGGTTGGAGACACCATGAGGACAGATTCATGGGCGTGGCACTGGGAGGTGACAAGCTGGGAGAAGGATTCATGGAAGGCGGTGGACGTTGTCATGGACGGCTCTTCTGTTCTGAGGCGCTCAGGTGACGGTTCAGACTCGACCGAAGGATCAGTGCAGGTTTGAAGTCTGCAGCCTCCACCCGGCGGTCGTCCTTCAGGTGAGCCTGGCGCGTCGTGTTCTGGTAGGTGAAAGGTCATTGAAGGGTCTGCCGTTTCATTGTGGGTGACCTCAGCCAGGAGTGGGTGAAATGAGTCTGGAAACACAAAGACATGAGATTTCTAACTAGATAAGATAAGCTCTAAAACAACTGTAAATATTGAGACTTTAGAGACACCTTGTATATGATAATATCCTCTATTACAACCACCATAAGATCTGGGGTCCTTTTGTAATTACTTGATATTTCGTGTTACCTTCAGTCCTCTCTGGGTCCAGTTCCATTGGACCGGTCTGGTTCTGTGGATGTGAAGTTGCACCTGGAACAGAAGCACTGTGTGACGAGGCTTCGGGAGGCAACGCTGGATATGAAGGCACGCTGGCTTCAGTCGAGACGCCAAGATCCACACATGTTCTCTCACCTACAAACAAAAGATGAGTGGATGACTGACTCATAGCCTTTAATTGTTTCCTTACGTTAGCATGTTAAACCATGTGAGGATCGTCAAATTATTTAGGTTAATCTGTCTTTTGTCCATTAGTTTAGAAGCTTGCTGCTTGTACCTGAGCTCTGACTCTGCTGGCCAGCAGTCTCATCCAGCTCACCAACCAGCGGCCTCATCCAGCTCTCCTCTGGACCCTCATCCAACCAAGTGGTCGACTGCTCCACCTCCATCTGAGCAATCAGCTGACCTGCATAAAAGTCCTGCCCACCGCTCAGCCAATGAGAGCTTGATTGATGGGAGAGTCGGCCAATCATACGACTCAGAGTGAAATCCCATCTCCCTTGGTCCATGCTCACAGAGGCTGGCGGACCTGGTAACTGACCAATCATGGACGAGTGAGCCGACGGTTGACCCACCAGCTGCTCCATGGCCGACTCTCTCTGATCAGCAGCCAGGTAAGATGACTGATCTGCCAGCTGGCCAATCAGAGGTCTGAAAGACTCAGCCACCGATGTAGCCTCACCTGAAAAGCGCTCCAGGACTGGACTGACTGTATTATCCCATTCCTGTAGGGAAAACAAAGCAGGATTGGTTGGGTTGGTTTATACCGTTTATAACTTTAATCTCCTTTCAGGTTTTTATGAATCGTGACTCACTGACCATGAGAGAGTGATGACCTGTAGATCTTTCATCCTCCCCTTTCTTCTTAGACACTTGAACCAAAGGCTGCTGGGAAACTGGAGAGTCAGACTCCTCTACAAACGAGCCTTCACTGTCTGCACATGGACAAAGAGGAAATAAGACACTGTGTTAACCTCATAGTCTTTGTTTAAAATACTATGCAATGTCTTCATAAAAACACTTTTGCCTTCTGACATGGTCAAACAAAGTACAAGTATAACTGATCCTCAACAGGTGAAGCAACTCATTCCATCCCACGTACTAAAAAAGTATTTTAGATGATAATATATAAATATACCTGCGGTTTTCCCAGCAGTGCTGAGGGAGAAGTTTAGTTCCCTCTTGTATTTGTCAATGATGCGCTGGATGCTGTTGTCATTAAACAGGGAGTCTACAGCCGGAGCAGAACGACCTGCAGCAGAGTCGTCCATAATACAGGAGCTTTGACCGGATGGAGAGGAGACGTGTAAATGTGTTTCTCCTCCTTGTTCTACACAATGTCTGTGGTGCCGGGATTCATCTAATAAAGCAGGAGAACAAGATTTAGGCCGTGATGAGGTTAGAACATCAACTAGCATTTCCACATTAATGTAGAGCAACAGGTCCAGCTGCCTGCAGAATTAGACCATAATGCAGCAGGTCACATGATCCTGCTGTTCCTCACCAGTGTTTACGTTCTGCTCAGGATCGGTGGTGACGTAGCTGCCAGTGGAGATCGTGGTGGAGGAGAGGCAGTCAGAATCAGGAGGCCTATGTACAGACTGACACACAACAAAAACTGCTTTCAAGTCACAACTCGAATATATGCATCTTAAAATAACCTCATGAATCACAAGTCTGATTGAAAAACAAACTCTGTATGAGAAATATAAGATGACAAAACTGGAGTCATTAACAATTTCTGTTTTGATTTTTTTGTCTTTTAGTAAAGTACTCAGAATCTGTACATAAATTAAGGTAAGTAACACATGTGCACACACACGCGCGCGCACACACACACACACAGAGAGAGCTCAGTTCAAGTGTAGAAACCATCATGAAATGTATTTTGATAAAATACACTTCAGGTCGAGTAATTTTACATCATTGCTCAGTATAAAGAAACACACTCACACAATAACTTGCACTCTTACATACACGATCACCCCATACACACGGACACAAGAGAGACAGACGGACACAGGAGAGACAGACAGACACAAGAGAGACAGACAGACACAAGAGAGACAGACAGACAGACACACATAAGAGAGAGAGACAGACGGACACAAGAGAGACAGACGGACACAAGAGAGACACAAGAGAGACAGACGGACACAAGAGAGACAGACGGACACAAGAGAGACAGACGGACACAAGAGAGACACAAGAGAGACAGACGGACACAAGAGAGACAGACAGACACAAGAGAGACAGAGAGAGAGACAGACAGGTGGACACAAGAGAGACAGAGAGAGAGACAGACAGGTGGACACAAGAGAGAGACAGAGACACAAGAGACAGACAGGTGGACACAAGAGAGACAGAGAGAGAGACAGACAGGTGGACACAAGAGAGACAGACAGGTGGACACAAGAGAGACAGAACAGCTTCTCATGCATAATCATAGGTTTGGGCAGATAGTGTCCAAGTATTCAGATTTGGCTAATTTTCATCACTGATCCACAACATGTGAACCTCAGAAAGGGGGAGGGGGGGGCTATACCAATATTCATTGATCAACTGGCCTCGTTACCTCTGTGAAGGATCTGTAGCTTGTGATTCCAGGATCAGAGTAATCTGCTCCTCTCCCGGAGTCAAAGGAAAATGGTGAGATGATTCTCCGGACTGAATCTGGAAAAAATATACATCATCTCTTAATTTTTCACTGTCAGTATTCATCTCATTCATCTCACCCCTCTTCGCTTGCCCTCTACATACCAGACTCTGAAGACTCTGGAGACGTTCCTGGCCCCGTCAGCAGCCTCTCTCTCCAGATGAGATGACTGGATCTTCTTGAGCTCGTCTCAGAGCCGGTTGGTCCGTCAGCTGCCTGCTGCCCACTGCTGTCAGAGGCTACAGATGAGTCAGATTCCTCCTGCGGGTTCCAGTCTGCATCACGTGTCACCACATTCACATCGTCTTCCGGGCCTAGAGAGGAGAAACATCAGATGATATTCCTCTCCTCACATTGAGGCGTGTTTGAGTGTGTTTTTGATGGGTTTCTGGGGCTGAGCTGACCTGTGACCTGGCTGTTGTTGACTGGGGTCTCCACCTCTTGGATAGCGCTGAGCTCGTGTTGTTCAGTCATCATGATGCCGAGCCTGACACGAGTTACCGGGGGCTTTGCTGCTCGAGGAGGAGGGAGGAGTCCTGAGGGGAGGACTGAAGTCGGGGCAGGTTCAGCAGAAACTTTGCTCTGAGCGATGGGATCTTAAAAAAAACAAAAAAAAACAAAACAACTTTAACTTAAGTCTTTGACTTTACCATATTACATATTATGACCAGTAGCAAAAAAAACAAAAACAGCATGAGACGATCTTTTTTTAGTAAAGTACTCAGAATCTGTACATAAATTAAGGTAAGTAACACACGTGTGCGCACACACACACAGAGCTCAGTTCAAGTGTAGAAACCATCATGAAACGTATTTTGATAAAATACATTTCAGGTCGAGTAATTTCACATCATTGCTCAGTATAAAGAAACACATTCACACAATAACTTGCACTCTTACATACACGATCACCCCATACACCCGGACACAAGAGAGACAGACGGACACAGGAGAGACAGACGGACACAGGAGAGACAGACGGACACAAGAGAGACAGACGGACACAAGAGAGACAGACGGACACAGGAGAGACAGACGGACACACAAGAGAGACAGACGGACACACAAGAGAGACAGACGGACACACAAGAGAGACAGACAGACACACACAGAGAGCTCAGTTCAAGTGTAGAAACCATCATGAAACGTATTTTGATAAAATACACTTCAGGTCGAATTTTTTTACATCATTGCTCAGTATAAAGAAACACTATAACTTGCACTCTTACATACACAATCACGGACACAAGAGAGACAGACGACACAGGAGAGACAGACGGACACAGGAGAGACAGACGGACACAGGAGAGACAGACGGACACAGGAGAGAGAGACAGACAGACAGACACAAGAGATGTCACATGTCGGTTACCCGTCTCAGCCCTGGTAGATGGCTGTAGTTGAGGGGAGTCATCTTCCTCCTGATGGTTCTCTAGGTGTGATAACGTTCCTCCGTTCGACTCCTCTATTGCTCTAAGCAGGGATGCAAGTAATTTGAGGCGGGTCTGACCGATGTCCTCTGGAGTGAACACTTCACTGCAGACGTGTGGAGCCGGCTGTGGTGGAGAAAACACAAAAAGAAAGAGTTGATTATTCCATGTGTTAAAATTCTGTTGCATTATTTCAACAGGATTCAAGGAGCATGAAACATGCCAGCTAAGGGATGATCTTCCACCTATTAAGGAATAAAGAGTTGAAATGAGGCTTTTGGCCAACACTGGAACATGTGCATTGTTCTTATACAAGTAACTCCTGTTGGTGTATCTTTACTTTTACATAATACCAAATCCAAACTACAAGTCGTTTACTGTAAACAACTCACTTGTGCATCAGCGTCAATCAGAGCCTCCAACACCTCCTTTTGCCGCCTCATGTGCTCCATCTCCACTTCCTGTCTTTGCAGCTGCTCTTCTTGTCTCTGCCTCTCCTTTTCTTGTCGTCTCTGCTGCAGCGCTACCGCCTCCCTCTGCTCCAACACTTGTCTCTGGACCTCCTGAAGCTCTCGTCTCTGACTCTCCATGTCGTCCTCTCTCTGGCACCCAGTCTGCTGGGAGCCATGCGGTAAAGTCCCAGGCTGAACTCTTGCTTGGCCCAGACCCTGACGCGTACCACCTGTGACGCCCAGGCTAACGGCTCGGATGGGATCAGAGGTTGGCTGGAGTGGGCTGCTGGTGGTTGTGAACATTTTGTAAGGCAGTGGCTGCATGGTGACAGAGGAATGTCTCAATCTCTCTGGAAGGTGCTCTGTTACTTTCTCCATTATGCTGTCAGTCATCTGGGCAGTGACGTCCTGTATCTGGTTCCTGAAACTGTTTGAAATAGATTCCACTTCCTCTGGCTGCAACTTGGAGTCAACACTGAAACTGGAGCCAGGAAGATGAGGAGGTGCAGCAAACGTGTCTGATTCTCCTGTGGGAACTTCTACAGGAGTTTGCAGTTTAGCAGGGATGTGTGCAGGCACTGGAGGAGTTGTACTGCGTTGCAGAGGAGTTGGAAAATGTACACACTGAGCACTGTGTAGAGGTGGGTATATGAGGCCTGGAGGCACGACGGCACGCGGCATAGACGCGGTGGTCATGTTGTAACGAATTCGTAGAGCTCGCTGGTATTCCTCCAGGCGCTGTCGAGCCACTTCCACAGACCTCCGGTGTACCCTAACGTAAAGGCCCAGAGAGAAAACTGTAAAACCTGGTTGTGTTCTGGACTAAAGCACCTTGATGAATCTGTGCTAAATCTAGTAAGGGTAAAAGTAACAGTACATATGAAGTTTGGATTATCCAATTTAAAGTGTGCTGTAGTTACAGGTCGTCATTTTTCAGAAACTTAACAGTATTCAATGTTTAATTCAAGTTAAGTAAATATGCAAAGCACCTAAATATTATTTCGTATAATAAAGTTAAAACTGACAAGCATCTCTGTATATATGCACATATTGGCTGTCATGGGGTGCCATGACAAAAAAAAAAAAAGTTTGAGAACCACTGACTAAATTAGCTGAAAACACAGCTCAGTGCTCTTGTGAGGAACAGACTGTTGCAGGTTTTCATGACAGTAGTTAAAGTGGCCTGTTAATCAGAAAAAAGGAGCTTTTCTTTCAGACCTGTTACACACCTGTTTTGTTCCAGCAGCCGCTGCTGGTATTCTCGAATCCTTCTGCTGTGCTCATCTTCACCAGCAGGAGGCGTCGGCTGTGGAGTGCAGAGGTGGAGGTAACAATCACACGTCAATGAAGTAGTTGAACTATGTTAAACACACTTGATGATCCGGCAATACCCATAAAAACAGCAGGAATATTAAGGAATATTGAGATATGTTTTTCCTATTTTTTTTTCAAAGTAGGAGATAACTGGGAGGACAACTGAAAATAAGAGCTATGAAACTGAATCAATGGTCTACCTCTAGACTGTGGGTGACTTCCTGGCTGCGGACAGGTACTACAGGTGTGTTAATAGTGACTTCCTGGGTCACAGCAGCCTTCAGGTGTTCTCTCTCCTGCTGGGCCTCCAGCAGCATCTGCTCCAATTTGGCCTTCTGTTCCTCCAGCTCCTGGAGCAAGACCACCTGCTGCTGCTTCTCCCTCTCGAGCTCCACTTCCTGAACAAAGAGTTTAAAAAGGAAAATAAAAAAGTCATCACTGCCAAGCTGCAACCTTCCCATTACCCACAAGCTTGATCATTAACAGTTTTCAGTTGAGCTTCAGCACTGACGTGATTACCTCATGTGAAATAGAGGTAAACATTCAAGGCATCAGGTGTTTTTAAGATCATGCAATTTGAAACTTTGACGTTTGATTAAAAATCGGATGTAGATGAAATATCCTTCAGCTCCCATTATGCTCAACTCTGCTTTTGATATTTTACAAAACAAGAAACCTTTCCTCTGTTACTCCAAAACAGGAATCAAGCCTTCATCTGTACTTGTTCTATTCAATTATAGAGTTATATTCAGGACATGTTCAAACAAAAGAAAAACTGAGCTGAAGGAAACGTCAGGTCTCCTCCTGCTTTAGATTGAGAGTGGACTAATTAAGTAATGAAAACCACCTGGATCAACCAGGCCTGACCAATCATAAAACCACATGACACTATCTGAAACAACAATGGAAACGGGTTTCTAGTTCTTTGAAACAACAACTCTGTACATAACAATAAACATACTGCATGTTTCTAGTAATACAGACTGGCAGCACATACTGCTGCTGCCTATGTTTATACAAAAAAAATATTAAAAACATTATCTTATAAATAGGAATCATCATGTACCCTTTTCTTTCGTGCTTCTTCAAATTCTTGGATTCTGTTGGCAAGTACATCAGGAAGTCGAGTATCTGCTGCAGTCGACTGCTCTGTTGTCCCCAATGCTGGTTGAATTAAATACAAGAAAAACAAACTGTTCATTATCTCACAACAAGATTGTTTTTTACTGAGGAATGTAAATCAGGAAACCAAAACAGGAATGTGTAAGACTGACATCTACAGACATTTCTGTGTGGTGGTCGCTGTCAGTGACGTACGTGGTGGTGATTGTGTGGGCTCTGGGACGTCTCTCTCCTCACTGGTCAGAGAGCCTGTGTCGATGGTCGTGTCCCGCTCGGGGATCTGATCTGTGATGACGGTCAGTGAAGTGGCTGCAGCGTCGTGGTTGCTGTGGTTAGTCCACTGGTTCCTCTGGTTCCTGATGCGATCCAGGAGTTTCCTCAGCGCCCGTCTGGGAGCAGGTCTGGAGGGCTCCACTGCAAGTCAAGAGAAAAAACACTGATAAGAAAATTACACCAGGAATATCCCATAGGACAGTCAGATTGTATTCAGGGCTGGTGGCTGTACAACACTCAGGAACAAACGTGGTCATTTGTTAAAATTGTAACAACCCTTGAAAATGAATGCATTAAGGTTTTATATGTATCTGGTGCATCTGTTCACCATGAGCAGAAGTTTCCTGCTCCATGCTTCCTGCTTCTTGCTCGGTGCCCTGTTGTGTGTTTTCTGTCTCCAGTGTGGGGATTTCATCCAGTGTGACGTCCAGCTCTTGGTCCTGGCTGTCTGTGGATAGAGCTGGCAGAGGCTCAGGTGCCAGCTGGACCACTAGGTCACCTTTAACCCCTGAAATGGGACATAGCAGATGTTTAAAGAGGATCCATTAACATTGTTCTTGTTTACTATACCGGTATATTACATATATTTGCTATTTTAATTGTAGCCATTTTACTATGTTCATTCAGTACAATAAAGATATGAGAAACTGTACTGACAGAATGCCACCTTCTGGCTGTTTTGTTTTTTTACAAATATTCATAGCTAAATACTGCACCACTGAACAGTCCTTACTCCTCTCTCCAGTATACATGTCCTCAAATGCAAACTCCATCTCCCTCTGGAAGTCCTCCCTCATCTCGTGTCTCTTGTAGAGAGGCTGGAAGATCTGAGGAGGCATCTGTGACACCTGCTGTCTCCTCCTCAGCAGGTCTGTCTGCTGCATGTGCTCCAGTTCAACAAGTAAGCGCTCACGATCCTGAAAGGAGGCGATCAGACACAGATCAGGAACAAAAAGATGCATTTAATATAGTCTGTATTTCAGTGGAGGAACATTTGTCTCTTTTTACAGGTACCATGCTAGTCTAATACAAAACTGTTAAACATGTTTAAGGGAAATCATCTTATCCAAGTATTAACTTCACACCAGGATTTTATACTGGGGTTCAAATATGTCAATCAGATCTGCCAGTTACACATGAACGATTTCAGCGTCTATCTTCTCATCATCAAACAGGTAAGTTGTACCTGCACAAGCTGCTCCTTCCTCAGAGCCTGTTTCCCCCTGAGGCGAGCCTTCTCAAGCTGCTCCTCTCTCCTCCTCTCTTCCTCCCTCTGCAAGTCTTGCAGTCTCTTCACCTCCAGCTCAGCTTCTTCATGGGCATTAGGCTGTAGTAACATTTATATATTTGACAACTTTAATAGATAAACAAACCACAGGATCACGTGCACACAGTACAATACAATAACTGGAGTGCTCACCTGCTCTGTGTCTACCTCTCGGTCCACTGCGGTCTCAGGCATGTGGTAATGCGTGGCAGCGAACGCACTCACGTCAGATTTCTTTACTGCATGTGGCTTCTTGGAATCGATGTTCTGCTTGAACAAGAAGTGACATGGTAACCTCCATAACGCTAAAATATGCAAACTGGATCAGAATCTGTCAAACTGATGCTCTCAACGACAGAGCTGTTTGTTTCAAGAAAAGTTCTGGTTCTGGTTAAATCCATCATAGCTGTAGATATTTGATAACCAATCATACCACTGAATTTACACGTGGTGTTTACTATAAAAGCCACTGCTTAGGTTTTAAATACCTTGTGTGTGACCTTACAAATCTGGATGGCTTATTAGACTAATTTATAACCTACTTATACAACTCTTTACAAATCACCTGAATGGGGTTTGCAGGTGGTGGTGGTGGGAGACTGGCCACTTTTGCTGATCTTTCCTTTTCTGCTTGCAGTGCCTTCTTTCTGGCATTAATGGATCTACAGAAAAATAAAAGGAACTTGCTGTTCATTCTGATGAAATTCAAACTAAACATCAAGCAAATGTTTGCGATGCTGCTCACCTGATTTGCCTCTCATGGTCTTTAAGCCTCTGTGATTTGAGCTCCTTCAGGGCTTCTCTATAGCGCTCTTCTGCTTTGGATTGATTTTCCTCCTCCTTCTGAGCTATGGCTGCCATATCAGGTTCCTTATGGAAATAAATCATACAAAATGAACAATTCATGGCTTTAAAATTAAAATAGCATCTTGCACTCAGCAACTAACTCAACAGGGACTAAAATACACCGTGACAGTTTCATTATCAGGTGTATTGTCTTCATTCTAAAACAAAAAGACATAATGAAGTCTTATCTTACATTTTCTTTTGCACTTCTGTGTCCCTGTCCAAGAAGCTGGAGGCTCTCCTGATATAACCTCTGCAGCGTGTTGAGTTTCTCCCTCTGCTGTCGCTCCCAGTCCTCCCTCAGCTCCTCTTCCAGCTGCTCCATTTCACGCCGTCGTCTCTGTTCAACATCTCGGCGGATCTGCAGCGCGATGTACTTCTGCTGCTCCCGCACCTACGGGTCAGTCGAAAGTCACCAGGTTGGTTTAAGAACTGTATGTTTGTGAATTTGAAGCCTGAGACTTGAGACATCAAGCACAGATTCAATCAGTTCATGGGATATGAAATAAACACATACACAAAACTCTGATGTACACAGCCAGAGAGCAGCACATATTAAAAACACGATAAACATACCACAATCATGTTGTTGACCAGCAGTAAACTCAGATTATTATCAGGCTAAATTGAACATGTATTACAAATTAATAAATGTTTACAGTGTAAAGAGGAACTGCTGAGAAAACACTGCTGTATGTCAGTCTGACTGTAACACTGGTTAAACCTGAACTTAAAGATCCTCTACAGACATGTTTTAAAATGTAGTATATAAAATCATTTTGAATAATAATTTGGGTGAAAATGACACTTTCTGACAGCCTCTTTCTCCCTCATTAAAAACACAGAATCTATCAATATAAAAATATCAGTCTCCTAGTGTTAAACTGTACATCATCACCTGCTGTATCCGCAGTTTTCTCCTCCTTTCATGCTCCTCTCGTATCAGCTGAGCCTCTTCGTTGGGGCTCAGTCGTAATTTGGCCACTTTTCTCTTCATTTTTCTTCACATATGCTTGTGAACATTTCTCACAAGCAACACGCAGGTAACGTTAGCAACTCCGTTAGCCGTGCTGGTTAATGTTGGCTAGCTTCACTGACATCACCACCTAAAGTTATATTTAATGGTAAAATAAAAGTTAAATTAATATAACAAGAGAACAGAAAGTGCCTATAGGAGCCTAAATCAGCCCTCGAAGTTGTGTTTACCACCGTATAGCCATGCCAACATGAAGAAGAGTGAACGTTATTGTCTCCGACGTCACATCCGGTAGTTTAAACTGCCCGCCCAGTGCCCGCCGTACCCGTCCGTATGAAAATCATTGGTTCCTACCACAGACTAAACAGGGTTCCTACTCATAGTATGTGTGTTTAAAATATTTTCGCCGTCCAAATGGTATATAAATATATATGGTGTATAAATACGTACGTTATATAAGTTAAAGCAAAATGACAGAAGTAATACGAACACGAACAAAGGTTCCGGGTCCGTTAACTTCCCGCCAGGGGGCGGTAGAGTAAGGTGCGCTTGTTTCTGTGTCTGTCGAAGAAACATTCACGGCTGGAAAATATTCCGGTATTCCCAGTGAATAACGTTTTATACGTGTAGCTGTAGTGAATATCAGAGGTAAGACTTTCATGGGTCACATATTATGTTGTCATTTGGATATTTCTTTCGTGCTGAGTGAGTGTTTATATATCTTGTGTGATTAGCAAGAGGCTAACGCTAGCCAGGTGCAGCAACACACAATCAAATGCAGTCACTTAAGAGCAAAGCTTAAGTGTAAAGAGCAACTCAGCTAAGAGGTAAAAAGTCCTGAATGTCTTAAATTATCATAATCTTAGTCCATGTTTTCTTTTTAATTTCAAACAATGAATGTATTTGTTTGCCTTTAAAAGATGTCAAAACTCTTCAGTTTTTGTTGCAGAGATCCACTCGGTGACTGAATCTCTCTGCTTGTCCTCAGGTTTGTCATCATGTCTGGTGTCCCAGCAGTGAGGGTCAGCATTGAGTCTACATGTGAGAAGCAGGTACAGGAAGTGGCCCTGGATGGGACAGAGACATATGTCCCTCCTCTGTCCATGTCCCAGAATTTGGCAAAGTTGGCACAAAGAATTGACTTCAGCCAGGGATCCGACTCCGAGGAGGATGGGGAAGGTGAACCAAGGGACCGCGAATGGGGCAAGCAGGAGCCAGAAGAGGACGAAGGTAGTATTTAGATCTGACTATCATCAACTACGATCGATTCATGTTTACACACAGCTAAATTTAGGTTTAAAAAGATTACCATAGTTCAATACCTTTCTGAAATTTCAAGAAATGTATTGGAAGGCATGTGGCTCTGAAGATCTGTGGTTTGATTCCTCCACTTCCTCCACATGTTCCTGGTTTAATATCTTACACTAGTGTGATGTGGAAAGCCTGAACCTAACGGTAATGATTCAGGTTGTGTTGATAAACGATGCCATTGTCCATCACTGATGTCTGACAATCATTGACTACTGAGCCTCTACAATCATTAAAAGTCTCGTCTGCTAACGATGATCCGGTTTCACAACTTCATAAAATCTGATAAGCAGTTTCCTTTTACAGGCACAGTGAAGTTTCAGCCGTCTCTCTGGCCCTGGGACTCAGTGCGTAACAACCTGCGTAGTGCTCTGACAGAGATGTGTGTGCTCTATGATGTGCTCAGTGTGGTGAAGGAGAAGAAGTACATGGCCTTAGATCCAGTGTCTCAGGATCCAACAGCTGGCAAGGTAAACAGCTAAACAATATAACTAAACATCTATGAATAATGACCCTACAGATAATAGGCAAGCATGGATGAAATGCGGACAAAATGTTTACATTTTTTTTGTTTATATTTCTCAAATCTGCGCACTTCTCTGGAAAACTGTTTTCAATGTTTGACACACATTTACTTCACTTTACTTTTTTGCCTTTGTGCAGACCCCCCAGGTGTTTCAGCTGATCAGTAAAAAGAAATCATTGGCCACAGCAGCTCAGCTCCTCCTGAAAGGAGCAGAGAAGCTCAATAAGTCAGTAGCAGAGAACCTGGAGAACAGGAGGCAGAGGGATTTCAACTCTGAGCTGCTGCGACTCCGCTCACAGTGGAAACTACGCAAAGTAGGAGACAAGATCCTGGGAGACCTCAGCTACCGGAGCGCAGGTGAAAAGGCATCTGATGTATACGCAGTCATATCTCTAAAAGGCCTTTAAATAACTTTAATTTTAATTTCATGCTTTGACTAACGATCCATGCAGGTTCCCTGTTTCCTCACCATGGCACGTTTGAGGTGATCAAGAACACAGATATTGATCTGGACAAAAAGATCCCAGAGGACTACTGTCCCCTTGATGTCCAGATCCCCAGTGATCTGGAGGGATCTGCTTACATCAAGGTAAACAAGTCAGGGAAACAAGACCTAGTTATATTGTTTACCCATGTAGTGCAGATATATTTCTTTACATGTTTTATAATTACCATACTGCTGTAACCTGCTATCACGCATACATTTATAAAGAAACCCACAGCTCTGCAGTTACTACTTTCAATAAATTTTCAGGTAGATTTTTGTTGTAATAGTCTTAATACTGTTGATGTCCTCAGGTATCCATCCAGAAACAAGCTCCAGACATCGGTGATCTGGGAACAGTCAATCTGTTCAGGAGACAACCAAAAACAAAGGCTGGTATGTTTCAATATACAAACACTTGGCATTTCTTTTGACAGGTGTTTTAAAACTAGTTCAGTAACTGACCAAATCCCTGCCTTTCGATTTAGTAAATATATCACATCTTTTAAGTTTCGCTACCCTCTATTCTTCAATCCATGTCCCATATATATATATATTTTTTTTCTTTCCGTCCAGGTTCCCAGTCATGGCATGTGAAGCTGGAGGCGGCTCAGAACGTTTTGCTCTGTAAGGAGATCTTCGCCCAGCTGTCAAGGGAAGCTGTCCAGATTAAATCCCAGATTCCACACATTGTTGTGAAGAATCAGATCATCTCACAGCCTTTCCCAGGTCAGCATGCTCAACATAAAAAGTGTGAAAACTGCAGGAAAAGTGGGATCTTTGTTTTGTTGGATGTAATCGTGAGAAGATTGTTGCATATATAAGATTAAATTCAATGATAATGTGTCAGTTTATACCTCATTTATACTCCTGTACTGCTCATTTGATCATGACATCACTAAGGATAAAACTCATCACTATTCCTCATATGTGCATTTTGAGTTATGCTGAAAAAAGGCAACACTTTGGAGCCTTTATGGAGGCGTGAAACAAACATCATCAGGTCTTGTTTATTCCTGTGATCCCCTGTATAGGTCTACAGCTGTCCATCTCTCTCTGCCACTCTACTGGAGAGAAGAAGAACCATCGTGCGTCTCCAGAGAAACCCAAACCAGACGACCACCTTTATGTACTAGAGCACAACCTGCATCAGATGATGAGAGAGGTTTGTGTTGCTCTGAATCTCATCTGAAGATGCTGTTTAGAAATGGTGGTTTAATTAAATCATTGCTCATTAAACAACCACGTCTCTGTTACAGTTCCACAAGCAGCAGCTGAGTTCTGTGGTGATGCCACGTCCCGCTAGCGCCCCCTTTGGCCACAAACGCATGCGCCTAGCAGGGCCTATGGCCTATGATAAAGCTGAAATCTCAAGTTTGCAGCAGAGTGAGGGTCTCCTGGAGAAGATCATCAAACAGGCCAAACACATCTTCCTACGAAGCAGGTAAATTTAGATTTTATTTGAGAACTGAGATGATTACAAAAACAGTTGCCAGCAGCCACTGTGGCGCCGTATCACATGTTTTTAATCTACATTTAATCCTGTATGAAATCCAGGCTAATGTGTCATGGTTACTAAATGAGTAATATTTGCTCAGTTGCAGCAAGCAAATATATCTCAGTACACAAGATATGACACTCCCAAACTTGCTCTTCACTGTCTGAAATGCCACATCTGGCCAACAGGTGGCTCACTTTGTCTTTGTTCACCATAGATTGATCAAAGCAAATCAAATGTATAAAACAAAAATCTAGTTAGTTTTATTTGTGAATCCTAATATCACAAATCACAATATTTCCCCAGGAGGCTTTACAGTCTGTACAGTGATACAACATCTCGTTCTGTACTAAGTGTCATTTTTACCCACGTGCTTCAAAATTGAGCATATTCATGTTTGCTGGTAATCAACAGGACGGCACGGACCATCGACAGCCTGGCCAGCCGCATTGAAGACCCCCAGATCCAAGCACACTGGTCCAATATCAACGATGTGTACGAGTCCAGCGTCAAGGTGCTCATCACCTCTCAGGGCTACGAGCAGATCTGCAAGTAAGTGGAGGAGCTGAGGGAAGTAATCCAGGACAGAAAGGGAGACACGGTATAGCTAATCTGTTTATGAGCAGCTGTCTATATGTACAGGCTCTCTAATAACTGTTTTAATTATGTGAACTGAAAACTGTAACATGTAATGAGAGGTTTTAGTTGTTCATCATTTTAGTTTTGCTTTAATTATATAATGAAATCAGATAATAGAGGTAACAGTGTTTTACTTGGCTGCAGAGTAGAAGGAACAAAATACCAGGAGATTTCTGCTTTTATCAGATGCGTGTAAGCGAGCCCTAATTTTTGTATTTAATTTCTGGTGCTGTTGTGTGTGTTCAGGTCCATCCAGCTGCAGCTGAACATCGGCGTTGAGCAGATCAGAGTGGTGCACAGAGATGGACGTGTCATCACACTGTCACACCAGGAACAGGAGCTGCAGGACTTCCTCCTCTCTCAGGTATGACTATTACCTTCCCTTATAGTTAACTTCAGCCTTAACACAACAGTTAAAGGTGGAGGCTGTATTAACTAAAATCACTGTGTATATCTGCAACCAACCGTGAATATTTCACTTTTCTAAGGTTATGTCTATCCCTTCTTCCGTCTGGTGTTATTACAGATGTCACAGCATCAGGTGCATGCTGTTCAGCAGCTGGCCAAAGTGATGGGCTGGCATGTCCTGAGCTTTAGTAACCATGTAGGCCTGGGCCCAGTGGAGAGCATCGGCAACGCCTCTGCTGTCACTGTTGCCTCCCCCAATGGAGAGTTCGCCATCTCAGGTGAGGCAGGTGTGGTTGGTTCAGAGGTGGAAAAAATAAAAAGCACACACACACACAAATAAATAAATATATCGTAGTTATTGTAAAGATCCAGGACGGAAGTTCTCTATCTTTCTATAAAAAATTCTTATTTTTTATTTTTTAAATTTATTATATAATGTGTGTATCCATCTGTCCATCCAGTGCGTAACGGCCCAGAGAGCGGGTGCAAAGTTTTGGTCCAGTTCCCCCGCAGCCAAACCAAAGAGCTGCCGAAGAGCGACGCCATCCAGGACGCCAAGTGGAGCCACCTCAGGGGGCCGTACAAGGAGGTCCACTGGAGCAAGATGGAGGGACGAAACTTTGTCTACAAGATGGAGCTCCTCATGGCTGCACTGACCCCTTGTCCTTAGATTCAACTTCTATCTGCAGACTCCTAAAATATCTGCTGTCCCAGCAGTGAAGCGGACAGCCAGAAACTGTCAATGACACAGAATCCACTTCCTCTGAAGCATCGCGTAGGTTTTACAGCTGTGATACATGTTTGATACAAAATAAAAAGCAATATCTGCATGTATTTGTGCTCCAGATCCATTCATACCTTGTTTCAGCACAAGGTGATTACTCTGTCTTTTACACAGCTTTCAATCTTCCTCGCTAAGCTTAGTTAGTTTATATTACATGACCTATGTGTGGTAGAATATTAGGGCACATTATAACAGGTAGTCATGTTTGGGAAGGAGACCACCAGGCCTCTTGATCTTTATCCTGGTTCATACATTTCTTCATATCATAATATTTAAATAGTGCATTTTTAAAGACTTCTGGTAAACACTTCTGTCTTTCTGTAATCTTGCTTTATACTTGAGCAACAGAAGTTTGGAAAAAACTTTCTTCTTCATCAACATATATGGTTGTTACATCTATTATCACTGCATCTGAAGTCTGGTACAGAAACCAGCCTGAACCAGAGTTTGAGTTTGGATTTTCAGTGAAGAGAAAAAGAGAAAAATCACAATATGTATTTTTTTTCCATTTTTCTTGACTGATATATTTACATTCAATCCGGTGTCATCTGCAGTGAGCTGTAAATGCATGTGTATTTAATACAAAATGTAAACATAATAGCTACAGAGAGTTTCTCATAATTGACACGTCATAGTTATATGTACATGCACTGTAATGCTGACATTTTAGGAAGTATTTCTTGTGTTGCAACACTGACAAGTTTGATGAAAAGTCTCTGGTGTGTTTTTCATGCCGAGCGCAGCTAGACGTCCATCAAAGAGGCTGCAGCTCTGTTGCATCGTTTTCTGCATAAAGGGAGAATTCAACTTTGTCAGTACAGAAACTAACATGACATATTGGTGCAATGAGACAAATTATACGATGATCTTTGTACTTAGCACACCCATACTTAAGACACAAGAGACATTAACCCACATCCACGCCCATCAAATCATATTCATTCACTAGCAAAGCAAATAATAAATTAAACAATCAATTTCAGGCCAAACTAAATATCTAATATAGTTTCTATAAAATGTTTTTTATTAAGATCCTTCCTGTGATATTTTTAAATAATATGTTACCCATTATGTAGAAACGAAGCTTCTTAATACTGGTGAGAGTTTGACTGTGCAAAATTAATCATGAACCAAAGGAGTTTCATACACTGTACAGTAGAAACGTATTCATGCTGCTTTACCTGGCATCTGTTTCCTGTGTCTCCAGGCCGCTATCTTCCTGTAGGCTTTGTCTAGAAGCCACATGGCCAGCATGAGAAGGCCAGCCAGACAGGCCAGTAATAATGCAGTAACAGACAGGTACTGAAGATCCTCATACAGCACCTCTGGTAGACAGGACAACAGCAGTCTTATTTAGTTTAAAATCACTTTCCAGACATGCAACCATATGTATACAAACACAAAACAAACCTGTCAGGGACACACCTTGTGCGCAGAGGTGAGACTCACAGGTATCACAGTAGCAGGAAGACAATCATGTGTTAGGAATAGTAAGAAATGGTATTTTTATTCTTGTGCTGTGGTCAGAAATAACTTCTTACAGAGTTTACTGCATATCATTATGTTTCATCTAACCTCTCAGGTTGTAATGCTTGTCAAAAATAGACTGATAAACACGTATTGTTTACTGATAAATACCAATGATAAGCATCAAAGTCCTTGAAATATGTAAAGGTGAGAAGTGAATACACACAGACAGTCTTGGGAACTTGTGGAGCTGAAGACATGTTATTTCATGCTTGACGGATTATGAATAATTAACCTTGTTTCTAAGTAAAACAATTTTAAAGGTTACCCGCTGTATTTTAAATGGTGTTGTCTGGCATGTTATTGCTTGCTGGTATCAGGCAGCATGTCTCTGTGTGTGTGTGTGTGTGTGTGTGTGTGTTTCAGGCTAGATCCACCCACCATTCACTTTGAGGACAAACCCAGCGTCTTTGCTGCTCCCTGCTACTTCTGTGACCGTGACCACGTAGAATCCAGCATCCTGCAGCCGCAGGTCGGACAGGCCCAAAGAGCCGTTTTCGTAGGGCTGCACTCTACTGCTGTAATCCACTGTGATGTTGGTGTACACTCCCGGCTGCCATGTCCCTATGGTGCGGCTCACCACTCCTGACATAAAGGTCCATTGTATGGTGGAGATCTCATTACAGGTAATGTCCACTGAGAAAAGCACATCCTCCTGCACTGACCTGGTGAGGCTTCTCTGCAGGGAATGGATGGAGATGGCTTTGGCTTTGAAAGTAAAAAAAAAAAAAAAGAAGAAGAAGACATGTCAATACATAGATTAAAGATTCACTCCTCTAGTTACTATTCAACTTTCACTCAGGTGTGACAGCAACTACAGCCAAACTATTTCCGCGTATGACACAGAATACTTCATAAAAGAACATATTTCACCTCGTAGGTTTTGCATGTCATGACACAGTCGGTGCAAACACTGACTGATTTGCATTCAAATGTGTATCTTCTTCACATTACAAGCTGCTTGTCAGAGGAAAAGAAACCTGTCAGACAAGCTGAGAGCCACCAATTTAAGTATAACCTACACTTCTGGCCTCGTGTATTTTGGCCACCTCTCATGAAATATTTTCCACAGGAGTTTCAGTGAGGTATCTGGTTCTGCTGGTGGTGTGTTTGTTTAATGAGATACAGGTAAAAAAAAAATTCCACCTGAGAATACCAAAGCTGAGCAGGTAACAAGAAGGTGTGAGAAAAGGTGCCTCTCCCTTAACTTAAACATTGAAGATTAAGCAGTAAAGTTCTTCGAAAGACTATTAAATAAATTATCTTTATTACCTTATTAGTTTATGAACCAATCACAGCTTTAAAGTTTCTTTCTTTTTGTTATTCATTATGCTTTTCTGTGCACCAGTTACTTCTCTTCCCCAGTTTCTTCTTTAGTTTCTTTGAATTCCCACCTGGACAACCTGACACATGTATTGTCTTGATTTACTAACACAAAGCCTCAGAAGAAGCCAAGTGTTTTATACCCCGTTCTCAGTTTCTATTGAAATGCCTGAAACCTCACCTTATGTGTTTAATGCTGCACAAATATAGGATACAAGCATCAAATAATGTCAACATCAGCTCTCTAGAGAAAGACTAAATTATAAGCCTGTGTTGTAATGCTTACCTATGTGGCACATATATAATGTGATGCTGAGAAACACAGCAACATCTTGTACATCCCAGAGCCTAAAGTGCCACATTAGGAGCCTCGATCCATTGATTGAACAGCAGTAGAAGAATCTCCTCCAGGTTATGTTACATGCTGCTGAATTCTTCCCTGTTTTTCTCCTTTTAAAACAGCCTTTCCTTGTTCTCAGGGTTTCCTCTTCTGTCCTTGTTACAGGTGCTTCTCTCCTTGTTTCTATGCAAATGTCTGACAAAGAAGTTTCCCTCCTCTTTCAGGTCTGTGCTGGATTTCTCTTCATACCTGTGTAAGTCAGTGCCAGCCCACACCTATCAAACAGGTTCAGCCAGTGATCACTGAACAAACATGTACTCAGAGGTGTGTGTGATCTCTTTCTCTTTCTCTCTCTCTCTCACACACACACACACACACACAGGAAAAAAAGAGAGCAAACACACATATATCCTCAGATTACTACGAAGTTTACTCCCACCACTGCCCAACTAACACTCACCTGTGTCTACGCAGAAACGCTGTTGCACAATGAAATCAGGAAAGGATGAATCACCCACTGAACATGCTGTGACACTCCCGATAAAATGTCAAACAGGAAGTGTGCATAAACACATGCACCAAGATACACAAACACACAGTGATCACAGTGACTTGACATTTGAATTAAAGGGTACGTACGTGTGTTTGTGTATTATGGTTGGACAACATAATTATTATTAACCTTTTACAACAGACAAAAATCTTTTTCTTTATAAGGGATTTTGTTGCTAGTTATGATCAACCCCCTCAATTAATATGTTTGTATATACATAAATAAATAAATAAAGCTCTACAGTAGATAAACATTTTGCAAACTCATAAACGTAATGCTTTACTAACTACATTCATTCGCAAATAGTCCCTTTTCTTATTTTATTTATTTATTTATTCTTTTTTATTATTTATATTCTTAATAACTAAGAAATTGTGTTGAATGAAATTTTGTCTTCATGTTGTTGAATCATTGAACTAATCTGGAAAATGTTATTTAAATGTTTTACAAAAAGTCATTTATAGTTAACATAAAATAGTTTGCGCTGAAGAGCTGACGCCTGTGCGCGCGGACAGGTGATTCAGCCAGTGTGACGTAATTTTTGCGCACCTTCGGCTACTGTCGCTGCTGCTACTTTCATTTAACGTCGAAGACAACGTTTTGTAAGTCAGTTTTTTACTAACTATCGTACAATTTACCGAGAAGCCAAAGTGTTAGTGCGCTATTTCTGGATGTTTCTTTAACTACAACGCAGCTAACGTCAATTTAATGCTAGCTAGCTAACGTCAAATTAATGCTAGCTAGCTAACTGTAACGTAACGATAGCTAGCTAACGGTAACTTAACGATAGCTAGCTAACGTCTAATTAATGCTAGCTAGCTAACGGTAACTTAACGATAGCTAGCTAGCAAGCCAAGCCGAATATATTTTATTTATTTTTTTCACGTTTTTATTTTATTATTTTTTGTGTAGTAAACACTGACAGGTGTCATTGCCACATCACCACTGTTCGCGGTTGTTTGGTGCGTTTTTTTTAGTGGTGGTGATGTTATCGTTGATGTCTAATATCTCTCTATATTTATATCTTTCTGGTTGTTTTTATTAGTAATTAAGGTTACATGAATTTGCCATTTGTCATGCTGGTATAATTTCCACTACATGTCAGTGTTTATTGTTTGTGTCATGGTGGATATCAGGGCGGTTATAACGGGGTCTATTGCTGGGCTTTAATCGGCCATGAAGGCTGCAGTTATTCTGTTTGTCCACCAGAGGCCGCTGCTGCTGCTGCTGCTGCAGCTGGAGGAGCTGCGTTGGTCGTGAGGTCCGCTTTGAATCGTAAAAGACAATTTTTCCTCAACATACGAATTTCCGTCAACATCAGAATAATTTCTACTTATACACAAGTTTACCACAAGTTCATTATTATATTATTAATTTAAAGAATATTTCAACTGTGGCTGGAAATGTGGTCCGTTTGTTGTTTCTACTTCCTATTGGTGTAAAGCGTACCATGTGACCAGGGGGACGCAACACGGCACATTTGCAAACACTGTGTTTCTCTTTATATTACCATCACACCGGTGTTTCCTTCAGTACCTTGCTTGCTGTATGTAGTGCTCTTTATCTCTGTCCTCTTGTGTGGTTTTGTTGGTGAAACGGAGACTCAACACCGTGAGTGAGAGTGTCGGTACCGAGGATCACTCCTCTGCCTCCGACCCTTGTGCAGTATCGCTTCTCGGCCTTTTGGCTAAGATCAAGTGTAGTATCTGTTCTTATCAGTTTAATATCTGATACGTCCCCTACCCGGGGACCATATATTAAATTGATTTTTGGAGCAGGGAGATGGAATAGGGGCTTGCTCCGTCCACTCCACGCATCGACCTGGTATTGCAGTATCTCCAGGACCGGTGCACCCCCCTCTGTTTGTCAACAATAAATAAACCATCACATGTTGGTGAGACAACAACTTACAACCAGTGAGCTGCATCACTTCATGCTTTACTGTAGTCATTATTTCAGCAGCATCTGTTAGTTTGGCTTCACTGTACTGTAGTTTTTAAACTAGATGACAGTTCAGTCTCATTGTTTGGCTCATTACTATAAAGGTATAAATCCTCACTGCTGCATTTCTGCTGCTTTCACATCCTGCTGCTCCCTGATATATCACAAGGGAGCTAGAAACACTGAATACATGTGACTACTTCATTTCCTGTTGTCAATTATCTATTCTTGCTGTTATTTATATACACAAAACAAACCTACAGCACATATATACTGTGTCTGTGAGTCAATGTGCCGTTATTTAAACCGTGTTGTTCATCCTCCAGACCAGCAGGTGGCAGCAGCAGGATGTCTGTTTGCCCAGTAAACAAAGAAACAGTAAAATGAGGACAAAACGTGTTTTGTGTGGGTTTTTATAAAAATCTTTTTTCTCTGAATTTCACATGTGGTTCAAACTACTGCTGTTTGGTTGCAGTATGATTTAGTTTTACTTCAGCTGGATCTGCTGTTGGGTTGTTATCATTTGTTGGAGGTAACATTGATACAGTGGCTGATTTTATGTTAGTTTTTGATGTGTATATACAGAACTGCATCATGGGAATGCCTGTCATTACTTCTCAAGTAAATCTAAATAATGTTTGTTAGTTTTAGTATAAAAGTTTTCCTTGTGTATTGAATTTGTGCAGACCCACAGCCTCTTGGAGCCTCTGATTTTAATGATGTTGATATTCAGCACCATCAGTCAGTACGGTATGTCTGTGAAAGACTTCCCTGGCTCTGAGCTGTACAACTCATACTTACCTGGCAGGGGAGACACCATGATCAAGAAGGTGGTTCACCCAGGGCGAGGCTCAGCCATTGCACTCAGGCTGTCTGACCTCTGTGAATTCCCCAAATGTGGGAATCTCAACTGCATAATTTATGGTAGTGGGGGACTGCGTTCGCGCTCTCCCCTGATGTACTGTTAAAAAGAAAATTCAACTATTATAATTAAGTAGATGAACAAATCTTGGAAGAGACACATTCAGACCAATGTGTGGACATTATGACACACACATTTTATGTTTAGACATGGCTTTATAACCTTTTCCAAATGGATCTAAATTACTGTCTTTCTCATTTGTTGCTGAATTTCTTTGGATGTTGCCATGATGTCGAGCTCTTGAGGATCTTTTGGTCTCCTTCACTTTGTCAGGCAGGTCCTATTTAAGTGATTTCTTGATAAAGAACAGGTGTGGCAGTAATCAGGCTTGCATTTTGTGTTTACTTGTGTTATCTTTGACTAATATTTACATTTGTTTTATCTGAAACATTTAGCTGTGGGATCATTTGTATGATATACGTTGTGGTTGAACCGTGTGTGTAGTATTTATAACCTTAAGGATGTTTTATTAACACTCGCCCTGCCTCAGGTGTCAGTTTCTATCCGTCTGCTCTGCGTTTCAGTTTCAGTTTTGCCACTTGCAGGAAATCACATGACCAGAACATGTTTTTAACCAACAGACTGGGGACATTGTGGCCCGTCCTCACTTATTCACTTACTCATAGGGCTGTTAGAGGGTTAAGTCTTGGATTGTCATAAATTCATAAATTATATCAGTTTTTATACTACTTATACTGAAGTTATTTTCTGATTTTGTCCTAAACATTCAGAACCACCAGATCACATCCTGCTGCCTTTTGATCGTATCGACTGTCAGTGTAACCCCTGAAACCTTTAGCTGCTCCAGCTCTGACTCTGAAGGTGTTTTTAAAAATATATCTTTTGTTTGTGTCTCTCAGCATTACCTGCATGAGTTGGTGATAAAGACGTTCGTGCAACACAACCTGTTCTACATACTGCATGAGTTTCTGCACGTCTCAGTGACTCCAAAACACTGGTGAAACTAGTCCTAAACTCACGTGAAACTAGTCCTAAACTCACGTGAAACTAGTCCTAAACTCACGTGAAACTAGTCCTAAACTCACGTGAAACTAGTCCTAAACTCACGTGAAACTAGTCCTAAACTCACGTGAAACTAGTCCTAAACTGGACTCAACTCAGCCTAAATTAGTACCAAGCATGTCTGCAGCTAATGATCAGACTGACAGTTCAAAGCCCAAAGATATTCAGTTTACTGTCATAGAAGAAAACCTGTAAATACCAGTGAATTTTTGTCATTTTATGCTTAACTCAGGTTAGGGATATATAATTTCTGCGTTAGAGTTTGATGAGAAGATTGATACCACTGGTGTCTAAATATATCATAAATATGAAGCTACAGCAGCTGCTTAGCTTAGCTTAGCATAAAGACTGGAAATGAAGGGAAACAGCTAGCTTTGTCCAGGGGTAACTAACCCCTAACCGAACTGAACATTCACTGAATGAAGATATGTACATTTCTTGATAGAAATGTTATCAAAGCCCTTGTTAATGATGATACTGTCTTAAAATATTGTGTTTTCCAATGAGGATATAATAAATGACAGCCATTTTGTTTGTTTGTGCTGTGATGAACGAAACCTGACAGTCATGTGACGTCAACAAAGAAAAAAACAACATGGTGCAACCAGGAAACGTTTGAAATACATTAACATGATGTCATGCCGAGTGTCACAAAAACAAATCTGTAGATTAAATTTTGTATTTCACAAACTGTTATGTTACCTGGTTGTATAATCAGCAATATGGGACACACCTGAGCTCAATGTTCATCCATGCATACGCCCTAAAAGCAGCCAGTCATCAATAAGCAGGCGCTTATTTTATATAACTTTAGGTCACAACAGAAGTATTTAAAAGATATTCAGATTTAATTGAATTAAAATTATAATTATTTAAATGAAAAAGCCGTGTTTAGCTATCCATATATATCCTAAAGTCAGTATAACATTATTATTTAAATAAAAAAATGAACCACTAATGAATGAATTATAAAGTAATGGGTTGTGCAGCCCCAGCCAGCTGCGTAGTATAACCACACCTTTAACAAATGTGTACAGTAAGCTGCGGCCCTCATGTCTCAGGTTGTGTACTGATGCCGCCAGTAAAATAACCTTTCAGTGTTTTTGATGATGGTCTCCTGCAGTACGAAATCACCTTTATGTTGTACAATTAGAAAACTGCTGTAAGGCAAATAACAAGCTCTCTGTGGAGAGGGCGGAGCGTAACCAGGGTAACAAACACTATTTCCCCTTCAGTGCTTCACCTGACCTTTTGCAACTCTACACCTGAGCAGCTGTGGCTCATCATAGCTGACGAGTTTGTAGAGGAAGCAAGCGGTTTCTTGTCATACACGGTCAAGACTCAGTTATTAACGACTAATAAGATGGAAGGCAAGCAGCCGGTGGACGAAGTGGATTTAAACAGAGGCCGAGGAGAAGAGGGCAACAGTCTGGATTGGCTCCTTAGAAAAGACAACTCAGAGATTACTCCTGCACCTATGGATACCAATGTCTCATTATCTAGGTACATTTGGTTCTATGGAGGGAACAGTGGTGTTTGATTTAGTTCTCACAGCTCAAGTATTTGGTTTTTAATCATTACATGATGCAGACGTATTTCTAGAGATACCAACGCAGAAATCACTGTGGTTCTTCCTCTGCTACAACAGATTTGCAGTGTAGCCTTTAGGGATTCATAAGTATCAGGTGAGATGGTGGATGTCAGGTAAACAAGTGTCAGCTTGTTCACATGAATGTCCTGAGTCTTTTCCCATGAATGCATATACCAAAGAATACTGTTATCTGATGCAAAGGACTGCTGCGGTAAATTATTACATAGATTATTACATAGTTATAAGTCTTGAGCTGCATAAAACATTTTCTGACTCCTATAATTTTCTACATTTCAGACAACACATTGCCAGCGTCGACAGCAGCCACAGTGAAGAATTCACCAGGGAGATAATCTTTGAAGCGGCGTCCCATGGAGACACAAGTCGGCTCAATGGGCTGCTCGACTATCTGAGAGTTAATGACAAGCAGCTAACGAGCCCAGAGTTCACAGGCAAGTAGGGAGCAGGCTTTGTCTTGTTTTACTTGTGGCTGATAACATCTTCTCGCTGTTATCTGTTAGTTGGAAACAGTACAGACACGTTTCCTTCAAAGAAAGTTTATGTTATTAAAACGAAAGTCAGTTATTGAAATGAAATGAAAGTCGACTCTGAGTGCAGAAAATAAAATGTCTGAATCAGAGATGCACCGATACTGATATTGGGTATCGGTCGGATATTGACTCAAATAGCTCAAACAGGTATCAGTGACAATGGGCCAATCGGGTATCAGATACAAGTAATGATGTATGAGAAGTGATTAGAAACTAAACTTTGTAACGTGTGCATAACTTTCAGATGAAACAAATGGGAAAACGGCGCTCCTGAAAGCTTTGCTGAACCTGAAAGATGGAAAAAATGACACCATTGACCTCTTCCTCGACATAGCAGAGAAAACTGGAGATTTAAAACATTTAATCAACGCTTCTTACACAGATCCGTGGTACAAAGGTAGGACAATGTCTTAGAAGTTGTCTTAGTCAGGATTATTTACTCTAAGCACAGTATGCTATTTTTCACTGTAACTTCCTGGTTTTATAAACTTATTCCAAGACATTTGCAGCAGCATTGGATGCTAAATTAAAAAAAAATTTCCTGCATATTGAGAAAATATTTCTTAAATCTTTGCTTTTAGTCTGGCTGCACTTTTTTTTTTTTTTTCTGTTGGTTTGGAAATGTTTTTTGTAAAAAAACATTTCCTCCTATTTCATTGCTGGCTTTTTTCACTGTACGTCTGTTGTGAAATAGACACATATTCTACACAATAGAAATTCTCTTTTGCAAACAAAACACATCACAGGTCAGACAGCCCTGCACATCGCCATTGAGAGAAGAAGCTTTGACCACGTGAAACTGCTGGTTCAGAAAGGAGCAGATGTGCAAGCCAAAGCCAACGGGAAGTTCTTCCAGCGAAATGCAGGACTGGGATTTTATTTTGGTCAGTAATTACATCTTGAACATAATCAGGAGCTACACTTTCTATCCTAGTTGTTTATTATCGATTATCGTTTGTTTCCAAAAGGAGAGCTTCCTCTGTCCCTGGCTGCCTGCACCAACCAGCCTAATATTGTGTCCTTCCTCATGGAGAACCCTTACAGAAACGCTGACTTGACCGAAAAAGACTCCCAAGGCAACACAGTCTTGCACACCTTGGTGGTCATAGCAGACAACACGACAGAAAACACAGAAATGATTGTAAGGATGTATGACGAGATACTTATCCAGCACCACAAACTTGAGAAAAGAAGAAAAGTGCAGCTGGAAGATATTGAAAATAATCACGGCTTGACTCCTCTGAAGTTAGCAGCCAAGCTGGGCAAGATTGGGGTAGGTCTGTTTTTCAAGTAACAGCTTTATAAAGCCCGAGTGCACTGCCATATGGCAGGTTACGCCCTATGACCATAACCTGCCATATGAGAGTGTCATAAAAGATGATTGTCTCCTGTCTGCTGTTGTGATGATGTCAGCTGTTCAGGCACATGTTGCATCGGGAGTTCACAGACGAGGAGACGAGGCCGCTGTCCAGAAAGTTCACAGAATGGGTCTATGGACCCGTTCACTCCTCACTTTATGACATGACTTCCATCGACACCAACGAAGACAACTCTGTGTTGGACATCATCGTCTTCGGGAGTGAAATTCCGGTTAGAGATTTCTATGATGCCTTAACTTTAACTATTGTTGGGCACATGAAGGTCCATTAAAAGCAAAATAGTGTTTTTTGGTAAGATATTTACTGATATGAGATGACAGCAGGAAACAGTGATGGGTGGTCACATGTAACCGCCATGCACAATTAGGCCACAAATAATTAATGTATGAAAGCACATGTGAAATGAGGGGTATTTGGATAATGAACACACAGTGTAAACTGGCATAGTGGCACCCTGAAAGCAAACAGAAATCTCTCAGTACAGGAAGCAGTTTCAGCAAACAAGCCATCATCACTTCTCACAGGCTGATGAAGGTCTTTTTATATGTGATGCTGTGACAGTTACAGCACAGGAAGTTACTGTGTTTTGCTTCAGAATCGCCCTGAGATGCTCCAGATCGAGCCTCTTCGCAGTCTCCTCAACGATAAGTGGGACAGATTTGCTTCCAAACTGTTCTTGATGAATTTCTTGTTTTACCTGACCTACCTGATCATATTCACCATGGTGGCGTGCCACAGAAAGGACGGCCAGGTAAGATGAAACACAATGAGCTCAACTTAAAACTGAACCAGCTTAAACAAGGATTGCTAACGTGTCGATCTTCAGCCACCGTTTCCTGTCGTTGTACCGCTTGACTACCTGCGTTGCATCGGCGAGCTCATCAGTGTCCTCGGAGCAGTTTGGTTTCTCTATAAAACGGTGAGGAAGTTGAATCTGGTCCATTAATTCACACAAAAAAAAGTCTAAAGTCATTTCAAACTAATTCCATATTTCCACATGTGTTAATCCTCAGATACATATTTACAAAAGGAACCCACCAACCCTCAAGGCTCTATTCACTGATGGATTCTGTGAGATTCTCTTGTAAGTAAAGCAAAGAATCACAACGAGATCATTTCACACCCAAACTTTTTGATATCATCGTTTGTTTTTGCAGTTTCCTTCAAGCAGCTCTTCTCCTGATCTGCACAGTCCTGTACGGTTGCGGACGGCGAGAATATGTCGGACTTCTCGTGCTCTCGCTGGCTCTCGCTTGGATGAACATACTTTACTACTCACGAGGCTCTAAACAAATGGGGATGTACAATGTCATGATGCAAAGAGTAAGATTCAAGTTACTGTCAGTTACTTTTTGTCTCAGTCTAACAACCTGGTTATAAGTCTTTCTCTTATTTTAGATGATCCTGGGCGACATCTTGCACTTTTTGTGCTTCTATAGCGTCTTTCTTTTTGGATTTTCTGCTGGTAAGACTTCTATTGAATCCTAATGAAACATGTGAAGAAGAACAAAAGAATAAAGATGTAAGATATTCTCCAGATTAAAGGGTTTATGACTTAAATCTTCTTCCTTTTTTTTTTATAGCTATCGTCTCTCTCATAGATGACACATCACCAGCTATTAAAATACAGACCAATAGCTCACGAGCACAAGGAAGGACTTTCGGTCTTGAACCGTTTAAGTGCAAAAAGCCATCTTACAATGATATCCGATTTACAATACTGGAGTTGTTCAAGTTCACTATTGGAATGGGAGATCTGGAGTTTACTGACCATGTCCAGTACAAAGAGGTTTTCTACATCCTCCTCATCTCGTACATAGTGCTTACTTACATCCTGTTGCTCAACATGCTCATTGCTCTGATGGGCAACACAGTTGAACGAATCTCCAAAGAAAGTGAAAACATCTGGAATCTGCAGGTAAGATTAGTTTGATCTCACAAATCCAGGAAAATCCTTCAAATGCACCCGGATATAAGCAGATTCAACACAAGAAACAAAGTTAATCAATTAATATATTAATACTAATATAAATATGTTTTTAATTTGTCTATATTTAGGCTGAAGTATTGTACTTGATATAGTTAAAACTTGATCAGTATATAAATGATAGTGTTTGTGTATCAATAATCATAACCCAGTAATGCAATAATATATTAAACCATTCACGATTTGTCACACATGCTCAGAGAGCGTTTACCATCCTGGACCTGGAGAGGACGCTGCCACGCAGCCTCATGAGGAAGCTGCACCGTGAGGCGTCGAAGACGGTGTGTTTCAGACACGAGCCGAACGAGTGTAGACCGTTTTTCAGGTAAACCGTCACTGGATGTGTCTGATATCAATCAATCAATCAATCAATCAGGTTCTGATGTAAGACTACACACACATTTTATTAGTTTGGCTCAACACAAGCTGGTCCAGAAAAGTACAAGTGTAGTCCTGCAGTCGACACACACAGAGTATGTTGTTATATTGTTGATGCACAAATGTTTAGTTGACACTCGGCAGGGATGAGCACAGTCCTGGTTAGCTGCTTGTAATTTGGGTGAACTGACCCTTAAAGCAACATGTTGTCTCTTACCTTTGGTGGTGTGTAGCCACGCAGATGGTTTTAGTTTGTGCTGCAGTGCGTTAAATTTTATTTTCCAAAATAAAACACTGCAGTATTTAAATAAACAAAAAGATGTTCATCAATGCTTTCAGAATAAGATTAAACCTACTTAAGGAGAAAATGTGTTTTTGTGTTTGTGTGAACTGACCCTTAAGTCCTCTGATGTAATATCAGTTTATGAGGATACAGTCACATCAAGCATTCAGTGTTCAAGCCGTCTTCTTCAACTTCAGAGTCGAAGAAATTAACTGGAAACAATGGCGGTCAGACGTTACTCAGGAAGAAGATCCTGGGAATCACCTGATGCTGCCACAGCCTGAAGAGCAGCCTCGTGGTACGACCACACCCACACACACCCCTTGTGTTGTACCACTAAGATTTCACTGATATAATTTCCATTTAATCTACTTTTAGCGACTGTGTGGAACTTGAATCCATTCGAGAGGCTTCTTGCAAGAAGACGCCAATCGCAGCAATCCAGCGTTCCCTAACTTCACCAAAACATCACCAAACAGACCATCCAGAGCTGCATGTGGCCGTTTATCTCCCTCTGAAATGTGTTCTTTGATACTATGAACTTTATATTCTACTCCTCATTTTTAAAGGAAAAATTGCTTTTATTGAACTGGGGATGATTTCAGTGACAGAATTTCTCTATTAAACCTTTTTTTACGTGCTGTTTGTAAAGAAAATTGTGCCTGTAGTTTATTGTGATTGTGTGAAGTGATTATCACATATTTACTTACACATTTAAAATCATCCTGTATGAACATGACAGAGACCAGTCACACATACAAGCTTTGTGTTTGCAGACTTTATTTTGGTTAGGGGGGAATGTTTGTGCAAGACATTTTATTCCTGAAGGTTAGGCAAAACTGGAATATCACATTTTCACAAAGTAGAGAAAGTAAGGCCCCCTCCACCACCGTCCACGACATGATAGATCTTCAATAATCAAAGACAATCATTTTATTAGAGTAAAAATAAATCTAGAGAGTTGGTACATACCTGTGCCCCAATAAATATTGCCATCTGAGTGAACTAACATGAGCTACAATGTGCTTAAGTAGTTTAGATTTGTACAGTGCATACTGACATGTACTGTGGGTGAAAAGACTACACGATAATATTCTGAAACGGAGCCACAAAAACGTACAAAGATCTAAGTTTTGCCTGGAGAGAAACGTGTGGGGTGAACTGTGCAGACAGGAACCACTCACTCTAGATTTGTTTAGGCTCTGTTCACATCTTTACACTTTTACTTCACAAGATTTTCTTTTAACAGTCCAAATGAGGGCAGCAGCTCTCCTTTATGTCACCAGTTCGTTGCTTATTACTGTCACAACGTAAGTTCCCAATGCAAGCTTGCCAAGGCTTTTGGCTGGGTGGTTACAGAGAGGGACGCTTGGTCACTTTGGTCAGTGAGTCAGCAGCAAACAGTTCACACATCCCGACAGCGTCTAGCAATCGTGGCACACTTCAGGACTTCAGTCCATGACACAGTATCAGTAGTTACACTAAGTAGCTTGGTCCCCCGTCAGAGATTAACTTCGTGCACCTTTGTCTGCGTGCACACCTGTGTGCAAGTACCCAAGCTTAACATACACACACACACACACATACAAACACACACACACACGAGCATCCATTCACACATTTCTCCATACTAAAGCCCAGTGGAGGCACTTCATATGAAACTGTAGAACCTGACTACGACCAGGCTGTAACCGGGCAGTTCAAAGATTAACAGGACAGGTCAGAAATTTAGTGTTTTCACTGATTTAAAGTTAAGAAACCCAAACAGGCCAAGAAGTTGTCAGTCTTTAGGCCACAGTGTGTCAGACTCCTGAAAGAATACCATTATTTATTATACATTTAGAATATAGAGTAATTCCCAAATATGGCTGGAAATAAAGACAAACAGCCATCAGCGAATTCAGCTGTGTGCCCATCCCATAAATCTGAACTTATTTCCACTGATACAGCCCGTACATCATAACTATTCATACACACGCACACACAAATCATACTAGTGTGTGTTAAGATTAAATTCAATAGCAGCTTCAAGGGGCAGGCACATCAAAAATGAGAGCCAGGAAAAAAATAAACTGCCATCAAGTATGAAGACCAAAAAATAAAATAATAAAAGCTACAGCTTGCATCTCGGCTGTCTTTCTCTGAAGGTGATGCAGCATCATCATCATCATCATCATCATCATCGTTTGTCCCTTTTGACCTGTACTGTGTTCTGAGAATGATTCAGAGAGGAAAATACTCGGCGTTGTGAAAGACATCAGATTAAAGCATGGATGCAAACCTCCTACTGTGTGTCATCTATGGCACCTAAAGTGAAAACACCTATGGCTTCAGGATGCAGTGGTCCAAAAACAAACAAAAAAAATAATAAAATAAATTAAACTATAATCAGAATATTTATTAATAACTAAAACACAGTCCAAATACTTTAAAAAATAACTGCTACAGCCCTGTTCTACATACCTACTAACTCTGCTAAATACTATTCATATTTTACTCATTAAATCATCTTAAATCCTTGACAGACAGGCGACATTTACGACAGTAGGACGTACGAGGATCATTATTACCTTAATATTTCCATTTAAGGCAATATCGTCCATCTCCACCGTCTATACATAATAACACTGTCCAGTGAACCAAAACTCAGGGGAACATTTAGTTTTCTCTCAATGAAGCCATATTTAAGTTTGGATCCTGGCAAAGAAAGTCAGTTATGGTAAATATTAAGTAGAGTATAACTACTGTGACATTTAAGGCTTATTCCAGAAGGCTTGAGGATAGCAGAGCAATAAAATGCCCAAACAACAACGACAATAACAACAACAACAACCCTGGAAAAAAAAATAAAAGAAGGACTAGATGGGTTCAGAGCTTCATGCTAGACACATCTAGCAAAACATAACCTGCAGTAAATGTTCTTACTTTATCCTTATAGGTAGCAGAAACACAACACGGGGGAAGGCCAGTGATTAGTAGATGAACAGCCCACCACAAGCCACACAGATTATGTCAACACCACATCAGTTCACTTGCGTTACAGTAGTAAAGTGGTGAGGAAATGCATTAGAGGGGAAACCCAGCGTTTTCCCAGCTTGCATTATTTGAAGTACTTGCATGCTTGCAAGTGATCAATTTGCTTTTCACACACACATACATTATTTTAATAACAAAGGGATGCCATTCTGTTTCACATTAGCTATAGACATATAGGGGCTAACTGAGTCTCTGCTCCTTCGCCAAATGTTAAGCATAACATTTAAAAATAATAATAATAATAATAAAATCATTTCTACAGTTTAGGTAGGACCATCTAACAGACTTATGACCAAAACAAATGTAATAAAAGAAAGACTACTTCAAAAGCAATTCTTGAAATATCACACACACGAGCTTCAGACTTTCCAAACGCGAGAGAAACAACACGAATCTCAGAAGTGGAGAATGTTTCTGTTTTTGCTAGTGCTGGCTTTGTCTTGTATTCATCTAAAGTTCTGCTCAACAGTGATGGGTAGCCACACTGACCACTGATGGAACAATGCAAAAAAACAAAAACAAAAAAAAAAAAAACTACCTGGTGCAGTTCAGAAGCCATGTTGTATTCCTGATAGATGAGTCCCGCCAACACGTGTACACGCCTCAGCTACGGGACGACAGAAACCTTAGAACAGTCTTGTTAATTGCATATTCATGTAACCTTCTCATTTAAAATGGATCACAAACCTGCTAAGAAGATAAATAACTGCAAATATAAACATTACACAAGGACATCCTTAATCTCGCCTTTGGGCAGTTGTAAGGCCACAAATGCTGAAAAAAAAAAAAAAAAAGTTGTTCCATGTCAACCTGGGAATAGCACTGTGACAATCATATGGCAAGAGTATTCTCAGCTGCAACTGAATATTTAAACACCGTATATATACAAGAACACAGAGCAGCACATCCATGCCAGTGATGAAAAGAGGAACTCTACTCAACAGTGGAACAACAATCTCAAAAACCCTTCATCTGCAAACAAAGGTACGACATGGCTTAAGACCTGAGGAATACTTTGAAACGTCACAACCTGGTGGGTCTACAAATCAAGCTCTGAAGCAATAAAATCTAATTGATCACTTGCAAGATCTTAAAGAATAAACCATAGAAGCTGAAAGTTGAGAAAAAGTGGGGATGAGCTCGTGCTTTATCGGTAGCCTGGATGATGAGTGTGGACACCTCCGCTGTTACTGGGCTCCTGAACCTGGCCCATGGCTGACCTGTGCATCTTCTCCATCACATCCATGTTCTGCTCCTGGAAGCTGGGCATCTGGAAGTCCCCTCCCAGGAAATCCACATTCTGCAGCAGCTTTGACTGGCCAGTAAGACCCTCTTTCCCCGGTCTGTACTTGGCCCCTGGGATGCGGTCTGTGGAGGCGGCGGCCTGCCCTCCCTGGAAGGCCACTGGGATGTCCTGAGGGCCAGATCCGTTGTTCCCTGCTGTGGATGGGATGCTGCCCCATGGTGGCTGCATGTAGTGGCCATTAATGTAAGGCATAGAGCCTCCTGGGCAGTTAACAGGGGATGACGGTCGTGGCTTGTCTGCTGGGTGTTTCAGGGGGAAGGACTGTGCAGGGTTGGGCAGCTTGTGGGAATAGTTGATGTTTCGAGAGGGGAAAGCGCACTCAGCAGGCGGCTCCATCCTCGGGTTCTTGCAGGGATGGGCCCCCTCAGGGGCCTGCTGCATGTGAGCCAGTTGATGTTGGGCCCAGGAGCGTTGTTGCTGCTGCTGCTGTTGTTGTTGTTGCAGCTGCTGTAGTTGTTGTAAATGTTGCTGTTGCTGTAACTGGTGATGCTGCTGTTGTTTCTGCTGATGTAAATGGTGTTGAAGCTGCTGCTGCTGCAGTTGTACCTTCTCTGGGTCTGTGTGAAAGGCAGGCAGACTGTTAGTAACAGCTATATTAGGCTGTGAATGGAGAGCAGCGCCGGGAGTCTGAGCTGTAGCTTTGTCTGGGGGTCCCACAATAAGGCAGCCGGGCACAGAGCCCAGAGCCAGGTGGTGAGATGATACTCTTGAGCTGGCGTTGATGAGCAGGTTGCGGCTGATGGGGCTGGGGTTAGCGATCTGACCCTCACAGACTGAGGTGGTGCCCATGCCAGCCCGTGCCTGGCACAGCTGGTTGATTTGGTGCACGATGCTGCTCAGGTCGCTAGGCCGGTTCTGATGCAGGCTGGCTGCCATGGACAGTGGGATGGTGGAGGTAGATACAGTTACATTTGGTGGGGCGTCTGCGTCGGGGAGCTTTCGGGGCCCGTATGCCCCCGGTGGAGGCTGCTGGAGGCTGTTAGGCATGGTCGGAGGTCCTGCGCCCACAGCCTGGGGAGGGGGCTGCGCGCTGACCAGCCCTTGGGTGTGCTGCAGGCTCGGAAGCTGAGCTCCATCAGACATGTGGCGCAGATCCTGAGTCACACCTTGTTGTGTAAGTAAAGCTTGCGGAGGAGCCGTCTGATGCTTTAATGTCTGCAGATGAGAGAGATGCTGCTGTGGTACGACTGAAGGACACGACTGGCTCTGCTGCTGCTGTAGTGCCTGGGCATGAGGCAGACTCTGCTGCCTCTGTACGCCCTGTGGATGAGCCAATCTCTGCTGCTGTGAAGTCTGAACCTGGGACAAGCTCTGCTGCAGAGCCTGGGAATGAGCCATGCTCCTCTGCTGTAAAGCCTGCGGATTAGGCAACGTTTGAGGCTGCTGTAAAGTCAGTGGATGAGCCATGCTTTGCTGCTGCTGCAGCGTCTGTGGGTGAACCATGCCTTGCTTCTGGACAGCCTGGGCCACAGGCTGCGGGAGGCCCTGTAGGTGAGGAGCAGGCTGAGGAAGGTTTAAAGTGCTTTGAGTGGCGTACGGTCCACTGTGAGGGTTCATGACGGCCTTGTGAAGCTGTCGGGCGCGGCTGCCGTCCGACTCTTTGATGACGCCTTTGGCAGGCACTCGGAGGACAGCCAGCAGGCCGCTACTGGCGCTGACCTGAGAGGGGTAGGGACTGTGGCGCTGGCTGGACGACGACGTGTCAAGCCCGTTAACTGTGCGGCGAATGTGCTTCCTTTGAGGTACTTTGACACTGTTGGGGAAGATCTGGATGGTCAGAGGGTTGTTGGCAACTTTCTTAGCATAGGCATCCAACTCTGCTGGGGTTGGATAGCTGACAGATCTCATCTTCTGTGTAGTTTCCCCTGCAAAGTGTATACGGTCAGACAACCAGAAAGCACAGCACACAAACTGGGATTTGACAATGTATTGAAACACTGATAACTGAAATGCATCACAGTGAGAATAAATCCAGGATCATGTACACAGTTCAAGCTGGAGTTTATTTATGCTACACTTACTGACCATTTCCATTATATACACAGGGTTATTATTAATATTATGAACTTCAAACTGTGTATAAAACTGCAAAACAAAACAACCACAACATGGTGAAAGAAGCACGTACATTTCTGAAGTCCAGTGTTCATCTGCGAGCGGGGGAGAAGTCGGATGGTAGGGTCACCTGATGCTGGCAGACAGGCCAGCATGTCACTATTCCACTAATGCAGCATGGGACACCTTCTCCTCACCATACTGGGGAGAAACAGAGCAGGCACAAGTCAGCCTCTGACAGACACTTACGTTGGTGTGAAATGACTTTGCTATCTCCTGTTTTCACATCCAGTGCAATGTGACCTTTTGCAAATGGCAGCTTGTAATAAACTGACATCACGGCTCTGTGAAAGCTCACTGCGGAAACCCTGCAGCTCACAAAACGCTGAGATGGAGATGGAAAAAGCCCTTCTCTCCTCTTGAACAGAGCAGCACAGACACAGCATGATGGCAGACTGCAGCCAAACAGCTTTCTTCTTAAAATGCACATGACGCTGTGCAAAAAAACACACAGCAAAAAGCACAATTTCCTTTACTTAACAACATTTGATCTTACCGATCGATTAGCTTAATCCAAAAACCTTTAAAAGGAAAAAAACAAGAGTGTAAAGATTCACCACAATGACAAGTCAGTATTTAGTATTTATAACATCTGCAACAAGAGCACGTTCATATTTTTCAGGTCTGCACTAAAACTCATATTCCTATATGATCAATAAATGATCAATATATCATTCATTGATCAATAATGATCCACAGCAGGGCTGCAGCTAACTATTGTTTTTCATTATCAAGTAAATCTGGCAATTATTTTTTACTTATTATATAATTAATAAATAGTGTAAATTATCTCAAATTCAAGGTGACATCTTCAAATGTTTGTTTTGATAGATTTGAAGATATTTAATTTACCATCACATCAAAAACAGAAAAGAAAAGCAGCAAAATCGTCACGATTTAAAAGTTAAAACGAGGGAACATTTAGTACTTTTGCTAGAAAAAAAAATTTAATTTATGACAAATTGATAATCAGGTAATTGACGGCTTGGGCGTTTGCTGTCGTGGCTGCACCACATGCTGGATCAGTACTGATACTGAGCTCATGAAGAGGACTCAGTATCTGCCATGAAGTGAAACATTCATTCAGTCATGCTGCAGCATCACGTTAAATGTTTACATTGATTTACATGGTGAGAGTTACAGATACACAAATAGAAAAGGCCTCATCTTATGATTTAGTCACACATTATTAATTTTTTTGCAGATTCATCATCAGCTTGCAGCCAGTTTCTGATTCATCACTGAGATGTAATCTTCATACTCTCCAGTATGTCGGCTCATCTACATTAAAGTGAATTTCAGCCTTTTCATCCTCGTTACTCCACATGAGGACGCAGTGGAGGAGAAGAAAAAAATGGATCCTCGTTATTAATGCAGGCTGAATCTTGTGACCTTTTCAACACACACACACACACACACACATACATACACATACACACACATACACACAGGTCACATTTACCGTGTAAAGCTACGACATCGTCATCACACGGATTCAACCTTTGTCAGACGTTTGAACGTGTCGAATGACGTATTTAATACAAGCTCATCGTTAACTTGGAGGCAGCCCGTCTGTAGCTAGTAACATTAGCCGTCTGTGTAGCTTCCCAGCCGGCTGTAGTTTCCAGCAGCTAGCTGACGTTAGCACCGATATAATAACGTCGCTGGTCTATTTCAGCAACAGCAAACACACCTGAGCTAACTGTCGGGCCTTCACACGTCCCTTCAATCGATATTAAAGCTGAAAATGACAGCGTTTAATAGGCAACCACGAGTCAAGCACCACAATAAATAAGGAGCTTCTTTGTGCTTATTGTGACCAGGCCAGCTGTTAGCCAAACTTTAGCTTTTCATTGACGAAACCCGCCAAGTCGACCCGTATTAAAGAAGGAAATACTTACTCCTCGCGAATCTATGAGTAGGGAAACTTCATTTTGTGGAGCTATACCGTTGATATTGTTTTTAATGATGAAGAGACCATCCTCAGTGTGTTGCTTCTCCGGGCGACGGCAGCAACATTTGTGGCGCATGCGCAAACAAGAAGGACCCCAATTCTGCATTTAGGTACGACGAGCAAACGCCTGATTAATTATCCACGATGAGTTTTATTACTTCAACTCCAGGGCGTTGGCCTGGGTACAAAGACATTTAGTATATTCACCCAAGTACTGTGCTTCAGTATAATTGTGATGTACTTCCATCTGATCCTACTTTATACTTCCTCTCTACTACATGTCAGAGGTAAATCTAGTACTTTCTACTCCACTACATTTATCTGACAGCTTTAGTTACTGTTCAGATGCAGATTTGACTCAATGGATAATATAAGAAGCTTTTAAAATCCAACACATTGTTAAAGATGAAACCAGTGGTTTCAACCTTTTAGTCTTTTGACGTCTTACTAACAGCAGTGTGTAGTCGGGTCACATTTCAGATGTCTATGAGTTGTTAACAGCTCCACCAAATAGTGATCTTCTTCTTTCCCATTAATCATCTCACGACCCCTCAGATTTATCTGGTGACCCTTTGGAGGGGCCCGACCCCTAGGTTGGGAACCACTGGACTAAACTAGCTAACAGTATCACAATACTTATGTACTGTTACTGCAATACTTTAACTACATCACGCTGATAATACATGTACTTTCACTTGTAGCCTACTCATTATGAAGAATGGTCACTGTCACTGATCATTTAAACATTAGTAATCATTACTGGTGTATTAAAGGACGGGTTCACAATTTTTCAAGCCTGTTTTAAAACAAGTCAGGTGTTCATATAAACACTGAAACAGGTTTTTAAATGTAGACATTAATGTGAATCTTCACTCTTCGTTTAACATGTAGTCAGTCAACATGGAGCTAATTGTAAGTGTTTTATGTACTTTTTGGTGGTTTAATCTATAATAGATCATATATTATAAACTGACCTCAACCTATGTTTTTTAATTATAACCTCAAAAGGTGCAAGAAATTATGTCTGAAATGAAAGTAGTGGAGTTTAAGCAAAACATGACATAAAAAGAAATATTCAAGTAAAATGTGACAGCCAAGTTGTACTTAAATATAGTAAATGAGTAAATGTACTCAGTAAGTTTCCACCACTGGATATAACTTTGATTTCAGAAGATTAAGTGAAATGAGTAAAAGTCTGTACAATAAAAAAGTATAATGAAGAAAAGGAAATGCAAAAATAAATGATAACATTTTGATTTATTAAAATGACAATTAGCTGTGAGTGAATCGATTATTCTGTGTACAGATGGGTGACATGCAGCAAGAGCATACAGGAACGTGGCCATCTGAGGCAACTGAGTCGCCGTGTCGGAAAGCCGAAAGGAGAAGAAGAAGAAGAAGAAGAAGAAGAGGGAACATGTTGGTAAGAACACAGATATATCATCGTTTTACAAAAAACATGTTAAAGACAGACAGTTTTATACACTGGACACATTTGAAGTTGAAAATATTTGCTAGCCAAAAACAAATCAATATGATTATTAAGTGATTATATCAGCAAAGAATGATAAAAATCAAAATCAATAACAGTCCATTGTCAGTTTGCTCGTTCTGGTTGTTTCTTTAACCGTTTGTAAAGCTACCACAGTTTGTTTTATCTGTCAGAGATATGAGGTTCAAACTAAAATCACTGCCAGGATGGTTTAGGTTTACTCTCTATTCTTTATATATGATGTTTACATCATTCAGCCCCACTCGATGTCGCGCTCGTACCAGCGTCTCAGACCAAAACAAATGTGTTGAAGTATAAACACCAGCTCATGAAATTCAGATCAGACTGTCAAACTAGGCAGTGCTGATCTAATGTGCATCCAGATTCTGCTACTGCGTTAGCATTCGTATTTCTAGCCTCAAATGTTTTCAGAAACATTACGTGACACGGCCACCATCTTGGAAACAGATGCAGTGAGGACAGCGAGGGATTCACATGGATTAACATGCACGAACATGCACGCAGAGCCACAACAGAGAGGCTCAGATTACAGCGCGCACAGAGGGAGGGCGACTACATGCTCTGCTCTGGACACCACTACTACACTTCATCTTTACACAGCAAATAGTTGTTTTCTGGTATGTAAGTGGGGCTGAATGTCACATATTGCACCTTTAAAAAGTGTCCAAGTAGGACGAGTCAATCTGTTACGTCCAATAACATTTCTACCAACTTGTACCAATTTTTGACAGTTTGACAGTTGCATCATGTAGTATTGCTGCACCAGAGACCCAAAAAACAACAAACCATTTACAAACAGCAACATCACTGATAAGTTAAAGAACTAAAACATCAAACTATATATATGGTTTCACAGTTATAGTTAAAACAAATCAAAGCAGACGTGTACAAACGTTGATTCATCATTTACAGATGTCTGCAGTATTAAATTAAATATTTGTGTCAGATAAACTGTGCAGTATGCTCTCCTTCATTCATATTCTATTTGGCATCACTGCTTTCATAATCTATTCACATTGAGCTTTTTCCACAATATAAACATAATCAACTCCAAGAACTATCATTTTTATAAACTGCCCACAAAATCGATTTTCTTTTGTATTATTTTTTTTCTTCATCTTTTTTAGTTTTCGAGGTTAATGAAAAACTACAAACATTTTATATTAAGACCCACTATTAAAAAAGAGCACATTACAAGCTAACTATATCAGCACGAGAATGTGCCTCCTGTATTCCTGTCAGCACATAAACAATAAATCATATCTATCATGCCTGATACCAACGGTTACTGGAGGAAAAGAACTTCATACATGGGAACAAACAAAAATATAAAGAGATCAGCACAAAGAAAAGGACTTTGTTTAAGATTGAGAGCACCTGTGTTGCATTATAAATAATAATCACTGAGACATAAAAACCTGAATAAAAATTAAATAATTACAACATGTACAATGTACAAAAAAAATCTACAATAACATGAAAAGATTCAGATTATCTTGGAAGTGCAAACGTGTCAATAAATAATGAGAAAGAAGAAGGTCTTCAATAGCAGGGCCCCAATGCCGACTGTCACACCTGATATAAGTGATACAAACGGGCCAATATCTACGATTTATATACAAAATAAATTAATACAAACAAAAGAAAAAATGTTCTCATGTTAAAACTAAAAAAAAAAACTTCTACTGAGCAGCAGTGCATGCAGATATTCTGGCCCTGTATAAAGTAAGGCACCAGAGGTTTCTGAAATTCACTTGGTAGACAGTGTATACGTATAAAACATCAAGATTCTTCAAGTGTATTAAAGGCAGTCTATGAGAGTGCATACAACAGATGTCATGTGGTCATCGCTTTTCAGGCTTGAGAACTGGACATCTTCTGCAGCAACGGGATCTGTCAAAACACAGACATTATTCAGTCTGAAGTGTTTTCATGACCTACATTTTGTTTGTTTACAGTTTTGTTTTCATGTTTTTCTCGAGGGCTAAACTAGCTGAGCTCATAATTGAAACAAAAAGTTAAAAATTAAATATTAACCATTAACACTGTTCCAAATCTGTACAATAAAGCATGTTTACCTTTGACAAATCCACTCCAGTGAGAGCGTTGACAGACACAGGAAGTTCTGCCAGGAGGCGGTTCAGCTCGCCCGTCACACGGCTGCCCTCCCCGCTGAGGATGACGATCTCATTGGTCTTGGCTAAAGGTGCCGCCACCTTGGCTGCGATCTGCAAAGATTAGGATAAGTGTTTACTGTAAGCAAAAGCTAAAATCACTGGTTATCACTGATCGTAAGATACGTGAAGCGGCTGTAAAGATCCACTGAATTTTCTATCACTGTGACTTCTGTTTCATATCTCACCTTAAAGCTAAAAAAAGCTTGTTACAGCTTTCTATATGCGTGCGTGGTTGGATGCTGAGAGCTTATAGCTCGCATTTGACAGCTATGCTAGCTGTTTCCAAAAATGTGTTTGTGGCTTATATGTTACCTTCGGCAGGGCTTCGAGGACCAGGGCGGTCTTGGCTGCTTCTCCGTACTGCTGGTAGGCCGCAGCCTTCAGTCTCATCTTCTCTGCCTCCGCTTTGCCCACTGCTTCGATGGAGGAAGCCTCCGCCTCACCGATCTTCTTGATCTTCTCGGCCTCAGCCTGGGCTATCAGCACCGTCTTTATCCTGAGGCAGGGAAAGCACAGATGCTTAGCTCTACATGACCTTTAATCATACAATATCTCCTTGTCATGTTTCTGTTTAACAAATGTGTGATTCATTTTTCGTGTCTCCTTAAGCAAGACGATGAATCTGCCAGATGTGCAGTGACAGCTGCTCTGCATCAACTCTCTCTCTCTCTGCATGAACTCTCTGTGGATCAGCACTGATAAAAAGAGAATAATCTTTTTATAAGTGGGAGATAAAAGAGTCATTTACTGCAGGTGGGTCTGATCATAAACTGCAGGAACTGACAGATTTGTTGATCAATACCACTGATTTTAATAATTTGCTCTGTGGCTCATGACAGGTGACCTGCCCCAAATTACCTAGAAGGTTTGCAGCAGGTTTACAAAGACTTCAGATGTAAAAAAGCCTGGTCCTGCTAATTAAGACCACATGCTGGGTTATTCTAGCAGCACTGTGCATGTCTAGAAAACAATAGAGCCCAAAAGAAAGTTATCTGCTGCTGAACTCAGTATTGAACCAGTTATTTCATGTGGGAGATTTCTACTTTAACTGGTGGATTAGTTTTTCAGCCTCTTACCAGGAACGCTGCTGCTTTTCCTCTCTTTACAAATTAAAACGTGTTAATTAAAAGACTGATCAACACTACAAATCCTTCAGAAATACGTTTTGGAACCAAAACAGCCGATCAGCTGGTATTTCAACACTCACATTCTTTACTGCTCATAAACGGAGGTCCTGAACTCACAGTGCATGTTAGCTGTGAAGGTTAAAAGCCTTGTTGTTACACCGAAATAGACAAACAACGAAGTGATAACTTTCCCACTTGAGTATTGACATCAGATCTCCGCTCTAATTATCCAACTATGTCCTCTCTCTTTTTGTCAACTACAGACAGAGGACTAGAGGGGTGTGGCCTGTCTGGACATTTGCTTGATACTGTTTGAAAAGGCTCATAAAAATGACTGAATGTCTCTTTAGCTTATCGGTTCTCACTCACTTGTGCCCCTCAGCCAGCTGCTGCATCTTGTAGGCCTCTGCCTCAGCGGGCCTCTTGATGGTGGCAGTGAGCTCCTTGTCTGTCCGGTCGATCTCCTTCTCCTCAATAGTGATCTCTTTCTTCCTCTGCACCACTTGGATCTCGATCTCCTCCAGACGGATCTTCTGCATCTCCTTGGCTGCCTGCAGCTCGAACGCCAGCTGGGCCTCTGCTTTCTGAAAACAGCACGTAGACTCACGTTTGTGAAGCACACACACACTCACAGGTAACTGATGTTTAGTTTTAACCGTAAACCTTTTGTTTACCCCAACTTTGAAGTCTTGTCGTGAATTGTAAACTGACTCACTGATCACCCTGAACATTAAGCCATGCACAATGTGCAATCAGAAACCTCAGGTGCACACCTTAGTGTTGACTTCCTGATTGAAAGAAGCTTTCTGCAGCTCAAGTTCTCGTTTGGAGTCGGCCATCTTGGTGTCAGCTTTGAATTTGACGTCCATCATCTCCTTCTTACATTCTGCTTCCTAAGAGACAACAAAAGAGCAAAAATTAGCGTTTAGTTGGTTGTGGTGCACAACAGAATCAGCCTGTTAGAGCCTTCTTACCCGTATCCCAGCATCCCTCTCTGCCTCAGCCACACCAATGTCTGCATCCCTCTGGACAGCTGCAGTCTGGGTCTTCCCAAGAGAGCTCAGGTAATCCAGTTTATCATACACATCCTGTGAGAACAGAGAACAGGTCAACCTATAAGATAGGTTACATATGCGAGACACATCAACATCAAATCCACAGTGACAGAAGTGCATCAGAGCAGCTGAGTTTTTGTCTGCTGTGATGGAGGAGTGAAAGTGTGAGATGATCATCATCTGGGCTGAAAATCCACATCACCAGCAGCATATGTACTGATGCCTGCAGCGTTATCACAACAACCCGTGCAGATAGGTTGGTGAGGTCTGGACACACAAATCAAATGTGATCACTTGCAAACAACAGAGCAGACAGTCTGTCCTAAAGATCTGATTTGAGAAACAAATCTGATTTGCCTGCAGTCTGAACAACGCCAAACTGAAGAGTAAGAACCACACAGAGCTGAATTGACATTTCCAGGTATGTTTACATGCTCTCTAATGTGCTGCAGCTGTGCAGCTAAATAACTACCTAACCTGCTAACTGACATTGACAAATGTGTGTTTGGTGGTTTGTTCAACAAGCCAAGAACAGGACAAGACGTGTGTTTATGTCCTGTAAGGAGGCTTTAGCAGGAAATCTAATATGGGTTGTTGTTCAGAGTCTGAGTGTAGCAGGGTGCTATCAGGCTCAGTGTGACCACCGGCACTGATGTTACTGCTGTATTGACATAAAGTCTCGATCAAATTAACTATGGAGCGCCACCATGAAACCAAAAAGTATAAAAAATATATTTCACTCTTTTGGTCTCTGGTGTTGACAGACAATAACATGCAGGTAAATTTCACATTACACCTTGTATCTGTCTGTGGAAACAGCTTATTGATTCCTGCGGCTGCACTATAGAGTTGCTGACACAAGAAAATGCCTCTTTAACTGGAAGTGCTGACAGTGTCGTCTGATTAATAGCAACGTCTCAAATACATTCAACAGTAACAATGAAGAACATGAACACTGCAACAGGATCGTTTTTACAAATTATAACTACACCAAGAGATAAACTGCTGCAAGTAAATATGACTGGAAGACATTAAGAACATTAAGACAACCCATAAATGCCTGAAACCTCCACTAATGAGCTAACTGATGCTAATTGATGTAATATAAATGGACTGTGGCAGTATGGTCAGCCTCTGTGTCTGCACAGCACTTCAATTACTTCTCATTAACAACAGTGAACTCAACACTACATGAGAGTCACCTGTCAATCAATTATTAGACACGTTGAACCCAGCAGAGGAAATTCATCTCTAATAAACAGCTGCATCGGTGATGTTTGGATCGACTGTAGTGACACAAGCCAAGCTGGATTTTATCATTTTGACCTTTCTTTCCCCAAAATACATGAGCATTTTCTTTTGGGTATTATGACCGCCGGTCAGAGCACCTTGAACGCACCTTTATGGTAAAGCTGAGAACCTCGATGCCCATCCTGCCCACATCTGGAGCGGCGACCTCCCTCACTAGTTTAGCGAATCGGTCCCTGTCCTGATAGATCTGCTCTACAGTCAACGTACCTGCAGAAGAGAGACCTCAAAATGTCACTTATCACAAACTTACAGAAGCACCTTTGTTTGCAGCTTGTGTGTTGTTTCTTTGTTTTGTGTCAGAACAAGAGCAGCTAAGCCTTTAGAGAAGCTTGCAATCCTTTAACAGACGTGACAAATGTCAAAAAGAGTCATTATGTTTAAAGTGAAAACAGAAACTGCACTGCTGCCACGACAGAAACACGGTGGAGGCAAAAACTGAAATAAAAATATGTCACAAATCAGTCTAGAGCCAAGATGATTAGACATTTAACTGCTTGATTTTCTGTTGATCAGCAAAAAAATAATCTGCAACTATTTTAATAATCAAATACTTCCTTGAGTAATTTTTAAAGAAAGAATGTCAGATTCCCGAATTTCAGCATCTCCAATAAGAGGATTTGATTCTTTTTTTTCATTTTATATCTTTGTAAACTCATCGGAAAACAACAAAACAAGAAACGATTGATCGAGGAATCAAGGTAATAACAAAATTAATTGTTAGAGGCAGCCAAAAATTTATTTACGCTGCCAGAACAAACGCTGAGCAGTTCAGGTGTCTAGATTTAAACAAAAACAGCGTTAAGATGACGTTAATGTCCATACCCAGGATGGAGCGCAGATGTCCCTCCAAGGTCTGCAGAATCACAGCTTTGATTTCAGTCACTGATTTCCCCAGAAACTGCTCACATGCTATCGCTAGCAAGTCATGCTCCGTCATGACTTTCACCTGAAGAAGACACGGGCGGGCTGAAGTCCAACGACAGTATGGGACACAAGCCATTGTGAATCAAAGAAGACAACAGGATGTGGTTTTTACCTGAGCCACTCCTGTGACAGTGATGGCCACGCCCTCTGCCGTCTCCACACTCTCACATTTGGGCTGCAGAGTCATGATCTCGAGGGTTAACCTACAGCGAGACAAAAGCACATTTACAAGGCTGTGAAGAGGCATGAAGCTGTGGCTGAACGCAAAGTGCTGCACCTCCACACACCTGATCAATGGCTGTGTGATGCAGCTGTGCTTCTAAAATTTTTAAAATAGATGGCTTTTAATAGTTTAATCCACTTAGCTATGATTTGCTGGCACAAAAACATCTCAAGGAGCTATTGAAAGGTCAACATTAATAGACCTGGTTGCTACTGCTACACTTTCATTTATACTCACCTTTGGATGTCTGAGATGAGCCACCAAGCCCAGGCCCAGCCTCCCACGATGTAGGTCTTAGTATCAGAGCCACAGCAACCGCCTGAGGGAAGAAAAAGCTGCCAATAAGACAAGGCTTCATATTCAATAATGCATCTTTATATATATATATGTCAAGAAGTTGTGTAAAATACTGTTTTTGTCTGAACTACAATCAAACATTATGGGGGTCAATAGGGGCCCCAACACCAACCTGTTGCCCCCGGGCCCTGGAGGATGTTAATCCAGCCATGATGGAGGTTTATTGTCGGCTGTACATGTTTTATTCACATTTCTTTATTCTAACTCAGGGTCTGAATGTAAAAGACGTCTTGTGCCGTACAGAATAGGCTAAAGTTGACCTGCAAACGGGACAACAATTATATTTATATATTCTTTTTTTTTATTTCTTGAGGTCTGTTCATTCACAACCAGATAAATTACAGAACAGAGTTGATGGAGTCCCTGTCAGGGCCTGAACACAGGAACCAGTTAGTGCTTCATTAACAGCCGTTAAAACCGTCGCTGCGCGTCTTTACTGAGTAATAAGTAGCAAAGCTCGTTAGATCCACATCAACACCGTTTACCGTAGTTACCGTTTAAAGCGCAGTCGAACTTTCTAATACTATGACTCAGCCGTGTTTCACTCATGTATTAACAGTAGATAAAACCAGTGAAGGATGAAGCTCAGATATATATCAGAAAATTAATAAATGTTGCTCTGTTTGTCAGATAGCGCCTGACACCAGCTAGCAGCAGTTACCGTTAGCTGCGTTGCTTAGCTACAAGCTGGTTCCGTTAGTCGGTTCACCTACCGGACACCACGAGCGCTTCGTTGGGCCCCACAGTTAAACAGTTCCCCATGTTGACTGGAGGTAAACAAGTAAACAACGGGATCCTTCGCCGAGTTGTTGATACGGATGTTGTTTAGGTTCAATGATGTGATTTCTCACGTCCTGCACGACGTCACCAACAACGCAGCCCCCGCCCCGCCTAACAACACCGCGCTGACGTCACCGCGCTGGCGTAACTACTTCTTCTTCTGCGTATAATAATCAATTCACACTCATTTCATACTCTGAGTTTGTGGTAAAATAACTGCCATCTAGCGGTCAAAGCGAAGAACTGCAACACATTACAAGTCAGCGTAAATGCAGATATGAAACCATATTAATATTTACGGTTAATTAATTCATAATAAAGGGATAAACCTGCAGCAATTAAAAAATGGAAATCATGAAACTGTCATTTTAATTTCCAGGTCATCACAGTTAGAAAGGTCAAACAAGCATTGTGCTATGTATCTAATATTATTATTAACATTCATAAACCTTTTATTTAACTCTGAAGAGGGTGGATAATTGGTGTCTGAGCTCTGACTACTCTGAACACAGGTATTTGGACTTAAATGCATGACTGTAAGACACAACACCTAAAAGCAAAAATTCTTTACTCTGACTAAAAGCAAAGTTCAGCCTTGGCTTTTTCATAATGGAAGTTCATTCTCTACAGACACTGAATGCTTTATTCTTTCTTAAAATTAATTTTATTGACCTCTGAAGTCAAGGAGCATGAATGCAAATAAAAGACATAAGAATAAACAGCAAGAACTCAGCACATAATAATTAGATTTAAATGTAAACAGTATATAAATGGATGTGATCAGATAGAGTTTTCATTTTTAAAGTGTATTTTTAACTTTTATTAGCAGTATACTTTCTCATTCATCAACATCAACATGTGTTCACAGATTTTGGCTTTGACCTGCTGAATGTCTGTCAGTTACAGACCAGATGCTTCCCAATGGTTAAAATGCTGTCAGGAACCATGAGTTTAATTAAAGGAGGAACACATAGGATATTTAATTTATGTTCTGAATGGAGCTTTACTCTAGTTTAAATCATAACTAGAGACATAACATTTCATAACAGAGCTTTTACTTTGTAACATTCACAGTGTAAAGTCATACAGTTGTATTGATATACCTTTACTAACAGAGGCAACACTTTTGATTTTTGTTTTTATTTTTTTTATTTAGGTATTTGTTTTTAATTTGGGGTCAGTTTAGAGTTCCCACCCCAATTGGAAAGTCTTAGTTTCTAACTAAGAAACTAAGACTTTCCAATTGGGGTCGGAACCTTAAACTGGGGGGGGGGGGGGGTTCTAAGGGGGGCGAGGCGTTTCTAAAGGGGTCTAGGGGTTTCTAAGGGGGTCTAGGGTTTTCTAAGGGGGTCTAGGGTTTCTAAGGGGGTCTAGGGTTTCTAAAGGGGGTCTAGGGTTTCTAAAGGGGGTCTAAGGTTTCTAAGGGGGTCTAAGGTTTCTAAGGGGGTCTAGGGTTTCTATGGGGGTCTAGGGTTTCTAAGGAGAGGAAGAGGGAGTTACTGATGTCCAGCGTGCACTGAACAACCAGCAGCTTCCTCCACCTCCACCACAGTGTCGCTGTCACACTTCTTGTCCATCCAGCTCCACAAACCTTTTTTCATTTTTGTCTTGTCTTTTCTTTCTTGCTGTTTCTCTTCCGTCTGCTCTTGTTTTTCTTTCTGTGTCTTTTCTTGTTTTTCAGTTTCAGTCTTGGCTTCCTTCCTTCGAGACCAGAATCGTCTCTTCTTCTTCTTTTTCTGACAGACCTCTTCCAGTGTTTTCATCTCCTGGTCCATCTGTTTGATTCTGGCCACCCAGATCTCTTCTTGATCAGTAAGTTTTTCTTCCAACGTCTTCAAATCACACTTGGTCTGGATGAGTTCAGTGTCTTTGCTGCTGAGCAGGTTGGAGGTCTCCTTCAGTTTCTCACAGAGATCCTCCCTCAATTTCAGATGGAGGTCCTGCCGATATTTATTCTCTTCCTCCATTTGTTTCTTGCTGGCCTTCCAGATCTCTTCTTGGTCAGTAAGTTTTTCTTTCAACGTCTCCAGATCACACTTGGTCTGGAGGAGTTCAGTGTCTTTGCTGCTGAGCAGGTTGGAGGTCTCTTTCAGTTTCTCACAGAGATCCTCCTTCTCTTTCAGATGGAGGTCCCGGAGATCTTTCTTCTCTTCATTCATTTGTTTCTTGCTGGCCTTCCAGATCTCTTCTTGGTCAGTAAGTTTGTCTTTCAACGTCTCCAGATCACACTTGGTCTGGAGGAGTTCAGTGTCTTTGCTGCTGAGCAGGTTGGAGGTCTCCTTCAGCTTCTCACAGAGATCTTCCTTCTCTTCATCCATTTGTTTCTTGATGGCCTCCCAGATCTCTTCTTGGTCAGTAAGTTTGTCTTTCAACGTCTCCAGATCACATTTGGTCTGGAGGAGTTCAGTGTCTTTGCTACTGAGCAGGTTGGAGGTCTCCTTCAGCTTCTCACAGAGATCCTCCTTCTCTTTCAGATGGAGGTCCTGGAGATCTTTCTTCTCTTCATTCATTTGTTTCTTGCTGGCCTTCCAGATCTCTTCTTGGTCACTAAGTTTGTCTTTCAACGTCTCCAGATCACACTTGGTCTGGATGAGTTCAGTGTCTTTGCTACTGAGCAGGTTGGAGGTCTCCTTCAGTCTCTCACAGAGATCCTCCTTCTCTTTCAGATGGAGGTCCTGGAGATTATTCTTCTCTTCCTCCATTTGTTTCTTGCTGGCCTTACAGATCTCTTCTTGGTCAGTAAGCTGTTTTTTCAATTTGTCCAGATCACACTTGGTCTGGAGAAGTTCAGTGTCTTTGCTGACCAGCTTCTCTGTCAGGTTCTCAGAGAGATCTTCCTTCTCCTCCCTGAGTGTGACGAGTTCAGCATCTTTGTGGCTGAGCTGGTCTTCCAGCATCTTTACCTTCTTCTGCCACTCTTCCTCGATCTCCATCTTTTCCTGTTTCAGCTTGGAAACAGTTTCTTTCTCTGCCTCCCAGCTTGCTTTCACAGACATACACTCCTCCTTCCAGCGCTTGGGCTCTGTGCTCTTCCTTTCGAGACATTTCTGGAGGTGGGAGATCTCTAAACCTCTCTCACAGATAGTGTCATTCCTCCTTTTGAGTAAGACTGCAAACTCCTTCTCTTTCGTTTGTAGAGCTGTATCTCGCTTACTAATTTCTGACTTCAGGTAGAGCACCTTACGGTTGAAACTTGCCTTTTCAATGTTTGCACTGGACAGGATGGGTTGTACTGATTCATTCCACTGGTTCCAGTCAGCAATTTGTCTATGGGCTTGTGCAAGGGAAAACTGCAGTTGGTCGCAGTACTGGCAGTGTGGTCTTCCACCTTGTGGTCCGTTGTGGTTTAGACGCGGCTCAGGTGCAACGTCGGCAAATCTGACCGAGCGTTGAGGATTGTTTCTTCTGTTCATGGCTCTGACAAAACAAAGACAATGTCCAGAAATAACGCAGTAGATTGTAGACGACAGTAGTGGTCTTTGGTAGACTGTACTTTCACGTAGACGATGATCGTGGTCTCTAGAGGACGGTAGTGGCCTTTCGTCAGCTGTACTTGATCGCAATAGTTTGGGCTTATGTGAGTTGAGGCCTTATATAAAGTATTCTACTTTAATCAGAACAGAATTCCTTTATTCTATAAAGGCTTTGAACATGAGTGATGACATCACAACGAGGTCATGAGACTTGAGGTCATGTGACTTGAAGCTACTATGAAGCTTCTAATCCAGTAGATATGTTTCAATGTTACAGTGTTTTTAGAGCCAAAGTCCCTCTTTTTGTTCCTATACTTCCACCACAGCTCAACAGGGAAACACAAACAGGGAATTTGATGCTAAACAGACTGTAAATGTGTCAGATATCCACTTAATATGACTAACTCACACTGATGAAGCCTCAGAGAAGCTTCACGTCTACTTTAACTGCATTTTTGAAAACCTCTTTCAGTGTTCATATGGACAGCTGACTGTTGTTTCAAGACACACTTGAATTGTGTGTATATGTTTTAAAAGATCCAGTCAGTGGCTGAACAGATGATACTGTAGCCTACATCAGATAGCTAATTCTGCTTTGTTTTACACTTACATAAATATTCATTCATATACATTTTTAAGCTGCTTTTATTTCTGTGGCATGTTTCAAAACCAAGTTTGACAGATAGGAGAGACTGAAAGAAATCATCTATGCAATTTCCATCTATTCCTTCTCCTACAGTGTAAAGTAAGCAGTAAAAATAAAGGTGATATGATCAGCTAATTGACAGAAAGCCAACATGCTGAAAATCCACTGGTTTAATTTTCTAAAATGTAAACATTTCTTGGTTTTCATTCTCTGCTGTGATACTAATATTAATCTTTTGGGGTTTTGGACTGATGGTTGAACAAAACAAGACATTTAAATATGGTTTGTGCTCTGGTAAATTGTGATTTTATAGACTATTATTAAATTTCTGACATTTTGCAGACCAAAAGATGAATCAATCAATCAAGAACATTTTATTATAATATATTTATAATATAATTGATTGATATAATTATTAATTATTATTTTATCCTCCATGCAAAATATTGTGTGAGCTGTATGTTTTACAGCCAGTTGATTAAATGACTGTTAGTTGCCTTTTTTTTTCAGGGGCTAAAATTATGATATGATAGAGAAGAAAAGCACAAAAGTTTGAAAAGGTATTTAATTCATTTATAGACTTCCATCAAAACAACAACAACAACAACAACAACGACAGCTTCAAGATGAGCTGTGTACCACGTGAAACACAATTTTGTTTGTTTTCTATATACAAGCAAAACTATATACTTCTATACTATAGTCTATACTTCATAACTTAATTCATGGTGGACATCATATTCATCAACATATACTCTAGTTTAAATCATAACTAGAGACATAACATTTCATAACAGAGATTCTACTTTTTAACATTCACAGTGTAAAGTCATACAGTTGTATTGATATACCTTTACTAACAGAGGCAACACTTTTGATTTTTTTTATTTTATTTTTTTTATTTAGGTATTTGTTTTTAATTTGGAGTCAGTTTAGAGTTCCCACCCCAATTGGAAAGTCTTAGTTTCCAACTAAGAAACTAAGACTTTCCAATTGGGGTCGGAACCTTAAACTGGGGGGAGGGGGGGTTCTAAGGGGGTCTAGGGTTTTTTAAGGGGGTCTAGGGTTTCTAAGGGGGTCTAGGGTTTCTAAGGGGTCTAGGATTTCTAAAGGGGTCTAGAATTTTCTAAGGGGGTCTAAGGTTTCTAAGGGGGTTTAGGGTTTCTAAGGGGGTCTAGGGTGTCTAAGGGGGTCTAGGGTTTCTAAGGGTTCTAGGGTTTCTAAGGGGGTCTAGGGTTTCTAAGGAGAGGAAGAGGGAGTTACTGATGTCCAGCGTGCACTGAACAACCAGCAGCTTCCTCCACTTCCACCACAGTGTCGCTGTCACACTTCTTGTGCATCCAGCTCCACAAACCTTTTTTCGTCTTTGTCTTGTCTTTTCTTTCTTGCTGTTTCTCTTCCGTCTGCTCTTGTTTTTCTTTCTGTGTATTTTCTTGTTTTTCAGTTTCAGTCTTGGCTTCCTTCCTTTGAGACCAGAATCGTCTCTTCTTCTTCTTTTTCTGACAGACTTCTTCCAGTGTTTTCATCTCCTGGTCCATCTGTGTGATTCTGGCTTTCCATATTTTTTCTTGGTCAGTATGTTTTTCTTTCAATGTCTCCAGATCAAACTTAGTCTGGAAGAGTTCAATATATTGGTTCCTGAGCAGGTTGGAGGTCTCCATCAGTTTCTCACAGAGATCCTCCCTCGATCTCAGATGGAGGTCCTGGAGATATTTCTTCTCTTCATTCATTTGTTTCTTGCTGGCCTTCCAGATTTCTTCTTGGTCAGTAAGTTTTTCTTTCAACGTCTCCAGATCACACTTAGTCTGGAGGAGTTCAGTGTCTTTGCTGCTGAGCAGGTTGGAGGTCTCCTTCAGTTTCTCACAGAAATCCTCCTTCTCTTTCAGATGGAGGTCCTGGAGATATTTCTTCTCTTCCTCCATTTGTTTCTTGCTGGCCTTCCAGATCTCTTCTTGGTCAGTAAGTTTGTCTTTCAACGTCTCCAGATCACACTTGGTCTGGATGAGTTCAGTGTCTTTGCTACTGAGCGGGTTGGAGGTCTCCTTCAGTCTCTCACAGAGATCCTCCTTCTCTTTCAGATGGAGGTCCTGCAGATCTTTCTTCTCTTCCTCCATTTGTTTCTTGATGGCCTCCCAGATCTCTTCTTGGTCAGTAAATTTTTCTTTCAATGTCTCCAGATCACACTTGGTCTGGAGGAGTTCAGTGTCTTTGCTACTGAGCAGGTTAAAGGTCTCCTTCAGCTTCTCACAGAGATCCTCCTTCTCTTTCAGATGGAGGTCCTTGAGATTGTTTTTCTCTTCCTCCATTTGTTTCTTGATGGCCTTCCAGATCTCTTCTTGGTCAATAAGTTGTTTTTTCAATTTGTCCAGATCACACTTGGTCTGGAGGAGTTCAGTGTCTTTGCTACTGAGCAGGTTGGAGGTCTCCTTCAGCTTCTCACTGAGATCCTCCTTTTCTTTCAGATAGAGGTCCTGGAGATCTTTCTTCTCTTCCTCCACTATTTTCATGCTGGTATTCCAGATATCTTCTTTCTCAGCAAGTTGTTTTTTCAATTTGTCCAGATCACACTTGGTCTGGAAAAGTTCAGTGTCTTTGCTGACCAGCTTCTCTGTCAGGTTCTCAGAGAGATCTTCCTTCTCCTCCCTGAGCGTGACGAGTTCAGCATCTTTGTGGCTGAGCTGGTCTTCCAGCATCTTTACCTTTTTCTGCCACTCTTCCTCGATCTCCATCTTCTCCTGTTTCAGCTTGGAAACAGTTTCTTTCTCTGCCTCCCAGCTTGCTTTCACAGTCATGCACTCCTCCTTCCAGTGCTTGGGCTCTGTGCTCTTCCTTTCGAGACATTTCTGGAGGTGGGAGATCTCTAAACCTCTCTCACAGATAGTGTCATTCCTCCTTTTGAGTAAGACAGCGAACTCCTTCTCTTTCGTTTGTAGAGCTGTGTCTCGCTTACTAATTTCCGACTTCAGGTAGAGCACCTTACGGTTGAAACTTGCCTTTTCAACGTTTGCGCTGGACAGGATGGGTTGTACTGATTCATTCCACTGGTTCCAGTCAGCAATTTGTCTATGGGCTTGTGCAAGGGAAAACTGCAGTTGGTCGCAGTACTGGCAGTGTGGTCTTCCACCTTGTGGTCCGTTGTGGTCTGGACGCGGCTCAGGTGCAACGTTGGCAAATCTGACCGAGCGTTGAGGATTGTTTCTTCTGTTCATGGCTCTGACAATACAAAGACAATGTCCAGAAGTAACGCAGTAGATTGTAGACGACAGTAGTGGTCTTTGGTAGACTGTACTTTCACGTAGACGATGATCGTGGTCTCTAGAGGACGGTAGTGGCCTTTCGTCAGCTGTACTTGATCGCAATAGTTTGGGCTTATGTGAGTTGAGGCCTTATATAAAGTATTCTACTTTAATCAGAACAGAATTCCTTTATTCTATAAAGGCTTTGAACATGAGTGATGACATCACAACGAGGTCATGAGACTTGAGGTCATGTGACTTGAAGCTACTATGAAGCTTCTAATCCAGTAGATATGTTTCAATGTTACAGTGTTTTTAGAGCCAAAGTCCCTCTTTTTGTTCCTATACTTCCACCACAGCTCAACAGGGAAACACAAAGAGGGAATTTGATGCTAAACAGACTGTAAATGTGTCAGATATCCACTTGATATGACTAACTCACACTGATGAAGCCTCAGAGAAGCTTCACGTCTACTTTAACTGCATTTTTGAAGGAAAACCTCTTTCAGTGTTCATATGGACAGCTGACTGTTGTTTCAAGACACACTTGAATTGTGTGTATATGTTTAAAAAGATCCAGTCAGTGGCTGAACAGATGATACTGTAGCCTACATCAGATAGCTAATTCTGCTTTGTTGTACACTTACATAGATATTCATTCATATACATTTTTAAGCTGCTTTTATTTCTGTGGCATGTTTCAAAACCAAGTTTGACAGATAGGAGAGACTGAAAGAAATCATCTATGCAATTTCCATCTATTCCTTCTCCTACAGTGTAAAGTAAGCAGTAAAAATAAAGGTGATATGATCAGCTAATTGACAGAAAGCCAACATGCTGAAAATCCACTGGTTTCATCTTCTAAAATGTAAACATTTCTTGGTTTTCATTCTCTGCTGTGATACTAATATTAATCTTTTGGGGTTTTGGACTGATGGTTGAACAAAACAAGACATTTAAATATGGTTTGTGCTCTGGTAAATTGTGATTTTATAGACTATTATTACATTTCTGACATTTTGCAGACCAAAAGATGAATCAATCAATCAAGAACATTTTATTATAATATATTTATAATATAATTGATTGATATAATTATTAATTATTATTTTAGCTGTATATTTTTACAGCCAGTTGATTAAATGACAACAATGTTAGTTGCCTTCTTTTTTCAGGGGGTAAAATTATGATATGATAGAGAAGAAAAGCACAAAAGTTTGAAAAGGTATTTAATTCATTTATAGACTTCCATCAAAACAACAACAACAACAACGACAGCTTCAAGATGAGCTTTGTACCACGTGAAACACAAGTTTGTTTGTTTTCTATATACAAGCAAAACTCAATAAATAAATGTGCTTAAAAATATTCAACCTAATGCCCTTTTGTGCTGTTGCTCACATTTTAGTGCTGTGTCCAACGGCAACAACACCTTCATCATTTCGTTCTCCTCTGAGGCTCTGTGATGGCCCTGAAGCTCTCCTCCCCTCCTCCTCTTCCTCCCCCTCAGTGCTGATCCTCACTGCCACTTCCTGTTTGGTGATGTCATTCTGATTGGCTGCAGGATTAACATAGAAACCTTCCTCGCGGATGGAAGAAGATGAAGAGGAGGAGTCTGTGCTGTCAGTGGTTGTTGGTACAGCATTGAAGTTGATGAAGCCGATGAGGATGACCACCAGTGAGACCAGGTGAACAACTGATATTTACATTTAATTCATTATATGAAAAAACACAACCATAAATAAATGATGAAGAGTCTCCGAGTCTCAGGTCTACAGTTCTTATTTCAGGACACTTCAGCTGTAATTCTGTTCACTAAAACACTGAATGTTAGTTTTTATTAGTTATTTTACTTCCCACCTGCAAAATCAAAGGATGCAGCTGTTGTGTGAAATGATCGTCGTCACTATACTTCATAACTTAATTCATAGTGGACATCATATTCATCAACATATACTCTAGTTTAAACCATAACTAGAGACATAACATTTCATAACAGAGATTCTACTTTTTAACATTCACAGTGTAAAGTCATACAGTTGTACTGATATACCTTTACTAACAGAGGCAACACTTTTTATTTTTTTTATTTTATTTTATTTATTTAGGTATTTGTTTTTAATTTGGAGTCAGTTTAGAGTTCCCACCCCAATTGGAAAGTCTTAGTTTCCAACTAAGAAACTAAGACTTTCCAATTGGGGTCGGAACCTTAAACTGGGGGGAGGGGGGGTTTCTAAAGGGGTCTAGGGTTTTCTAAGGGGGTCTAGGGTTTCTAAGGGGGTCTAGGGTTTCTAAGGGGTCTAGGGTTTCTAAGGGGTCTAGGGTTTCTAAGGGGGTCTAGGGTGTCTAAGGGGGTCTAGGGTTTCTAAGGGTTCTAGGGTTTCTAAGGGGGTCTAGGGTTTCTAAGGAGAGGAAGAGGGAGTTACTGATGTCCAGCGTGCACTGAACAACCAGCAGCTTCCTCCACTTCCACCACAGTGTCGCTGTCACACTTCTTGTGCATCCAGCTCCACAAACCTTTTTTCGTCTTTGTCTTGTCTTTTCTTTCTTGCTGTTTCTCTTCCGTCTGCTCTTGTTTTTCTTTCTGTGTATTTTCTTGTTTTTCAGTTTCAGTCTTGGCTTCCTTCCTTTGAGACCAGAATCGTCTCTTCTTCTTCTTTTTCTGACAGACTTCTTCCAGTGTTTTCATCTCCTGGTCCATCTGTGTGATTCTGGCTTTCCATATTTTTTCTTGGTCAGTATGTTTTTCTTTCAATGTCTCCAGATCAAACTTAGTCTGGAAGAGTTCAATATATTGGTTCCTGAGCAGGTTGGAGGTCTCCATCAGTTTCTCACAGAGATCCTCCCTCGATCTCAGATGGAGGTCCTGGAGATATTTCTTCTCTTCATTCATTTGTTTCTTGCTGGCCTTCCAGATTTCTTCTTGGTCAGTAAGTTTTTCTTTCAACGTCTCCAGATCACACTTAGTCTGGAGGAGTTCAGTGTCTTTGCTGCTGAGCAGGTTGGAGGTCTCCTTCAGTTTCTCACAGAAATCCTCCTTCTCTTTCAGATGGAGGTCCTGGAGATATTTCTTCTCTTCCTCCATTTGTTTCTTGCTGGCCTTCCAGATCTCTTCTTGGTCAGTAAGTTTGTCTTTCAACGTCTCCAGATCACACTTGGTCTGGAGGAGTTCAGTGTCTTTGCTACTGAGTGGGTTGGAGGTCTCCTTCAGTTTCTCACAGAGATCCTCCTTCTCTTTCAGATGGAGGTCCTGGAGATCTTTCTTCTCTTCCTCCATTTGTTTCTTGATGGCCTCCCAGATCTCTTCTTGGTCAGTAAGTTTTTCTTTCAACGTCTCCAGATCACACTTGGTCTGGATGAGTTCAGTGTCTTTGCTACTGAGCAGGTTGGAAGTCTCCTTCAGCTTCTCACAGAGATCCTCCTTCTCTTTCAGATGGAGGTCCTGGAGATTGCTTTTCTCTTCCTCCATTTGTTTCTTGATGGCCTTCCAGATCTCTTCTTGGTCAATAAGTTGTTTTTTCAATTTGTCCAGATCACACTTGGTCTGGAGGAGTTCAGTGTCTTTGCTACTGAGCAGGTTGGAGGTCTCCTTCAGCTTCTCACTGAGATCCTCCTTTTCTTTCAGATAGAGGTCCTGGAGATCTTTCTTCTCTTCCTCCACTATTTTCATGCTGGTATTCCAGATATCTTCTTTCTCAGCAAGTTGTTTTTTCAATTTGTCCAGATCACACTTGGTCTGGAAAAGTTCAGTGTCTTTGCTGACCAGCTTCTCTGTCAGGTTCTCAGAGAGATCTTCCTTCTCCTCCCTGAGCGTGACGAGTTCAGCATCTTTGTGGCTGAGCTGGTCTTCCAGCATCTTTACCTTTTTCTGCCACTCTTCCTCGATCTCCATCTTCTCCTGTTTCAGCTTGGAAACAGTTTCTTTCTCTGCCTCCCAGCTTGCTTTCACAGACATACACTCCTCCTTCCAGTGCTTGGGCTCTGTGCTCTTCCTTTCGAGACATTTCTGGAGGTGGGAGATCTCTAAACCTCTCTCACAGATAGTGTCATTCCTCCTTTTGAGTAAGACAGCGAACTCCTTCTCTTTCGTTTGTAGAGCTGTGTCTCGCTTACTAATTTCCGACTTCAGGTAGAGCACCTTACGGTTGAAACTTGCCTTTTCAACGTTTGCGCTGGACAGGATGGGTTGTACTGATTCATTCCACTGGTTCCAGTCAGCAATTTGTCTATGGGCTTGTGCAAGGGAAAACTGCAGTTGGTCGCAGTACTGGCAGTGTGGTCTTCCACCTTGTGGTCCGTTGTGGTCTGGACGCGGCTCAGGTGCAACGTTGGCAAATCTGACCGAGCGTTGAGGATTGTTTCTTCTGTTCATGGCTCTGACAATACAAAGACAATGTCCAGAAGTAACGCAGTAGATTGTAGACGACAGTAGTGGTCTTTGGTAGACTGTACTTTCACGTAGACGATGATCGTGGTCTCTAGAGGACGGTAGTGGCCTTTCGTCAGCTGTACTTGATCGCAATAGTTTGGGCTTATGTGAGTTGAGGCCTTATATAAAGTATTCTACTTTAATCAGAACAGAATTCCTTTATTCTATAAAGGCTTTGAACATGAGTGATGACATCACAACGAGGTCATGAGACTTGAGGTCATGTGACTTGAAGCTACTATGAAGCTTCTAATCCAGTAGATATGTTTCAATGTTACAGTGTTTTTAGAGCCAAAGTCCCTCTTTTTGTTCCTATACTTCCACCACAGCTCAACAGGGAAACACAAAGAGGGAATTTGATGCTAAACAGACTGTAAATGTGTCAGATATCCACTTGATATGACTAACTCACACTGATGAAGCCTCAGAGAAGCTTCACGTCTACTTTAACTGCATTTTTGAAGGAAAACCTCTTTCAGTGTTCATATGGACAGCTGACTGTTGTTTCAAGACACACTTGAATTGTGTGTATATGTTTAAAAAGATCCAGTCAGTGGCTGAACAGATGATACTGTAGCCTACATCAGATAGCTAATTCTGCTTTGTTGTACACTTACATAGATATTCATTCATATACATTTTTAAGCTGCTTTTATTTCTGTGGCATGTTTCAAAACCAAGTTTGACAGATAGGAGAGACTGAAAGAAATCATCTATGCAATTTCCATCTATTCCTTCTCCTACAGTGTAAAGTAAGCAGTAAAAATAAAGGTGATATGATCAGCTAATTGACAGAAAGCCAACATGCTGAAAATCCACTGGTTTCATCTTCTAAAATGTAAACATTTCTTGGTTTTCATTCTCTGCTGTGATACTAATATTAATCTTTTGGGGTTTTGGACTGATGGTTGAACAAAACAAGACATTTAAATATGGTTTGTGCTCTGGTAAATTGTGATTTTATAGACTATTATTACATTTCTGACATTTTGCAGACCAAAAGATGAATCAATCAATCAATAACATTTTATTATAATATATTTATAATATAATTGATTGATATAATTATTCATTATTATTTTATCCTCCATGCAAAATATTGTGTGAGCTGTATGTTTTACAGCCAGTTGATTAAATGACTGTTAGTTGCCTTCTTTTTTCAGGGGGTAAAATTATGATATGATAGAGAAGAAAAGCACAAAAGTTTGAAAAGGTATTTAATTCATTTATAGACTTCCATCAAAACAACAACAACAACAACAACAGCTTCAAGATGAGCTGTGTACCACGTGAAACACAAGTTTGTTTGTTTTCTATATACAAGCAAAACTCAATAAATAAATGTGCTTAAAAATATTCAACCTAATGCCCTTTTGTGCTGTTGCTCACATTTTAGTGCTGTGTCCAACGGCAACAACACCTTCATCATTTCGTTCTCCTCTGAGGCTCTGTAATGGCCCTGAAGCTCTCCTCCCCTCCTCCTCTTCCTCCTCCTCAGTGCTGATCCTCACTGCCACTTCCTGTTTGGTGATGTCATTCTGATTGGCTGCAGGATTAACATAGAAACCTTCCTCGCCGATGGAAGAAGATGAAGAGGAGGAGTCTGTGCTGTCAGTGGTTGTTGGTACAGCATTGAAGGTGATGAAGCCGATGAGGATGACCACCAGTGAGACCAGGTGAACAGCTGATATTTACATTTAATTCATTATATGAAAAAACACAACCATAAATAAATGATGAAGAGTCTCCGAGTCTCAGGTCTACAGTTCTTATTTCAGGACACTTCAGCTGTAATTCTGTTCACTAAAACACTGAATATTAGTTTTTATTAGTTATTTTACTTCCCACCTGCAAAATCAAAGGATGCAGCTGTTGTGTGAAATGATTGTCGTCACTATACTTCATAACTTAATTCATGGTGGACATCATATTCATCAACATATACTCTAGTTTAAATCATAACTAGAGACATAACATTTCATAACAGAGATTCTACTTTTTAACATTCACAGTGTAAAGTCATACAGTTGTACTGATATACCTTTACTAACAGAGGCAACACTTTTGATTTTTTTTATTTTATTTTTTTTATTTAGGTATTTGTTTTTAATTTGGAGTCAGTTTAGAGTTCCCACCCCAATTGGAAAGTCTTAGTTTCCAACTAAGAAACTAAGACTTTCCAATTGGGGTCGGAACCTTAAACTGGGGGGAGGGGGGGTTTCTAAAGGGGTCTAGGGTTTTCTAAGGGGGTCTAAGGTTTCTAAGGGGGTCTAGAATTTTCTAAGGGGGTCTAAGGTTTCTAAGGGGGTCTAGGTTTTCTAAGGGGGTCTAAGGTTTCTAAGGGGGTCTAGGATTTCTAAGGGGTCTAGGGTTTCTAAGGGGGTTTAGGGTTTCTAAGGGGGTCTAGGGTGTCTAGAGGGTCTAGGGTTTCTAAGGGTTCTAGGGTTTCTAAGGGGTCTAGGATTTCTAAGGGGGTCTAGGGTTTCTAAGGAGAGGAAGAGGGAGTTACTGATGTCCAGCGTGCACTGAACAACCAGCAGCTTCCTCCACCTCCACCACAGTGTCGCTGTCACACTTCTTGTGCATCCAGCTCCACAAACCTTTTTTCGTCTTTGTCTTGTCTTTTCTTTCTTGCTGTTTCTCTTCCGTCTGCTCTTGTTTTTCTTTCTGTGTATTTTCTTGTTTTTCAGTTTCAGTCTTGGCTTCCTTCCTTTGAGACCAGAATCGTCTCTTCTTCTTCTTTTTCTGACAGACTTCTTCCAGTGTTTTCATCTCCTGGTCCATCTGTGTGATTCTGGCTTTCCATATTTTTTCTTGGTCAGTATGTTTTTCTTTCAATGTCTCCAGATCAAACTTAGTCTGGAAGAGTTCAATATATTGGTTCCTGAGCATGTTGGAGGTCTCCTTCAGTTTCTCACAAAGATCCTCCCTCAATCTCAGATGGAGGTCCTGGAGATATTTCTTCTCTTCATTCATTTGTTTCTTGCTGGCCTTCCAGATCTCTTCTTGGTCAGTAAGTTTGTCTTTCAACGTCTCCAGATCACACTTGGTCTGGAGGAGTTCAGTGTCTTTGCTACTGAGTGGGTTGGAGGTCTCCTTCAGTTTCTCACAGAGATCCTCCTTCTCTTTCAGATGGAGGTCCTGGAGATCTTTCTTCTCTTCCTCCATTTGTTTCTTGATGGCCTCCCAGATCTCTTCTTGGTCAGTAAGTTTTTCTTTCAACGTCTCCAGATCACACTTGGTCTGGATGAGTTCAGTGTCTTTGCTACTGAGCAGGTTGGAAGTCTCCTTCAGCTTCTCACAGAGATCCTCCTTCTCTTTCAGATGGAGGTCCTGGAGATTGCTTTTCTCTTCCTCCATTTGTTTCTTGATGGCCTTCCAGATCTCTTCTTGGTCAATAAGTTGTTTTTTCAATTTGTCCAGATCACACTTGGTCTGGAGGAGTTCAGTGTCTTTGCTACTGAGCAGGTTGGAGGTCTCCTTCAGCTTCTCACTGAGATCCTCCTTTTCTTTCAGATAGAGGTCCTGGAGATCTTTCTTCTCTTCCTCCACTGTTTTCATGCTGGTATTCCAGATATCTTCTTTCTCAGCAAGTTGTTTTTTCAATTTGTCCAGATCACACTTGGTCTGGAAAAGTTCAGTGTCTTTGCTGACCAGCTTCTCTGTCAGGTTCTCAGAGAGATCTTCCTTCTCCTCCCTGAGCGTGACGAGTTCAGCATCTTTGTGGCTGAGCTGGTCTTCCAGCATCTTAACCTTTTTCTGCCACTCTTCCTCGATCTCCATCTTCTCCAGTTTCAGCTTGGAAACAGTTTCTTTCTCTGCCTCCCAGCTTGCTTTCACAGACATACACTCCTCCTTCCAGCGCTTGGGCTCTGTGCTCTTTCTTTCGAGACATTTCTGGAGGTGGGAGATCTCTAAACCTCTCTCACAGATAGTGTCATTCCTCCTTTTGAGTAAGACAGCGAACTCCTTCTCTTTCGTTTCTAGAGCTGTGTCTCGCTTACTAATTTCTGACTTCAGGTAGAGCACCTTACGGTTGAAACTTGCCTTTTCAACGTTTGCGCTGGACAGGATGGGTTGTACTGATTCATTCCACTGGTTCCAGTCAGCAATTTGTCTATGGGCTTGTGCAAGGGAAAACTGCAGTTGGTCGCAGTACTGGCAGTGTGGTCTTCCACCTTGTGGTCCGTTGTGGTCTGGACGCGGCTCAGGTGCAACGTTGGCAAATCTGACCGAGCGTTGAGGATTGTTTCTTCTGTTCATGGCTCTGACAATACAAAGACAATGTCCAGAAGTAACGCAGTAGATTGTAGACGACAGTAGTGGTCTTTGGTAGACTGTACTTTCACGTAGACTATGATCGTGGTCTCTAGAGGACGGTAGTGGCCTTTCGTCAGCTGTACTTGATCGCAATAGTTTGGGCTTATGTGAGTTGAGGCCTTATATAAAGTATTCTGCTTTAATCAGAACGGAATTCCTTTATTCTATAAAGGCTTTGAACATGAGTGATGACATCACAACGAGGTCATGAGACTTGAGGTCATGTGACTTGAAGCTACTATGAAGCTTCTAGAGTAGATATGTTTCAATGTTACAGTGTTTTTAGAGCCAAAGTCCCTCTTTTTGTTCCTATACTTCCACCACAGCTCAACAGGGAAACACAAAGAGGGAATTTGATGCTAAACAGACTGTAAATGTGTCAGATATCCACTTGATATGACTAACTCACACTGATGAAGCCTCAGAGAAGCTTCACGTCTACTTTAAATGCATTTTTGAAGGAAAACCTCTTTCAGTGTTCTTATGGACAACTGACTGTTGTTTCAAGACACACTTGAATTGTGTGTATATGTTTAAAAAGATCCAGTCAGTGGCTGAACAGATGATACTGTAGCCTACATCAGATAGCTAATTCTGCTTTGTTACATACATAAATATTCATTCATATACATTTTTAAGCTGCTTTTATTTCTGTGGCATGTTTCAAAACCAAGTTTGACAGATAGGAGAGACTGAAAGAAATCATCTACGCAATTTCCATCTATTCCTTCTCCTACAGTGTAAAGTAAGCAGTAAAAATAAAGGTGATATGATCAGCTAATTGACAGAAAGCCAACATGCTGAAAATCCACTGGTTTCATCTTCTAAAATGTAAACATTTCTTGGTTTTCATTCTCTGCTGTGATACTAATATTAATCTTTTGGGGTTTTGGACTGATGGTTGAACAAAACAAGACATTTAAATATGGTTTGTGCTCTGGTAAATTGTGATTTTATAGACTATTATTAAATTTCTGACATTTTGCAGACCAAAAGATGAATCAATCAATCAAGAACATTTTATTATAATATATTTATAATATAATTGATTGATATAATTATTCATTATTATTTTAGCTGTATATTTTACAGCCAGTTGATTAAATGACAACAATGTTAGTTGCCTTCTTTTTTCAGGGGGTAAAATTATGATATGATAGAGAACAAAAGCACAAAAGTTTGAAAAGGTATTTAATTCATTTATAGACTTCCATCAAAACAACAACAACAACAACGACAGCTTCAAGATGAGCTTTGTACCACGTGAAACACAAGTTTGTTTGTTTTCTATATACAAGCAAAACTCAATAAATAAATGTGCTTAAAAATATTCAACCTAATGCCCTTTTGTGCTGTTGCTCACATTTTAGTGCTGTGTCCAACGGCAACAACACCTTCTTCATTTCGTTCTCCTCTGAGGCTCTGTAATGGCCCTGAAGCTCTCCTCCCCTCCTCCTCTTCCTCCCCCTCAGTGCTGATCCTCACTGCCACTTCCTGTTTGGTGATGTCATTCTGATTGGCTGCAGGATTAACATAGAAACCTTCCTCGCCGATGGAAGAAGATGAAGAGGAGGAGTCTGTGCTGTCAGTGGTTGTTGGTACAGCATTGAAGGTGATGAAGCCGATGAGGATGACCACCAGTGAGACCAGGTGAACAACTGATATTTACATTTAATTCATTATATGAAAAAACACAACCATAAATAAATGATGAAGAGTCTCCGAGTCTCAGGTCTACAGCTCTTATTTCAGGACACTTCAGCTGTAATTCTGTTCACTAAAACACTGAATGTTAGTTTTTATTAGTTATTTTACTTCCCACCTGCAAAATCAAAGGATGCAGCTGTTGTGTGAAATGATTGTCGTCACTATACTTCATAACTTAATTCATAGTGGACATCATATTCATCAACATATACTCTAGTTTAAATCATAACTAGAGACATAACATTTCATAACAGAGATTCTACTTTTTAACATTCACAGTGTAAAGTCATACAGTTGTATTGATATACCTTTACTAACAGAGGCAACACTTTTTATTTATTTTATTTTATTTTTTTTATTTAGGTATTTGTTTTTAATTTGGAGTCAGTTTAGAGTTCCCACCCCAATTGGAAAGTCTTAGTTTCTAACTAAGAAACTAAGACTTTCCAATTGGGGTCGGAACCTTAAACTGGGGGAAGGGGGGGTTTCTAAAGGGGTCTAGGGTTTTCTAAGGGGGTCTAGGGTTTTCTAAGGGGGTCTAAGGTTTCTAAGGGGGTCTAGGGTTTCTAAGGGGTCTAGGGTTTCTAAGGGGGTTTAGGGTTTCTAAGGGGGTCTAGGGTGTCTAAGGGGGTCTAGGGTTTCTAAGGGTTCTAGGGTTTCTAAGGGGGTCTAGGGTTTCTAAGGAGAGGAAGAGGGAGTTACTGATGTCCAGCGTGCACTGAACAACCAGCAGCTTCCTCCACTTCCACCACAGTGTCGCTGTCACACTTCTTGTGCATCCAGCTCCACAAACCTTTTTTCGTCTTTGTCTTGTCTTTTCTTTCTTGCTGTTTCTCTTCCATCTGCTCTTGTTTTTCTTTCTGTGTATTTTCTTGTTTTTCAGTTTCAGTCTTGGCTTCCTTCCTTCGAGACCAGAATCGTCTCTTCTTCTTCTTTTTCTGACAGACTTCTTCCAGTGTTTTCATCTCCTGGTCCATCTGTGTGATTCTGGCTTTCCATATTTTTTCTTGGTCAGTATGTTTTTCTTTCAATGTCTCCAGATCAAACTTAGTCTGGAAGAGTTCAATATATTGGTTCCTGAGCAGGTTGGAGGTGTCCGTCAGTTTCTCACAGAGATCCTCCCTCGATCTCAGATGGAGGTCCTGGAGATATTTCTTCTCTTCATTCATTTGTTTCTTGCTGGCCTTCCAGATTTCTTCTTGGTCATTAAGTTTTTCTTTCAGCGTCTCCAGATCACACTTAGTCTGGATGAGTTCAGTGTCTTTGCTGCTGAGCAGGTTGGAGGTCTCCTTCAGTTTCTCACAGAGATCCTCCTTCTCTTTCAGATGGAGGTCCTGGAGTTTGTTCTTCTCTTCCTCCATTTGTTTCTTGATGGCCTCCCAGATCTCTTCTTGGTCAATAAGTTGTTTTTTCAATTTGTCCAGATCACACTTGGTCTGGAGGAGTTCAGTGTCTTTGCTACTGAGCAGGTTGGAGGTCTCCTTCAGTTTCTCACAGAGATCCTCCTTCTCTTTCAGATGGAGGTCCTGGAGATCTTTCTTCTCTTCCTCCATTTGTTTCTTGATGGCCTCCCAGATCTCTTCTTGGTCAATAAGTTGTTTTTTCAATTTGTCCAGATCACACTTGGTCTGGAGGAGTTCAGTGTCTTTGCTACTGAGCAGGTTGGAGGTCTCCTTCAGCTTCTCACTGAGATCCTCCTTTTCTTTCAGATAGAGGTCCTGGAGATCTTTCTTCTCTTCCTCCACTATTTTCATGCTGGTATTCCAGATATCTTCTTTCTCAGCAAGTTGTTTTTTCCATTTGTCCAGATCACACTTGGTCTGGAGAAGTTCAGTGTCTTTGCTGACCAGCTTCTCTGTCAGGTTCTCAGAGAGATCTTCCTTCTCCTCCCTGAGCGTGACGAGTTCAGCATCTTTGTGGCTGAGCTGGTCTTCCAGCATCTTTACCTTTTTCTGCCACTCTTCCTCGATCTCCATCTTCTCCTGTTTCAGCTTGGAAACAGTTTCTTTCTCTGCCTCCCAGCTTGCTTTCACAGACATACACTCCTCCTTCCAGCGCTTGGGCTCTGTGCTCTTCCTTTCGAGACATTTCTGGAGGTGGGAGATCTCTAAACCTCTCTCACAGATAGTGTCATTCCTCCTTTTGAGTAAGACAGCGAACTCCTTCTCTTTCGTTTCTAGAGCTGTGTCTCGCTTACTAATTTCCGACTTCAGGTAGAGCACCTTACGGTTGAAACTTGCCTTTTCAACGTTTGCGCTGGACAGGATGGGTTGTACTGATTCATTCCACTGGTTCCAGTCAGCAATTTGTCTATGGGCTTGTGCAAGGGAAAACTGCAGTTGGTCGCAGTACTGGCAGTGTGGTCTTACACCTTGTGGTCTGTTGTGGTCTGGACGCGGCTCAGGTGCAACGTCGGCAAATCTGACCGAGCGTTGAGGATTGTTTCTTCTGTTCATGGCTCTGACAAAACAAAGACAATGTCCAGAAATAACGCAGTAGATTGTAGACGACAGTAGTGGTCTTTGGTAGACTGTACTTTCACGTAGACTATGATCGTGGTCTGTAGAGGACGGTAGTGGCCTTTCGTCAGCTGTACTTGATCGCAATAGTTTGGGCTTATGTGAGTTGAGGCCTTATATAAAGTATTCTACTTTAATCAGAACAGAATTCCTTTATTCTATAAAGGCTTTGAACATGAGTGATGACATCACAATAAGGTCATGAGACTTGAGGTCATGTGACTTGAAGCTACTATGAAGCTTCTAATCCAGTAGATATGTTTCAATGTTACAGTGTTTTTAGAGCCAAAGTCCCTCTTTTTGTTCCTATACTTCCACCACAGCTCAACAGGGAAACACAAAGAGGGAATTTGATGCTAAACAGACTGTAAATGTGTCAGATATCCACTTGATATGACTAACTCACACTGATGAAGCCTCAGAGAAGCTTCACGTCTACTTTAAATGCATTTTTGAAGGAAAACCTCTTTCAGTGTTCCTATGGACAACTGACTGTTGTTTCAAGACACACTTGAATTGTGTGTATATGTTTAAAAAGATCCAGTCAGTGGCTGAACAGATGATACTGTAGCCTACATCAGATAGCTAATTCTGCTTTGTTGTACACTTACATAGAGTAGTATAGTTGTAGATAGTAAACATTTCTTGGTTTTCATTCTCTGCTGTGATACTAATATTAATCTTTTGGGGTTTTGGACTGATGGTTGAACAAAACAAGACATTTAAATATGGTTTGTGCTCTGGTAAATTGTGATTTTATAGACTCTTATTAAATTTCTGACATTTTGCAGACCAAAAGATGAATCAATCAATCAAGAACATTTTATTATAATATATTTATAATATAATTGATTGATATAATTATTAATTATTATTTTATCCTTCATGCAACATATATATTGTGTGAGCTGTATGTTTTACAGCCAGATGATTAAATGACTGTTAGTTGCCTTTTTTTTTCAGGGGGTAAAATTATGATATGATAGAGAAGAAAAGCACAAAAGTTTGAAAAGGTATTTAATTCATTTATAGACTTCCATCAAAACAACAACGACAGCTTCAAGATGAGCTGTGTACCACGTGAAACACAAGTTTGTTTGTTTTCTATATACAAGCAAAACTCAATAAATAAATGTGCTTAAAAATATTCAACCTAATGCCCTTTTGTGCTGTTGCTCACATTTTAGTGCTGTGTCCAACGGCAACAACACCTTCATCATTTCGTTCTCCTCTGAGGCTCTGTGATGGCCCTGAAGCTCTCCTCCCCTCCTCCTCTTCCTCCTCCTCCTCAGTGCTGATCCTCACTGCCACTTCCTGTTTGGTGATGTCATTCTGATTGGCTGCAGGATTAACATAGAAACCTTCCTCGCGGATGGAAGAAGATGAAGAGGAGGACTCAGTGGTTGTTGGTACAGCATTGAAGGTGATGAAGCCGATGAGGATGACCACCAGTGAGACCAGGTAGAGTCCAGAGAACTGAGGCAGGACAGGAAGTGAACAGCTGATATTTAAATTTAATTCATTATATGAAAAAACACAATCATAAATAAATGAAAAAAGAGTCTCCGAGTCTCAGGTCTACAGTTCTTATTTCAGGACACTTCAGCTGTAATTCTGCAAAATCAAAGGATGCAGCTGTTGTGTGAAATGATTGTCGTCACTATACTTCATAACTTAATTCATGGTGGACATCATATTCATCAACATATACGTTATAATGAAGCCAGGAGATAAAACTTTCCCGTGTTTCAATTAAACATTTTCAGATTCAGCACATGATGAAAGTGGTTTAAAGGCCTCAACGATCAATAAAACACACTTGGTCACATGATCCTTCATCACCATGAACACACACACTCTGGTGTAGTTTGACTTGATCACACACAAACACACACACACACCCGATTTTCTTCCTGTTTGTTTGCTAAATACTTCAGTGACCAGCTGCTGTTTTAAAGATAATTTTGCCTTTTTAAAAATACCTAAATCATCATCATCAGTAGGAATCAATGTGCTGAGTGTCTCCACAAGGCAGAGTGAGACGGAGAGGATTCACAGGTTTATTGACGTTATGTGAAGACACATGACATTGAGATTAGACTTTAACCCACATCATTGCTCATTAACACTGTTATGTCACTATGACAACAGGGTCGCCGTGCCCCAGAGAGGACGGCAGCTACAAGAGAAAAACAACGTGGACTTGCAGCAAAAGTCTTTATTTTCCTTATTGAAGACCAAAACCATCAATGCATTTGGTAATACTCTCAGGCCAGAACACATCGGTTCCTATGGGAGGCAAAATAATCTCTGAAACAGCAGCTGGACACTGTAGTTTTTACCAAACAAACACATTTTCATTAAAATAGTGAAACTGTGTGTGTCCACTCACATTGTACTTGAAGAGAAAAATCCCGCAGAAGAGGCTGAAGAGGTCAGCGGTGAGTAGAGAGAGGTTGACGGAGGTGGCGCTGCTCAGCTTCATCACGATGGGCATGAAGCTGTATAGACAATACATACACAAGGCGAAGCCAGAGAAGAGGAGCCCTAAGAGGAGAGACGCCCCACTGTCAGTCTAAAGGAACAATTCACTTTACCAAAACCATTAGAAAGTGTAAACATAGTTGGCCAATAAAGACACTGAAATATGCTCATTCACCATCTTATCCAGAGTCAAGAAAATAAACAGCTTTGTTTTGCACAAACCCTGGAGACTGCTTGTGCTGCATTCAAAGAACTTATGGTACTGATAACAATTATTTATGCACCAAGAAGGGAAGAAGAGGCTCCTATCAGACCTGTTAGCCTTGAACTACAACAGAAAAACACACTCATAGACTGTCAGATACCACAAGGAGCAGGAGATGCAACAAAGGTCTCAAACCGGAGTCAAACATGGACGTTATGTGGCTCATTCGACTACCTGCTAACTTTAAAGCAACCAGGAGGTCATTTTATCTGCCATGTTCTGTCTTGACTCACCGATTTGCCAGCTCCACTGGATGGTAGCAACTTCCTGACGCTCCAGGATCACCCTGCGTTAAAGGAAAACACACACACACACACACAAAATAGATTTAGATTAAACATAATGCAGAAAGAATGAGAACGGGACACTCATACTTACATCTGTATGGTGCTGATGATGGTGCCGAACAGGCCGACCATGCCCAAGAACTCCACCCTGCTCCGGTTCTTCACCGTGTACTCCTGACACACATTAGACACAGCGTACAGAGCAGCACTGAGCAGCACCAAACCATCACCTAACAAGATGTTTGAGGCTAAGGACAGGAAAGGAAGGAGAGGAAGGAAGGACAGGAAGGAAGGAAGGAAGGAGAGGAAGAAAGGAAAGAGAGGAAGGAAGGAAGGAAGGAAAGAGAGGAAGGAGAGGAAGGAAGATATGAGAGGAAGGAGAGGAAGGAAGAAAAGAGAGGAAGGAAGGAAAGAGAGGAAGGAGAGGACGGAAGGAGAGGAAGGAAGGAATGAGAGGAAGGAGAGGAAGGAAGAAAAGAGAGGAAGGAAGGAAAGAGAGGAAGGAGAGGACGGAAGGAGAGGATGGAAGAAGAGGACGGAAGGAGAGAACAAGATACTGATTAAAGTTTAAAAATGCTCCAACATTGTCAGAATAACTGTGATTGTCTCAGACGCTGGTTGTTGGTTGTTTGTGATTGTTATTTAATAAACTGACAGGCTACAACATTTATTTACTTGTTTGTCTGAAACAACAGATGTTGGTGAAAGTTTGAGGCAGTTTCATGAAGTCTAACAGCAGCAGAAATATTCAGGAAGAACCGAACAGAACAGAAGAACCATTGAAACTGTCTGTTAATTAAAGCGTAACTAATCTACTCACACAGTAACCTGATTGATGGATCCTACACTTACTGGAGCCCTGGTCTCGTCCAGCCAGCAGGTCGGCCCCCACCATGGCCCCCACCCCGAGGAGACAGGCGCAGACGGACACGTAGTGGACGGGTCTGTAGCGCATCTTCAACACCCAGCAGGACAGGATCATCAGAACCGGGATCACAAAGCAGTCCAGCAGCTGGAGGCAGACGCACAAATATCAATAAATACAAAATACATCTACATCAAATCAATAGTATTGGTGATTGAGGCAATATGAAGGCCTCCACACACACACACACACACACACACACACACCTGAACACTGGTGAGGGTGGTGTACTGATATGCTTTGACCACGGCGTAGTTGGCCTCCACGTCCACCAGCCCCAGAAGAAGATACTTCCACCATCGGCTCTTCAGAATCTGTAAAATATTTCCATCTCCTACGTTTTAAAGAACAGAGACGTAGTATTTTACTGTTTCCTATAATATAATATTTCAATGTTATATAGAAAAGTATAAAGTGGAAATACTACTAATGCTGCTATTATTTAAATGATATATGAGCCATGCTGCACATACCTGTTCTGCAGAGGAGCATAGTGGTGTATGTGGCACACAGCAGGCCGTAGTTCAACACGCTCTGCAGCATGGGCGTGTTCACGTGGAAGTGTGTGGCCAGGTACTGCGAGGAGACGGCCGTCCCACAGATGAGTCCGGCCAGGCCCTGACCCATGGACAGCGTCTTGGCCAGCTGCCTGAGAGACGACAGCCTCGTTGTTTATTTAATAGTGATGAAGTGGTTTATTACATCAGACCGTTGATGTTTCTGCCTGCATGAAACACTATTATACTATCATATGTGGTACTAATTTATTTGTTAATTTATGGAACAAACTTGAGTTTATGTACATGAATATGATGTAACGTGGTACTTTGTATTATCTTTTTGTTTTCAGACACTCTTCATCGTCCACGTTTTCTTGGCGTCTTGTTTATGAGGCTTTGTTGACTGTTTGTTTTCTACGATAACATTTTTTCTTTGAGTGCTGCAGATCTAAATAAAGCTTGATGATGATGATCAGAAGTAACTCATTACATGAAGTGAAGATTCAGAGCAGAATAATAATAATAATAATCTGTCTTTCCTTCATTTGTTGCTGTTTGATTTGTCAGATTACACTTTAACCTAATCTCATGTTTATATAATGACAGCAGGAAATCACATCCAGCAGTGTTAGCTTCCCTAAAAAGTGCTTTTTTAAATGTTTCAAACCAGGAATGTTACTGAATCCTGTCTAATAGTATCCTGGGTGAAGATAAAGCTAACAGTCAGTTTCTAACTCATCTCCTCGGTCGACTCACCAGGTGAAAACATCCTTGGGTTTGAACTTCCTGATCCTCAGCATGAGTCCGCCGCCTTGTTTCTCGTTACTCAGGTCTTTGGCTGCATCTTCGGCCTGTTTTGCAGCCATGTTGCTACACCAGCGATGGAGGAAACTAAAGTGTCTCAAGCTTTTAACTCCTCGACCTTCATGGTGCCAGAGCTGAATGATTAACAGTCACTGAGGGCAAAGATTGCTCTTTTACTTATCTGTGTGCATAATGTATGAAGACAGCCAGCAGCACTTTAAGATAAGAGCTGATGATGAAAGCTCGTTAAAGAAGTCATCACTGTGCTTCCTCGTGTTTTCACTGACGGCTGACGAGATAAAAACTCCTTCAGCTTTATAGAAAAAACCCAAATGTGTGAAATTAGCATTAATCATGTGTAGAGCTTTAATATGTTAAACTGAAGGAGTAGATCATGTGACACGGTTTCCATGACAGCAACTTGTTTAAATTAAGCCAGAGTCAATTTTAAAATTAATTATCAGCCAGAAATCAGCTTTGTTTTGAAGGTTTTGAGACGAACTACATCTTTATTCTTCTGTCCAGACAAAGAGTGAAAACAAAAAGTAAGTAAGTAAGTAGAGAAAAGTTCAGGTTAGATTAAAAGGTGTGACAACGGGTTGAAATGCAACACTGGTTTCTGTGTTTTTAAGCTGAGGCTAATTTAAAACTGCTGTGAGTAAATTAACGTTAGGATTGGCGTGATTAGATTAGCCTCAAAAAGATTAACGGTTTATAAGATCTCATGAGATTGAGTCACTTTCTTTTTATTTTCAACTAAAAAGTTTCACATCTGAATAATCGTTGTGACGGGTGTGTTTATGGAGTAAATAAATTTAATATAGACAACATTTCAGTCAAAGACCTTCTTATATCTAAACTGAATCGGGAATAAAGATGATCAATAACTGTATTAAATATGTTTTAAGGTTTGATGCTGTTTTTATTTTGCAGTTTGACGAGAGAATTGTTTAAAAATAGATTCAAGTTTGGTTTTAGTGTGAAAATCCTGCACAAAAAACAGACAAAAGTTACAGAAACAAATTGGACTTGTTATTATTTATTATTTACAGGTCAATATTTGTTTATTTTCTTAGATTTTACAACAAAAGTAAAAGTGGATTATGGCCACATTTCTTTTTAACTCGCTTTGATGGGTCTTTTTTGAGAAATGTTTAAATCCTCCAGGAAAAATTGTATCTACACAACGATTAAAACCAGTAAGACTTTCTCTCTTAGAGGATGTTGAAAGATGTTGAACGGATGTTGTTGGATCACAATCAGCTGGAGCAGAAATGTGAAGAGGTAAAAAACATCCGTTTGTCGCATCATGTTTTTATTTAAAATCTTCGGCTCAGTCAGTGAAGCCTCATGTCGTGTGTGTGTGTGTGTGTGTGTGTTGGACGTCTTCACACGTCGTGCAGCTTCAGAAGGAAATCGTCAAGTTGAAGAAGAGGGAGGCTGAAACCATTTTAGCCATTGAACAGAGGAGCAGCCTGGACGAGAAGCTGCTGCAGATGAAGACTGAAGCCGTGGCCGAACTTCATGAGAAGATGCAGGTTAAACTGTGGACGGCGCTCGTCTTTACACGCGGAGACCAAACCGCTGCCAGAAACCTCAAGGTTCAACCAGTTAATAGACATAGTACAACTCTGCCTGCAGTGGAAACAGTATAATACAGTATAAGTATGTATTTTAAATATTTTTTTTTGACTTGCAGGATCTGTGTGAGTCCAGACACGCAACACTCAAGGCCTTGAAGCAGCACGAAGCTTTAGAGGTTGGTTGTCGGTTTGGTCGTCAACGTGTTTCTGTGCATTTGTCGGTCGTTTCGTGTTATGTTTTAATAAAATAAACGTGTGGCTGGCAGGAGTATGACGAGCTGGAGAAGACATTGAAGACTCTGGACACGTCTGTCCCGAGGAGAGACAGCCTGAAGCGCATCAGGGCCTCCGCGGCCACAAAGGGCTCTCAAGTCGTCAGTTATTGCAAAGTATTTTCATGCATCTCTTTTGAAATGAGCTGAGAGTCGATGTTTTCTGCTCAGTTCATGAGACGCTGTCTTGTTTGTGATTGGCAGAAGCTCGAGGATTTCATAGAGCAACTGAAGGCTTTATGTGTCTCTGAGGACACACAGAGACAGACGCCTGCAGCCTCCGAGTCCAGATGATGAACTCCTGCAGGTCTGCAGAGCTCACCTATCACAGACAGTCACTCTGTGCTGTCTGAACTGCACTGCCTGACGTCAACATCTGGGTGATTGACATTTTATATTTTAACTAATTTGAGCTGTATTTCTTATTTTCTTGCAGAAACGTTTCAGCTGTGCTTCAGACGCATCAGTGTAATGCAACCAGCTGGATTACATATTTTTGAGATTTTAAATTAATGCAGGTTTCTGTAAATCTATTAAATCAGTTTTACCTGAACAGCTACTTCATCAACTCGAGTTAAACAAATAATATGAAGGTGCATGAAATGATGGTCGAAGCAAAGATAGAAAACACAAATCTTTCTCAACAGTTGTCTTTATTTTTGCCAAGAAATAAGTTATGCATCTTAAAAAAAAAATAATATTGGAAACAAGCAAACCAACGCAGCACATCAACGTGGTTGAATCGCTCTCCTTCAACAACATGTTCATGTCTTTACTGGACGTGGTGTCAAACATTCAGCTGGTTTTAGGTGGAGACTGATCGTGTTTAGTTCAGGTGTTGTCTGCAGCTACGGACCGATGGACCCCAGCGACCGCCGGCCTGCTCCACAGACGAGGACCAGAATCAAATATGTGAAAAAAAGCAACTAAAAAGATTCAGTTTCACCAGCAAATACTGATTATTGATTAGAGAAAATACAACACATTTAACTATGTGTTGTTGCTCAAAACTCTGCGTGTGAATCTGTGGATTATGGCATCAATCAATACGATGACGGAGGTATGAAAAAAGAACAATATGGACGTATTAGATTAATCAATACCTGAAAAACAAACACTCAACTCAGTCCCATACTGTCTGTGTCTGCTTTATTAGGTACACCTGTACACGAGTCTGATGTCATTTATTACAAGTATTCTGCCATAAAGTTTACTTTTATGATGCCTATAACGTTCAACTTTAAATAATAATGTTTTAGCCCTCATGTCATATTTAACATCCGGTTATGATGTATTACATTTTCCAACAAAGCCATCGAAACACTGGACGCAGCGGCCGGGCTGGTAGAGTGCACAGGTGTACCAGGTGTGTGTCAGACACACGTCACATGTTCCTGAAGCTGTTAAACGCAAAACTTAAACCTAAAAGTTCAGTTTATGATCTGAGAAACTGTTTTTTTTTTTGGAAATTATTTGGCTTGTTGTGAAAAGAACTTTAGGGCTGCGTGAACCTGTGAAAAATCCTCTGATATGAAACAAGTCTCCATGCTAACATTAGCCATGCTAACATTAGCCGTGCTAACATTAGCCGTGCTAGCATCAGCCGTGCTAGCATTAGCCGTGCTAGCATTAGCCGTGCTAGCATTAGCCGTGCTGACATTAGCCGTGCTGACATTAGCCATGCTGACGTTAGCCATGCTAACATTAGAAATGCTGATATTAGCCGTGCTGACATCAGCCATGCTAGCATTAGCCGTGCTAACATCAGCCATGCTAGCATTAGCCGTGCTAGCATTAGCCGTGCTAACATGGGTGGGATGTGTTTAGACACAGTGGTGCTGAGTTAAATGCTAACAAGCTGACGTTCCTCTGGGAACCATGAATGTCAAAGTTCACAGACATCCAGTTAGTTGTAGATATAATTCAACACGTGTATCGATCAACACAAGCCCGATTAAATAAAACATAGAAACATTAAAAATGTGTATAAGCTGAATCAAAGGTGAGTTTAGAGTCAAAGGTTCGAGCTTCTGAGCAGTAAACACAGTAAATGAAAACCTCATCGATCACGTTTTTTTTTCTTATATTTTTGTCGTTAATTACTGAACATTTTTACTAATTGACAAGCTCGAATTTCTCTTGAGTTTTTTCACAAGTTCACAACCACAGATTTAGAAATAATTTCCTAAAACCGTCTTTAAAACCACGTGTGACTGTTGGATCTCGATCGGATGCTCCTGTTGAACCAACACAAGGTTTAATTTCACCCAGAAAAGGTTGACTTGTGTCATTTGTCTATTTTAACTTATGTTTCCATGTAGGGACGTAGAAACAAAAACAAGCAGCAGGCCATCGAGGCGCTCTATTGATGATCAATGATGATGAATGATTACTGCCGGTATGATTGTTGAACTGCAAATACACCAAACAAAACAAAACAGGCCCAGAAATAGAAAACACATCACAGCAGCATGTTCAGTATGTTACAGTAGAGGTGAGTATCCTTTAAAAACAAGAATACTACTACCAGTACACAACAGAGTACTTCGCTCCAGACCCTTCGTGTAAATGGAAGAATTCGGTCTCCACATCCAAAATGACTTTTACACAAATACATTTTGAAAGTATTCAAATTATTGAAATATTTATTAAATAACTGTACAAAACGGTCCACTGCAGACTGTTTGGGTTTTGTGGCTCAATCACACGTTGCATTAAATCTCAGTACAAAAAGGATTGAATGCAGATATCTGGGTCGTGTTGATACCCAGAATGATGTTCACGCTGGATCAATAAACATACATGTGTTTACATAAAACTGATGATTATTTTTTTAGCATTTTGTTGTGATTTACTGGGACTTCATGTGTTACAGGATGTTCAGAAAACAGAAAGGAATCATGCATAGAGAATAAAACTGCATAATGTGACATGAGAAGACCAGAGAAGAAGCTTCACATCATTCAGGAAAAGACAAATCCTTTGGCTTTCTTAATTATTATTATATTATTATTTTTGCTAGGAAGTGTTTAAAATGTAAATCTGTCCGTTTCAGCTGTGATTAAACCTAAAGCTGAAACAGAGAGTATCAATACTGCGTCGGCTCGATGAACGGACAAAACAAAAACAACAATCAACAAGGAAACAAGGAGCATATTTCAAATGACAAAAGACAGGAAGTCGTATACGTCACACACTCATCCAGCAGATACAGCTCATGCTGTACTCTGTTTCCTTTTTAACGCAGTGCATCGAATATGTCGACTCAGCAGGTTATCAGTGCTGAAACATGTTAATGCTGGATGTCACCAAACAACACGTAACTCTCTATAACAGCTTCTGAAATAAATAAAACGACTCTATAAAACTCTTTTTCTGTGTTTTCATGCAGTTTGCAGACTGATTTTTATTTTTTAATATTTTTGTGTTTTTAGGATCACAACGTTTTCAACGACGGTTCAAACTTTTCAGACATGTGGAGGATTTGTTGGGATTCAGATGAGTCATAACTGAAATACAAACACAGTGTGATCAATGAAAAGGAGAATATTGTTCATGTTGGATCAATATTACACATCTGTTTAGGATTAAACCTCTTTAAGGACAGGTTCAGATTCTTTTCAGTCTATCTTGACTTTATACTCTCTGCCCACATGTAACGCAGTAATTCATAACTACTGTTCAACTACATGACAGGAAATGATCACAATCTGAGCCTCATATTAACGTTACAGGGAGGTAAAAATGACCTGACACTGACTAACGTGTAGGTGCGTTTGATTTAGGCACCAGGATGTTCAGGCTGAGGATGTGTTTTAAAAGGCAGGAAAATACAACATCTCCAGGTAAATTCAGAGTATTTGATCACAGGTGACTTTAATGAAATAGCAGCTGATTTGTCATTAAATGATAATCGATGAGCTGCAGCATCGTGTCATGTTGAATAACAGAAAACATCATGATATTATAAATATCATGATATTATGAATATGTAGTTTGTAATTAACTACACGACCCAAACTATTGAAAAAGCGACTACTGCCTATTACACATTATTGATCAGTTTCTGCCTTCACAACGACCAATCAGCATCCAGCACGGCAGCCTCACCGCCGTCTGTGTGTGAGCACGTCCACTGAGGTAGAAAAGCACTATTAGCCAACGGCTGAAACTCCCAAGAGACAAAAGTCACACTCGACACCAGCAGACAAAATATTAGGAAAACTTTTCCATATAATCCACTGACCACGCCCACTTTGACCTAAATAATAAACATGAAGAAGAATTATCACCTTTCTGACGATGTCAACAACGTGATGAACGTAGAATTTATGGCAGATCTGTTGTGATTGATTGATTGATTGTTCCTAATAAAGTGCTCGTTGAGGACATTAAGAATAAAATCAAAATAACAGAAAAGTCTGAACCGATCCTTCAGGGAAAATATTGATCGTAGTGTTGTATCCCCCCCCCCCCCCCTTCAGCGTCCACTGAGACAGAAAATAAAAAACAAGTTCCCAACACACACACACACACACACACACACACACACACACACCATGATGGCCCTGTGAATTTAGCCTGGTTCCCTCTAATCTTGTTTTAGGTAAAAATCTTTTCCTTATCTGACGTCGTGCAAAGAAAGACACGATTAGTGGAATAACGAGGAGGTTCAGCAACAGATGTTTGTGTTTCTTTTTTACCTGCCGTACCTGTACGTGTCCGTCTATGATGCATTCAGCTGATACTCAGTCAATAAATAGTTTGCACTATGAGAATTTCCAAACACACACACACGAGAGTCTTCAGACAATCTCAGTATTTAAATGTCGGCTGGTCTGAAGTGTGACAGATCCTCCAGTGAACAAAAAAAAAATTAAAAACAAATCATAGAGCAGCATGCTGTTGAAAGTGCACATACACTCTATCTAAAAGACCAGTTACACGCCATGCACTCAAACACACACACACACACACACACACACACACACACGTAATTTGGCAAAATACTCCTTGGTAGTTTCAACTATTCTCCGTCCGCTTCTCCTCAATGGCAGCTTTCACTTGTGGCTTTTTGTTTTTTTATGTTTTTTTTTGTTTTGTTTTTTTTTGCATTCCCAGTTCAAAAAAAGACAAAAAAGTAGAATAGGAGGGATGCAAAATGGCTGCCGCTAAGATGGCAGCTGTGGCATCAAGTGAAAGCAAAGGATTGATATCAGCTTGTTACATTTGTCCTCCCTTCACTCCTCACTGCTCCTCCTTCTCCTCCTCCTCCTCCTCCTCCTTCTTCTTCTTCTGCAGTCTGTTGCTGATCAAAGTAAGGCAGGAAGTATTTCATTTAATTATGTCACGATACGTTTTCTTTCTTTCTTCTTCTGCGCGGCTGGCCGACGCTGCTCTGCTTCCTCTGCTCCGAACGACGTTAACGGACAGCAGAGACACACAGACAAACTCTTTACCTGGAAAAGACTCTCCAATAGCACGCTGGTATTTCTCACAAAAAAAAAAATACCCACACTTTTACTGGAAAGTAAACTCAACATTCCTCTTCTTTAGACACGTCCTTTCGTTCTTCGTCCTTCTCATCGTGCAGGTGTTTAAAGCGCCAAATCGCAGGCCAGCTGTAGAAACACACCTCACCGTCTAGGCCATGTAGATGAAGGTGTTGATGTCTGCCTCGTCCCTGTTGATGTACTTGTGTTCGATGAGCCACTCGATTTGCTCCTTGATCATCTTCTTCTGAGGCAGGAACATGTTCTTCAGGATCTCCACCAGCTCCGTCTGCAGCTGCGCGTTGCTGATCCTCTTCCTCATCTTCATGATTTGGATGATGGCCTCCTGGGTGGGAAAACAAGCGAATGTTACAAGAACTATGTACTCTATCGTAAACCAGCAGTTCCCACTCAGTCACTGAGTAGGTTAAAGAATCACTCCAGCATCATAACTTTTAAAGTTTAACTCAAACTTCTAGTTAAATGACGTCCGAGTCGTATTTTCGTACCTGAGTTCTGAGTATTCTGAGCTGAACGATCCCTTCGTTTTCCTCTTCTCTCATTCGCTCCGTGGTCAGCTGGAGCCGACCAATCAGATTGATCTTTCCCCGTTTCTGGACTTTGGAGTTTTTGCTGAGAAAATAACAACATTGCATCGTATGCTTGCACTCTAAAATACTAAAATATGTCTGAAATCCTTTTATAAAATAACGAATGAAAAGAGCTTCATATATAAAAAGGGAGGAAATATACAACATACATGAGTGAGAAGTCCTGGTTGACGTAGAACAGCGTGCTGTCTGTGAAGTCTTTGGGCGAGCTAACCGGAGGCTCATAAGACAACACCTGTCGCTTCAGTTTGGGGAAGGCAACCAGGGACTGAGAGGAGAGAGCAGAAGCCAATCAGTACAAATATACAGTCACCTTGCTTCATGCTATATCCACATTATTTATATATCAGCTGTAATGCATATACGAGGGCTCAATGCTGTTTATTTATTATTGATCACTGCAGCTATAGATGCCCTCTATGATGATATTTAGCAACTTGGATCATGTTCACAAACGTTTAGTTGATTTAATTCAACTTAATTCAATCTCAGCTGCAGCCGGTAACCTGATGGTCAGATGAAGACTTCCTGATCTATTTATAATACATCCTGTATTATTGTAATATAATTGTGGGATTCAAACAAAGCATTGAAGACTTTTGCTTGGTCTGACCCAGAGCGTGCGGCGTAGCTCTGCATCAGGCAGCTCGGTGGCCAGTTTGAGGTTCTCAAAGCTGATTCTCTCTCGGGGTCTCTGGTTCCAGGCGAACAACACCGCCAGCTGGAACGTCGTCACCTCCAGGTCGTACTGACCCACCTCGTTTTTAAAGGTGATCTGAGAAATGAAGAGAAACAAAGAGCAGGGTCATATATGAAATATGATGCATGTCAAATAAGGAGAAAAGATTTTCCACAAAATGAGAAATACTGCATTTCAGCTCTGAGAGAATCAGCTTGTTGGCTCTTTACGGCAGCGGGAACTCTCCGTTATCTACTTTAGCAGCTCACTCACGATGCCGTTGGACATGAGGTGATGCCAGTGGAGTTTGCGGCCGCTATGATTCCTCTTGTAGAAGTCTTCCACCTCGGGGATCAGGTCCTCCAGCTCTGTGGGCAGCGAGACGAAAACCTTCTCGCTGCTCCGCGACCACGCTCCCGCATTCAAGATCTTAATGTTCACACTGTCAGCTGTAACGAGGAAAATCATCATCATCACTTATTTAGATTTAGATATTGTTCAATCGTTGGTTACTCCAGATCGTCATGTTCATGCATCGTGTGTGTGTGTGTGTGTGTGTGTGGTACCTGGCAGTGCCAGCTTGTTGTGTTTGTGCATCTCTTTGAAGACTTGATTGAGATCCTCTGAGACTTTGATGTCCTGAAACATTCTTGCCAGTTTGTTCACGTAGTCAGCGGGCATTCCTACTTCCTACAAACACACAAAACACAAACGAAGAAGAAAAGAGGACGATAATAAAAAAGAGAGATTAGTTCTCTGCACACTCAGTTTCAGTTTTATTTTACCTGGAAGGTTAAAAAACTGTTTTCATAGTTTCTTTATACCCGAGCTTGTTTATTTATACTTTGACCAGGTGCTTCCTCTTCTAAACCATCACCGTGGTGACGTTTCTGCCGTCGGGATACGTTCATTAACTACGACCATTCAAGCCTCAGCCTGACCGGTTTTATTGTTTGTGTGTTAAAATGGGCCAAAACATAAATAGAACAAATAATAGATAAATAAAAACATGGTTCAGTAGAAACGTGTTGTGACAGATCCTGAGTCTGTGGTATCATATTGGTGTTGTCAGCTTCACCGTCTGCATGAGTTTACAGGGAACGGTGTAACTCACTCGCAGCCACTCCACCATGTTCTCTTCTATCTCACTGTCTGCTGAAATGTCCAGAATCAGGCGTCTGGTCAGATGAGCTTTGTGGTACCGCATAAACACGTCTTTGTTCTGGACGTACTTCAACACCAAGAGCTGCAACGAGACGAGATAAAAGAAGAGATTAGTGTGAGAATAGAAGAAAAAGGAAAACAGGAAAGCACCTAAAAGCTAACAGGACAGAAACTCACCACTTCTTTGAGTTTGAGCTCGATTTCCTCCGAGGTTAGCTTCTTGCTGAGAGGAGTTTTCCTCAGCAACATGTCGCAGTAGTTCGCCAGCAGCTCCGGACACTTCGACTCGGGCTGAGTCTTCATGCCCACACTGGATGGACACACACACGCACATAGTTTTCATCAATTCAGAAGACATTACATTAACTTGCATTCATTTCCTGGAGGCTTACTATAACCTTAAACCAGGTCTGTGGACAGATTAATGTCCCCACAACATGCAACACGGAGACTAGTTTTAATCACACAGGAAACACGGCCCTGATGTCTGGGTGTTGTCACAAAAACTGAGGCTCATTTCACACAGATGGTTCCACTCACCCTTTCTGTTTCAGAGGCAGCTCCAGTTTGAAGATTGTGGCGTCATTGACAACGGCCTTGTATGCCTGGGCAGGGAGGGAGGGAGGGAGGGAGGGGGATAGAGAGAGAGAGAGAGAGAGAGAGAGAGAGAGGGAGAAAGGGAGAGAGACAGAGACAGAGAGAGAGAGAGAGAGAGAGAGAGAGGGAGAGACAGAGAGAGACAGAGAGAGAGACAGAGTGAGAGAGACAGAGAGAGACAGAGAGAGAGACAGAGTGAGAGAGACAGAGAGAGAAACAAAGATAAAAATATTATGTGATGAGAAAGAAGAACAGCTGGAATAAACTAAAATGCATTTGACATTAAGTAGATATAAAATATTTTCATCAACATTTTATTTGATGTTTTTTATTATATTATTATATTTCTTATTTGGGAGAAAGACAACAGACCTTATCTCTGGCAGTGAGGAAGCGAGGGTCGTCCTGAAAGGCCTCTTTGACCAGTTTACTGAAGCGGTTAAATAACGTCAACAACTGCTCCACGTACTTCTCAGAGTCCTGGACGAACACACACACACACACACACACGTTTATTTCACACGTTAAACTAATCTGTCGTGTTGTATGTTTTACTGATTTCACACGCTAAATGTTGTTTTCCTGCTCTTAACACATCATCTGTACAACATGTGTTCAACTAATGTAAACTGACTCAAATCTACAGTTTCTTGTTATATCATTTTCAAGAAATAATGTTGTTAATAATAATAATAATAATAATAATAAAAATGCTCCACATGTTTGTAGGTTGATTTTTAGCATCTTCTCACATGCAGCAGGTATTTTAAATACATGATCTGGCCTTCGTTTGTAATAACTGACTGCTTTTTATTGGTGATGCTCATGATGGCACGGTGATATCCATGGGACAGGTGATTTGGTCCAAACACACAGATATTATCATTCTCTATTGATAGTTTATCAGGACAATATGTGGACTGTGTTTGTGATCGTACAGAAGTGATGGTCTCTGCAGCTGCCACCATGTCTGCTAGTCCTGCACTGATGATATGTTCTTCCAGGTCTTTCAGCATGGGCTCAATCCCATTGGGAACCTTGTCCATTAGTGAGAACATCAGGTGCAGCTCTGCTCCGGGTGGGGGGGAAGAAAATCAGCGTTACACACAGGAAAAGAAGAACATGGTTTAAATCAAAACCTCCAGACTTCACTGCTTCACCGTCTCTAAAGAACAGAAACTCTATTTGGCTGATCGGTGAGTCACAGCTCCGCCCAGCGTCCCCGTAGACCAGGTGTATAAAAACAGTATAAAAATAGCTTTGTTGTAATTAGGACGCCTGTCTTCTTCTGCTGAAAACAGGACGCTGTGAGTGATCTGTTCAAATATACACAGACGTCAACAAAGCAAAAACAGGAAAAGAGTCATAGCTGGTCGGTTTTACAGCTCTACCTGGCAGAAAAAAAAACTATTTCTATTTTTAAAGTCTAGCTGGTTGATGCAACAGTGAATGTTGATGCCACTACATACAGCAAACACGCCGCTGATGTGACGACGGTGCCGTGCTACTCACTGTCTGTCTCGTTGCGTCTGATCATCCCCGGACATTCAGCCAGGATGGTCTCTTTGAACAGGGTCACCAGAGCATTCACACAGCAGTCCATAAGCTGGAGGAAACACGCAAAACAAAGACTCACTATGAGGGCGATGATGATTATCACATAAAGGACATAAATAAACAACATCAATATATATTGTCAGCTGTAATATTTGCTGGAAATCACAACACATGCACAACATAATCATCTGGAGTCATGTTTGCGTCCACCTTCATAAAAAATGAAAAGCTGATATCGACCAATACATCATTATTAAATTATTAAATATCAGTTTCAGTCTCTAAACCCCAGTCTGGGTCAGGCTCTACACAGATACACATATGTAATCTGAGATGAAAATACAAAGGAAAGAAATCCTGAAGGAAATAACTGATTTAAGTTGCCAGTCTTGATATTTCAGATCCTGTCACTTACTGCTTGAACAGAGTTACATTCACGGCGCGTCTCTAGATATCGAATTGCTCTCTTCTCTTCTTCTCTGAGCTTCGCGTCTGCCTGCAGACACATTAACACAAAACAAGGATCCTCAGGAGCAGCTCGTACACAATCAGGGTTACACAAACACCGAATGAACCGATAATTCAAACACAAAACCTGGATGACGCTCTGTAAAAATACAGTATATGTCAGTTTTACGTGGTATCATGTTGTCTATTGATTATTGACAGTGATCAACACATCTGTTGCTGGTTTATTGGAAGACGTGTTAATTCATATGCACATTAACAGCACCTCTACCTTCATCATGACTAAAGCATAATAATCCTCCACACAACCGCTGTAATAAATCGATATTTCTGTCACGTACATATTTCATGTAGTTCTGGACGCCGTTCTGTTGCAGGTAGGACGGTGCTTGTGTTCGGTAAAACCTCTCTGTGGAGTCCAGGTAGGCTTTCTCAAAGTTATCCCGGTAGATCTGCAGCTTGTCCTCCGAGTTCGAACACAGGTTCACTGGTGGGAGAGAAAAAAACAACAAAAACAGACGAGACAAGATTGATCATCAACTGTAGTGATGGTTTTTTTGCGTCTCTATTTGTGTCTCTGCAATAGTTGCGAGAGTCTTACCGTACGACTCTCGGACTCCAATAACAAGCTGGGAGTCGAAGGCCTCTCCGAGTCTCTCGGCGTGAACCAGCTTCATGGCGCTGTCCTGCAGGCGGCTTTTAATGTTGGAAAAGATCGACTCGTTCCAGGTGTCCAGCATTAGCTAGAAAAAAAAAAAAAGACGGGGGACACTGCTGAATGTCCATCAAGTGCACCAAAAAATATTAAATGATAAAAGTTCACTCTCCATTTCCTGCCATCCATGAAGTGCTTTTAATAAAACACACCCACATCTTCCTTCTCTACTTCATCTCTAAGTGAAATCCAACATACGTCACATGATTCACATTAACATTGATTATTTAGGATTATAATGTTTTCCTGCTTCTTTTTTCAACTCCTCTCATTTGTTATTTTCGCCTGGATACTTCCTGATCGATGATTTCCTTGTTGTGTCTCGCCTCCTCTTATTTTTCTATTCATCTATTCCTCGTCTGTCTCTCTCAAAGCGTTGCTGCCCACACTGGTTTTCTAACCGTCCCTCCCGTCCTCATCCTTGTCCCGTTATTTTCACCTCCTCTGTATATAATTTCGTAATCTCTCCTCATTCCTCATATTTTTTTTAATTAATGCTTGTTGTTGCTCAGCAACCTGATTACCTTGCGTACGATGCTGTCCTCCATGTTTGTCTTCTTGTTACTGCCCTGTTTGCCCATCAGCGTGATCTCCAGCTGACAGAAGGGTTTGGGCAGGATGTCACACTGGGTGAAGAACTTCCTCCACTCTATAATATAGGCCTTTAGCAGTGCTGTGTCGTCCTGGTGGCTCAGTACCCGCTGCAAAGATTAGACATCAACAGAGTTTATCACTTTCCAAGGCGGAAAACAAAGATGTTTAAAATACTAGTAACACCAAATGTGTTTGTTTGACAGTATCTGTCTTTTTCTCACTCCGTCTCTTTGTCCTCATACGTAGACACATCAAACCATAAACCATAAACAAACTTACAGCCTGTGCTTGTTTGATGAAGTCGAGGATGTCCTCTTTAAGTGCTTGGTGGATTTTGGCTGGTCCCTTATCATCCCAGAGACACACAGCATGGACATCTCTGGCAGACAGAAGGAAACGAGACGTCACTAAAGTCCCGTCAAGGTCATTATTTAATGTGAACGATAAAGCGTAACAAAGACGATATTTAAATAAACTGAAGACTACAGCACATGTGGCTTTGTTTAATATATATTTTAGCATCGAAAGTTAATTAAAGTGAAGAACATTATATACACTGAAACAAATGTATATGTGACACCAAAAGGCAATTTATTATTTGGAAGTTTATTTTGGAGACTGTGTGACTGTGTGAGCAGACTTTCAAAATAAGGTTTTATAGGATCTGAAACGACAACAGTTAGCAGCAGCTGTGCAGATCACACTTTCTAAAATAAGGTGAGAGGAGTGAGAGACGGAGCAGAGAGCATCTCTTACGAGAACAAGTCGAACCACTGTTGCTTGGTGACAGCTTCCTGTCTGAGCAGCTTGAGAACGATGGGCCGCATCAGATCCCACTTGTCCTCAAACTGCAGGGACCCCTTGTTCTGGAGGACAGATATGGGACGGGTGTAGTATGAGGAAGAATGAACAGCACGGACATCATCTACTACACTGTTCATCATTTAATAATGTAGTTTATAAACTGTCCGGAAAATCACTTATAATTATATAAATCATTAAAAAAAAAACAGAAAATCTTCCACATTAGAAATGAAGGAACCAGATCATGCTGGAAATTTTGTTTAATGAACCAATTTATTGATTATCAAAAACAGTCAGTGATTCATTTTCAGCATTCATCAGACTAAGAAAGAAAAACAAGATTTAATGTATGATGGACATTTTCCATTAATTTAGAGATTTTACAGCCAAACATCAGATTATTAACAAATAATAACTAGATTATTTCATAATGATTGGAGGGACTGGATCAGTGGGGTTGAAGATGATTATTGATCCACCACAGACTCCTCCTGATGAGCAGCTGACATGTTGTAAAGCCCTTTGAGTGGTCAGAAGATTATACAAGTGTATTTTACTTAAAGGACGTGTTCACAATTTTTCAAGTCTGTTTTAAAACAACAATCAAGAGATGAACAGTGAAACATACACTTAAAGCCAGTATGAACGTGATTAGACACCATCACTGATGCTTTAACACAGACTTGGAAAAACTGTGAACTCATCCTTTAAGCAAAATGTCAGTATAATAAAACACCTGCTGCTTTACCACCACCCTGCGGCTGTCTGTCCACCGTCACGGGTCAACCTGAAACATTAGCCGGTGTCAGAGTGCCAGAAGAGGGGCCTGCCCCCTGTCACAGATCCCTGGCCGGTGGCTGTCAGCTATGACCCGGACACACAGGTCATTTAGTGCCGTGATGCTGAGCTGCCAGCTGGGTTAGCTAGCTGACACAGAGGCGCTAGCATGTTAGCAACAACCGGACAAAACCGACACCTTTCACGGCTGAGCTGCGGACGGGACGGACGGTCTCTGTGGAAGTTTTATGTCCGTGTTTACAATCCTCACCGGCGGCTGGTGGAGCTCTAACACGGTGCTTGTTACATTATGGCTGGTCGCCACCGGGACGACCGGTTAGGGAAGCGGCTAATGTCGGGTTCATGTTGAGGGGATAGCTGCGGTTCGGTGAGAGGACGCGTTCAGGTTCCGGTAGAGGAACCAGACTCCGACACAACACCGGACTTCAACAGCGTCCGCAGACTTCAGACGCACCTATTTGTGCGTTTTATTTCACGTGTGCGCTTATTTCATGTATTTGCACTGATAGTTCAGACACATATTCGCACTAATGGTGCAATATATATACACATATGTGAAAAATACATGTTAAAAACTACACACAAATATGGGAAATGCGAAATATTCAAGTGCTTCTTACCTTTAACAAATTAGACGTCGCCATGTTTCTTCAACTTATCATCTCGCCGAATCTCGCGAGACAAACACTAAAGCCGGTTTAGGGTTAGTTAACGTAACCCTGCACTAAAAATACGAACTTTAATGAAGAAGACACAACTAAACATGTATTTTATAAATGTCAGTATACATCAGGAGTCAAGAGAAGAAACTTATTCACACCAACCATTTAATTAAGATGGAAGCCAAGGATGCAATACTAAAACACAACACATAAACAGCCACTTATTACAGTATTAAGATTTAAGTAAAGACATAGTTTTATAAATCATGTTTTTATTTTGACCTGTATGTGAACTATATACTATGTACTATATACTAGCTACAATATCTGCAATATAATGTAAATGTGTATATATTTATATTTTATTTTATTAAATACTTCATTTGTAACTAGAGCTTTGAATTGTGGATATGTACTTTACAGATTGATAAATGTGTGATTTGTGATATTCTGCTATACAAATAAAATTGACTTGACTTGACCGCCACCCGCTAGATGGAGTTAGCTTTCCGTTACCTAAATAAAACCTAAACTCAGAGTGCCTATTAACTGTATAAACTGCACATTGATCTGATAATAGACACTCTTAAAGATGAGATCGTTAATTACACAATTATTTGCACAATTTATGCACATTGTCGCAGTTCTGCGCTGCCATATTATACAAATAATGATGATAATAATACGTATACACAGGTGACACTGATATAAGAGCTCATAGCCTGTAAAATGTTGTTTCATTGGTCAGTGTGGATGACTGACCATGTTAGAGCTACATGTGAGTGCCAAAAATAAAGGATTGTTCCTTTAAAAGGATTGATCCTTTTCGCTTCGGCAGGGTGGACGTTATATTGGGCTGTTTTATTCAAGTGGTTCACTGTTCGCTAAATAATATAGATGTCATTATAATGAGAGAATAAATTGAGTTTTACTTAAATATCTTTTTGTAAAAGTGTGTGTGTGCAAACATTTATATCAACGTGGGAACGTTTATTTTACGTACACCCCTACAATACAGGTGGTATCGTCCACTCCCCGGAAACGCCGATGACAAACACTCCGCGGCGCAGTAGAAGAAGCCGGTGAACTGATCTGTCTACCAGAGTGTAACATTAAAAAAACGTACGTAAGTGTTTGTGGTATTTAAATGGCTTTACATAGTATCGAGTATTAAAAGAAACAACTTATTTTTTTCCAATTGTTCGTTTCAAATTGGTTTAGAGGTATTTAATGAGCCTTTGACGCGTGTGTTGACAAATTAGCTCATGTTAGCAGCGCAGCTCTGACATCCGCTAGCTAGCAAACAAAAGAAGTCCAGCAACGAAGACTGAGCACCAGAATAATGTAAAATAACAACGTACAAAATGTTATGTCGCAACTAAAGTTTCTGCGACGTTTAATCGACAACCAGAAGCGAAAACTGGTCACGATTTGTAATGTGAGTCATTCTAACCTTGTTAGCCGTTATCAGCTAGCGTCAACGGAAGTCGTTTTATGTAACGTTAACGATCTTCATATCTAACTTGAGTTAACTTTACACCATCAGAGAGTCGTATCCAGTCCCTAAATGTGGTGATCTATGAAACACTGTTGTGTGGTTAAATAATGAGGAAATATTGTGTAATTTCTACTCATTTTCTCATAAAATAGTTAACGTTGAGGCAACGGTCCGTCTGTTCCATCCTAACAGACCTTTAAGCTAACGACTAGTTTAGCTAATGAGTTCACAAACGTAGCAGAGGCCCAGTACTCATGTCTGTATTTGTCATTTTCGTTTAAAACGTTAGCATTATAAATTCTGTACTAACGTCTTTTCGGCTCTAAGTGACGTGACGTGACGTGACGTTAGGCGCGAGCTGTGACTCGTTTTTACGAACCAACGTCAGGTCTGAACAGGTAAAGGTGAGAAACAACCCTGGTAATGACGCAGTCCTGGTTTTTACTGTTAAAGGACAGATAGACTCAGAGTAAATGTTGAACCAACCACTATTTTAACCTTAATCACATGATGGAAACCTGACTGTGTCTTGTAAACCTGCCTCATCTCATGAAATAAAATCTTAACACAGCATGTTTTGCCTATTTGTAAAGGTTAGCTTAGCTTCAGTATTCGGGGGGAACATATACACATACAAATATAATGCAGATAATAGTGTGCAAAGCCTTTTCCCGTTTCTATGGTGATGATCCTCAAAATCTGTAAACATTTTCTGATGTGATAATATTATAAACCTTTGTGCATTTTTCTGTTTACGTGTGTTGGTGCACAGTCCTCTAACAAGATATTGGCCTTTTTATACAGTCAGTCTTTTTACACTGAAATAACTGTTGTTGACGTTTTGAGCCAATATGCAACATGCTGTTAGATCACTCATAACCAACAGGTTTTAATAATAATGACAAGTTGAAAAGTAAATAATGTTTAGCATGTATGTTTGAAGATGTTTTGACTCTACTTTGGTTGGACAGTATCTGAACGCCAGTGATATGATGTTCGTGTTATTTATGTGTCTACTTATAGGAACAAACTGCCGTCTCAGACATCAGTACAGCATCAGAAACACTGGACAAGCTTGTAAGTTATCATGTTAATTTATATTATTATATAAAATGATGATAATGCTACATTTTGTAGAACTATATCTCTCGCCTCTGACTGGATTAAGGTTTATGAAAAAGCCTTTGATTACTTTTATTCCAGAATCTCTTAGATTTGAATGGACAAGGCAGCCAGAAGTACACAGGTAAGTAAATGATCACTTACTGGTTTGAATTGTCATCTTGAGGTGTGTGCAGGTGGATGTGGCATTTATTCCCGCTGCCAACATGTGTTTTTATATGTAGCCCAGCTAGTGAAGCCCATTAAAGGTTCAGTGATGCCTGTGAAGAAGAAGAGGAAGCTGCCTGACGCAGATGATCATGAGCGCAGGTGTAAAATTACAAGGTAGATAGACGCACGCTTTCATTCAACTCGTAACGTGGTATGTCTGTCTGTGGTCAGATGGTCTGTTCATCCATCAGTGTATTTTTAACGGTTTTAACAACTATTTGTTGTAGTTTCACCCGACCTCAGATCCGTGGTGCGAGACCGATCAATGCTGAGAAACCGTTCTCCAGTAAAAAGTGCCTGGGCTGGTTCCACGAGTACGCTGGCACCAGCGAGGTGGTCGGCCCGGAGGCTATGGAGAAATTCTGTGAAGATATTGGAGTGGAGCCGGAGAATGTGAGTCCCTGCTGCTCTTACATCCACCCTGACAAGCAGGGTGATGCATTTCTTTGGTCCTACATTTAGGACTTGGAGTAAAAGCATGTTATCAATTTTCTTAACGTCACTCATCTTGGCTGATATTTAGGAGGACTCCATAGGTGTCCTACATTTCTGCCCTTTTACAAACTAGAGTTCACAGTGTGGCGATGGAGGGAATGCAGATTTTGTGCACATGCACCGATGTTGATTTAAATGTTATCAAAGATTAAATTTGTTGCCTGTCTTTCTTTCAGATTATCATGTTAGTTTTAGCCTGGCACCTAGAAGCAGCAAATATGGGTTTCTTCACAAAAGAGGAGTGGCTCAGGGGAATGACATTATTACAGTAAGAAAACCTTCATTTAACTTTCATCTTTCTCTGCAAAATGGAAGTTGATAAAGAGACTTTTTCTTGTTCTCATTATTAATATTTGGTTCATTAGACTTTTTGACTTTATGATACCTACTTCACAAATAAACTTGCTTTGTACAAGAAGGCGCATACAGTAGTACAAGCTGTGTTTATCTTTGTCTGCTTACACTCAGACTTCTCTGTCTTTTAGAGGTCAGTAGACCTGGTGTAAGAAACGTGTGTTAAATGTGATCCTTCACCTTCCTGCAGGTGTGACTGCACACCGAGGTTACAGAGCAAACTGGAGTACCTACGCAGTGAGCTCAATGACTCTGTAGCCTTCAAAAACATCTACAGATATGCCTTCGACTTCGCCAGGGTGAGTTCAGATCATATTTCATTGTGTCACCAGTACCTGAAACTCACCAACAGTCTGAACCTTACTGCTCTTTTAATGTCTGAAACCTCAGCAGGTAGCACAATTAGTTTTTTGAGGAAAACCAAGTGCCATTTATCTACTGCTGCATCTGTGAGATTTAGTAATATTTCAGCATGCTTCCTATAAATGTGCAGTTTGTAGATATCTGCGTATTCTTCTTCTGGACATGAGTGTGGCAACAAGCTGTAAAGACTCCATTATTGGACGTTTTTGTGGTCTTCCAGGCATTAATAGCTTCATCATACTGAATTTATTGGGTGATTAAGTAGACTACAGACATTTGTGGCATTTCGTTTGCAGTTGCACACAGCAGACTGCTTCATTTCATAGAGCTGGGGTGGAAAAATTAATTTGTCCTTCTTTCGTCAGTGTTTTCTCATTCAAATTTGTTTTTGTTATACCCTTAAAGCTATTTCTTCTTTACTGTATTTTTCTCCTTTTGTCTCTCTGACATTAGATTTGTTCACATTAATGTCCTCTGTTACTGTGCAGAGTTTATCCTCTGATGCAACCACGTTTGTCAAGTGTTGATACAGCTTAGGTAGAAATTGGTAGTGCTTGGTTTGACGCAATGAATCTCCCCACTAATGCAAATACAGTAGACATGCAAGAGTGAGACTGTGATGGGTATACAATGAATTATGCAATCTTATTTTCCTGCAACTGATTAAATATGACTTGAGAGCTCTGTACAGCCGTACTGTCATCTCATTTTTGTCTTTGTGCATTTGTCTTGTCATTAGGATAAAGACCAGCGGAGTTTGGACATGGATACGGCTAAATCCATGCTGGCCCTGCTGCTGGGGAGAGCGTGGCCTCTCTTCCCAGTCTTCTACCAGTTCCTGGAGGTAAATGCCTTTTTCTCTGGCCTATACAAATATCCAATAATTGATTCTGGGTGTTATAAAAGCACGAATAAGGACTGTAGTAATAAGGACCAGTTAGGATGTGCGCTGAGGTCTTAAATCAATCTTGGTAGTTGGACATCATCGATTCATTTGTTTAATGTTAAGCATTACGTTTGCTTACTGTTAATGTTACACCATCAGCTGAGCTTCACATGGCTGGCTGTGGTGGTCCAATGGTCTCCTGCTGTCAACATCAAGCAACGCTTTGCTGTTAAATGTGTAACGTAATGTGTAACATCCGATGTGTTTGTAAGCATCTACACTACCTGTGTGCATGTCTGGAGGTTGGTTGGAGAAACAGTCACAGGTCAGCATTTAAATAAATCAACATTTAAAGGATAAAGCTGGAGATCTTATTTCTTTTTTTTCTTTTTATCACCAAATCTCATGCCTTGTCTTGTTCTGTCTCCATGTTGTGTACAGCAGGAATAAATACTCATACATAGAGGGCACATTTATGACCTAGTTATATATTTTATTCCCATTAAAATAAAGTTCAGTATCAACACAGAAAAGCAGAATAACAAGTTTGCCTGTCGATCCTTTTCTCCTCACCCCTCCCTCCCATCATTTGTCTCCCCCACAGCACTCCAAGTACAAGGGGATGAATAAGGACCAGTGGTATAATGTTCTGGAGTTCAGCAGGACCATCAACACAGACCTCAGTAACTATGATGAGGACGGAGCTTGTGAGTACACAAACAACCCACTAACAACCTGGACATGTTTAGCAGCTGCGTTCCTGGCAAAATAGGCACATACACTGTCATGTTTTTTGGGTCTAATTTGCACGATCTAATTCCTCAGATGCACAAACAGGATTGTGCAATATTTCGAATAATAGTTCCTGGCACGAGTTCCTCTGTTTTTAAAATATGGAACATTTGATTGAAAAAGAGCTAATGTGTATATGTATGTATATACAGAATGAAAGAAGGTCGTTGCTCTGTACTGAAAGTAAATTAAAGAATGTAATTGTCATTGTTACAGTCCTGTATTATACACCCTCATGGTTGTGATTGTGCTGTGTTCAGTCGTGTATACAGAGTGGACATCTCTATTGGTGTTGGCTCTTATTCAGTGTATTAAGGGTTATATGAAACTGGGTGTCCCAACGCAGCTAATATGATACGGACTCTGGTTCTCTCCAATCCCTTAAAGGTCAGCACTGCCACAGCAGTTGGCAGTTAGTCAGCAGTGCAAATGCTCAAGTCAGAGTTCACTAAAGTTTAACTTAATGCAGAAGTTCTGCAGTTATTTGCTTTGCTTTCAGTAAAACTGAAGTCACATGACATGCATTTTTTTTTTTCTAAAAGTTGCTCTGTGCTCTTTGATTTCGTAGATTAGTCAGTGCAGGTTTATATGAATATTAATGATTGCTTGTTGGTTTGTCTGCAGGGCCAGTGCTGCTAGACGAGTTTGTGGAATGGCAGAAAACCTGGCCAGCATTGTAGCAGACGTCACGACCCCAAAGAGGAGAAGGAAGGAGAGAAATCAGAAACCACAAACACAGGACACATCTCTGTTTAAGAAAAAGGAAAAACTGCTCACCAACACTTTGACAGACTGCAACAGTTTACACACACACACACGCAAACACAAATATGAACTACAGAATCATCACTGTGGACTCTGGGCACACTCTCGCATCCCATCAGAGATTCTCTCTGTGCATCGACAGCCAAAGGTCAAGAGGCCTTTCTCTCCCCGAGTCCAGACTTTCTATATTAATTTGGAGAAAAGAGAAAAGAAAATGTGGAGAAAAAAGTTCTTAAAATAAGAAAACAAAAAACTGAGTTATGAGCGTTGGAGCTGTTTATGTTTTCTTGATGATTTTTTTTCCCCCATTTTGAGTATTGTTTATAAATGTTTTCACAATAATAAAAAGGAAATGGAAGTATGATGAGCTGCTTCTTAATAAGTGGTACGATCTAGAAAGTTTCATTAACCAAACAAGTACGCACATGCACCACAGTAACAGTTTATCCATGCAGTAACCCTGAAGAATAAATTTACTGTTGTTTGCATCAGTCCTATGACCCACAGGCCTTTTAACTGTTCAGTCAAGTAGTAAAACACTTAATTTAGATAACTCAGTGTCTGCAGTCAACAAGGTTAAGTGCTAAATGTTGAAACTGCAGGAATGTGATGCAGATTTTCACTGAAACTGGAAATGAAGGGAAGAATCATGTATCAATATTTGTTATTAGTAGTCTTAAAGTGAGGACTGACTTGTTGAGACATTAAACTCAAAAACACAAATGTGAACCTCGTTTGTGTTACGAGTTGAAGTAAAAGGTTCAGAGACCGTAAATGTTTGAAGAATAATTCATAGCAATTAATTCAGATATTTTAGGCTGATATTAATGTTGAATTATTAGCAGTAAATCAATGATGCTGGTTTCATATGTCTGGAAGGATCTTTAATGACTTGCACTTGCTGGGCCGTAACCCTTTAAAGTCCTATGATGTAATGTTTCCATTATTTTGTCCACCCTCTATGTTATATCTCCATGTGGAAGTGTGGCCTCTCCTGTCTCTCCTCCTCTTCTGTTTCTCTTTGGGAAGTGTCCAGTGGTCCAGCTGAGGCGGCGGCCATGATGGCGTTGAGGCGTGTCAAAGAGAGCGAGCGCTGTTTGAGTCTGGGGGCGGGGCCTGTTTCCCCGGGGACGGGGTCTGGAAGGTGGTAATACCTCTGACCCTCCTCGTTGTACTGATACAGGCGAATGACGCGGCTTCGACGGCCCGGACGGGGCATGGTGGACGATGCTTCTCCTTCTCCTCCATCCCTTCCTTCTTCTCTTCCTTCTCCTCCTCCTTCTCCTCCTCCTCCTTCATCTCCTCCTTCTCCTCCTCCATCTCCTCCTCCTCTTCCTTCTTTTCCTCCTTCTCCTCCATCTCCTCCTCCTCTTCCTCCTTTGGCACCATGTTTTTTTCCACCCGTCTCATCGTCTTCTGTGTCTCCAGATGATTCTTCAGAATCTCTGCTGTCTGTCTCTTCATCTTCTTTACTTCTCTTCTTTTCTCCGTCATCTCCTCCTTTCTCCTCCATCCATCCGTCTTTCTCCATCTTCTCATCTCTCCGTTTCTCCTCCTCACTACTTCTCGTCTCCTCTCCATTCTCCTTGCTCCTGTTCTCCTGTTCACCTGCCTCCTCCACCTCTTCCTCCCCGTTCTCTCTCCTCCCATCTTTCTCCTCTCTGTCTTCACTGCACTTGTCCTCCTCTGTTTCGGTTTCACTCGCTCCATCTTCTCGCTCCTCCTCCTCCGCCTTCCCGTCACACCCTTTATTCTTTTCCTCCAAACTTCTCACCTCCTCCTCCAACCTTTTCTCCTCCTCTTTCACGTGGTCACATCCAGCAGGAGCAGTAATTTCCTGTTCCTGCTCTCGTTTGAAGCTTCTCTTAGGTTTGATAGGAGGAGACGAGGCTGTGGATGAAATCGTCGTCTCCATCGATGCACAATTTGTGGAGTCGTCATCCCACATCTGTTCCACCTGATCCTGGTTGTTGTACATGGGTGGCAGGGTTGTCACGGTGACCTCAGAGCCATCAGTTTGGCGTTGTTGTTGCCATGGTGATTGCAACCTCTTAGTGACTGTCTCTAGACACCTAAGAGGAAATAGTGCAGTTAGAGTTTAATATAATATACCCACTATCTTCTTATATTGCATTATAATTTAATATTATAACTAATAGTCTCCATTATTTCAGCACAACATGAAAATCAATTAGTGAAACTAGTCTGAACTTTAACGCTATTACAACACATTCATAGTGTAACATGCACACTTGATTGTTGGGAAGTGTGAATAACAGCTGGGATGTAAAGGCCCCAGAACGCACCTGAGTACATGAGTCCTGCTCAGAGCTCCAGCGCTGAAGCCCAACACAAACGTCAGCAGCACTGATGCCACCACAGCTCCTGCAAACTGCCCATCTGAAACTTCTGCCTGCTTCTCCTCCTCAGACCCGACATCTCTCCTGAACCTTAAAGCGCCACAGCTGCTGCCTCCTTCATATCCGCCGTGTTCTTGGTTCTTCTGACTGTTGGGACCAACGTGGAGCTCATAGGACCACAGAGTCTCTCCGTCTGTGTGCTGCTGGAGGCAGTAGTACAGGCCGCTGTGGAGACGGCTGCTGTTGGGGAACACCAGGCTCCCATCATGGTGCATAAAAACAGGGTCCAGTTTACTGAAGAAGCTGGGGGTGTTGAAGTCTCCAAAGGGGGTGTGCCAATACTTAACCACACCTACACATGGAAGAAGGAAGAGTTACAGAGCTGATGGTGAACTGAAAGTCTGGTGATGGTTGATATATTTCTTATTGTTACAAATTCCATGATCAAAACAACAATGAATTGATCCCATTGATAAGTGTGTGTATCCACACTAATCGGTGGGTGACATGTTCCTCTGTTTGTATCCTCTTCACTGACCTGCATGCTTTCCATCTCCACAGTTTAATGTCAACTCCACCTCTGGATGACCTTTGATCCTGCAGGTTGGTGCGACCGTCAGAGCGTCCCGGCCAATAGCTGCTTCTTTTGGGTTCACGGAGCCAATCAGAAAAGCTGTGAACGTTAACCACCTAGTTAACATGTTCAACCTGTAGAGGAAGCAAATGTCAGCTGTGTTTTTATGGTTCAGGTGCAGTTAAATGTCAAGAGCCGTTAACAGCTGGGCTGCTGAGTTTAATACAACACGAATCAACCAACATATGTATTATTTCTCATTGGAGACCAAATCATAGAGTGAATACTGAGCTAACACTTATCAAACGAATGGCTGATGTGTAAATAGATGATAACCTGTTTGCTATATAAACTTTACACTGTGATAAAATGTCACATGTTACCGTTTGGCTTTTTTCAGCTGCCCTCAAGTGGTGAAAATACTGAATCAACTGTTAAAAAGCAGCCAAATCTGTCATTTATATATAAAACATTATATTATATTTTTCAGATTTACTTTAATTTTAGCTGTTTTATACACCAAAGGAGTTTATTCATTCATGTTGATACTTAACAGTGACATACAGGACTACATATAGTATACAGCCTGGTACATTGATGAACGGGTGCATATAAGTTAGTTATTACAGATTAGTTTGTAGCGCTGCTAATGGAAAAGGAAAAACTTAACAATACAGTTTTTACAGATAAAATGAGTGATGGTGCTTCGTGCCGCTATAAAGGATGCAGCTGAGGATCTGCTGTGTGAGATAGTTGGACTTACCTGTAACACCTGTACCTGTGTAATAATGTCTTCTAAATGCAGCCGTGTTATCCTTTTGGTCTGATGGAGGTGTTGGTGTTACAGCCTGGACTAGTGCAGTGTAAAGTGCAGTTTCTCACATGACACTGTGATGTCTTTTCCCCTGATGATGTTAAAGATTAATAGCATCGCAGAGACATGGAATAGTTTATAAAACCTCCTGCTTCCTGTATAACAGCAGTTTTTGTAATAAAGTTAAACCATTAGGCACCATTAGGTAACCTGTGGCATTCATCATGATATACTGGCAACTGCTAAGAAACTGCAACACATTATAAGCAAATACAAAAGTCACATAATCCAGAAAAAATAGGAAACATAAGGTAGGCAGCATAAAACAAGCAAAGGCATAAGAAAAATAATAAAATAATATAATAAGGGTGTGTGCATACATGTGAATATGTGCCTTACTGTTGGTCAGTTGGTTGTATTTCTGGCAATGGAGAAAGACAAAAGGCTAAATAATTATAATTTAAATATCTTTTTTGGGTGATTTATATTTATATCATCCGTCCAGGCACCTACAGATAAATAAAAATAAATAAATAAATAAATTATTGCTTTTTATGCAGCTACCATCTACCTACTTACTATTATATAGACAAATACAGTATTTCACTGGGTTGGTTCACATTTATTATTTATTCCTGTAATTCCTACAGTATCCACCAGAAGGCAGTGAGGTTTAACAGAAGCCAAAAGTAAACAGTAATAAAATGTTAAGGGTGTTACTTTATTTACTTTATTTACAGGTTTACAATGTGTTGTGCATACTTTATTACAGTATATCAACTATGTATTATTAAAACAACATTATGAATACTGAAGCATCAGTGTTAGAGCAGCATGTTACTGTTGTAGCTGCTGGAGGTGGAGCTTAGTTTAGTCCAGTGGTTCCCAACCTAGGGGTCAGGGCCCTCCAAAGGGTCACCAGATAAATCTGAGGGGTCGTGAGATGATTAATGGGAGAGGAAAGAAATCTGAGACACAACTACACACTGATTTTATACAAGAAGCTTTAGCTTATGTTGTTTAATTTAAAACTTTAATTTAAAATCTGAAAAGTAACTAAAGCGTTTAAATACATCTAGTAGAAAAAAAAGTACAATACTCCTTCTGCAATGTAGTGGAGTGGAAGTATAAAGTAGCAGTAATACTTAAGTAGTACTTGAGTAAAGTACCTTAAAGTTAGCATAGTAGGCTATATGAGGAGACTACTTTATAGTCCACTACTGGAAACACTGTGAATATCTCATTATGATTAAAGTGATCAGAAAAAGTTGTTTTACATGTAAATTTGTAATTAATGATTATAATAAGATCAATACAGAAGTATTACTTCCGTGTGAACTATACAATATTGAGCGGTGCAAGGTTCAAGTGCCTTTCACTCGTTGATTGTAAACTGTCCGCGCCGCACTTGAAGGCACCACTGGCTCTGCCTCGAGCCTCCGCTCCAGATGCGTGAAGGCGGGTTGGTCCAAACAGCTCGCGCCCCTCCCGCGCGCCAGTGTGTAGATTAGCTTTGGATGTCGTAAAGCTCCGCACATCTCAGACCTTCCTGTCAGCAGAGGGAAGAAAAACACTCCGACATCCTTCTGTGAGAAGAAACGGTCCTCCAGACAGCGGACACACTTCCAGGTAGAGTCAAATCAAAGATAACTTTCACCATCAACCGTTATTTTTTCTGTTTTCGAGCTCATAAGAGTTTGTTTTTTTGTTTTATTTAGTTTCTTTAATTGATTCAGGTCTGGTTTAAAGATATTAACGGTTTATTAAACATTTTGTTTATGGTTTCGCTTTCTTCGCCTTACAGTTACGCACACAAGATAAAATAATCTATGGAGACCATTCAAGCTAACTCAAAAAACAAACAAACACACTTCCGCTAACGACCTTCACAATAAAACATTTAGCTCATGTAGGGTTCGTGATATTTACTGTAAAAGTATTTTTTTACTGTCTATTATAGTGCATGTTAAATGTATATATACATAATAAGATATAATAAGACAAGCATTAGCTCATTAGCGATATTGACAATTAATTATGTCTGATTAGAAGAAGCTGTGGGGGTCATATTAAAATTCAGGCTGCTGTTTTTTTTTATATTTGAGCACACATGTTTGTAATTTCCGGTGTAGTTTGTGACTAACTGGGTGGCTTGACAGCTGAAAAGCCCATAAAACGTCTTCTTTAAGATCTATTAAAGTTAATTTGGCAGATTTGCATTTGTGTACATCAGATATGTTACATATACATACATGTTATGTCACAAATCATCTAAAAGGCCATCACGTGATACTTTAACATCTGCATTGGACTGTTATTGAGTCACATATCTGCGGTTGCACATTTATTGGTGCCTACATGAAACCACACCCATGTTTGGCTGGTGTTCATCTGTTGTTTCCCTACAGTCAGAATTTCACCTTAAGTCACTTGTCAGCTGTATTTACCTGTAAAATCAATCATAATCAATCAATGGTGGACATTTAACGACTGATAATACTTTAGGAGGTTATTTGCACATTCAGGAGTAAAGGAGGAGTAAACTCTGCAGTAGACGGATGTGAACAGGTGACTTCAGTGGCTGCAGTGTTCATTTACAACGACTGACTGTCATTTAAGAGAGACGACGACAGCTGCAAAGATCAGTCGTTTCATTGATTCAGTAGATTTTTTTTTTTTTTTAAGAAAAATGCCAAATATTTGGTGGTTTCAGCTTCTCAAATGTGAGGATTTAAAACTTTATTTGCAGTATTTATACATTTTTTTTATACATTTTTAAGACTTGAGCTTTATAAGAAATTATAACTGACATTTTCACTATTTTTTTCACCATTATTTGGCCATTATTCACCTTCGAGGTCTTGACCTTTACGTACTATGAGGTCAGAAGGTTTCCATATTTGAAGCCAGTAAGACACTTTGAAACACAGGAACAGGAAGTTGAGTAATTGAAAACTTGTAAACATGTAACGAGGAGAGAAACCCTTGTTAGACTTGAATTACAGTATAATGTATAATGAGTTTGGAGTTTAAATATCATGTTAATATCATCACCTACTAAGAGGTTATTTAGATTTCATTATTTTTATTTTGCATGTTTTGGTGCAGCAACGTCTGTTTTTCAGTAGTAAACAGCTGCCTCGGGGTGTTTCTACTGTGTCATGTTATTTCTTCATATCTCATATCAGTCATGGAGTTTATTGCTTCACAAATATGTTTTTTTTTTTAGGATCTAACTTGATGTCAAAGCAGTTCCTCTTTATTTCTGTCACAGTTCAGCTGCTCTGATGGATTCATTCAACATTTTTCTGCAGAACAGGTCGACTTATTTGGACATTTCAGGGGAAAAATATAAAAAAAAATTGATAATTGATAAGAATATGAAAATGTTCTACATTGAATTACAGATAATACAGTCTGTTCAGTATCCTCTGTGTGTTTAGTGCCTCTAAATGACACTGATATAATTACCAACCGGTCTGATCCATCCCATGATCAGTCTCCATGGTAACTATCATGGCAGGATTAAGTCACATATGAAAAACACAACACTGCTGGATTAATGAAGCTGTTGGCGTGACGACCTTTTGTTATTCAGACACAGGTGAATTTTGACATGAAATGACACGTTAGCGTTAATAGAAAAGCACCAACTTTTCACACAATCAGCGGTGTCTGTTGCACGAGAAAATGCTTCATCACTATTAGAAAACAGCAGCAAGGTGAAAAGATTAAAGGAAGGAAGTGTGATAAGATGTTAATTTGGGACTCTTGTTTAGTTCCTCTTCGCTTTGTTGATTGTTGGACTACTTTATTGTTGTTTACTTGCTTGTAAGTCGCTTTGGATAAAAAACATCTTGACAAATGACAAAATGTAAATGAACTAATTTTTCTGGTTATTCAGAAAAATGTCCCAAAGTCCCGTCCAACTTAGTTACTGTTGCTAGGTAGGACAAGCTTGGACATTTTTACCACGTCATCCGTTTTTTCATCAACGTAGCATCTCTTAAGTATAACAGGAAAGGGGAAAGCTGGCCGACGCTTGCTCAGCTCTTATTGAAGCTCGGAGGCGTCTCCTTCACAGCGTCTCATAGATAAGCACATGTTTAATCTGTACTTAATACTAAACAGAACAATAATGCAACCAGCATCTACAGCTCTGAAACAAACCTTTCATGAATGTGTCATTTAAAAAGTCTGTTTAACCTGAATCTGAATGTCGTCAAATCTCCACACCGTTTTCCAAACAAACAGCTGATGTTTCCAGGGACTCGTTCTGAATCTAGATGGACACTTAAGATAAAAGGAAATATCATAGTGTTGGTTAACTGACCTCAAACCAGCCGATCCCAACTACACACACACACACACACACAAAGGCATGCTTTCATCATGTGTTTGCTTTGCTGGTGCTCTCTAGTCAAACATGACTGTCCAAATTTCAAGTTTGTCTTCCTGTCACATGACTGCCTGGGGTTAATTCCACAACACAGGTTTAAGAAACTCTGAGTAGATTAATTCTGAGATGGAAAGCTACTATTACCATTTACTAGAACTACAGTTCACCATGACAACATGTAAATAAAAAGGCGGGGCCTCCATTTGAATCCAGAGGAGGTGGAGATATTAATTCATGTGTATGCAGACGATGCACATTTATATTTAAAGAAAAGAGTCTGAGTCAGAGGGGAGAAAAGTGTCAATAAGTTAACATAAAAAAAGAGTCTAATTTTCATTTCATCAGCTGTCTAGTGTTCATAGAGTCTGAAATATGAATAATAAAGAACTTGAAACAGAAGGACATGCAGAGGTTTTTATTTTCAGCTGAAGGTTCAAACAGACCAATAATTTGATCTGACAGACAGTAAACTTCTGCTAATGAATGTGACTGAATGAATGAGGAAATGAAACAGCATGTCGGGATTCGTTCACAGAGTCAACTGAGTTTCCCTCATCTCAGTGTTAAACCTCCGGACAGTTTATATAATCCACCGTATGTTTGACTGTTGTGTGTGTGCGTGTGTGTTTGCAGGTGTGCACAGAGAGTTTTAAGGGTGTCTTTAAAAGAGAAGGATATCCTTGTCACTAATCCTTATCCACATTACAATGATCCCTTGAAGCAAAGCTACATCTGTAGTGTTTGTAGCTCTGATGTCGTTACAGTAAATGTAATAGATGATTTAGTGATTGGCCTTTAATCTTCATAAAAGCTTCTGTTTTTCACTGGTGTTATAGCAGCTTTTTGCTAATTAGTTGGATTTATTGCATACAAAATAGTTGTCTCGTATGTCTGTTTTGCTTCCTGATGGTTGTTGACAGGAGATAAACATGCTGTTCACTTAACTTCAGCTCTATTTGATCTTAAAGGACGGCAGCCTCTTAGTGTTTCGTGTTTTACATTCTTCCAGCAGATTTCCTTCAAAATTTAGATTTAATTTGTTTGTGTAAGAAAGACACATATAACTAATTATTTATTTTGGGTCATTTTTCTGAAGAAAATGACCAAATTCTCAGATTTCAGCTTCTCTAATGTGAATATTTTCTGGTTTCTTCAGTCGTCAGTGGTAGTAAACTAAATATTCAGTTGTGGTCGGGACAAAACAAGACAAAAGATTTAAATTTTTCACCATTTTCTGACATTTTATGGACAAAACAACTGTTTGAGTAATCGAGCAATAATGCAAATAATTGATATTTGCAGCCCTGTAGTAGTGTACAGTAGTGTGGTGTTTGTTTAAAAGCCCTGATAAACCTGTCAGTTTCTGTCTGTGCAGGTGGATGGCGGTTCCATACGAGGGCCAGTCTTTCTCTGCATTGAGGAGTCAGTGCCAGAAGAATCAGCGTCTGTTCGAAGACCCTCTGTTCCCCGCATCCGACCAGTCACTCTTCTACCGGAACAACAGCATTGGCCGAGTCACCTGGAAAAGACCCGGGGTGAGAAAATAAAGAATTAACGCTGACATACTGCAAAAATCAGAACATTATGAGGCCAAAGAGGTAAAAAAAAAGTCCCAATAATGAAGGCACATAAACTGATCAGCTGATTCCCTCTGGAGACAGAGAGAGAGAAAAGACAGAGAGAGACAGGAGACAGTAGGTGGGGGATGGTGGTCATGAGACAAGTACAAAGGAGAGCATGAATATATACAGAGGAGACATTGACTGAATAGGGGGAAGAATTTATGGAATTTACCACATTAATACCCAGACAAACGCTGTAAATCCTTCATTTTAGGTTTAAGAGATATGCAGGGAATAAACAGTGTGTGTGTGTGTGTGTGTGTGTGTGTGTGTGTGTGTGTGTGTGTGTGTGTGTGTGTGTGTGTGTGTGTGTGTGTGTGTGTGTGTTGCTCTTATTGAGTATAAACATTTGTGCAAATATTTGACAGGCAGAATAACCTGTTGAGATGTTTCTCAGGTAAAAGACATTTAACTTGTAATGTTTCTTAGTTCGTCGAGTTTCATATTTGTGGTTGAATCGGGACTTTTTAAATTTTCTATAGATTTTAAACACTATATTTTATTAAACAGACACAACAGAGGCTATTTTTTATTCTTTAAATTAAATTAACTTCTAATTAAACATCCTGCTTGTTCAGTCAGCTTCATTTGATTTGTGTGACTATCTATGATTTAGTAAATTGATCCATTCTTCTTCCAGGACTCGTATACATACCCAGCTCAAGCCTGAACTACATGTATAAAATATGCTTTTACAATCAGTCACCGACAATCTCAGCTGCTTAATAATTAAACGGGAACCTCAAAGCACTCACACTGATCAGTATTATTGATTTGTCCAGTGAGTGGTGAGAACGAACACTAACTCATCTTTCTGAGCTACCTAATGAACCCTCGGGGTAACTACATGTTTTACAAGCACTTAAAACTGTACTGAGCAACCTACTAGGTCAACATAAACCGCCAGGATCCCTCTAATGCAGTTACTAAAAAACTGGGACAAAGACATAAATCCTCAGTGCTCTCTGGTGAACAAACAATGGTGTCACTGTTTCTAAAAAAACTGGACAAAATCCAGAGATAATTTAATACATCTTAGTTCACACTGTTTGTGCACATTCACAGTCACAGTAACTGTTTAGCTAGAAAGCTAACAACCATCTATAAGCTAACAAAAAACACACGGATGACTCACATAAACACATAATGAGTCAAGTAATCTCTCTCAGCCACTCAATAGTTGCACTGATTAGTGCTCAGACTGTCACAACAACACGTTGCACGAGTTGCTGCAATTTATGGACAAACTTAAAAAATCAAGAGAGTTTTTCTTTTAGTGCCAAATTCAGTCTTTGTATTTAAGGTGGACGGATAAAACAAAGAGGGACCACTGCAAGAGCATTATATAAGCTGACTGGCTTTAGCCACTGGCTCTGTGGCGCAATGGATAGCGCATTGGACTTCTAGTTAAACGCTTAAGATGCAATTCAAAGGTTGTGGGTTCGAGTCCCACCAGAGTCAGTTTTTAATGGCTTGAGCATCTATTATTGGGGCGGCAGTAGCTCAGTCCATAGAGGGACTTGGCTTGAAAAACCGGAGGGTGGCGGTTCAAGTCCCACATGGACCAAAAAATGGTGGGCTGGTAGCTGGAGAGGTGTCAGTTCACCTCCTGGGCACTGCCGAGGGGCCCTTGAGCAAGGCACCGACCCCTCCAACTGCTCACTGGGCGCTGGTTTGGCTGGCTGCCCATCACTCCACCATCTCTCTCCACATTGCATGTGTCTGCCGTTGTACTGCATGTCTGTGCCTTGTACTGCATGTGTGTGTGTATCCGGGTTAAATGCAGGTAAATAAAAAAATAGAGTGAAAAAATAATTTACCCATTGAGGGATAAAATAAAGTTAATTTTAATCTTAAAATCTTAGTCCCAATGAAAGGAAGGAATTATTACAGTGAACAATGAATTTTAATTTACAGTATGTTTTGTAAGACAGGCTTAAAAAATGTTAACTGACCCTTTAAGATGGAGGCAGAGACAAATTCCTCAGTAAATGTGTGTTGATGTTGGTGGGAAGTGATTATAGGAGGCGGTTGGCATGTTGAAATAGTCACGGTCATTGTGTAACACGGTTAATACACAAAAGTCAAAAGGTAATTAGTGGTTAGCATCTAGCCTGACGTCATAAGGCTGGCGAATAGTTACCTGTCTCTTTTCTAACCAATCAGAAGGAGTTTGTGGCTTAAAGGTAATATAAAACAGCGTCCTCCTACATATGACGTGTGTGCAGGCTACATGACTTCAGTCAACCCTGTCATAGTTTCATGTTTAGGATTTAATAGTTGAATGAACCTTATTTGGACAGTAAAGATAATAGTTTGATGGAGGGTTTTATATACTTGGTACTCTCGATCAGGTGTCAATAAATGAAACATCCCCGTCTGCTCAGATATTCAACTCTCCTCATTTCCCCACATCTGGGATATGTCAACATCACCTGCATTATTACATTACTTATGTTTTCAATGTTGTGGATGAGTCAACATGTCTGTTAAAGTAAGAAAACAGGAGGCTAAAAACCAAGATCCAGCCACACCCTCGTGTGTGTGTGTGTTTCTCTTTTGTGGTTGAACAGAACATATGATTCCACGTATCTCCTGTACATGTGGACATATGTAGTATATGAACTTAAAATAGACAAAATCCAACTACCAGCACCTCTAATTCTTTTCAAACATAATGTGAATGAGCTTTATGTAAGTCATGTATTACTGGGTGTGTGTGTGTGTGTGTGTGTGTGTGTGTGTGTGCCACTGGTTCATTCCAGCTCTATCATTTGGCTGCCGTCCCTTTTTCTCCGCCTCTGGTTGTTTTGCTTTGAACATATAGAAGTTTCTACCCTGTATTTACTATATGATGGTTGACTGGATACTCTGGCTAACGCCCAGCATGACCACGCCCCTTCAGTTGGTAAATGATCAGCTCCCCTGCAGCAGCTGTAGGTTTGCCAAAGTCGCCACAAATACAGGAGAAACATATTTAAAAATCAATGCTCCAATTTACAGTTTTCAGTAAATGTTACATCTGCAATCAAAAAATGCATTTTATGTGAAAGAAGAAGAAATAATTAGCGATTTCAATCACCTTTATTCTTCCAGGAGTTATGCAGCGACCCTCATCTGTTCGTGGACGGCATTAGTGCCCATGACCTGCACCAAGGCCAGCTGGGAAACTGCTGGTTCGTGGCCGCCTGCTCCAGTCTGGCCTCCAGAGAGGCTCTATGGCAGAAGGTGAGATACAGACACAGAGACAGGATCCACCTTTTATTGTCTTCTTTTGCTCCATCTGTGCAGTTGATTTTGTCTCATCTTGATCAAAGAGTCCACACAACATACGATATTCATCACAAACACACCAAATCAAATAATATTGCACAAAAAAAGTTGAACTGAGCTCCTGCAGGTCACTTTGTAACACGAACGCTGCACAGATGTTATATAGAGAGGTAAATGTTCAATAAGGGCTCAAACCTCGTCTTATAGAAGCCGGTGGTGAGTGTGTGCGGTGGATAAAGTAATATTTCATAACATTATTAAGTTTTACATAATTTAGTGTGTCGTTAAAGGACAACATGTATTGAACGGGAGGAACCAGGGATTGAACAACCAACCATACGATTAGAGGAGAACCGGCTGAGTCACAGCCGGTAGAGCAGGTTGCACACACACACACACACACACACACACAGTGTTGTGTGTGTGTATGTGTGTGTGTTGCATGTGTAGGCATGTATGCATGCAAGTGTTTGACTTAGTGTGTGTTTTCTTAGATTATAAAGATTTGTGTGTGTCAATACCCAGGTCTGTATGTAATAGATTACACACACACACACACACACCGTCTACAGTAGCCACACAGCCGGTTGTCATATTCAAATACACTTTGTCAACCATACAGTGTTAAGAATGACGCATGTATGGCTGCTGTTATAAAGCGACCAATCACAGACCAGTGATTAATGAACTTTACCTGAGCTCATGATTCATCACATGTTGACAGGTGAATAACAATATTGTACCTATTCCACAGCTGCTTAATAACCTCAAAACAACCTTTTTAAGTTAAAATATTTTCATACAAACTAAATGAATCCAGCGTGTGAAGGAGTTGAGCTGGATGCTGCAGCAACCAGGAAGTGACATCTTTCATCCATAAGGTGGCGCTGGTAACCTTTATTAAGAACAACGACACAACTCCATGTATGAATGGATTTTATGGTAGTTGGAAATTAAAATGTATAACTAATGAATCTCCAAATAAAACTAATTTAATTTATTACTTCTAAATGTTTCTGTCTGAAGATACCAGGACAGCAGTTAGATGAACATGTTACACACATGATATGAATGTGTTATTGGCGTCGTGGTGTGTGTGTGTCTGTGTGTGTGTGTGTGTGTGTGTGTGTGTGTGCACATTGCGTGTTTCTTCTGTTTTTTTTCCACTGCTGCTTGTGTTGGTTCGTTCTTCCCTCCTGTCTGGTCTCGGAGGGCCAGTTTTCCATCAGCTGAAGGGAAACTAAAGGCTGTTTCAGGAGGGGCAGCCGGTTGTTGTGACACTCTTCAATGGTCAACAAACAAACACTTTAAGCCTACAGTGCTAGTAACACTACTACACAGGCAGGTTTATGATAATTATAACATCGTTTTGTTATTTCAAAGTAAAGAGTTAAAACAAAGCTCAACTCTCTGACAACTCATATTTCCTAAAGATATAATGAATAATTAATTAACTCGAGGTAACTTATTAGTTTAACCCAGGATGTCATCAGCATTTTTACCTGGATGTAACGCCAGTTCTGTGAGCACATGTTCTGTCATGTTTCTGTCCTGTTTCTGTCCTGTTTCTGACATGTTTCTGTCATGTTTCTGTCATGTTTCTGTCATGTTTCTGTCCTGTTTCTGTCATGTTTCTGTCATGTTTCTGACATGTTTCTGTCATGTTTCTGACATGTTTCTGTCATGTTTCTGTCATGTTTCTGTCATGTTTCTGACATGTTTCTGTCATGTTTCTGTCCTGTTTCTGACATGTTTCTGACATGTTTCTGTCCTGTTTCTGACATGTTTCTGACATGTTTCTGTCATGTTTCTGTCATGTTTCTGTCCTGTTTCTGTCCTGTTTCTGTCATGTTTCTGTCATGTTTCTGTCATGTTTCTGACATGTTTCTGTCATGTTTCTGTCCTGTTTCTGACATGTTTCTGTCATGTTTCTGACATGTTTCTGTCATGTTTCTGTCATGTTTCTGTCATGTTTCTCACATGTTTCTGACATGTTTCTGTCATGTTTCTGTCATGTTTCTGTCCTGTTTCTGTCATGTTTCTGTCATGTTTCTGTCATGTTTCTGACATGTTTCTGTCATGTTTCTGTCCTGTTTCTGTCATGTTTCTGTCCTGTTTCTGACATGTTTCTGTCATGTTTCTGACATGTTTCTGTCATGTTTCTGTCCTGTTTCTGACATGTTTCTGTCATGTTTCTGTCATGTTTCTCACATGTTTCTGACATGTTTCTGTCATGTTTCTGTCATGTTTCTGTCCTGTTTCTGTCATGTTTCTGTCATGTTTCTGTCATGTTTCTGACATGTTTCTGTCATGTTTCTGTCCTGTTTCTGACATGTTTCTGTCATGTTTCTGACATGTTTCTGTCATGTTTCTGTCCTGTTTCTGACATGTTTCTGTCATGTTTCTGTCATGTTTCTGTCATGTTTCTGTCATGTTTCTGACATGTTTCTGTCCTGTTTCTGACATGTTTCTGTCATGTTTCTGTCATGTTTCTGTCATGTTTCTGACATGTTTCTGACATGTTTCTGTCATGTTTCTGTCATGTTTCTGACATGTTTCTGTCATGTTTCTGTCCTGTTTCTGACATGTTTCTGTCATGTTTCTGTCCTGTTTCTGACATGTTTCTGTCATGTTTCTGTCATGTTTCTGACATGTTTCTGACATGTTTCTGTCATGTTTCTGTCATGTTTCTGACATGTTTCTGTCATGTTTCTGTCCTGTTTCTGACATGTTTCTGTCATGTTTCTTTCATGTTTCTGTCATGTTTCTGACATGTTTCTGACATGTTTCTGTCCTGTTTCTGACATGTTTCTGTCATGTTTCTGTCATGTTTCTGTCATGTTTCTGTCATGTTTCTGACATGTTTCTGTCATGTTTCTGTCCTGTTTCTGACATGTTTCTGTCATGTTTCTGTCATGTTTCTGTCATGTTTCTGACATGTTTCTGTCATGTTTCTGTCATGTTTCTGTCATGTTTCTGTCCTGTTTCTGACATGTTTCTGTCATGTTTCTTTCATGTTTCTGTCATGTTTCTGTCATGTTTCTGACATGTTTCTGTCCTGTTTCTGACATGTTTCTGTCATGTTTCTGTCATGTTTCTGTCATGTTTCTGACATGTTTCTGACATGTTTCTGTCATGTTTCTGTCCTGTTTCTGACATGTTTCTGTCATGTTTCTGTCATGTTTCTGACATGTTTCTGTCATGTTTCTGTCCTGTTTCTGACATGTTTCTGTCATGTTTCTGTCATGTTTCTGTCATGTTTCTGTCATGTTTCTGACATGTTTCTGTCCTGTTTCTGACATGTTTCTGTCATGTTTCTGTCATGTTTCTGTCATGTTTCTGACATGTTTCTGACATGTTTCTGTCATGTTTCTGTCATGTTTCTGACATGTTTCTGTCATGTTTCTGTCCTGTTTCTGACATGTTTCTGTCATGTTTCTGTCATGTTTCTGACATGTTTCTGTCATGTTTCTGTCCTGTTTCTGACATGTTTCTGTCATGTTTCTGTCATGTTTCTGACATGTTTCTGACATGTTTCTGTCCTGTTTCTGACATGTTTCTGTCATGTTTCTGTCCTGTTTCTGACATGTTTCTGTCATGTTTCTTTCATGTTTCTGTCATGTTTCTGTCATGTTTCTGTCCTGTTTCTGACATGTTTCTGACATGTTTCTGTCATGTTTCTGTCCTGTTTCTGTCCTGTTTCTGTCATGGTTCTGTCATGGTTCTGACATGTTTCTGTCATGTTTCTGTCATGTTTCTGTCATGTTTCTGACATGTTTCTGACATGTTTCTGTCATGTTTCTGTCCTGTTTCTGTCCTGTTTCTGTCATGTTTCTGTCATGTTCCTGACATGTTTCTGACATGTTTCTGTCATGTTTCTGTCCTGTTTCTGTCATGTTTCTGACATGTTTCTGTCATGTTTCTGTCCTGTTTCTGACATGTTTCTGTCCTGTTTCTGTCTTGTTCCTGACATGTTTCTGACATGTTTCTGTCCTGTTTCTGTCATGTTTCTGTCATGTTCCTGACATGTTTCTGACATGTTCCTGACATGTTTCTGACATGTTTCTGTCATGTTTCTGTCATGTTTCTGACATGTTTCTGTCATGTTTCTGACATGTTTCTGTCCTGTTTCTGTCATGTTTCTGACATGTTTCTGTCCTGTTTCTGTCATGTTTCTGTCATGTTCCTGACATGTTTCTGACATGTTTCTGTCATGTTTCTGTCATGTTTCTGACATGTTTCTGTCATGTTTCTGTCCTGTTTCTGTCATGTTTCTGACATGTTTCTGTCCTGTTTCTGTCATGTTTCTGACATGTTTCTGTCATGTTTCTGTCCTGTTTCTGTCATGTTTCTGACATGTTTCTGTCCTGGTTCTGTCATGTTTGTACAAATGCCAAACTGGAGGATCACAGTTTGTTTTATCATCATGTTATCACAGCAAATGTCCTTCCTAATCTCTTAACGTATAGACGTATAGTAATAATGGAAGCACAGTTTACTATTTACTATAGTAAATCTTAGCCATTTAATCTCTTTGCTACTTTAAAGAGGGCAGAAACCAATGAGAACACACACACACACACACACACACACACACAGACGCCAAACGCAGCTTTCAGTCGATGTTTAATAGATGTCACACAATTGATCTCTGTATGTGTCAGGCTGACAGTCATTGTTTTGCATGTAGCACATATGATCAATGAAAGAATCCAGAAACATAAGACAGCAACAAATCACTCAGTATATTATCACAATATTCAGCTGATCAGTAAAGACGTGTTTTATTTACAAGAGGAGTCTTTTGATAGTTTGCGTTCCTACTTTCTCTATCTCTTGTCATATTACAAGTTTTATGTTTTTTATCTGATTTTTCGTGCTTTGTTCTGTTAAAAAATACTTTATTTAAAGCTTGTTTACAATAAGTGCTTGTAAAATCTTTACTTGAAACTTAGCTAAAATGTTTAAAGGTGGTTGAAAAGAGGTGGAACTACCTTAATGCATATCATTACAGATCTACCAGCAAGGAAAAATATTCAAGATGATGCATTTCTTTGATTGCTTGAAGACGAGATGCAAAGTTTTTTATTCAGGTCTAGTGTGGTTTTAAAAGTCGAAGACTAAGGAGCGTATTGCAGTGTTTATCCGTTATTCTAACAGGAGTCATTTCTCTGGTGTGAACTCCACTGTGCAGCTGAGATTCGCTGCCTCTGCTCCATCCTTGAAGGCAAACAGGAAGTACATGACCTTCCTGACCTTGGCCAGCTCAGCAATCCTTTCGCCAAACTCCTGCATGTCTGCCTCCAGACATTTGAGCGGTGAATCATCGGCGTCGTCAGCGTTACGCCAAAATGTTCCGATTGGTTCCAGCAGCTGACGGGTCATCAGATTGGTGAGGTCGGGGGTCCAGTGCTGGGAAATGCCGGTGATGGTGACACGACCGTGGCCGCTGAGGGAGAAGTGCCAGCGGGTGAAGTTCAGCTCCTGGATGTGGAAATCCAGCCGATACACCGCCTCATGAGGAAGAAGCAGACGCTCGCCGTCCTGACGCTTCTGTCCTGACCGCTGCAAAGACGACACACGGAGACGCATCATCTGCAGAGGAAGTAAAAGAACATGAAAATTAAGAAGAGTTGGAGAAGAAGGAGTAACGTGGAAAGCAAGACCAAGAACAGGAGGCCTTGAATACTATTTCACTGATCTACAGGTGAATGGATGTGAACAATACAGGATTTAAATTATTTGATTTAGCACAATTAGAAACATCAGATCCAAAGTATTTTTCTATATTCTAATATTTTGTTTTGTCTCTAAAACGTCAGAAAATTGAGAAACATTTCCCACAGTCCCCGATGACTTGAATCTTGTTTTGTCCAAAAGTAGATAACGGAAAGTATTATTCTTGTGTATGTGGAATAATACATTTCAGATATGTTTTGTTACACACTTTTTCAGTATATAAGTATTTCTTAATGATATGCATGTTTAAAGGAGCAATATGTAAGATTTGTAGTTTAGTATAGGATCAACAGAATTTATTTGATGTTTGTGTTGCAGAAATATCTACTGAAATTAGCACTAAGGTAGCGTAACGTCACAATGATATGCTGCCCCCTGTTGGTTTTGAGTGTGCAGTATGAAGTCACCAATTCTTACGTATTGCACCTTTAATGTTTCCTCCAACACTGACACGTTGACTTCAGGAAAATGCAAAATTTTGATAACGTGCACAAAACTTCCAACATGCACAAAGAAAAAAAAATAAAATGTTTTTACATTTAAGTATATAATCTTTCAAGAAGTGATCATGTAGCTGGAGTCTCACCTCTGTCAGTGCAGTGTCTTCTTTAAACGCCAGCACCATCGCCTTGGAGGGAGACTTGGCCTGGTCCATGTCCGACTTTGAGGTTCTAATCCTGGGTTAAGGAGAGGGCAGGGCCTGCCTGTGTGGATGGATGCTGTGATAGATCGAGCTCTGCAGGAGTTTCTGATTTTACGCCCTGTATATCTCTCTCTCTGTCCCTCCCTCTCGTTCTCTCTTTTCTCATAGGCTCGTATGCCTTCGCTGTCTCTGCCTCCCCTCCCCTCCCTTTTCCAACTATTTCCATCCCAGTGTAGCACTTTTGTCCCCAGCCCTCTCCTCCCATCCCCCCCTCCCTGCCTACAGGCTAGTTTGGTTAGGACACATTGACACATAAAATGAGAGAAACAAGAGACGAGCACAGAGAGATGAGATCAATGTGAAAACGGTGTCAGTCAGAATAATTATAATAACCCTGCTAATCTTTGTTTGTTTGTTTTAATCCTTCAAAGCCTGATAAGTGAGATTTCTGCATCAAACTGTTGCACGGGATTATGAACATATTTCTTAGTGTGTTTATAATATGCAGTACGAACATTTGCGGCATCATGAAGGAATTCAAAACGTCCCTGAAAGCAGGAACAACATTTGTATGAATTATTCATATTATTCATATTTTTTAAGGTGTAAACTCATAATAAAAATTCAGAGAAACCTGTCACGTCTCTGCCAACAGCAGAATAATGTAGCTACTATGGAACAGGTTAGAAATGTCTGAATATCAAATGAAACTACTCTCTAGGCTTTTTTTTTTTTTTAAGGTGTCAAGGAGGTGGGTGATGTGTGAGGGTGCTAGGCAACAGGAGGCGCCGGTGACGTACGACAGGGAACTCTGGGAGTTTCCTGAGGGCTTCTGGGTGCTCGACTGGTCTTGGCTCAATGGATCAGTTATTTATTTATATCACTGATTTCACTAAGGATTGTTGATGCTGTGTGTGTGTGTGTGTGTGTGTGTGTGTGTGTGAGTGTGTGTGTGTGTCAGCGTTAATGTGTTGTCAGTAGGGATCTTTGCGCAGGATACGGGTGGATGGCGTTCCCTTGTTACAGTAAACACTTTGTAAATCCTCAGTCGCTCATGTTAATTACAGATGCTGGAGGTTAGTTAAGGGGAAACGTGGAAAACCTCAAATCACCTACTTTATGTCAAATACTTCAGGAGACTCGTCTTAACTGAATATTATTTGTACTTTTTCATAGCGTGCAGTCGTTTTTGTTCATGTTGCCTATTTATTGTTGTACAGTGTTCAATATTCTTCATAACTGGGTCAATAAAAACTACAGAAGAAAGAAAGAAAAAAGACATTTATATGATATAGAGGAGCCTCATTTAGGGGAATTTTATTTATCAAATTTATTTATGTTTATTCTCATAATAGACTAACGTTTTATTAATCTTAATGAGTAAACAGCATCACACCAACGTCACATTTTACTACAACGCTGCTGTTTCTGCTGCTTTTACACATGTAAATACAGAACAGAAACTACAGAGCTTGTTTCGAGATGAATAAACTCAAAGAAAAAGCCAGACTAATTGTCCAGATCTTTTTTTTCCCAGGTGATTCCTGACTGGAAGGACCAGGAGTGGGATAAAGAACACCCGGAGTCCTACACCGGGATGTTCCACTTCCGGTTCTGGCGGTTCGGCGAGTGGGTGGACGTGGTGATCGATGACCGGCTGCCCACGGTGAACGGAGAGCTGGTGTACTGTCACTCCAACGACAGCAACGAGTTCTGGAGCGCGCTGGTGGAGAAAGCCTACGCCAAGTACGCAACATGTTCAACTCAACGGTTTCACATTCTTATCATGTCATTTTAAAGTATGATATAATTAAACTGCTGTTGGACAAAATACGTTCGTTATCAAGTCAGAGTTTGTTTCTCAAATTATTATGTTTGTTTACATCATGGTAAGGTTGGGAAGGTTGAGATACAAGAAGATGAGCCTGAATGAAATATGATGTGTTCAAAAATCCGTCTGCACACATGTGTGAATGATTGTTTGTGTGTGTTTTCTAGGATGTGTGGATGCTATGAGGCGCTGGACGGGGGCAACACGGCCGACGCTCTGGTGGATTTCACCGGGGGCGTGTCGGAGCCCATGGACTTGATGGAGAACGGGGTCAAAGACGACAAAGACAAACGCAACGAGCTGTTCGAAAGAGTCCTGAAAATCCACAACAGAGGAGGCCTCATCAGCTGCTCGATCCGGGTGAGGACACGACAAACACAAACCGGCTGAGCGGTTGAATGAATCGATTTAGGAATGACTGAGTCCGCTGGCCATGTTGTTCCAGGCAACCACTGCAGCAGACATGGAGGCCAAGCTGGACTGTGGCCTGGTGAAGGGCCACGCCTACGCCGTGACGGATGTCCGCAGGGTGAGACTGGGCCACGGCCTGATGGCCTACTTCACGTCAGACAAGCTCACCATGATTCGCATGAGAAACCCCTGGGGACAGAGAGAGTGGAACGGGGCGTGGAGCGACAGGTGAGGAGACGGACAGAAGGGACTATTAACTGTAGAGGTGCATGAGTCAGGTTTGACGTCACCTGAATCCTCTAAGGTGATAGTAAAAGTGTATATTGTGTTAATGCAGATCCATCATTGTATAACATTTTACTGCTGTAGCAGGTTATACACAGTTTATTCACCTGAAGTCAAAATAACATCTGAAATGTAGTGAAGTATATGTATAACGCAGCAGAAAATTCAAGTACTCAAGTTAAGTACAACTACCTCAAAATTGTACTTGAATTGTAGTGAAAAAAAACTTCAGTGTCCAGCAGTAAACAGCAGTTAAACTAATATTTTACTAAACTACAGAGCATTTTGTAGGTTGTAAGTAAATCATGTGAGAAGCTCTGAAGACTCAGTGGTTTCTTGTACAGGTGAGGATGTTTTTCTGATGTTTTTCTGCCTGTTTGCAGCTCTGAGGAGTGGCAGAAAGTCAGCAAGAGTGAGAGGGAGAAAATCGGCGTCACGGTGCAGGATGACGGAGAGTTCTGGTGAGTTTTAGTGCAACACTGCCCCCTGTTGAGGGAAACAAGGTTCCTGCATGTTTCATTCATAGACCTACAATAATCCATACGTCTGTTTTATTGACCGACAATCTCTGTCTATCTATAATTAGGTTTTTTTAATGATGATTTTACTAAACTGAATGAACACGTTTGTCTCAATAGTATTTCTTTCATCATAAATATCTCTTTATGTCTCTCTTCCTGCAGGATGACATTTGATGACTTCATCGCTAACTTCACAGACCTCATCCTGTGTCGTCTTATCAACACCTCCTACCTGAGTTTCCATAAGACCTGGGAGGAGGCTGTGATGCGCGGCTCGTGGCGCCACAACGGCGACCCGCTTCTCAACCGAGCGGGCGGCTGCATCAACAACAAGCAGTCGTTCCTCCAAAACCCGCAGGTGTCTCCTTCTCTACTTCATTCACAGTTTCTCTGATTTCTGTGTAAGTGCAGACTATGTACTTTCTAATGTTATAATAATAACAGTGTGTGTGGACGTCTTATCTCTGTGTTGCAGTATGTGTTTGACGTGAAGAAGCCGGAGGATGAGGTGCTGATCTGTCTGCAGCAGAAAGACCGCAGAGCCCGACTGAGAGAGGGACAAGGAGAAAATCTGGCTATTGGCTTTGAAATACACAGGGTCAGCTCATATATATAAATATATAAATAACGATGGTTTCATGGCCACTGCTGGATTGCCTTATAATCTCAGGTTTCATGTATATGTAACACACGAGCTTCTGAAATATATATTTGTAAATTAAATCTATTGCTGCTGCTGCTCTCTGTGTGTTCAGGTGGAGTTAAACAGGACCTACCGTATGCACGTCACCCAGCAGAAGGTCGGTGGGAGCATCTACATCAACTCGAGGTCTGTGTTCCTTCGCATCGACCTGCCAGAGGGGCGCTACGTCATCATACCCACCACCTTCGACCCCGGCCTGGAGGGAGACTTCCTGCTCCGCATCTTCACTGATGTGCCGTCGGGCTGCAAGTACGGACACGATGAACTAATTTTAGACCAGAAACTTAACAACGTGCATGTCAGTCCTAACTCCGTCTCCGTCTGTACGTCTCCGTCTGTCTCTCTGCAGGGAGCTGACTATAGACGAGCCTCCTCAGACCTGCTGGTCCGGGTTCTGTGGTTTTCCTTCTATGGTCACTCAGGTCCACATACTGAAGGCCAACGGACTCGCAGCACAAGACTCTGACGGAGGTAGAGTGCAGTTTGACCCGGAGATAATATCTGCTTTATACCATCAACTTTATAAGCTTTATAAAAATATCATTATATCATCGTGTTTTAAAGTGTTTCTGTTCTTTAAGTGTTTAGCACATGATTATTATTGTGTTAGTTTGTCTTATTATCTTGAATCCCCACCTTTATGTTTTGGTTTTATGTTTTGACCACTAGATGTCAGTAGCAGCTTTATAATGTCAGTGAGCAACACGGTGACTCTTATATAGGAGCAAAGTACACCGCTGAGAGGATGTAATACTAATGATGGCACTCAGTCTGTATTCATCTTTACTGCACAACAGTTGTTTATTTTAATGTTATTTTAATATATACCACCATGCTGCTGACTGGTTGTCCATGGTGTGTGTGTGTGTGTGTGTGTGTGTGTGTGTGTCTCCAGTGTCAGACCCCTACGTGATAATTCGTTGTGAAGGACAGAAAGTTCGCTCTCCAGTCCATAAAAACACACGTGACCCAACCTTTGACACCAAGGGGCTCTTCTACAGGAAGAAACCCAACAAGCCAATCATCATCGAGGTTTGTGTGTGTGTGTGTGTGTGTAATATTGTGTATATGAGTGAATTTTGTCTTCACATCCGTCTCTCGCTGTCTCTCAGATTTACAACCATAACGTGTTGATGGACTCCTTCATGGGTCAGGTGAGCTTACCAGGTGAACAAGGTCATTTCCAGCAGACGCTGCACCTGAAGAACAAGGGCGATCACCGGGACAACGACCTCCCTGGGACGCTCACCCTCACCATACTAACCAGCACGGTGCTCACCAACATCTGAGACCGTCCAGACTGTTTACCTGCATGCAATCAAAGCTCAAAAGTGATTGGCTGATACGACTCGGACTACAAATGGAAACCAGAACGCTTCTGGTAACCAAATCTTGTCCCGTTGCCTGCAGATTCTGCAGAATAACCTGTTTACTGCAGATTGTTTACCTATAAGGGCAAATATTGAGCATGAATAGAAGGTTTACATGGAACTTTACTTCATAAAAACGTTGCTGTGTTGCACTTAAATATCTGTTTACAGGATTATTTACAATATCTATATTGGGTGTATTTCTATATTTTCTATATAATCAGTGTAACGCCGTGTTTAAACACAACCAGCTCTGGGTAAAATCCGTCCATGTTCTTTAAAGCAGTGATTCTTCCTGTAGGATGCAAACTAGACTGTAACGTTACTGTTAAAAGACTCGAACACAATCAACACAGAAGCTTTAAAACAATAAATATGAATCTTTCCGTGTTATCATGAGTGAAAAACGTCTCAACAAGCCGTAAATGAACGTGTGAATCAGACGTGGTTAGCGTAGCATAGCTGCTCCGTCAATACTCCAACTGATCAGCTCTGTGTGTTTGTTTTGTTGTCAGTTCACTCTTACATAAAACAAACATGTCTCTGTGTGGTTTATAGTGTGAAAGCAAACATGTAAACAACAACAACAACAGGATTTTGAGTTTGTTGATAAAGTTTTTCTTAAAGCTGACACAGCACTTTTTATTATTTTATCTCATACATGTTTTAATTCCCCCTTTCTGCAAATGTACAACTTCTTTTATATTATTATATATTATTTTATATTATTATATATAATAATATATAGTAATATATAATATTATACATTATTATATATTATTATACATTATTATATATTATTTTATATTATATATTATTATACTTTAACAGAAATTTTTCAGGAATATAAACAGACAAACTTATAACTTGTACTTCAGTTATAATACAAGGTTGATTTATCTTTTTATTCCTCTCTCACTTATAAACACACAGTTCATGTCTGGACAGCTGACATGTGCAGGAGGCTCCTCAGGAACAACATGTATGATCATATGTGTGTGTGTGTTTCAGTGAGTACAAATGTGTGTGTGTAGTTTTGTGTAGTAATGTACACATGTACCAGTCTGTGTCCACAGAATGCCTTTTTTTTATAATAATGATAATTATATTCATGTGAGAAGCTGATCTAATAACAATAATTCATCAATATCAGTGATGATCAATAGGATTTATATCAATAGCTGTAGTTATAATAATAGTGATAAATGTACAACAGTGTCTTACATCATAACTGAGTGTTACTCTGAATACAGGCGGAGATCACGTCTACGTCAGTATTTTATTTATGTTAAAACAGTTTTAATCCAAAAATCTGCCTCTTTACTTCCAAGTGTTGCACCTCTGAACACACACACACACAGACACACACACACACACACATTTTTTTTGTGTCTTTAGTAGATTTTCTTAAAATTGAAGATGCCAATCATGAAATACATGGACGAGTTGTTGTTTGATGAATTAACGTCTGATTTTATGCATTCAGTATTTTCTCTTTGCAGGCGTCTCATTCAGTTCTTCATCATCATTTGAGTTTATTGAATGTTTGTAACCAGTTTGTTTATCTGCACATCCATCACTTCTCTCTAACTGCTCCTCCACCAGGATCTGCATGTTACCAAAGCTGTTGGCATTATTTCAATACTCACATTTCAGAAATTAATAAAACATTTATGTTAAAAATGTATCTTGTTCATCTGTGAAGCCACACACTTCATCACAGTCACATGAAGGTTTTTCAGTGCAAAAGAAACAACATTCATGTATTTATTTTACTAAGTTTCTACAAGAGCTCCTAAAACACAAAGGATGGTTTAATATTTCACAACATGTTGGATAATCCTGTGTTTTTATGTATATTTTAATCTCAAAAGTAACTAAAGCGGTCAGATAAATGGAGTGGAGTAAGATACAATACTTTCCTCTAAATTTAAATATGTTCCTACAGTGTTCAGTTGCTGTTTTCACATCCGTGTCAAGCCAGTGAAAGAGGAGACATGTTGGAAAACTTCTGAAGCGAAAATATTTGCATATAGTCATAACAAAAACTACTTTTGTTGGACACTGTGTTAATGATAATATAACTGCATTATAATGCAAGTCCAATGGACTTTTTTTTAAGAATATCAGATATGAGCCCCTGAGCTGCCATGTTAGTCGGGATTATCTGCACACGTCGGGCAGGAGGGGAAGCCATGGATCCATATGTCACATGATGAGTCGATAATGTATGGACGTGATAATGTAGATAAATATAAGTCATATTTATCGTGACGGCCATGTTTGCATATTCAGAGATTCAGGATTTTTAACAAGATAATTACCTTTTTTATGATAAAACCATGTTAGTCACAAATTATTTTTAAGTATTTTATATACATCTTAAAAGTTTAGAGGAGATCTTTAAGTGAAATACAAGTACCTTAAAACTGTATATAAGTGCAGTACTCGAGTACACAGTTACATTCCACCACTGGTGTGTGTGTGTGTGTGTGTGTGTGTGTGTCTAATTACAACCTCATCACTCCCGCTGACTCTCTCTCTTTGTAACAGGGATCAGTGGCAGCGAACAAGCAGCTCGTCACTGTTAATACCAACGAGGAGGAGGGAGGGAGGAAAAGAGGAGGAGGAAGGAGGGAGGAAAAGAGGAGGAGGTGGAGGAGGAGGAAGGAGTCATTCACTCCATACACCTTCACATGAGAGCCAGAGAGACAAGAACAGAGGACGGAAAGTCATGTGTGAGGATTCAGAACTGGAAGTAAAGACAGAAACAAAAAGGTAAAGAGTGATTATCTGCAAGAAGGAGAAAAAGTGTGACGACAGGAGAGAAATGAAGGTGTCTTCAAGCTCCTGCTGTGGGATTAACAGGTTCTCCTACAGCTCCTGAAGAAAGACGCCACCTGCCACCTCCTCTCTCCTCTCCTCTCCTCTCCTCTCCTCTCCTCTCCTCTCCTCTCCTCTCCTCTCCTCTCCTCTCCTCTCCTCTCCTCTCCTCTCCTCTCCTCTCCTCTGCTCTCCTCTCTCCTCTCCTCTCCTCCTCGTCTTCATCCCTCCGTCCACCGAGCAAGACGTCTGTGACAACAAACAAAAACTGGAACTGAGCGAGGAGAAGAGTTCACATCACGCAAAAGGGTAAATCAGGCTTATAGAGGCCCCCCGGCTTAGATACTTAATCTCTTTACTGTGTGTGTGTTTGTGTGTGTGTGTGTGTGTGTGTGGTACACTTGACATGTCGACTTTTTATTATTTCTTAAACTAATAGAAGTTGCAAACACCTGTATCTTTAAGATTATAATGTGTAATACTTTATTCATTAGAAATAAAAAGTTTATTCATATATGGCATTTCATACTGAAGGATGAAATGTAAAATAATTTAAGAAGAGAAATAATAATAAAAACAAAAATAAACAGATTAAAAGTAAAGTAAACCCTCACTAGTTTAAACGGCTGGTGGATTATTTTATATTATAATCTACTCCAGATCTTTTTAAACTTACATCTCACTATTTGTGAATATCATGTGTTTTCTTTGCAGTTTTAAATGTCATATTTATTTAGTTTTAAGGTTTTAAGGGAGCTTGTGTCTAACACTTAATATTACTTTGGTGCTGTTATGACACAAACCCAGTTTTTAATGTGTCGGTATGTTGTTGTGTAAATTTATGGATTTATAAACCATAAAGTTTGGAGAGCTGAATTTACAAGAACATAAACATAATATTATAATGACCTGAACGGAGTTGCTGATTGGATAATTAAATAATTATTTAATTTGTTACTACTGTACTTTATTAACACGCTGTTAACCTTCCTCTACATACACTTGTTGTACTTTCATATATTTCTTGTACACTTAAACCTTTAAAAGTCAAATCGATGACCTTTGACCCCGCCCTCTTCCTGTGTCCCAACAAAGCTTTTAGGCTCTAATCTCGATGCATTCGTTACAATCTCATTTTCTTAACTGGGTGTAGCCGAGGAAAATGTCAGACATCATATTTAAACACAATCTGCTAACACGAGCAAATGAGGACGATGATTAATTAATTTAAATTTAATTGATCAACTTTTCTTTGACCCATTAGGGGCATCAAAGCAGCTGACATCACTTCCTGTCTGGTTTCTGGGTTCCACAAACATAAAAAGAAGCCACTTACCCATAATCCATTGCCCTTTGGGTTTGATATTTGTCCACGGCGGTCCCATTAGAGGGTTTTACTCAGTCAGCCTGCCTCTCCCGGTGGGGGGTTGATGGCGTCTCCCTCAGGCTGGGCAGGAAGTAGATTTGCCACCGAGGACTCCCAGATGTGTTTTCTTAAAGGGGACAAACTAGTCCCACTACAACCTGTGGGATAAATAAAACACGTTAAAATGGACACGTCTAGGTCTATATTTATACTCTCTTATCTTTACATGATTTATCTCATATCGGCCCCTCAGTTCAGCCTCGTTTTAGCTCTCCGTCACCATCTTTCTATTTCCATTTATTTCCCTTCATCATTCATTTTTATTTCTTCTTTCCTTGATTTCTTTTTTCTCTGTTGCATGATGGGGTTTTTTTTTATTTCACTGTGTTGCTCACCTTTTGCTAATGTGTCTAAACATATAATACAGGTATAAAATCTGATATGTTTAGACACAGGCTGCGGCTGCACTTAACCTTTGTCCCAGACCTCTGCTGGGGTAATTAGATGCTGAAATATTGATGGGACGTGTGTGTGTGTGTGTGTGTGTGTGTGTGTGTGGTTTGCACACATATATCATTTAACGTGTTTTTATTGTGTGTGTATTTGTGTGTGTGTGTTGTGGTAATTCTTTCCATTTATTATTAGACCATTTTTATGACATTTGCTTCACTGGAGACTCAACAAAGGTCAGTCAGGAAGAGAGACAAAGACTCAGAGAGAGAGAGAGAGACAAAGACTCAGAGAGAGAGAGAGAGAGAGAGACAAAGACTCAGAGAGAGAGAGAGAGAAAGACTCAGAGAGAGAGAGAGAGAAAGACTCAGAGAGAGAGAGAGAGAAAGTGACGCAGGTCTGAAGTTGAAATGGATGCTGGTCTTTATCTTTATCTTCGTGGTGAAACAGATGCATGGACACAAACATGGCAGTTAGATGATCTAAACTAAATGAAAAGACAACAGAACAGTTTAAATCCTGTGTTAACCCAATAAAACACTTAAATGATCTGACTGTCTG